>CM055192.1:13743293-14348638 GCA_029224185.1 Karalla daura | reverse complement strand
GGCTCGCAGCCCCCTTCAGATATGTTCCAAAAGGTCGAGACCAGATTAACATTTTAACTCCAGCGTCAAGAGGCTTCTCTCTCTCTCTCTCTCTCTCTCTCTCTCTCTCTCTCTCTCTCTCTCTCTCTCTCTCTCTCTCTCTCTCTCTCTCTCTCTCTCTCTCTCTCGCTCTCCATCCTGCACTTGTTCTCTCCTCCTCGCTCATTTACGCTGTGTTTTCTCTCAGTTTTACTCCTCTACAACGTTGCCTCTAGTCGATGATAAGCCCACACTGTCTTCATCTCTGTGTTATGAATTATTCGTGCTCTTCGTCCTCTTTACCATGATGAGCCGTCTTCTTTGCATTCATCGTAAATGATTAATTGCCTCCAACGGGGAGTTTATGTTTCCACTTCTTTAGTTTCTTTGTCTGTTTGTTTGTTCATTAGCAGGAATACAGTAGGAAAAGAAAACGACTCTGCCGATTTACATAAAATGTGGTGGATAGAGGAAACAACGACGGAGGAGAAACCAACAAGATCATGAATCTGAAAACGGAGGGATTTTTTTAGGAGTCGTGTATTGGGGTGCTGTCTCGTGTATGTGTGTGTGTGTGTGCGCGTTCTCTCTCTCCCTTGACAGAGATGATTTTGATCAAAATGAACAGGTGTTTTAAGACTAAAGAAAGTCTGATCTGGCTCCCTGGTGGGGGGTGGGAGCTGCAGTCTGGACGGCCGGTTGGCTGTCATCCAACTCCACATGCAGCATGTTCCATGCGTTCAGATTTTCCACAAGTATGAAATGTACTGCTTTTTTTTTTCCCACTGAGGCCTGAGCTGCTTGAGCGTTTGTTCCTCCTAACTGACTTAGCCGCACACTTGTCATTGTACCTAAAGGTTTCACCGGTTGTGACGATCATAAATGGCAGAATATTTTGTTGGTAGATTTTTTCCCCTCCTTTAGCTGCAGCGACACACAACAAAACCAAAAATACTGCTGAACGGCCCAAAGAAGTGACAGTGCCTCATCACCTATAGATAGGGTGCGAGTCCGTCTCCATAAATCCTAAATTGAGCTGGCATCTCCACTCCTTATCCTGTCGTCCTGGTCTTTGATCCTCCTCTCATCTGCCACCGTTCTCCTCTGTCCCTTTTCCAGACCTCCTACTGTCTTGGCGTCCTCTCCAAGTGCTGCTTCCTTTCATGGCTCCTCTCTCTCTCTCTCGCTCTCTCTCTCTGCCCGCACTCTCACTTCCACCATTACTTCTGACAATATAGTATTCTTGTCTCGCCATCTCATCCTATGAACCACCACAGATGCATTTTTCATGTTTGCCGTGGTGAATGTTTTACCTTGCTCGCGATGCTTTCAGACTAGACGTGTTCGCCTGTCTCGTTCCTTTTCGCAGTATAATTCACCCCCCCCCCCCCCCCCCCCCCCCCCCCCCTGCTATATATCCTTTTGTGTACATGCACAGACAGACGGTCGCGCAGATCCCTCTAATGGCTCTCTCCCTACTGTAACTTGGAATCACTTAGCGGAGCCCGCGGCTCGGTGGAGCAGAGCACGCTCGGGCCCCCGCTCGCATCCACCCGGTGCTATCAGTCACCACCACGCCTGGTCGAGCCACGCTGATAAAGTTAGCTCGCCCTGGCTGAGCCGCTGCCGTCTGCGCGCCCGTGCCTCTGCCATTCCCCCAAACACTCCCCGAGCTGTACAGTAGCTGATGTAGCGCTCCAGGTTTGCCCTCCAGTCCGTGTGCAGCACAGTGTATCCCATCCACTCCCGTCTACTCTCATCCACGTGCTTGTACTCATTTACATGTGTCCCATGTTCATGTTCCGCTGCACTCATCTCACTGCGCCATCTCTCCCTTGTCTTCTCTTGTGTGTTTCTTTTTTTTCTTTTTTTTTCTCTCCATCCATGCATGTCTGCCTCCGTCTGTCCTGAAGCAGTAAGCAGCATGGTTTGACCGAGGAGTGAAAGCAGGTACGGGCGTCTAGGTGGAGTCACGCTACAAACCTGGGTCTGAAACGTGCTTCTCAAAGGCGACACATTCAGGGTTGAAATCGAGCTTAACTTGTATTTTGAATTGGCACTCTCAGAGTATGAAATCCCCCAAATTTTTTCTGATATCTTGCTCCCTTTTTTTTGAGCTGTCCATTATATCAAGTTAGTGATTGATCTCGTCTGGCAGGCCGTAGACTCCGTAATGGTCTGTTCACCCTCCAGGCAGGGATTAGCTCACAACTGGCCCAGGTTTGTATGTGCCATCTGCCATCTATCCATCATTTATCTAACCATTCATTGCTTAGCCTGTTTCTCTCTCCAATCAAGACAGCTGAACATTTGATTTACCTTCGTTATGGTAAATGTGACCTCACGGGTGTATTCCAGGGCAATCTAATTCTATGTAGGTCTCGGTGCTCTCAAGTGGCTCTCTCATCCCTGCCAAGTCTCCTCTGCTCTCCTCCCCCTACCTCTCCAAGATGGAAATCAAATTCCATCTGTATCCCATAACATCATGTGCGAGGATACCGAAAAGGAGGAGTGAAAGAGCAATGACAGTGATGGATATGAGCAAAAGAGCCACTTTAGACTCTTAAGACTTTTTTTTTTTACCTTTTAATGGCTTGAGCGATGATTTAAGTTGGTGATTTATTATTTTTTTTCAAAGCTGTGAAATAATAAAAGAAGCTGATTTGTGGGCCGCCTCCCTCTTGACAAGCTGGGCACTAACACGTGAATGAAAAATGTCCTTTTCTATCTTGAAAACTGTACAGACGGGATTATCGGCTGCCTCGCCCAACGCCATGCCAAAATTCTATTTTGACGATCCGATCATGTAGAGTTTGACACACTCGGAATAACCACAGTGATCGGCGCTCATCGCTTCCCATTCGTTCCTAATCAGCATTTTATGATTTGTTTGATTCGTAGAAATCAATCCACTTGACTCAGCAGCCATTTGCATGGCCTAACCGACTGTCTGCAGGTAATTCGCAGTGAGTGGAGCCACAGGTTTGGCCACTTCAAGTGATGGCAGGTGATTTGCATAACTGTGATTGCATGGTCCTGTCGCCAGAATTGGGTGTCATATTTAATTTCAAGTCAAATTTGTCACCATATCTCAATCTGTGTTTGTTTTGTGTGTGTGTGTGTGTTTATATGACACGTGCCACCTGAACACCTTCAAGATGGCCGATATGTCATAACATCACTCTTTGTCCTGACTGTGGCCCTTGTTGTGACTGGTCCTTCTACTCGGTGTTAAAGCCGAAGACACTTTGTGTGTAACGCAGCTCTCCACGTCAACAGAGCTGTAGCATAAAAGGTCACTGTGCGACTTTTACTTAAAGCAACAAGGCCGGCTCGCTAACAGGGCGCCGCGGCTGAGCGTCTGACTGTCATCCAGTAGATCTGGAGCCGTTTCTTCTGATGTATTCATATTGGCCAAGGGAGACGGCGTTCAGCACGCATGGACGGACAACGCGGTCCTCTCCCGCATTAGCCTGCATTGAGGGAAATTGTCAGGGTGAGTCTGAATTTGTTTTTAAATTGGCCCGTCAAGACACAGGACAATGCTCTGCAAATGGTGTAATGAAGAAAGCATGGAGGGTTGTTAGTGTAATTGGTTTGTAGCAGCATGAAGATTCCTCTGGTCAGGGTGTGGAGGGGGCGGGCTGGAGAGGGGGGGGGGGGGTTGTGAATTGTGCCATCAAATCCAGGCCTAGTACATGTTCCCTGCAGCCTGCGGCCTCGAGGATATACAGCTGTAATAAAAAAACAAATAAATTCCAGAGGTTACCTTGAGGCTTTATCCTAAAACGATCGTAATGAGAAAAGGGAGTCGTCATATTTTCCATTCCTAAACATGGCCGTGCATCACCGTGAAGCCCTGCACCGAAACAAGATGGCGGACGCAGCCGCTGAGCTCTCACATATCACAAAGCCGCTAAGTCTCTGTTTGAGACCGAGCCGGCGCCATTCGATTCTCCTCATCAGAATTAGAGTGGATGAGAGGGCGATAAAAACTGAGGACACACAATATTAAGTTGAGAGCGCAGTCTTCCCCCTCTTTGACTCCCCACCTCTTCTCAGTTCACGGGTTGATTGATTTCCTCTGGCCGCATGGAGATACATCAGTGCCTTTATAGTCTTTTAGAAATTAAAAATTGATTGATTGATCCATCTCCAGTATTAGTAGACAGCGCATGGAGTTTTAAATAGATAATTTCACGGGCAGTTATTGAAACGAGTCTGTGTGTGTGTGTGTGTGTGTGTGTAGGGGGTTGTGGGAGATCAGGCATCATGTGTGTGTCCGCACTGGAGCGGACTTTGTGTTGGTGTGTGTGAGAGCGGGAGGACAGCTGGCGTCTCTCAGGAGGAGGAACATGAGCTCTTCTTCGGAGCACAACGGGGAGCTTCTCAAACTCTCCTTGAAAGTGACTTCCCGGAGCTCAGGCCCTTCAGCGCTGTGTTTCACCATCGGGTATCTGCTCGATCGGGAAAGTTATTTCGGTTCGGGACATTGGTGTTTACCTCACCTGCAGAGTAGCACCTTGATATTCCCGTTTTGGACAAACAATTCCCTCAGTTCCGTGTTGTTGTGGCGGTGGTTGTTGTTTTATTCCAGGAATCTGACGATGCTTTAACCAGACAGTCCATACAAAATTAAGACAGAGTTAAAACATTCAGGAAACGAGGTGATTTGTCTCGAGCGAGCCAGCCGTCGTGTCGGCGTGTTTGTTTTGTTCGCCTGCAGGGAGAGAAAAGGGAGAGAGGGTTAGTAATATGATGTTTCTGTTGTAACACACACACACACACGCATGTTTGCTGTTATGTCGCTGTACTCTCCCCCTCTACCCTTCTCTTTTGTGCACGCTCACTCATTCCTTCATTACTGTGGCAGACCAGGTCTTTATTAATGAAGGGACATCTGTTTCATGAAAGCAGAGAGATGCCTGGGAGAGAGAGAGAGGGTGGTGCGAAGGGGGGGGGGGGGTCGAAAGAGAAGCGGAGAGCAAGAGCGAGGGAGGGCCAGATATGGAGAGACGGTTCGTTGCTGTGCAGGGTTTGAGGAGAGCAACAAAAACAGCAGAACGAGAGCAAATAGAAATGCAACAAGAAGCAAAGAGACGTTTTGACAAGAGTCTGATGATGACGGATACAGAGCAGGAACCCGGCGCCGAACTCGCACCCACGGACTTATTGGTACGACTGTGTACACATACACACACATGACATACATCATCATAAAAACAGCTTCCACAGACGTAATTCCCTCACACACACACACACACACACATAACACGCTGAGCCGTTTGAAGTTGTAGAGCATTTCATTAATCATAATTATGGCATGTAGAATGAAAGATTAGCGCAGTAACTAGCAACATTAACGTGAGGCACGTGGAAGAGAGAAGAATAGGCCGTCATGCAAGACCGGCTCGAAATTGTCTGTCGAGAAATACGGGATTTAACATACAGCGGCGCACAAAGGAACGGCTCCCGCAAAACACGGGTAAAGGTATTGAATTAATTGTTTCAGAGAGGCTTTATTGGAAAGAAAAGAAAAGGGGAGAAAAAAAGAGAAGGGGGCAAAGAAAATGGTCGCCCGTGGAGGTATAGAGCTGCGCGGAGCTGCAGACGGTTCCAGAAGGATTCAGTGCAAACCAGAGGGACGCGGTGACTAACTCGATGTCCCCTCAGCCACAGTCACGACTCTCTGTGTCGCTGTGGGCAGAGAAACCGAGGCAAACATGACAGAGATATCAAAACAAGCGCGGCCGACGCCAGGCCGGCCTCCTCGGAGGGAGGACCGCCCCAAGTGAGAACGGAAGGGGTGCGGCACGCGACCGCAAAACGGATTCATTAATGTGCAATCTGACAAAAAGACGTTTCCGCGGTCGCTTTGTACGGATGCTGTGTTTTCTGATGCGTGATTTTTATCCAACGCGGGGACCGAGCGCCGCTGCTCTGTATGCACACTTAGGCTTGCTCTCGTTAAATTGCTGCGAGGCGGAAAGGGAGGAGGCTTTTACACCCCCCCCCCCCCCCCCCGCACCCCCGTAAGAGCAGGAAACCGAATTACTATCATTCTCTCATTGCATCAGACTCTAATCTGATCCAATTAAGCGTGCTGGGTGGAGAATATCAACGTCTCCACGCTCAGGTGTTATGATCATAATACACAGGCTCTGCTGACTTTTTGGCACTGAAGGGAACAGGTGCAAAGTGACACTTTCTTCAGTCCTCACACGAACAGGCAAAGAGCGTTTATCGACCCAAAAATAAATATATATATATATATATGAACATGTTTTGATACTTAAGCACGCTGTCTAGTTGTTGTTGCCTTGCCGAGCGGTGATTTGTGGGTGGAAATCTTTTTTTCGTCACTGTTATTTCGACCTTGGTGGAGCAGGCGGCAAGCGGCGCACATATTTTCTGATGGGTTCGATGATGAACACCAAGAACAGAAGAATTTAATGACCGTCCATTAACCGTCCATTGAATTATGTGGCGGCAGCCAGTTTGCACTTGTAAAGACGCCGTAAAACGCTCGCACCTTTTGTTACCCGGGTACCGCTGGCTTCCGCCGTGGCTGGCAGCGTTGTGTTTCCTGAAAACCCTTTTAAAGAATGAATCAGGGTGGACATTAACAGCTTGGATTCATTACGCTTTTGTATTTAAAAAAAAGAGAGAGAAAAGGGGAAAAAAAGGAGAAGAAGAAAGCGGACGAGGGCGGAGGCGTTATGAAATGGAACGTCAGCAGTTAACACGGTCGAAGTGAAAGGGATAGCAGCGGGGGAATAAAGTTAGACTTTGTGTCGAACCACCAGCTCCAGTAGAAAGTGAAATAATAGAAGGAGAGGAGTGCTGAAAAGAGAAATCCGATGAAAGAAATTGAGAAAAAAGTGGAGAAAAACAGGACAATGAGTGTGGAGTGCAGTGTTAAGGTCAGCCATGGGCTCAGAGGTATCACACACACATGCACACACACACGCACACGCACACACACGCTCAGTGGCCAAGGTCAGATCGAGTCACAGTAGGATCACAAGGTCCCTGCAGAGGGCCAGGTTATAACTGACAACTATAATTAGGCTAATTAGAGCAACAAAACCGTCATCACAGTGGGTAATGACCTGGGCAGGCCAGCGAGACTGATGGATGGATAGATGGATGGAGAGAGAGCGAGAGCGGAGCAGGTAGGGTATTAATTAGGGTAAGGCTAAGGGGAATGATGGATGGATTAGTGCGAGACGGGAGCTGTGAGGTGGACGGGCTGCCATTCACGGGCCGGGTCAGAAAGCAGGGATAGAGATGTGCAGGTGAGAGGCGCAGGCTGCCCGTCAGACACCTTCAATCTGTCTGTCTTTAGGAGCCTGTGGTGCCTGTTAGACGTCCAGCTGTTTGGCTTTGTTTCCCCCGCTTTTTTGTTTTTTTTTCCCTGTGTGTGTTTTTGCCGTTTAATTTCAGGCTCTTGCACACACACACACACACACACACACACGCACACACACTTGTTGGAAATACCATCTGTGTTTGTCTAATGTGCCGAACGTCATTAGTCACAGCAGTACATCACTGTTTCCGAAGGTGCTGAGTGATGTCACCCGGCATGGATTTACAGAGTCACGAAATAAACTGTGAAATATACAATAACTGGATTATGACTGGACAAACACACACACACACACACACACACACACACACACACACACACAGACCACACACACACACACACACACACACACGCACACATACACATCAGTCACTCTCACAGTCACACCTAGAGGCGATTTCGAGTCTCCAATCGAGTTGAAGCCCTCGCAAACACGGGAGAAACATGCCAAGTATGTTGATATCCTGCTGATTGTGACCAGCTTTGAATGTGTGATTAATGTTGTGAATGGATCACGTGACGGGCTTTAACCGTTTAACGTTCATTAATGATGCACAGATCAACATCTTTAACCACTTGAGTACTGTATGGCCTGATAGACTGTTTCCGGTAGGAAATTGTTGTATTAGCCACGGTAATGAAGTGAGATACAGTGAATAATTGAGAATCTGTGATATAGTGATAATGACAGCTCTATTAATACCGTCATCCAGAGTGTTTTGAGTGCGTTTCTTACAATGATCCCGTACTCAGAATTGCAAATTTCATTTTAGGACATGCATTTTGCGGTCTGTCATGGATTACACTTCAGAGGTAACTCTCACAGCACTGCTCATGCCAAATCTGCACCCACCTAAAACTCCACCATCCCAGCCTCCCACTCACTCACACACACACACACACACACACACACACACACACACACACACGCACACGCAAACACCACTCTTCTGCCCCCACACGCTCACTTATCTGTGGAATAAGTGGTATACACAGTTTTAAATGTCTTAGATGTAAAGGAAATGAAAGAGTGAAAGAGGAAAGACTGTGATGAACCGGAGAGAGGTAATTGGGAAGTCGAGAGTACTTTGAAATGCAGTGTTAAAGGGGGAGATGGAGGGAAGACATGTAATTTCCAACGCGTCATTATGCGAAGCATATAAATGGCAGGGGCAGTATCCGGAAATACCAGCAGACCTTTACCTGAGCATGCTTGCAGGTATGTGCATAGAGACATGGATGGCGGATTATATGTAGCACATTAAAGCACCATCCACTCTCACAATTAAACGCCGAAGGCTTTTAACCACTTGCTCTTTACTCCTATCGCGGTGGGGATAAAAAGCAGGTCGCTGCCACCAGCTTCTTTCTGCATGTCCTCCTCTCTGAAAATGCAAGACGAGCTCTCTTAGTAGTTCCGTCTCCCTCCTTTTTGAGCTCTGTCAGTCTGAGGACGAGCCACCCCCTATTCTTCTCTGTCCTTTAATTATTTTTCAGGCATGTGACTCCTGACTACCTTTGTTGTCGGCCTTTTGATGCGGTAACTTTGATGCCTTGTCGTACAAAAGCAACAAGATGGAAGATTTAGAGTCTGCTGACGACGACTTTTTTTATCCGAAAGGAGCAGGATTCCTGTTTTGATGTTTTACTGTAATTAGTCACCCCGATACAGAGCGATTCTAGCGCTGAGTTGTATTTAGAAACTGAAGTTAAAAATACATCATTTTGAGTGTGCCGGATCATTACTGTGTTAATCACTGAGCCAACTGTGATGGTGGGATTTTGAATAGTTTTGCATAATGCAGCCACCATTCAGAACTCCTAAAAATAATAATCTTTTCCACTCAGTGTACTGCGTACATACCATCAAATAAACATCCCCTTGGTTGACATTCTGCAAATCTGATATGCGGCACTGGCACAACAGGTCAGTGTAGTCATTCTCAGTCCCAAAACATGCATGTCGAGGTCAATTGGAGCCCAACTGGCGACCTTTCCAGAGTTTGTTCCCTGCCTTTGAAGACATAGCAACACCATTAAGGTATAAAGCAGATAAGATGGATGGATGTATGGTCAGTTGGTCTTCCAAATGACCTCCTATGGAAAGGTATTTGTAGATACTATAATTAATCTCTGGAATTCATCGCCAACCACATCCCAACTTGTAAAGTTCAGTCAAAGGTAGGAATGTCTCTTTTGTATGCCCCAGGGTCCCAATTGGTATAGAGTTGAATGTACATACATGAGTATTTTCATGCGACATAACAACATTCAAGGGTTTGTAAAGGAGAGTTCCTCTGAGTTCAAATTTACAAGAGCCCCAACAAGGCAGAAGGCTTGTGTGACAGAGATGAAAGAGTGCGTCTGAACAGAAGAGAAGAATCAGCTGAATTTATCAATTGATAATGCATTGGCGTCAGGCGGTTACTGTATAATGTGACAGTGAGAGACGCAAGCACACACACACACACACACACACACACACACACACACACACACACACACACACAAACTGCGTCACAGCCCCATTCTTCCAAACATGTTCTCCAAGTAATTGTGCTTTCCTCCCTTCTCCATATGAAATAAGAAGACTTAACTCTGTACTCAAAGCAAGCCCGTGCGGGCAATGACTGTAACCAGACAGAGTTACAACAATCTTGGCATTTCATGGTCTTTACGGGTTAAGAGGATAATGAATCGTACATCATCAGCCGAGCACTTTGTGTGGCAATGATGCATCGGCAGTTTTAAAGAAGCTGAAAAAGAGTGCAAGGCCGCAGAGAGTTTACACCTGTCGGACACATTCACTCCTGAGAAACTCAAAGCCGGCATTTGTTGGGAATAAAACAAGTGCAGGTTAGGTAATTTGGAGCATCCACTGTGTCAGGAAGGAAGAGAATTTAGGACACGTATTTAGAAGGAGCTGGAGAATTGGGACAGGGACCGAGGATCTCAGAGTTGCCATGGGCACCAACGGAAAGGAAACTGCAGTCCCTTTAGTGTAAGCACACGCTGCCTGTGAATTTCTCCAGGGCATTTAACCCGATGGCCTTCAGAAAAAAAAAAACCCTCCTCCAACAGGCACTTGAAGGCGCTCTGTTTTGTGCAGGGTCCACAACGCTGGAGACACAGGATGTGCTTCTGCATGGGTGTACAGTTTCCTGAAAGATCCTGTGTTAATTAGACATATTCCTGGCCCTTAAATGTTCTCTCTCTCTCTCTTTCTCTCTCTCTCGCTCTCTCTCTCTGCACGTCTTTCTCCCCATAGCCCAAAAATGTGCTCGACGTATGAATTTGAGACCGAGTCACCCCAAGGGTGGAAGTGTGAGTGGGCTGTGAGTGTTGCTCCTCTCTCGCTCCCTCTGAGACGAGCCTCAGCTTCACTGTAACCATAAATACGCAAGGGGAGAGCGGGCAGGAGGCTGAGGACGGCAAAACGAAAGGAAAAAAAACAACTAAACAAACAGCACAGCCAACGAGGCTATCCCGCTAATCGGGCTAGGTGATGGTGAATCAGCTTGGAAGGCTGTAGGTAAACCTGTATACAATACTGAGTGTGTGTGTGTGTGTGTCAGGGCCATGCAGACTTTAGCATTGAATTGAATTGTGTTAAATTGTGTTAGTGCTTGACAATAAGACTATGTTTAGGCATGATTTGTGCATTTAATGCAATACAAATACAATACAATACAAACAGGCTTCCTCTGAACATGGTTTTCTGCCATTCATGAGGAACCATTCATCTGAAAAACCTTTCCGTCCATCCGTCCAGTTTTTAACCTTCATTTTGTGGGACCTGATGATGAGTGTATGAGTATGTATGTTATATTTTGTAGATATTCATCTTCCTTTCCTCCAAACGTAAGGGCCACTCCAACATCATGTCTTGAAGAGCCTTTTCAATTTGAGTTTTGTGGATCAAATGAAGGCCGATTCTGAAATCTTGGGTCTGACACAGCCTTGGCCTGTGTGTGATTGTACCTCCTTGTTGCTATCAGTAAAACAGAAATGCACAATCAGAGAGAGGAGGTTGAGCCCGTTCCCCTGGGTGGTGTGGAGATCTAAACTTAGAACAGTTGTAAGCGGCGTGTTTAGCAAGCCGGCAGTCCGAGGCTTTTTAAGCCACTCTTTGAGGCGGAGATGCTCCACCAACGGTTGATTGCATGTTTATACTGACCGCTGAGTGCCGCATCACAACTTTGTGAACCAGTGAGTTGCTGAGATGCAGAAACAGACGAAGCAGCACGGAGCACTTTGTCACAGTGGCGAGGGTGAGTGAACTTCAGGGCCTCAGCAACTTTGGCAATTTGCAAACTTATCCCACCCCGGGTGCCCTGCTGTTGTTCTCCACTCAGGCTGGAGAGAGGCAGGCCTCGTCCAATCACTATAATTTAGTCACTGCACACACACACACACACACACACACACACACACACACACACACACACCATACAGAACTGAGCTCTCCCTGAAACTACTCAAGAAAAGCTTTGATGTGGCCACACTTCCATACATGAGTTCTGGATAGAAATCCATCCATCCATCCATTATCTTACCAGCTTTGTAGTTCCAGCATACATCAGGTGTGAAATCCTACCTGGACAGGTCACCAGGACACATAGACACATATGTCATTCACACTCACACTTACACCTAGCGGCACTTGAGACCTAAACATGTGTGTTTTGGCCTGTAGGAGGGAACCAAAGTACCTGGAGAGAACCCACATACACATACATTGGGCAGCAGGGCAGACCAAGAGTCGAACCCGGGGCTTCTTTCTCTGAGAGGTAGTGCTAAGCACCCAACGACCGTTTGGCCCATATGTGCACATATATAAATATTATCATGTCACTAAATTTCAGTGTATCATTCAGAGTCATCTTTGACCTGAATCGTTTTCCAAAATCATTAGCAAGCCTGTGTTGTAGCCATTCACGCCTCAAGGAGACAGAAATAGACGTGTGTGTGTGAGTGTGAGTGTGTCTGGTTAAGTGAGATAGATGGTACGATGACTGACAGGGCTAAGTGACAGATATTAAGTGGTTTGATGTTGCAAAATAGAGCCTGTGGTTACTGAGAACTTCAAAAGCATATTTAAAAGTGTATACATGGTACACACACACACACACACACACACAGGTGATCTCAGTTTTCTAGCTAATTGCCGTGTGGGTGTGAGCAGACAGTGGTTGATTGACGTTTCCCTCATTCTCTAGTTAGCATCGCTGCACTTGTTAGCGTGTGAAAAGTGGCACCTTTTTCCGAGACTGTGTTGGAATATCCAGTATAGCTCCGATGACAAAGTGAACTCGATCCAGACAAAGCGGCTGAGCAGAGACGGGAGAAGTACGAGAGAGGGAGAACCCTCATGCAGTCGTCCTGTGTTTACTTGTTCTTCATTTACATTCATTTGCATAGATTTGTTTTTCACCTCGTGGTTTAAAAAAAATAAAAATCCGCCTCAAAATAAGGTCTAATTACATCTGCTGTGATTCAATTTAGTAAACATTACCGCATTAAAAAAAACAAAAAAATGTAAAAAATCCCAAAAAGGATGAATACTTTTTTCGCAGGCTTAGCGTGTGTGTGTGTGTGTGTGTGTGTGTGTGTGTGTGTGTGTGTGTGTGTGTGTGTGTGTGAGAGTGTGTACAAGTGCTCGGGAGATTCTGCAGCCTGAGATGAAAGGCCATTTGCCTTTGAAGAGAGGCCCATATCAGAGCTCCACGCTGCTCTACATACTGCTTGAAACCACAATTCCCCTTTTTTTTTTTTTTTGTCATTTTAAAAATGTATTTTGAAACCCGGTTTTGTTTTATTTATACGTTTCATCCTTTTTCGCAGTGACACGATGTCGCGTTTCATTGTCTTGCCACACGTTGCCTCGGCTTCTGTCGTCTGATTCTCTTCCATGATGATGTTTCTTTTCTATTCATTTATTTATTTATTTATTTATTTTTTCTTCCCGCCCATTAATACTCCATGTCTGTGCCAGGGTGTCTTCTTGTAGGGTGTTGGTTGTGAGGAACTGCAGGCAGCTCCGTGAGGACAAGTAACACATTTTACGTTGCCCCTGAAGAGTGGTAAGACACCGAGAAACTATTGATATTATTATCCTCTTCATTCCACTCTATCACACAGACATCCCCAAGGGTTACATTCAATAATTTTGAAAGAATTAGAAGAGGAAAACAAAACTGATATTTTCCCACTTCACTCCACGGCAAGCGGCTAAATAAATCACAATGAGGCTTTAGAGCAACATCAAGTAGCATGTTGATGGAAAACACGAAATGAGAAAACATTCGACTCCGGCAGCCTCTTACACCAGCCGCTGTAATGGTATCACTGTAAGTGTGCACACCCATATGATAAAATACACATGGGGATGCACAGGCACACAATAAACCACGCTCCGAGCTATTAAAAAAGCAATTAGCTTGAGCTTCATCTAGGAGACTGCAAGAAAAGGCCATGGGACTTACATATTAGCTCAGAGAGAGAAGTATAGAGGAGGAACGTAAAGGAAGAGGGGAAGAACAATGCTGGCCTTATACATTTGAGATGATAAAGGCTGCTTGTCTGTCTGTCTGTCTGTTTGCAGACAGAGGGATGAATGTGTGTGTCTGTGTGTGTGTGTGTGTGTGTGTGTGTATGGGGGGGGGTGATCAGAACAGGTGTGCTGGAGGCCTGGTGGGACGCCAGCAGGGAGGGAACATCACGGGACGCGAGACGTTCAATCCACATGAGCAAATTTACAACAGCCTGACACAGGAGGAGACAAATTTGCCTGTTGTTGGTAAAAGCAGTCAAAGCCGGTTTCCACCCAGCCTCTGTGTTGAGAGAGATAAAATAGAAAGTTGTGTTAATCTGAGTTGACTTGCATCGTATGATTGAAGCTGTAATTTCCTTCTCTTCTTCCACTTTGGTGCCTGAGATAGATTCTGGGTTCAGACTGTTGGTCATGCATTTGATAGACGATGGCCAGTCAATGGCTTTAGTTTCAGTTATTTAGGGTTAGACACACACACACACACACACACACACACACACACACACACACACACACACACACACACACACACACACACACACACACACATACACATACACATACACACACACACACACATACACACACACACACACACACACACACACACACCATTCACTCTCACACTCATAGCTAAGGACAAATTAGAGTCTCCAATGAACCTAAAATTGTAGGAGGAGAAAGCTCATTGGAGAACATGCAAAACTCTGCACTGGGAAATCGAGAAAGCATACATGTCTGTTTGCCAATGATTGATCATGCATTATCTAAGCTGTCCTTGTCTGCAGTGTGTGGCTCAGCTGAAGATTTGAATGTCTGAGGTGTGAAATCAGTGTTATTGCCGATAATAGATTTGGTGGCCGTGGTTTTTACGTCTATCATTGTATGATTAAAAGTTGAACCTCCTCTCTCCAAACACTTCCCTGATTAAAGCAAACATTTGTTTTTGTGGAGTGCATGTCACAGGGAATATACAGTGCCTTGTTTACTGCTTGTTTTTTTTTCCTCTTCTTTATTTAACTGAAATCAAACTTCACCACGCGGCACGCTCAAAAAGCCATTTTCCACAAAACACACACCGAAGCTCTCCCCTCTCCCAATAAACAGCGCGGGCGCTCGACGTACTGACTCCTTGTCAGCCGTAATGCGTGTTCATCATGTTGACTTTACTCCCAGTGTAAACTTTAAAAACCAGGCCGGCGCCGTTCCTCTCCTCCCGCTGATCCCGGTTCGGCATCTCGTCTCCGACGCTGCTCGATCCCTATCTCCGAGCCACGTCCCCGCGTCCCGCACATGAAAGCCAATTACGCGACTCTCATTAAAGCGCTCGCCGTCCTCTTTGAACATGGCTAATCATGCACGCCGCGCCAGGAGGACGCAGATTAGGAGGGGGGGGGGGCATGAACACACGCATGCAGGAACATGTCAAGGCGGCCGGGGGTTCGCCTTGTTTGCTTTAAAGGAGACGAAGCGCGGTCACGTAAACGCTGATAAGAGGTTTTGACTGTGGCTGTGCTGCTGCCATTACTCAGCGAGACCTTTTAGTCCTTTACTTGTGCTGTGTGGATAAGAGCGCGCGTGTGTGTATTTGTCTTCCTTCCCTGGACGTTAGATGATGTAGCTTTTTTTTTTTTTGTAGTGGCTGGTGTGTGTGTGTGCGTGGTGTGTGCCCAGGCATAAATTTACCCTTGTAGATCTTTCAGCAGTTTAATGATACATAGTATGATGCATGGTACCAGTCTGTGTGTGTGTGTGCGAATGTGTTTGCGAGTGTGTGTGTGTGTGTGTGTGAGAGTGTGTGTTAGACATGTTGGTGTGAAGCCAGATGACTGGAAGGGACAGTGGTTCATTAAACACACACAGGGCACTGGGATCACATGCACACAGCATCAGTACACAGTAGAGAGCATATTAAATCAGCACACACACTTTAGAGTTTAACGCCCTCGCAGACACACATCGAGATGTGGCGCAGGCTCTGCGCACATGTTAAAGGAAACGCACACACACACGCACATACTTATACAGGGGAACACACACACACACATATACACACACGCCGAGCACCGGGTGGTCTAACTGGGCCTCCGGTGATTCGGGACAGATTCAGGACACTTTGGGTTCATTAGTCAAACGAAAGTAGGACGGATACCTTTAGAACTTAACTCTCTTCTCCTCTCCTTCTGAGCCGGTCTCACTTCTCTTTTTCTTCTCGTGACCTCCTCCCTTTTTTTTTTTCTTCTGCCCCCTCTCTTCCTCTCCTCGTCCGTATGATCTTTTCCCTTCTTTTTTCAAAGTCTGCTTTTCATCTGCTGGAAACATAGGGCCATCTGTAGCAGTTCTAGCCCTCTCTTTGTTCTCTCCATCTCCATCCTCCTCTGATAACTCCCCCTAACCCATACACTGACACACACACACACACACGCACACACACCGTGCCTCGCTGTCTGTGAGATACACTAGTGTGGACGCAGATACAAGCTGTGAGTTTGATCTGAGACAATTTGCTGCAACATTAATGAAAGCATAAACTTGCATGAATATTGATGAGCTATTCTTTTGGAATCTGCACATTCCGGATGGCCTGGAGGCAAAATAGTAAGACACATGCATGCACACACACACACACACACACACACACACACACACACACACACACACACACAAAGATGGAATATTTCACTGATGAATATTACAAATGAATATTCAGTGACAACATGAAATCTGAAATTGTCAGGGTCTCTCATGTCGTTCCCCCTCTGAGCGAGGCAACTCTGCCCACTTAAAGATACAGGCTCGCACACATTACTTGAGGTGTTTATTTCTTTTGTGTCGATTTCATTTTATTTTGAGAGAGGAGAAGCGCGTATGCGGAGAACATTATTCAGCCCCTGTGCTGCCTGTGCGTGCTCCTGCGTGGGCGGCTGAAGTCGAAGCTGCAGAGCGGTGGAAAGTCAGAAAACACGACGTCCCCCCCCCCCCCTCGCTCCATCCGCTCCAGTCCAGTCCGGTGGAGTTCACATCCAGCTGAATTCTTCCTCAAACCCTGAAATGAGCAGTTTGACATCGGTCGGCCGTCTTGCGCGGAGAGATCATCTCGGCTTAGTTTAGCAGCAGATCTGAGAGCGGCGGCAAACAATTGAGCACGACTCCATCCAAAAGTAAGAAAGCCAGCCTTCCGGCTCCTCCGAGGCGCTCTAATTAACACATTATATCTGGCTTTTTTTTTTTTTTTTTTCTTTAACACAGGGTTATGTGCAGGAGTATTATCTTGGTGGGTGCAGCGACTCCCTGGAGTCTCGTTGTTATTGTGCGCAGTTGCCAGGCAGCCGGCTCCGTCTTCCACACTCTTCATCTACCGTCATCTGTCAGAGTCTGCCTCAGCGTGTGCTGCGTTTGCGTGCCTCTCTGCTCGGCTGTGGGAAATTGTCTTTCGGCGCTAGGGGCTATTTATGTCATCGCATACTTTTTACAACTTTTTTTTTTTTTCTTCAAAACTCGAGGGCAATCTCCTCAAAAATCAAATGTGAGCCTAATTTGTTTTCATGAAAGATAACAAGGCTCTGACTGCGAAAGTAAAAGTGTTTATACACAGAGTCATAAAGTGAGAGGCAATCAAAAAGCTGTTGAGATATTAGCTCCACGCGTGTCTCTCTCTCTCTCTCTCTCTCTCTCTCTCTCTCTCTGCTATTCTGGACCTGTGTTCACAACTTCAGGGGAATTTAATGAACTTTCAGAAACACTCCTGCTCAAACTTTCATAAACCTGTGCGGCTGTGCCTCGTTGCGAGGGCGCCGCTCTTTGTGTGTTCCTCCGGTTGCCGCAGCTCTCTTTCCTCTGCGCTTTTCAGGGACACAATGAGGATAATTAATCATAGGATGAATCTCTTTCTTTCCATCTCGGGCTTTTCCTCATTCTTTCTCTTACATGGACGCTGTTGCATGCACACAGAGCTGTTCCCTTTCATGCTCGTCATTGTCTCCTCTTTGTGCGTGCCCCCCCTCCTCTCTCCTCTCTCCTCATTCTGCGTTCTCTTTGCCGCTGCGTCTCCTCGTGTTTGATGAGTGAGGCGAGAGGCAGACGGACAGACACTCGGTGTCGGACTTTCAAGGCCCTCAGGTACTCAGAGATATGAGACGCGACATTTTCCAACGCGTGCACCTGCACTCACTGATAACGTGCGTAAGGCGAGACAGCACACACACACACACACACACACACACACACACACACACAGGCACACACACAAAACCTCATATGCAACATATTCATCAGTCATAGCAGGAGTGACAGCTGCCAGTGGAGGACACATCTTTTTCTTCTCTTCCTCTGTCTTCAGAGCCTATATTCTGCTGCGTCTATTTTTTCCCTGTATTATATAACAACTTATTAATCTACATGTTCCACAGTAGTTATTTAATCAATAGAACCACCCAGATGTGGCTTGTTTGATTTTCACTCACCTCATCACCTCATCTTTACAAGTGGAAGGATTTATCTTATACTGGGTAAAACATGCTAGGCCAACTAGAGACCCTGAATTGCCCCGAGGTGTGAGTGTGAGAGTGAATGTTGTGTGTGTGAGTGTTTGTGTGCGCCCTGAAATGGACTGGCAATCTGTCCGGTATTCCCTACCTTTACCTTATACACACTGAAGAAACTGAAGCTGCAGCTGCTGCTGTGACACCTTTTAAGTCTTTAAAGTGGTTTTGATGATGGATTGATGGTTGGGTGGATGTGTTTTATTGGGAGAAGCGTGCAGCTCTCGTTTTGTTTGGATTTGTGCAGATAATAATTTCTGCAGATAATCCTGAGCTGCTAGGTTGGCTGGTCTGCGGCCACCCTTCGAGCTACGCAATGGGTTGTGATTTAAATAATGCATTTTAATGTAACTGCCGATAACCAGGCTATAAATGGGCCAGTGCAGAAACAATGACAATACCAGTGCAGAATGTAGGCTAATGATCTCTGTGGCTTCTATATGAGAAAAGATTCAATTATTCAGAACAAAAATAGTTCATTAAAACATAATTGGAGCAAAATAACTTTTGCAAACTCATTTTCCATGCCCAACCTCATTTGGAAAATGTGTCTCATTTGGAGAAATTCTGGCTTTCTGGATTCTTTCCAGGAGCTGTGCAATAGCATTTCTGATTAGCGTGCGCTGGTAGAGATTGTATTTATAGACGGAAACTTCTTCCATGAATCTTTGCTCAAGAATGGTCGTATTTAATAATTCATGCTTATGATTGCGCGTCTGCGTTGTTTTTTTTTCTTTTTTTTTTCCCCGTCTGCGACTCAATTGTGCCAGGCCTGGGCTGCACCGGAGAGTCTGACGTAGCCGGGAGTTTCTGTCTTCACCGATAGCAGAGTCATTAGCCAGGCTGCGTGGGCGTTTGTGTTATGTCCATATTAATAAGGCCCCCATGCTCTTTGCAACACTCGCGGTGTTAATTGTCTCCTTGCCCTCGCACAGATAGACGGACTTTACAAGCGTTCGCTCCGTGAAACCCGCGTCCTTCCCAGTCAGACGTCACCCCGACAGTCGACGGCGACCGATGACGGGCGCTCGCCTCTGTCTGGAGCTTTTATTTACACAGCTGATGTGACGCCCTGCCCCAATAACGAGGGCGCACTTTAAATACTACTATTACTTTTTATGCAGATCCTCCCACGCAATGAAACAGGAAGTATAAAGACGAGTATGAACAGACGAGCGTCCATTAATGGAGCCTGGAGGCTGCGCAGGCCACGGGCGCGCTGGTTAAATTTGTCATTGCGTTTCGTAACGCGCAGCCACTCGCACTCTGTTTAACTGCCATTCATCAATAAATGCTTCACTTTGAAACTGTCAGTATCTTTATTGGCCGAGCCTGGTGCTGTGGGACGAATCAATACCAGGCTTTGAAGCAAAAAAAATAAATAAATAAGAGATCAAGAAATGAAATAAGTTACCAATTTTCTTCTATGAAAAGTGATAAATAGAACCAGAGGGAAAGCTGCAGGAGGCTGTATTCAAGATAAAATGTTTTGGAGACTGGATGCACTTCAGTTGAGCAATTTCTGTCAACTAAAGCACTGAATTGCTCAGTCCTAAGCATTCATTTGTCTCTCATTTCGCACAAAACCTGGTTCAGAAAGCTGGGTCTATATGGGAGCTCGTTCCAAGATGGTAAAATACACAGACTCCCTCTGGCATGACATGATAAAAATAAAACTGGCAACAGATTCCCACGTAGTAACTCGGTGAGAAAGCCATTAACAAGAATGACTGACTAACCGTGGCCGACCGCCCTCCGCGTCCCAAAGTGTTGATATACTTCACCTTCATCTTCACGTCGGCCTAAGTGGACTTTGATGTGATAAAGTGCTATCAGGCTACATCCCAATTTATCTGCGTCTGGACTTCTGTGAACTGCATTTACAACGGACGCTTTGGACTTTACAAGCAGGTGGAAGGACTTTTATTTATGGACGTACACGGCAGTGAAATGCGATATTCAAAAGGCTTGAACAGAAGCGCGTCGTATCGGTGTGTCCCTGAAATTGGATCTTTACAAATCCCTTTGTGAGCAACCTACAATGACTCCACTTGTCTGCGCGGGATCTATGAGAACGGTCGAGAACAGTTTTTCTGTCTTTATCGCGCATCCTGCTCGTCAACGGGGCCTTGTTTGTTTTCGCGAATCAAGGTGAACGGCCCCACAAAGTGGGTTCACAGGACGAGCTCACTTAGCCGTGACAAACAGGTACTTGGTAATTTCATGACCCGAGGTGCTGAGGCAGCAGAGACGTCGGCGGGGCCGCGGATGTGGAATGGGTGGAATCAGGAGGAATTAATTGCAGGTGGATCGAGCGGCTTGGCAGCGAGTCTGCAGCCAATCAAACGGGCTCATCTTACATTCCTCAAAGTGGCGCGCTCCTTGCCGTGGCACCCTGACAGATGCATAATACGGAATATCAGATCGAGCCGGGCTAACATCGCCCGAGCCGAAATCGATGTTTTATCAAAGAGGTCACCATTTTGCCAATGCAGGGTCACCGGATTTCATCTAAACAAGCACAAAAATGAGACTTTTAAAGTCAAGCCATTGACCGAGGTGTCAAAAGCCATAGGAATGCCAAGAGGAAACGGCTCGGTAGGGAAATGTTGACCTCTGTCCTGGCAGCACTTTGGTTTTCTTCTGAAAATGAATTTTGCATACAGCGGATGATTATGCCCACCCAAGGCATCCTTCAAAGCAGCTTGTGTTCAATGTCATGCTTTAACGCATCCTACAAAAACTCCGATCTGAAGTCAGAGCTCCAAACTGTCTTCCCATCAGTCGTCTGGAGCGCAGCGCGGGTGTGTAGCCGGCCACTCGCTTCTCAGTGTGATGATACGGGCAGCAGCTGCGACATTACCATCAGGCTGACGTCTGATGCAAAAATCGACTTATTTCCTCCTCCTTTCCTTTTCTTCTTCCTTTGACTCCTCTTGTCCTCTCCGCTGTTCTGCTTTCCTCTTCATCCTTCATTTTCCAATATCTCTCCTCTCCCTCCACCCCCCACCTCTCAGATTTGCCGTATTGTTTCAGCTCTCCTGGGCTGTCACACAGAACAAGATGAGAAACCAGGAAAGCAGCTTATCAGCTGTGCCAACTGACAGCAGGATAGTTGTGTGTGTATGTGTGTGTCTGTGTGTGCGCGCATGTCACCGAGTTGGTAATAAAGTATGGTGCATACATTTATGTGTGCGAGTGGACCTGATACAGTATGAGCACATAATTCCATAAGTGTCTGTGAGTGTTTGTAATCGGCCTGTAGTTGTGTGTGTGTGTGTGTGTGTGTGTGTGTGTGTGTGTGTGTGTGTGTTTGTGTTCGTTGCATCTGGTGGGAGCTTTGATATACGTAGACTGAGAAGAAGAATTTCAGCTCCTGTCAGCTTCATGCTCCATCAGTGCTCACCAGGGTGTTGCAGGCTGCAGTGCTCTCTCACACAGGCACATACAGTAACCGCACGCACACACACACGCACGCACGCACGCACACACACACACACACACACACAGCCTGTATATGCAGATATACACATCTGCGATGAGATGCTTACAGGCACACACCACCACTGCCACACTTCCCGAGTCCTCCCACATGATGTATCGCTCTGACAGTCCTTTCTGTCACAACTGCACTCTGCATTGTTTTCCTCACTGTCAGCCCGTCAATCCATCCTATTAAACCCGAGCTGTCAGGCCCCCGATACTTTACTGCGCTTGTTTAAACTCATATATTTGTTTTGAGTGCACGCAACACGTTGTATTGTCGGTTAAATGAACTTTTACAAGGATGCTTGAGCTGAGAAGTAAACATTTGCAAAAGAAGTCACAGGCTCAGTCTGCCGGCTCACAGTATTTCAGTCAGACAGTTACCCATCCGTCCTTTGTCGTACAAGCTCGGTATCTATCTCCACCACACATCTAGATATAGTGAAGGCAGGGAATATACCCAGGACAGGTCCCCAGTCTATCACAGAGAACACACACACACACACACACACCATTCATTCTCACACTCACACCTAGAGGTAAATTTGAGTCTCTAATAGACCTATACTTGTATGTTTTTGGACTGTGTGAGGAAACTGGGGTGACCTGAGAAACCCAATGCAGATGCATGGAGAACATGCAGAAAAGGCGGTTGATCTGACCAAGGAGTCAAACCCAGGTCATTCTCCCTGTTACTATTATCCCCCCTAAAATGAAGTGTCTAATGAAGTTTTTGAGTGTGAACCTTTATGTCTTTAAACTGTATTATGGGTCATCTTCCGACTTTTTCTGTGTAAATCCATGGATTATGTTGAAGAACAGAATACCAGCTCCTCATTGTTTTATAACAGTGTCGTAACACTTTATTCCACCACCCTTCAAGCTCAGAATTGCATTTCTTTTCCGTACGTAAATTAGATTTTTAATAACCTTAAACAGTGTCCGCCTTGTAAAATACTTTGGGTATATGTATAATTCATCTCTGATGTAGATATCACAGTCTTATCTTCTTCAGTGAATATTTAAACATAATAATTGCGAAGCCAGAAAGCAAAGGGAATGTGAGTGGTGGGGGCGGACAGGGGTGCAGTGCTACGATTGGTGCAAGATGCTTGTGAGTAGGAGGCTAATGAACCGTCTTGGTGTGTGACAAAATAAAAGGGTGGCTGCTGTGCTCCTTTGAAACGACATGAGTGAACGTTGGGCCCGCAGGGTTTGAGAGCTGGACATTTATTTCATTGTTTGCCAGGAATCCAGAGACGCAGAAGATGCGCTGAGAGCACAGACTTCAAAAAAGGCCTTGAGGTTGTTCTGAGGTGCAGCTGGAGGGATGGGACAGGTGGTGACAGCGTGTCTAAATAAAATAATATTTCTTGTGTCGCGGCTCGACGGCGAAAACAAGACGGGTCCTGACCGCAGATGGGGAAGCTGAAGGGAGGGAGATGAATAGCCCCACTTGAAAAGTTTACCGAAGTTGCCGAGAAGTAATAAAGCGTTTGGATGTGCACCAGGCAGTGATTAATGATTATGCAAGCAGGCAATTTAAGGGTTACAGCGGAGGCTCCGGGTGCAGAGCAGGACGGCACAGCTCGCCCACCCCCGCAGCCTGGAGGGAGACCGTCGGAAAGAGGAGAGGCCCGCGGCGGTAGCCTGATTAAGGTGGAATAATCCCCCGCTCTTTTGCCAGGTCTCTGCTGGACACGGAGACGGAGCCAGGGGAACGCTCTCTCCGACCGCTGTGGGTGTGGCCGGGATAACCCGTGGCAAAGCTGTCCTCACAGCCTCGACGGAGTTACAGTGTCGGTCTGGGGCACGCGTGAACTTCTGTGGCATTTTCCCGAAAAACGCACGGCAGTGGCGGGGTTTGAACTCTGCGGAGTGGTAATCTGGAGGGGGGGGCGCTGTGTGGCGGGCAGCAGTGACAGCTTTACAGGGACGTATGAGGCCGAGAGTAATGCCGGGCGTAGATCACAGCTCCTGCAGTAATTAGACGGCACCGGCGGGGGGGCATGTTGACACCTGGGGGGAGCAGCCGGACGCAGCAATCAATCCAGGCACGGCTGAAGTGCGGCTGACGGAGGCGCTGGATGGCCTGGCGTGCTGACGCGGAGCCAGAAGCTGGTGGACACCGAGTCTTGTTTGAGGCGGAGTAGATAAAACTGAGAACTCATTAACTAAACCACTAGGAAAAGCTGCTCGGGGTCACAGTGGCCTGGACCGTCTCCCAGCATGCACTGGCTCAGAGGTGGGTTTCACCTGGACCGGGTGCCAGTCCATCACGGGGAGAAACACACGCTCACAGCTACAGGACATGCGGGTTCCAGTTCACCTGACCTTCAGGTCTCTGGACAGGCAGGCAGAAGTGGCAGAGCTGTGTAAATCTCCTATGAGTAAATACCCGCATTGTCAGATTTAGGATTCAGGCGGTGATGTGAGGAGGGGTGACCATTTTTCTCCCGCTGTAAGGGTGAGTGATTGCAATTGGCAGTTTGTGTTCAAGGTGACATGAATACATGGATCTTTTCTGGCTTAATGGGTAATTGTGTTGTGGATAATTAAGTTTTTATGACTTAAATCAGGCAACCAGTCGCACTGAGCCCAAACGAGCTGCAGCCCTTGACAGGAATGTAATTCACAGCAATCTCTGTGCAATAGAAGCTTTTTGGTTTGGAGAAAGAAAAGTCCCTCACGTAACATTCCATCAAATCGTTTTTCCTCCTTGGTATTTATTGAGGCTACCTCTCTGGCGCTTATTGTCTCTGAACTATTTTTTTTTTCTTTCTTTATCTTCCAGCTTCAGCTTTCTGGTCATCTCTTTCTTCCATCTGCCGAAAGTTACAGCAGATTGGCTTTGTGCTGTCATCTCTTATTTGTTCCCTCCTGCCATGCTGTCCCCACATCCTCTCTTCCTTTGTTGTTTTAACTCACTATTACCTACGTCGCGTTCTCTTTTCTCACTCTCCTTTCACATTTCCACTCCAATGTTTTTTCCCCTCTCCTTCCTCCGTCCACTTCCATTTCGCTCCCTCGTCTTTAATCGTCCCCTTACCTTTCCCTTCTCCACCCCGCTCCACTTGCTCGGGGTTTTGGGCCGCGCTCACCCAGCATATTGGCGCAGGCTGGTGGTCGATGAGTTTCGCCATGATTACACAAACGCGCACGCACGGACCCATGCGTATGTGCGAGCGTATGTGCGAGCACACGCAGACCTGTTGGGGATGGAGGCTGATGAGCAGCGCCAGACTCTCGGCGTCTTTGCCCATCAGAGCTGCTCGGGAAACATCATTAGGCCTCCTGGCCACAGCATGGCACTGGCTGCCCCGCTCGCCGGCCAGCCTTTTTCACTCTGGGAAGCATTTGGATTCCCGGGGCCGTGCACTTCTCAAATCGCCAATCATAAGTAGAAGGACTTAAAGTCCCCGATCAAACGCGGGGCACATCAGAGGCCCCAGAGCCTACAGTAGGTGCTAAGGGTGCGCAAACCACTGCATGTTTTTAGATTGGTTCTTAAAGGAAGAGAACAAATCGGCCTCTCACTCGTATCAGTAGCTGGGTTTCCATTAGCCTTCGAAATGTGCAAAACCTGGGTACACTGCAAAAAAAGGGTGCCTTAAAACAAGACAAAGACACCAAGTCTTAGCAGAAAGGTGCTCGACACAAACAAAATTATCTTGTCCACTTGACAAGATTTCTTGTAAAAATCGTGAAGTGTTTGATTTAAGATTACAGTGTAGGGTTGTATACTTGAGATAAGGAATTAACTCTTAAATCAACACTTCTAAGCTTTTTTTACTTGGTAAGAACCAAATAATTTGCAGTGTAAATATTGCATTACAAAAATGCTAACGTAAACACCTGAGTATCAAAGAAAACCTAAAATATCAGTAGCACGACATGTCAATAGAAAAGTGCATCACAAAGCATTTACGTGTCAGCAGGAGGTCACATGACCAGTTCACTCATTCACAAACCCTGATTAGCGACTCTCATACATAGTCATGGTAACAGCTGAAGCAGCAATCGAAATCACCTCCAGTGTTTTCAACATCCATCCTCCTTAAAGTTTTAGACCTGACTCGAATTTTAAAACATCCATCAGTGAAGTCGCAAATGTGCTTCAACAGTTCATAAATATTGCATTCGTTTTGTGCTAAACTGTCATGGAATTAGAACTGATGTTTGCGGTGGTAGGGAAAGGAGCGAGAGCTGCTCAAAAAAGTCACTGTAAGTCATCGGAGGACGCGGCGGACTCATTTGCATTTTGATTATACAGTATTTGCCACACTTGTCCCGCGCTCCCCAGGTGCCCTGCAAAGAAGAAGGCGACACTCTGCGTGTGTGCGAAGCGCTTGTAATCCGAACTCTTTGTGTCAGATAAGAAGCATAAACTAATTAATATTTGTGTGCATCAACGCCAGGGCGAGAGCGCCGTACGAGAACAAAGGTGCTCCGGGCTACCGCAAAGGTCTCGAGGTCTGCAGCAGAGCTTTGTGCACTCCCGGCTCTGCCCCCGACATGTGCGAGCGCATGTGACTTGGTTTGTGCGCCGCATATACGGTTAAAAGATCTGCGACTCCTTCCCGGGGCTATTGCTGTAAATAAGTTTGTTTTCCTTTCCGACTTTCTTTGTAGCGAAATAGGCGAGAGATGACTCAGTCAGACGGAGTAATATATTCAGGCCTTCAGCCACATTGATATGCAGTTGAGATGCCCCGTCTGAAATATTGTGAGTCTAAATATTTATCAAGTTACAGACACACACACACACACACACACACACACACACACACACACACACACACACACACACACACACACACACACACACATCCCTATTTGATACATGTGGGTTGCAGCAGGTTACTGTGCCTGGCTGCTGCTGCTCAGTATAACATCAGCCTAATGTAGATAATTCTGCAGCCGGGGCGTGACAGCGCTGGAGATTGGTGGCATTGTGAGCCGATGAGCTGTGCCGTGCATCACGGCGGAGGCGCTGCCTCTGGGCGAGCGCTGCCAGCGGGAAGGTCCGGGGCGTGACGTGCAGCCAGCTGCCTGGCGCTCGGCTGCGGCGCCGGGCCCCCGGATTGACAGCTGCTGCCACGCGAGCTCAACTCTGCTCCTCGCCATCCTTCTTCATCATCTCAGACCCCACGCCACACACACACACAGAAGCTAAACTCCCCCCACCTCTTAATCTCTCTCTCTCTCTCTCTCTCCCTCTCTCTCTCTCTCTCTCTCTCTCTCTCTCTCTCTCTCTCTCTCTCTCCCTCTCTGTGTCTGTGGTCTCCAGACCGCAATAGCGTACCATCAATCCTCCAACTGTCAGGGTCTACTCAGCCCTGCCTGCCTGCCTGCCTGCCTGCCGCCGGCATACTTAAGCACCAAGTTACGTAACCGAGAAGGAGCGAAGAGGAGGGGGTAAGAGGGAAAAAAAAGAAAGAAAGGACAGGGTGGTGAGAGAAGGTGGGAGATGAGAGGGGAGGTCACACTCTCAGGGCTTCTCGGACCATGCGATGGCTACTTTCTCGGGGTTCCCACGCGTCTCGTCTGCAGGATCTGGTGACGGATCTCTGATGTGGTGGTTGCATCAGTCACAGGGAAGCGTTATTTCGGCAGGCGCACCTTGACAAAAAAAATCACATCGCCATGGTTACTTCAAACGGTGTTTTTGTTGTTGCTCAGCTCTTCCGCGTCTTGCGGGGCCTGCTTTTTAACTCAAGTAGTCTTCAATATTCACAAACAGACAAAACGCTTTTATTCTGATATCGGCAACATTTGTTAAAAGGGAAACGTATTGAATTGTAAGAACTAAGCACACATGAGCAAACAGGGGCTGGAAACATGGTTTGTTTTTAGTATTTTTTTTTTTTTTGTGCAGTTGGAACAGCTCAATAATTTCCTCTCCTGCACCGGGCTCTTTGATGTCTCAGCTCTGTTCTTTGTTCTCTCCGTGCACTTCCTGTCCTGTCTGGTAATTCGCATTATTAATCCTGACCCCTAATGTCAATTACTTGTTTGGTTCTGTCCTCTCCTGTTCCCTCTTCGGTGGAACGGCTCCCCTTGATGCGCGTCGGATTTACCGCTCGGCCGCTGCATTTCCTGAATGTTAATGCAGGTTCTGTATCGCACGATCTTCGAGTTTTCCATAAAAACGGAGAGAGAGGCGGCTGAGGAGAGCGGCGAGGCCGCGGTTTGAGGGATGTGGGAGAGTTGCGTGGTGGGAAAGTGAGGAGAAGACGAAGGTGCGTAACGGCAACAAAGTCTAGATGAAGAGAAGGAGGGGAGAGCGAGGATTCTGCTAGCGGCTGTACAAGAGGCTCTCTTCCTGCGGGGGTTGTGTATCGATGGAGAAACCGAGCGAGTTCAAAGCCAAGGTGCGCTATGGCCTTGAGACACATGCAGTTTCACCCCTTGTTTGATTGTTTGATACAGATTTATGCAGCCAAGTACCTCTAGTTGATGTGGGAGGCTCTGCTGTACACACAGTGTCTGTGAATGCTCGATACCTTCTTGAAAAGCGCTAAGGAAGTGTTAGCCGGAGCGCTGTGGGATTGTTAAATCCGACATCATGTTTCTCAGCCTCGTTCCCTGCACTTGTGCGAACCGGTCGAGAACTTCACACCTCTGTGTTCTCTTTCAAATGCCCTCCATGTCAGGTTCACCTGGGCTGCAGAAAATCCAGAACTGTGGAGTCGGCCTTTGTTTTATCTATGAGTTGAAATTTCAGTTAAATAGGCTGTGCTCCAATTCCCATTGGGAATGCCTGGAAGATCAAAGGGACAAAATACAGTCCTCCGAAATTCCTCTCAGTCACACAACAGAAAAATAAATTAGAGTTAACTTATGTTTTGATTCAAAATATGATTTACAGGAAAGTCAGGAAATACATCCTGCACACACACCATTTACTCTCATTTGACATAAACAAGCAGTTTTGTTTTGGACAGGGAGTGGGGGGAGGGTGCCATGAAATCAAACTGGCCCTAGAGTTGACCAGCATCCAAACCAGGGACCATCAGGGAACACAAAACTATACCCTGTCGAGAGATATGGATAATTACGTCATTAAATTATGAAAATTTGCAACAAGTAATGTTGCATACCTGCGATTTTAATGTAAATCAAATGAGTGTTTACACACCTCAGTGGAAATGCAAGAATTACATTGAAATTCTAGAGTTGCTGTCTCCGTGTCGTACAGTCCCCGCCGCTCACCGCCCCATAACTCTGAAGCCTTGTTGAGTTGCGATATTAGCAGCATATTTATGGCCGAGGAGGCAAGATTAAATTTACCGTTTTGGTTTTTGCATTTTTGCCAACTGGTAGCGCTCCGTCACAGCGGGCATAAATATGCAGACGGATATAAATGAGGCTGTCTGTCGACATAAAGGTGGACGGGACGAAGTGGGACGGCTGGGGCGCACGCGGCTCGGATGCAAAGCGCATCCGGGTGGTGGTCTCAATAGAACCTGGACGAGGGGCTGTGTGGCTGTGCCGCACCGTCATAGTCTCCAAACAACCCTGGAGACGACTTTGTTCGCAGAGTACGCAGGTGTCAGAGAGTATAAAGAGTTCACGTCCCCGCCAAACTTTTTTCCACCTCTCGGATGGCCTTCGTTGAAATGAGCTGTCATGGTGGCGGGGAGAGTTCCCAGCGGGAGAATCGTGTCACACCCGTTTCGTCCGCTCTAATCACCTGGTTTGTTTGAGGCGAGCGGAAATCGTGAAGTAAAAACCTGCCGCCCCCTCCTCCTCTCCCGCCTCTCGCCTCTCCCAGTATAAAAATCGAGAGCGATACGGGCAGTACCAGACGGCGTGCGGGGATGTTTCAGGGCTTTGAGGAGCTCTTTTATGCAAGCCCGGCCATTACCACATTGCTGTGTTCTTCACTGGCCAATAAAAACTAAGGTTGCAGAGAGAGGGCTCCCTTAAATCACTCTGATTTACCTAGCTCTGCGTGGACGTGTGCGCGTGTGTATTTATAGGACCGTGTGTGTGAGGGTAGACTCTCCAGAGTGTTAGTGCGCACACACACGCGCACACACACACACACACACACACACGAGCAGGCCGCGCTGTCACTGGCGAGCAGGCATCCTGCTTGCCGCAGAGCGTGTACTTGAGAAAGGACACCTGAGTTTGTAAATCAGCGACTCGCCGCCTCTTCCCCCATTGTTCTCGTTTCACTTTGTCTCTGTTCTTAATCTCCTCCTCGTCGCTCCTCTCGCCTCGGTTCCTTCATGTTCATGGCGCTTGACCGCTTTGTTTCGCGTGCGTTTGCCCTTCCTCTGTGCTCTCGCACGCACCCTGCCCCAGCTTTTACCCCACTTTTGTTTGTGGCTTTTGATTGATTTTTTTGTTTTTTTTCCTCCCCGAGAAACGTCTTTGATACGGAGCAAATGCTTTGTACGGTGCCTGGTAATTATTTCTTTCAGAGCAGTCTGCCAATTTGTGTCCCACTGTTCTCACCTTTCCTTCTGGTGTTTTCTTAAATGTCTTAAAAAAATACAGTCAGCGCTTTTATTTTGGTAAGTTTCGTGATTAAGTCCTCATTAAGGCTTCCCACATGAGCCTCATCCACCATAGCAGGTATTCAAGTCCACGGCTAGTCCCTCATGTGTTTCCACAGCGGCCCGATGTTGAAAATTTGGCTGGGATGGAAACGCTCGCTCCTCTTAATTAGATCAAGGATTCAGCGAGAAGTCTTGTAGTGTTTATCCCGCCATTAGAGCCCATTAGAAAGTAGAGACACACTCCCAGAGCTCTTTAAGTACGCCGTATAGACAGCGACAGGCTGTTTGATGTCTTAGCAGACCGGTGTTGTGTCTCGTTTTCTTTCCTTTTTGTTTTTTTAACCGTCGGACCTGAAAAGACATGAAGTGACTTAAGTGCAATTGTTATTCAGACTTTTGAAAATCTTCATCAAATGACATTTGTTTCCATGTTTCTCCGAGCTGTATAGAAATATTTCTTATTTTTTATGTAATATATACTGTAAATATAGCTAAATATTATTTGGAGCAGCAAGTGAACCATTTTCCCATTTTCTTCTCATTAAGTATGTACGACTCATGTGAGTATGGCGAACGGATTGGTTGACCTTGTTCATTCTTTTTATTTTTATTTTCTTCATCCCTCCGACCTTGTTTATTCATCAAATTTAGCCCATCCTGTATCCGTACTGCTGCAGCCTAAATTAGGGCCCGGCACAGTCACAGCTAAATCCTCACAGAATCCGTTCGTTACTTTGAAATGCAAAAAAAGCTGGAAATAGCACCTCACAGTAAGATATTAAAAGTCTGGTGGTGCTCAGGGGCTGGAAACTCTCACAAGCCATTGCACAGACGGAATTTTCCAACACACAGTATAATTAGTATTACTCTGTTTTTTTTATTTTTTAATTTTTTTGGGGTGGAGGGAACGAGAACCGCTTTATTAAATATAATCTGTCGGTGCAATTACCCATAACGGTGTGGTAACATGTACAAAAAGTGTTTTTCATTTTTTAATCTCTTGACTCATTGGCCTTAATTTTACTTTGGTTTAAAACCCACTGAGCCTTCCCTCCGGCACAGCATGCTCTGCCTGTATTCATGAAGCTAAACACTACGCTATTCAGATTACTAGCCCCCCCCCTCCTCCCTCCACCATAAACAGTCCAAAAACATGTATAGGTCCATTGAAGACTCTCAATTGCCACAAGGTGTGCGAATGAATGGTGTGTTTACCCAGGATCTAACGTGGTTAGGGTAACGGCCGGGTGGATGAGTTTGGATGGCTGTAACACAAACACAACAAACACTTCATTTGAGTGTTTTGTTTTACGTTTGAACATTGGTGCCAGTGAAACATCACAGCCAACATTTGGCCGTCCATTGAGCATCGCCTGTGGTACCTGTTCCTCTGTGATCTCTCCTCTCCGTCCCCTTCTCTCATTTCCGACCGGCGGCATTAGCTGGCGAACGGAGCGCGTTTCATTGAATTAGCGGCCGCTGCCGTCCCGGGCTCGCTCAGCTAGCCGCGTTCTGGCTAATTGCGTCTCTGCGTCTCGCCGCAACTTTCTCCCGACTGTAATCACGTTACATTTGCATGCGCAAACACATGGAAACATGATCGCAGCCATTCACATGGGTGTTGTTAAACAAATGAACATCCACGAGTGTTGCACACACACAGACGCAATGTATGCTGCACAACATGCTCATACATAAGCGTAACACACGCAACAGACACACACTGGTAAATGTCAACTTAGCGCGCTCTCCCGTAAGGTTTAGTGTCGGAAGAGATTGTGTTACCTCGGAGAACATTGTACATTTGGTCCCAGTGTGATTTTAGTCTGCGTGTGTGTGTGTTTGTGAGAGAGGGAGAGAGAGTGGGAGAGAGCGAGAAGGGGGACAGTGAAGAGATATGTTGCATAAGGAGGTGCAGTGGAGTGTAAAAGAGAACAGGTGGCTCTTGTTTCTGCCATCTAGTTTTATGTGCCATCTTCCCTATTGTGTGTGTGTGTGTGTGTGTGTGTGTGTGTGTGTGTGTGTGTGTGTGTGTGTGTGTGTGTGTGTGTGTTAGTGAGTGATAGAGAGCGAGAGTGAGATCCCTGTGCTTTGTGAGTAGGGATTTGTACACGCCTTGAGCGCATATCTCCATACAGGCACATGTTAACTTGTCCTGCTTCTCTACAATACGAGAGTGTGTCTGTTTGTGTTTGTCTATGCACGTTTGTGTGTGTGTGTGTGTGTGTTTGTGTGTGTGTGTGTGCTTGTTCTTTAGTGAGCAGGGTTCCGGTTGGTTTAGAAACAATTAGAACAAGCTGCAGGAGCTCAGAGAGATCGTTCTCCAAATGTCACCCAATTAACAATCTATACCGAACACACAGCAGTGCTCTCTCTCTCTTTCTCCCTCTCTCTCTCTCTCTCTCTCTAACACAAACACTCTCTCACTCGCTTTTCTACTCTTGAGATGTTCTGTGAATAATCCCAGAAAATCGGCAGGTTTGCATCTCTCTCTCTCGCCCTCACGCACACACATACACTGTCCGGGAGACAGACAGACAGTAAGGGGAGTCTATCTCTCTAACGCTCTCCGTCCTCTTCCTGTTCTCTCTCTCTTCCAGACCAGTCATCCAGGCCGCTGGTCAGGACTCGGCAGCAGCAGCAGCAGCAGCCTGGTGCCAAGGGAGCGAAGGGTGGTGCGGGGTGCGGGGGCAGCACCCGTAGGGGACCTGTCTAACCAGCACCTCCCCCACCTCCACCACCACCACCACCAGCACCACCACCACCACCTCCCGCCTCTGCACAGCCGCACTGCTGCCTCCGAACGCCTCGCTGCCAGGGAGGAGCGCCGCTGCCAGGGGGCCCTGGCACCGGCCACAGCCCATAACCCCGCTCCAAATGTGGCTCCGGGCTCCTCAAACCCGTCCTCCTCCTCCTCCTCCTCCAGTTCAGCCTCGGCCGCTGCTCCGCTTTCAAATCAATGCTCCACCTCGGCGGCTGCTAATCACACTCCAGCTCCATCGCTGTCCCCCAAGCCTCCAGAGGGGGCGTCCTCCTCCTCTGAGTCCTTGACTCACGGAGGAGGGAGTCAGTCAGGTGGTGTCAGGAGAGGAGGAGGAGGAGGAGGAGGAGGAGGGGAGCATCACCCTCCCAGTCAGATACCCCGCGCCCTTGGCGCTGGCTCCTCCTCCAGCCTCCACAGCCTGGCGAGCAGGGGGAGCCCCTCTCAGAGCTCTTCATCTGCCGCCCTGCCACCTGCCGCTCCCTCCTCCTCCTCCGCCTCCTCCTCCACCTCCTCCTCGTCCTCGTTTACGGGTCGTTTAGGACAGCCGCCCCGGGGCCCTCTGTCGCTGCATAGCTACAGTCGCAAAAACGTCTTCCTGCAACATTCCCTGCACACCTCGGAGCTGCAGGCTCTCACCCAGAGAGACAGCTGAGGCCCCACCCACATCGGACTCCATCCCCGACCTAAGCAGCCATATTGAAACACTGAACTGATGAACTGCAAGTTGCTCGTGTCCCGATTTGCCCCCACTGGAAAGACCAACTGAAAAAAAAACAAAAAAAAAACAAACGCTTACAATTACACTTGTCTCTCTTTCTGATCCAGACCAACCCGTTGCTGACATTTTGTTCATGCATTTGACTGTGCACACACACACACACACACACACACACACACACACACACACACACACACACACACTCACTCACTCACACGCATGCACATTGTGCGAATGAAAAAGGCCCTCGCACGTCTATCAGAACTCCCACGTTGTGTCACGCTGACAGTTCAGATGTGCTTACGCCCCCAGACACACAAAGTTCATGCGGACTCACAAACCTCCTCGCTCCGCACATGCACACGCACACACACACACTCACACCCAGTCACGCGCACACACGCCGGTACGCGCTCTCACAGAGGCATCGCTCGTCCACGCTGTCTCCGCTTCTCATTCTGCACAGACGCCGGGGCGTTGAGAGTGAACAAAGAGACGAGGTACGTATTTGAGTGTGGGGTTTCTTTTTTAATCCATTTCCCAGGAGATTTTTTTACCAGTCCTGACCATGTGCTGCTTAAGGAAAACATAGGAATGACCACAGTCTGCGGTGGTAAAGATTTGTTCTCGTGTTGCCAAACATCTTCATTCCACTCGTCCGTCAACACAATTTCATGCCAGGACCCTTTCAACTGCATGCTTTTTAAAAGTTAGGGAAAATACAGGAAAGCGTTTTTGTTTTTTTTACACACCACATGGTGGATGAGTTCCTACTCCAGTAATTCAGTATCAACCATCACCTCAGTGTTTCAGGAAGAAGAGACGTGAACGACCCCCTGGTCGTTCACATCATCAAGGCCTTAGACGTATTTCAGGCCAAAATGATAATAAGACCACTGTTTTTTGTAGAAACGCAACGTTGCAATATTAGCCACACTATATACAAGAGTCGATGTGTATTATAGATTAGTGCAGTGCAGAGACTGTAGTCGATACTTTCATTACTAAACTACAAATGGACAATTACAGTAGAACAACAAGTGACCGATAAGAACAGATAAGAACCAAAGCAATGCAGAATACAGATTATATGCATCTACTTTTTTTTCCCCCTGAAATGGGGAAAAAAAAATCTCTGAAAGTTTTGGACTGAAGCCTTTCGAGCTGTCTTTAAGGCTGCGTATTGACACAGAAATACTTACCGGTGCTTTCCTAAATGACGGTGTCAATATCGGTTTTTAGATTCAGAAGGAAGAAAACGCCTCAAATGACAGCAGCACCGAGCGGTTGACACCTTTTTATATGACAATTTTTTCCGGAGGCCGTTCAGTCTTAATCTGCGGAACGGAAAGAATATGACAGAACGCATATTGCACGGGAGATTCACTCGATCAAACAACGAAAGAGGGAAAAGAAAACAACCTGTTCCATTTGTGGAAGCATCGGCACCATCTGAGGCTTTGATCCGACTGATGCCCAGTCCTACCTACGCCCTCTTTTATCGGGCGTCTTTTCAACATCCCAACATGACATGTCGGGATGGCTCCTAGTTTACCAAGGCGAACGCCCCTGTGTTGCTCTGGACAGTAGGACGCCTACCTTTTTCGAGTGAGATTTACATGAACCCGTAACTGCCACGAGTCACACAACATCATTCACGCTTTTGGAGGCGAAACGTGTCACAATTTAATGAGTGAGAAAACCCACTTTTGCTTTCTTTTCTTTCTTTTTTTTACCTCTGAAAACAAGTGGACTGCATGACAACCTGTTTAATCTGCTTCTGCTGAATATATTTGCTCTGCTGAACCGACTAGACCGTCAACTAGCCTCTCCCCGTAGGCCTTCGGGTAAACAAATCTCATAATGTCAGCCGGGAGGTGGGAATCTGCTGCTGAGAACAGGGCAGGGGTTCACAGCCGCCGGCACCCACACAAAATGTTAGATTTTTGCAGAAGTTGTTGACCTTGTCCATCTATAAACGGCACCTGGCTGTAGGGAAGTTGTATAAATTGCGGGTGTAAGTTGTAATGCACACCTCATGAGCCAGGGGAAGGTGGAGGTGAAGAGAAGCCTGCAGGAAGACAGCTCTACTCCCACCGGTGGAGAGCAGAGCTCTGCCTCTATTTCCTTTCTTTTCATCCCCTTATTTTTTTTTCTTTCCCCCCGCTGTCCTCGTTTTTTTTCCTCAGTCTGTCCACTCCACATTTTTATCACCTTCAATCTCTCCCTTTCCTCAACCCTCCTGCATGCAAACCCGGCCCCTCCTTATGTTCCTCTCCTCTTTTCCAGCCTGTTATCTCCCCTCTCCCTCTATCTACTCCCTTCTCTCTCTCTCCTCCCTTGCTCAGCTCCCTAACCCGCAGCGTGTATTGTCAGACAGGGTATCTATCCAGAGCTGTGGCTCTCAGTTCTGGGCATTGGGGCCTGCAGCGCTGCAGATTTTTATTCCAGCTGTCTGATCGGGGGAATAATTTTACACCTGGTGAATGTAATTAACTACCTGGTATGGTGGACGGCCGTCGGTAATGCGGCTCCCGAGGATCTGGAAGAGAAGCGCAGCTGTGGTGTGAAAGCGAAAGCCCCCCCGCTCGGCTTGTTTACAGGTGGAGGGTAACAGTGTTTTGTCACCAGCCGACCTCTTTAAGATCTGCTATTTACATCCCTCGTCATCGCATGCGTCGTAATGTGCTTGACACCATGCGAAATGTCACGAGGGAGTGTTTGGCCTTGTTAATGCAGCCCAGAGTCACTCGGGTTCAAATCGCAAAACCCACAAAGGTGTAGTTTCCTGGTTATGTTATTACCAGTAGGGGGGTGGGGGGTGGGGGGGTTAAAAGTCACATTCAAGGTGGCGGTTGTGACGTGGAGGTCTGCTGGTGACATTACTGAAGTGAGCTGTGGTTGAATTTCGCCACTGGGAAACAAAGCTCTGCAATCCTGATACAAACCTCAATCCTTCACCTAGTCTTAGCTATACGTTGCGCATTTGAGACACTACTTTTGATTTCTCGGGAGATTATTTATTGTTTTCTGCCTTATTTATTTTTATTGCCATAGAACCAGTTTCCTAAAAAGCGTCTCGGCACTTGCGAATAAAGGAAGTGGTCGTGGTAGTGATCACGATGGAAATGACAGAAATAATCACGATCTTGTTATTGTCATTTGAATGACTCACAGATATTACACTGTCCTAGCTTTTTAATGTGCTTATACTTTGTTAAATGCTGTAATTATGGAATCATGCTGTATAATTGTACATAAGTTATTATAAATGTCGATGTTCACTGTTCATGAACACAGACAGTCTGTGCTCAAGTAAAGGACACTTAAGACTCTGGTTCTGGTTCACATCCATTGTTTGCTGGCTCACGACAGACTAAAACTCAAGAATCAAAGTGGAGACTCTCTTTTTTTTTTCTTATATCCTTTTTTTTTTCCACTGACAAATGCAGTCAGAGGTCTGAGCTGTGACCAAAGCATTTCAGGCAATAGTTACACCTCAGAAAATAAGCAGAATTGGACAAACTTGCCAAATTTAACATGTGAAGGCCAGAGTTGACTTGCTGATAGGTTTTAGGGGTTTTGGCTATTTCAGCCTTTTCCCCTCTTTGAAATCCAGCCTTTGCACTATGAATATTTCTTCTTGGGATGACTTGGGAAGACTTTTGTCTAACTGTGTCTGAAAAGTGGATGATGATAATCTACTAAAGCTGCTTTTTTTCAGTTCAAGATGGAGTCTGTGTCTAAGAATAAAACTGTGAGGTGGGCTCGTACGTCGAGTCTCCGACCAGTCAGCACATGAATCATTAGGGATAATCCGCCCGTACTGTGCGGAGGAAAAACAAAAGAAACGTTCTTCATGGTTGTTTTTCTCTTTCTGTGGTCCTTCTGAGCTGTTCAGAAAAGACTAGATGTGTTTGGAAAAAAAAAAATCTCACAATGTGTGCGTGTGTTACCCAAAGTATCTGTCTTCAGTTTCTGTCCATGAGTTGTTTTTTTTCTCACTTTCACTTTCTGTTTGTTCACGTTTTATCAAGAGATTTTTGTCCACTGTCTCCTTATCGTCAATATTTAATACAAATAAAATTGATGAAAACATGCATGGTTTTTCCATCGATGGGATTTATGCTTTTCATGATAGAATGAGGTGTTTCTGTGAATAGAGGGGATGTATAGAAAAACCGTGAAAGTGAAAGTCTGCCCTCTCCAAAGATGAGCAGTGAATCTCGGGGACTTCGGCTCCACCTCTCAGCCTGGGTAGATTTCTCTGTACAAATCCCTGAAGAAAGGAGTGAATAAAATCAAAGTCTGAAAGTAGAACGTGCAACAAAGTAATGAATAAAGAAGAATATCTTAGGGGTCATAGCGCGAAAAGATTCAGCCCAGAAAAACTTTTCCAGCTTTTAGTGGACTTCAAAAAAATAAAAATAAAAAAAGGTTGTTGCATACGACAGCCGGAGCAGACAGGAGCCATTTTTACCTCATTTGACATTAGCCTCCAACCTGTTTGAGTGAGTTTTCATTTGGCAGTGACCATAAAGTATGGAAGTGTTTAAAAAATCAATTACGTTAGAATGAGTTTGTGTGTACGTGTGTGTGTGCCTGCGTGTGTGGGTTGTAGACTTTGACTGTTTACCCCTTAGGGAGGACCTGCGCCCGCTTCCCATTTCTGGACTCACTCAATTAGTGTTGCTGATGTTCTCACTGGCTGAGGCATGTGTGCACACGCACACACGCACACACACACACACACACACACGCATGCACACACACAAACACACATTAGAAGACAGCCATTTTGATTAATTGATTTTGAATTGATATGACAGAAGGTCAGCACACCAGTAAACACACTGCTGATTAACAGAGCTTTGAAATCCAGCGAGGTCCAGCTTCATTCAGACAGGAGGCGGATGTTTGCTGCTGGTTTCCTCAACTGTCTGTAAAATTACCATATCGAGTGTTGGAACTGTGTGTAGCCTGAAAAATCCAGTGCTATTTCTAGGTTTCTAGGATTTTCGATTTGCAGAAAGCAAATCATTTGTCACCGAGTCGTAACTGTTGAAATGCAGAGAGGCCACTTCTAGTCAGTGAAAAACCCTGCACATTACAATGTTAATCACGTTACAGGTAATATTTTCTGGTTTTGGTAATTCTGTGTAGTGTTATTTCCCAATTTGCCTGTTTTTCCTCTCTCTGTGTTTCCAGGGTTTGTGACCTGTTTGTCATGTCATGACAAATGATTCTCAATCTGTTAACATAAAGAAACTATTGCTATGAAGCCAAAACTCTTCCAACCAGGCTTAAGTGAACTCTCTTAAACGAGTAAATAAATAAGAAAATAAATAAAAATTGGGGGGAAAAAACAAAGGACCAGGATTGAATAAGTTTGTCAATGGGAGCTTGGTGCAGGGATTGCTCTGTAGAGCATTTTAAAGAGCTTTGCTTGCCGCAAACAACATATGAATTATTTACCAATGAAACTCTGACCAGCTCCAATTGAATGGAGGTACAGTGGAGGACAACAAGAGGGAACAAGGGGGTAACAATTATGCATTTTAAAGGAGTCTATTAAACTGGAGCCTATGGGGTAAAATGGTGCTGAACAAACCTGTGTGGGGGGAAAAAAGTGACATAAACACTTGTTCCTTTTGTGTAATCAAAGAACAAGAGTGGACCCTCCACGTGTTACAATATTTTATTATGTAGTGTACCTTACTCTTGTGTGAGGAAATGTTTTTCTCCTCTAACACTGCAGTCCCGTCTCACAGCTTCGCAGGGTCACCCAGCTGTCCTTGTATTGTTCTGTTCTCTGTCGTAAAAGGATTTGTCGCAGTAGTTCATTGGGCCAACTATTTAGATGGCCAGATAACAAGGCTGGGAGCAAGGCAGACACCCATTTACACATTTATGCTTCAAACCCAAGTGGCGGGTTAATGTCCTAGTACAAGCCATGGTGGAGAGGAAATATCTGGTGATGGAGAAATTCCTTTCATCCAGGATCTTACCTGGTTTGTAACTCTGTGGGCGTTTCCTTCACCCATAGAAATGCACAAAACCAAAATACTAAAATTAGAAAACTGTTGAATAAAGCACCTGAATAAAAATGTCTCTTATGTTTGGTATAGTAGTGTATCGCAAAATGGGATCGAAATATTAGACAAGACATAGATGGTCACATGACCAGTTCTCTTCCAACAAGGAGAAGAGACAAACTTGTTCTCAGTGAAATCTAATTAAAAGGTTGTATAAAGCCATGGAAATGAAAGTAAAGATTTTACCAGAATTATGGGATGTCACGAGAATAGACTTCAAAAGAATATGAGTCACATGCAAAATACTCTTTAATCTAACCACCTGTTAGCATCACTTGTTCTTTGTTTACAACATTTCACAGGTTGCCTCTGCTTTGAATGAGACAAACACAGCTAAGTTTAGCCAGACCAAGTTACTCACCACAACCTCAGCTCACATTTTCCACCAGCGTGGGTGTCGAATCATTGCCCAGCAGGGACAGGAGGAGAGGGAGGGAGTGGAGGTGGAGGTGCAGGGATGGGTGTGTCTCCCAGTAATTCACCGATCACTGCCTCGAGTGCGGAAAGCGCTCCCCCACACCATCTCCTCCACAGCATGCTCAAAATCTGTAATCCATCTTGCTGGCAGATGTTTTGTGCGTCTGGCTTTGCTACAGTTTGTTCACACTAAAGCCGTCCAGAAAAACAGACTCGTGTCTGCCTCTCTCCGAAGGTTACGAGGCGACGGCTCTGAGGCTCTGTAGTTGCATGGGGCGTCAGGAACAAAGGCACCGGCTGCACACGAGGTCATTCATCAGTGTCAGGATGAGAAGGAGCATTTCTGGAACAGCAAGCCACAGCCAAGCCTGAATTGATTGAGATTAAGCCATAAAATCTAATATATCTCCAGCTCCGCTGTTTAAACCTGGCATCCAGCAGAGCAGGTTTAACATCTTTAAGGCACGCCATCCAGCTTTACAGCCTTTTTGGTCAGAACGCGAGATCTTAGAAGTTTTATCAGCCAATAAGGATTAAAGGGAGACATCCAATTGGCTTAATTCCACTGTAATTGTGCCGCTTTAAAGAAATCCTGCAGGCACGTACGAGGCATTCTCCTTTGTTACTTTTAGTATCTGTAGTTTTTGGAGATAGGGCGCTAGCAGGCTCATTCGTTCCGATTTAAAGAAATATCATTGAAGGTAGAGAAAGAAGATGGAAAAGTTTAAATGTTCATCTATAGGTACCTATCTACTACTATCTTCTCTCTTTAATGGTAGTTGCTAAGGTGGAAAGCGCTGGCTCACAACAAGTGTTCCTTCATGTTCCTTTCTGTGTGTGTCGGGTTTTCTCTTCTTCTTACAGTTCAAAACTATATTTAGTTATAAATATTTGATGGATGATGAATGGATGAAGTCTACGACCAGTTCTTTGGATTTTATGGAGTTGATGAACAGGTGGTTAATGTTGCTCACCAGGCTCCTGCACTCCTCCTCCTCCTCCTCCTCCTCCTCCAGTCTGATATATGGCTGTGCCATCAGCAGACGTCTGAATGCAGAACAAGTCAGGGTGAAGACAAGGATGGCCAGCACGGCCCCCTGAGCTAGCCCTGTGTTGTTGATCACAGTCTCAGATATGTTGTGCTTTGTTGTCGCCTGTCAGTGAAGTACAGTAGCTGGCGGTCCATGTGCATCATGGCCAATTAGCCCACACACAAAAGGGGCTGGATGATGTTAAAGCTTGAAAAACCATGAATAAGTGTGTCGCTTGGCTCCCACTGAGATAAACATCAGCACTGGGTGTGCAACAGGTTACTCCCATCTCCTTGAAGATAAATAAGCTGCTGTCTCTTTGAATGCATTGGTTTGTGAGTGCAGTCTTATCTGTAAGTGTATTGACATTCCCGTTCATTACAGAGGGGATTGATGGTTAGAAATGCCTTAACTTTGACTTTCACTAATTCTCCTGTAGCTCGGCTAGTAAAATGTACTTCATGCCAGTTTGTTTTTGAAGTCCATGGTTCATCTCTCGATTAAACAAAAGATCTGACTCTTAGTTGCAATGATAGAAGTTGTGCTGCATGTCCACTGGATATCAAGAAAAAAATCATTATTCCAAGAATATATTAGCAGCGGGAATAATGAAAAGAGACAGAAAGTGCTGCAGAGCGACTGAACAGCCTGTTGATTTGTCCAGGGTCTATTCCCTGATTTCACTCAATGTGTGTTGCTGGCAAGGTACAAAGTAAGATGATGAATGGATGGACTTCCTGACTCATCTGTCTAAGGAGGGTCATGTGCTTAGACAGGCTAAAGTTATTATTTGAGCATCTTCTGTAATTTCTGGAGCAAGTAATTCAGTTACTACTGCAAACAGGGTGGGGCTTTGGGGGCATCCTTGGCAGCATCCCAGTCTTTAGTGGGTAAATAAATTCAAGACATCCTGTCACTTCATCATGGAAGCCAAAAGAAACCTCTATCACATTTAATCAAAAGTCATTTTCTTCATTGAAGCCATTTGCCAGAAAATTCAATCTACATTTTAAATTTAGTTTGTGATCACACTATCAGTCATGAACAAAGCACACCTCACCTTGTCCTGTGTCAGCCCAGTTGCCCAAATTGTTTCTAGTCAGAATCAATCAAATCATGATTCTTCCAGACTTTGTGCAGTTATTAAAACAAATAATCTGTGAAGCATTTAAAACTAAAATGGGTTTGTCAGCTACATGCCTCCCACCTTTAAGCAGTGGACTTGGGAAAGTCTTATTTATGAGACAGTCAGGTCTATTCTTAATTCTATAAAAAGAAGCATAAATGTCAATAAGTCCCAAAATACCCTTACCTGGAAACCATATCCTTGTGGTTGTTTTAAGCCTAGATTTGCCATCATCAATCTGCTTCTGCTGCTGTAATGTTTTGCCCTACAAACTCATTTTCATTCCCAACCCCATCCACTAATATTACTACTACTATATTAATTTCAATGTCCTGCTTTAACTCATATTTAAAGTTACATGTTATTTAACTTAACTTATCAAAGTCATCTAATAGATATGAGACAAAAGGGAACTAACATAAAATTTCATTGTTTAACTAACTCCAAACAGCAACGACAGGATACACCAGAGGAGTGTCTACAGAAACCAAAAGCTTCATCTTGAGCCAATTTGACAGCAGGATGTGAATTGTTCAGAAACCCATTTACAAAGAGGACTTGCTTCTGGCTCCAAACAGAGGACGAGACTTGAATCTTATGGACTGGAGACAGTTGGACTCTACACCTAAATGTTGTTACTTCTTCAGCTTCTACCTTATACACAGGTATCACCATCCATGTCTTTATTTAACTCTCTTCTTTCACTCTGGCCTGAAGGCTGGATTAAATTGCCAGCCATATAATGGTACTTCTCAACTGTTTGTGTGGTTATATTGCTGGAAACAGATAATGGGTTTTTCCTGGATGCTACTGAGACTTGAAGCTTGAAACCCCCACAGTCACTTCACCTTGAACCTAAAAAAACATTATAGTTATCTTTCTGTAATATTCTGTAGTTGTTTGTAGCCTTTGTTGGTGTGTCATGGCGACCTGTTGGTTTTGATTTTCTTTTCGCTCACACTGAATTATGTTCATGCCTGTATACTTCCACATAAGTCTATCCATAATCACTTCATTAAGGTTAAAGTTTAGTGGAATTAAATGTGATTTTTGGTGGAAGATGTGTCGGACATGCGCAGGTTTGCACTGGCTTTGATGTAAGCTCTGCATTCATATCCATCCATTGTCTTGCTGCATATGTCTTGCTGGGTCTGCTAGAGTCTATGTCCAGCTCATAGGGCGAAGGCAGAGAATAGACACTGGACAGTTCCCAGTTTCCAGGTTCAGGATGCAGAACCTTGCTGTGTGGCGACAGCATTAACTACTGTGACCGTGTGTGAGCAAGTCTGCATATATGAGTATCATTCCAGATTTGATCAGACATGCTCGACAGATAGAGAAGTCAAGCATGTATTTACATTTTTTAGATGTACTCAAAGACGACACCCAGATTTTGCTCACAATATGGAGCCCATTATTGCGCATTCTGTTTGGAAAGATTGCATATCATTGAGTATGATTTGCACAGCTGCCTGTGCTGTAGCTTAGCACATACGTCAAAAGAAAAAAAAACCTTACTACTTGGTTCATTTCGGATCAATATCATGTGTCATGAGTGATGTGAAGCCAGCGGTAGCACCATCTTAAATGTTAGTGAGTGACGTTACTCAGTCAAGTCTTGTACTTTTCTCGTTACAACTCGACTTGCAGACAGATCAATAACAGTTTCTGAAGCGCTGCCAGACTGCTCAGTCAGACTGTCGCTTCAAGCTGTTGGCTTAGTGTGCTATGACAGGCACGCTTCCCTTATGTCTGCAAGCCTGGAGAGAGGAGGTGACGGAGGTGGGTGGTGTTTATATGTGCATGTTGTGTGTGTGTGTGTTTGTGTGTGTATGTGTGTATGTGTTTATGAGAGAGTGAGAGAATCAAAAGCTCTCAATTCCATGCCACTTGAATGTGCTTTGCTGTTCAGGTTGGATTAAAGTTTGGATTTGAACTGCTTTTATCAGTGTGATCATTGATGCATTTTGTTTTGTAGTGTGTGTGTGTGTGTGTGTGTGTGTGTATGTGTGTGTGTGTGTGTGCTGTGTGTTCATCTCTCTCTCTGTCTCTGTGCCATTTGTCAAAATCAGCATGGATGATTTGGATGCGTTTTGCTTTCTCCCCCATCTGTCTCTCACTTGCTCCTCTGCTCTTCCTCCCTCGCTATCTGTCTCTCATTGTCTCTTTGAGGAAATCACTCTTGCTGTCGCCCCTAACAATTCACAGTAAACCTTATTATTGCATTTGCAAGGCCAAAAGCCTAATAGATTGCTCTCTTTGCCGCAAAGGCGGACACACATGCTCTCAGCACAGCATGCAGCCAGTCACATTTAGTACCCAGTCACAACCTTCTCTCTTGCCTGAAGTTAGAGATTGCACACACGTGCAGACAGAAACACACACATACACTCTGCCAGCCCACTTAAAATAAAGCTAATTTCTCTGATGTCTAGTCTTCTGCTCTAAAACAGCTACAAACAGACGTGACTCACACTGCTGAACCAGACAGTGAAAAGAGCCAAACCTCAAACCTTGGCTTTGTGAAGTAACAATGATCTAGAGCTGTACAGACGGTCCAAAAAAATCAATTCAATTAATACATACAAACGTAAGTATTAATGAGGTCAGGATGCTAGGTATTGAAAGGACAGTTTTAAGTTGGGCAAATCTGATCAGGACAGAATGTGATGTGAAAAAGTAAACCATACCACTCCCCATCTTCCAGAGGTTTGCATGTACCTGCCTCTGTTGTAGTCCCATGACTGTGAGGCAGCAGTTTTGCGAAGATTTAGTTGAAATGTCAGTGTGTGCACTCTTGGTTTTTCCTCAATGTCTGATTTTGCCTCTGATTCTGGCACATAAAGCCAGATTCATAGCTTCTGCTACCACCAGGGTGCAAGGATAAAGACTCAATTCAGCCACTCTAGGACACCTTTAACTGCATACACACAACATGTGCAGGTATATCATGGTACATGCTATATTTAAAACAAGTGAGATATATCACATTGGAGCACAGCCGTTGGCATGCGGTGGCACTGATCAGCAGGGATGTTGTTGTAGCCTGAAATGTAGGTGATCTACAGAGGAGGTGGCAAACTGCTGAGGATGTGGATTACCGATGCCGCTTTTAGATCAAAGCCGGGTGTCTGAAAAATCAGTGTTCTCCCTCAGTATGAATAGCTTAGTGCACTGTATCTAACCTGTCTTTAGAATTGCACTCCCTCTCTTGGTTGAATATGATGATAAGAATGCACTGAATTTATATAGCACATAGCAGTAAAAAAACATTTTTTTTTATCAGTGTGCCACAAGTTTCTGTACTTCCTCTGCATCATGAATGAGCTGTGTGTGCCATGGTTATTTATGACACATTTCTGGAATGACTTGTCCCACCTTTACATGCAACAACAACAAAAAACAACTGCACATTAAGGTACCATCGCTACCAGTTCCAGAGTTAAAGACATGGGCTGAAAACAAGCTCTGAATACAATACTGTTGAAGGTGCTTGGCTGCAAAAGATCAGATGCACACAAGCTGCTCATTTGTAAGCAATGCCAGACAACTATGATAAGAGAAGGAGACTTTACCAAACTTGTTTCCTTATCTCATAGCACATTAAATCTTCAAGTTGTAGCATTGTTAAGAATAGCATAAATCACAAGTGATATGTGATATTACTCTGACTCTTGAGACTAATTCACAACCACCTACATTAACAGGTTTATAATAAAATCAGTTACCAAAGAACAAAGGTTCACATGTTGACATATTGAAATATACATATATATATTTTAAAAAGCTATAAAAAGTTGAGTACAGACAAAGAAAGTGATATGTATACACATTTAAAATACATAATGCACAGTATTGTAAGATGCATTAGTCACCCCTGCCCATTTTGTTTGCCATTCATAGTTAAATTGTGGAGCTAGGTGTCACAGACTGTGTTTCACAATCCAGAAATACAGATTTAACAGGCGGGTATGAAAACAGGGGCCGCTAAGGCCGGAGTAGCTTCCACGCAGCTCCGCTTTCCCAAACTGGATACCGGACCAAAGATGGCGGCTCACACATCCCTATGGCGTTTGTCATTACTCGATCTGCGTGACACACCTTGATAATTCTCTCTCCTTTCTCGATAGAGACCTCCACCCACCAGTACAAGCACGCCCAACGCACTGTTGGGCGTCAGGCTGCGTGATGTCACGGCTCCAAAAACTACGAAGCGCCCATTAAAGTTTGTGAAGTTTGCGCCTGCTTGCCTTATGTCTTTTCAAAGTGTCTCCTGCATCCGCCCCGGGTGCCACAGTGTGAATGGTCACACGAGTGGTGCCTTTACTTTATTTATGCTTCCCAAGGACAACGGTGGAAAGAAACATGGCTGGATTTAAAAAGGAAAACCGAGTTAAAAGGAGATTCTGTGGAGGGCTCAATATCAGCACCAAAGCTCGGCTCTGCAGGCTCCATTTCACCCCGGATAGTTTCACCAACCACAACGAGTTAAAAGCTGGATTATTCAGAAGTCCTTTGATGCTCGTCAGTGGGACCGAGCCGACCATCCCGCTCCCCGGCTTCCATCCTCACATCCGGCCGGCAGCAGGTGCCACCATCACCGCCATTATGTGCCCGCCAAGAGAGTGTTTGTGCTCATGTCATAAAAAGCAGGAAAGTTGTGTGTGTGTGGTAATCAGGGTTTGTTGATGTTTTTTTGTTGTCTCAATTCGGCTGCTGCTTCAAGGCTCCTCCAGGAACTACCTGGAATTGCAGGTAGTGTATGTGTGTGTGCATCTGTGAGAGAGATAGACAGATGCAGGGAGGCAGAGGAAGATAAGGATAGAGAGCGATAGAGAGAACTCACTGAGTGCTGATATCATCTTTGATATATCATCTTTTGGGCTGGATCTCTCTCGCCATGGGGGTTGTTTCCACGCCTTCAGGACACGCCCTCCTCCCGCAATCCTGAGACTGAGACTACTGCTAATCTCTGAGCAATTTTGGAGCCTTATTTGATATACTTATCGACTTTCCTAGTCCTTCAAAATTTACAGAGTGGTTAATGATGTTTTCCTGTGGTATTTTAAACTCGGAACTGACATTTATTTTTGCCTCTTCTGGTCTTTCAGTGTTTTCATGTCGATCAGAAATGGTCGTCATACCATCGTACCATGCCATACAGCATATCTTATTTTCTACAGGCGTTTTCTACATAACGTGTGGGGTATTATGAAGCATCTCACAATCATTGAAGCGCAAACAAGTTACCTTTGGGAAGTCCTGTGGTACTTCTCCCAAAATAATAATCCTAACAAAAGTTGGAAATTTAACTCCAAAAACCTCAGAGAATGTGATTAATACAAATATCCATATTGTAGTATGAATGACAAAAAAAGATTTCTTGTATATTTATATATAAAACACAAAATATAGCTGAATATGAAAATTTGTTTATGCTATTTGTGAGGCCTCACTGAGCTTTTTTGGCTTTCTCATCTCAACCTTGCCTCATAATTTCAAGTGCCTCCATCTTTTCTTTAGTGGGCATTTGGTTCCAGTAAGTTGTCATCTTTCTGTCAGTCACCCACAGGAAAAGATGCCCATCTGTAAGTGCTTGGCAAAGTTGGCTTTCCTGTGCTGCGGGAAGATGTGAATAAGAAGTGAGAAGGATAATTTTGCCCTCAACATGCCTATTGTTGACTGTGAAATGATTGCTGCCCATGTGAGTAATCTTGGCTGCCTCACATGTGCAGCACAAAGCGCTCCATCAATCTTACAAGACGGATAGAAGTGTGCTTCCCTGAGCCAACATCTAACTGATGTGCATGGCATATGATTCATAGAAGACAGCTTTCTAATTATAAAAGTGATTATTGGAACGATTGGTATTTTTTTTTATAGTAAGAAAAGAAATAGCCCAAAATGTAGAGTCCAACAAAATTTCAAGGCATCGCCTAAGGGAAGATTACCTTTTATTACCAAATCTTGATCTATTTTTTCTCTTTAAGTTTTTGTGAAAACTTACATTACACAGATAGATGTATAAGAGCTTGGAAGTAACTTCTGGAAATACAGTATCATTCATGATTTTTAGTTACTTATTTTTGAAACGCATCAAATAATAAATTTGAAACGTGGTTCTTACTCCCACTTGTAGTTTTTTGTCAAAAAGTCAAAAAGTCAAAAGTCAAAAAGGCCTTTGAAATGACATTTTAGAGCAACTTTAGTACAACGAAGGGGGCGAGGTATTCCTGCCAAACTGAAGAGTCTATATGGAAGAAAGAACATTAAAAATGTTCCTTGAGTATTCCTCAAATGTCATATCACTACCAGGCCTTAAAAAGAGCTTCAGTGTGTGTTAGCAAGCAACACAAATACATTTTATGTCAACTGTGTGGTTACATACAGTAGTCTGAGTGTAAAACCTCGCTTGTCAAAAGACAAGAATGAATCACTGTTCAAATACAAGCAGTGTAAAGGGAGCAAAAGAAAGACATTAAAAAATATTACTTTTTCCTATTACTTTCACTCCATTCAGTCTATGACACATCAATCCAAGTATGCAGATTCTTGTCTACTTGCGCAAACCACAAGACCAAACGGTTGTGATGTGCAATGTTCTTTAGTGTGTCCAAAAAAACAGATTACGTCCTCAATGATAGCACAGTGGATAAAACTGTCTCACAGGAAGAAGGTTACTAGTTGGACCCCCACTCAAAGCAAGGGCCTTTCTGTGTAGTTTGCTTGTTCTCCATGTAGCTGCATCTATTTCTTTTTCCAGATCCATTGAGGAAAAAATTATGCAACTTAGGTCAAGAGGAGGAACTTAATTGCCCCTTGTTTTGAGTGTTAGAATAGTTTGAGTGTGTGTGTATCCTGTGATAGACTGGTATTCTCTGCCTTTGCCCTACGTGTGCCGGGCATGAGTTGGAGCACTGGATAGGTTTAAAGTGGGATAATGAGATAAACGTTTCTCTGTTCATAAATTGTGGGCAAATTACACGTTACTGTCCTCGAGTGTGTGCAGACAGACTCTAATCCTTTCTTTTCCTTCAGAATATTTCTCTCTGACTTCTCCCCAGTTTCACTCTGTGAGTCTGCTGCACTGGGTCACATTATCGAGCTCTCCTGTTGTCCAGGGGATGGATGCACATGGAGTCACCCGCCACTTTTCACTTGCCAGCAGGGAACAACAGCGAGAGGGGGCGATCCGCCTCGCATCCCCCATTTTGGACACGAGCCCCAGCCACCTAGGAGGAGTCAGTAGTTCACTGATAAGGACATGATCCCGTATTGGCTTCGCAACCTCGGACACTGCCAACTTTTGTTTGGAGGAACATACGGCCAAGCTGCGGGCACAGCTGCAGAGAAGTGAAGCCGGGGCTGTACGTGGTGGGAGAGTGTTTTGCTCCTGGTCCACCAGAGTCTCCCCACAGAGGTGTTTTAAGCAGGACAGACTTTTGGCATGATCACTACATAAATGCACCAGGTTTGTAGGCGCACTGGCACCTCCAGATGATTTTGCTGGGGGCTTTATATTGTGTTTAAGCACTTTACACCACTAGTGTAGTTCCCTCACCACTCTCAGTTCAGGATCTGCACTCGTTTGCATCATCCTCCTCACGGTGATTCACATTTGTTGGCCTTGTCAGCCGGCAGTATGCTCCTCCACTCTTCCTCTTTGGCCCTGCGTGCAGGACCAGAGATTTTACTGATACGGGTCGACTTCTCTGCACAGAGGCGTCATTTGACTCTCAGCTGCCGGGCTGTCTTCCTAAATACAGGGGAACATGTAACAGATTTCGGCTGACATTTTTAGAATAGCTTTTTTATGTTTGAACTAGGCAGTTGGCATAACAGTTGGCAGAGTTTTATGTTAACATGCTCTACGGTGCTCATGTTGCCCACTCAGTGTCTCTCTGCTTTCCGCTACCGGACCGCCATGTGTACAGCACAGGACAAATTTAGCCTGGGCTTTTACAGGAAGCAGATGGTAGGGTATTATGTTGACTATACTGTTAGACACTGATGACTCCTCTAGACAGCCCACTCGGCATTTCTGCTCTTTTCATCCCCCGGTGAGACCCAAAATATTTAACATAATAGGCCATTTTTGGCTTCTAAGAGGGAATTGCTACATGATGTTAATTTCACAACCACCCTCTTTTCTTTCCTCCTTCTCACCCTCTCTTACACCTCTTACTCATACCATTGGCATAATGGGAACCCATCAGTGCAAGGTCCTACAGACCTTCGTCCTGCTGCTCGTTTTATGTAGTTATCATCTGCAGGAACTCTCTGTAAACAACCAAAGACATTTGTAGATGGAAGTGGAAATGGGATCGTTGATTAGAACTGCAGCCATTGCCACTCAGGTCAACATCATTATCTGTCTTTCCTTCACTCCTTCCTGGAGTCGGTGTCTCAGAAATACTCGAACCAAGCTCGCCTACCCCTCTGGAGAAATTTTTGAAAATGCCCACCTTTCAAAACATTTTCTGACAATTAGTATAGACAGTTAGTTAATCATTTCGAAGGTCCCTTAGCCCATTTAACTGTAATAAACATAATTTACCGGCTCTTTATTTAAGAATATGAGTATTGATTTTTTTTTTGTGCTGAGTCACTGAGAGCGTCAAACTTCTCCACTTAGGAAATGTGACCATCTTTAATTGTTTAATAAGAAAAATGTCCATGTTCAGTCATAGATATTCAACTCTGATGCTTGTCTGTGACAGTATTTCTTTGACTTTGAAGTCACAGAGCAAACACTGCAGTGTATTTATGCAGCGAGGAATTCCATCCATCCATCCATCCATCCATTATTTTATCAGCTTTGTACTGCACAGGTCTCACAGGCGGGGAATTCAGCCTGGATGGACAATTGGCGGCATCATTGACCTAATCATGCGTAAGGTCAATTACAAACTCAGCCTGACTGGGAGTCAAACCAGGGACCTTCGTGTTATGAGGCGACAATGCTAACCACCATGCGCAGCGTCACATGGCCATAGACATTTTGCGTATAATTCAGCCAGCAATGCAGTTCAACTTGTTTGTTAACGTGTGGGCTGTGACAGATTAAGTCACTGTGTGTGTGTGTGTGTGTGTGTGTGTGTGTGCACTGTATGTTGGGTACTGTGCTCTGCAGCTGCAGCAGCTCTGTCAGGGGACCAAAGCAGCGACAGCCGGCTCATTTGCTGCATGATTATCGACAGAGTTGTTGCGGCTGAGAGCAAAGGCCACCTACATACACTCAGACACTTCTACACACAGAGACATTCTCTCTCTCTCCCTCTCTCTCTCTCTTTCTCTCTCTCTTGACACACACACTGCTTCTTGTTTAAGTCAATTATGCAGGCCAGTAACCTGCCATATGGTTCCTGCTAGTTCAGAATCTCTATTTGTGTAGATTGTGTGCGCGTGTGCTTGTGGATGGTGTCATTAGAACACAAAGTTAGTTTGAGCCTGAGGCCGCAGAGCAGATGACAAAGAAAGAGAGAGAGGTCTTTTAGGCTAAGTACTGCTGATGCAACTGTCTTGGCAACAATCTCTCTATTGGTCCATCAAATTGTGCTTGAATTTCTATTTCATGTTGGTCAAACAGATGTCCGAGAGGCATGTGAAGCTGCCCAGATACACAGAACAGAGTAATCTGAGTAAAATAGCGTACTTCCAGTGTGGTGTAATGATGTCATTTTACCACGACAGTAATCCATTATGGGTGGATTATGAACTTTCCATGGATTGAAAAGTTCACATCTCATTACCGCAAAGTCAGAGGGGGACACTATTGCACTGTACAGCTGAGGGATCGTTCAGCAGTTTCAACAAATTAAGTCATCTGAATCATCCCTCTCATTTAGATATTGGCTCCTAGGGATGAGGGCCTGACATGTCTCCAGCTTCCACTTGTGTGCACCCTCTTCCTTTCCAACCACTGACTTCGACATTCGGGACCAGAGTATGTTAGTGATCTTCTGCAAACTTGAGCTGCCTTCCAAGATCTGCACTAATTTGTCTCTTGCCGTCCTGAGAATCACAGAGCTTCCTTCCTCCTTGCCTGCCTTTGCTCCTGGCCTGACAAAGCCAATGAAGTGGGCACCTGTGGCTTTGGCCATGGACCTTTCCACTTACTCCCCTTCTCCAGGCCTTTGGCTAGTTGGGCATACACCTGGTACTAACTGAGCCTCGCCTTGGTTACCCCAGGCTTACTCAGGACGACAGACTATGTTCCAGGTTGGATGGTCTCTTGCACTGCACATAGGAGGGATCGTCTGTCAATCTCCATCTATGGAGATTTGGTATGTTGGATGTAGATTTTTTTTTTAGTCCACCTGATGAATTTCACCACCAGCCACCACTGTTGAACTTCATTCTAATTACTCTAGTTAGCTCTGCTAGATCTTCCAAAATCAATCTGTCCTCTGGAAGTGCTGTGTTATCCAGTCATCCGTAAAGACCATGACTGTAAGCTGTTGGATGCTGTTTGGTAATATAGCTCTCTGCCTTGGTTTATCCGCTGATTTAACCAGGAGATTCATAGCAGGTATAAACAGAAACACTGACATTGTACATCTGGTCACAGTTCTGACCACCAGCCTCTGCCATTTGGTAGTGAAGTCTCCCACAGTGAAGTACACTCTGAAGTAGTTGAAGTAGTGCCAGAGAAGCAGCTTCTGATGGACATGGTAGGCTATCAACGTGTAGTTGACTAGCTTGTGCAGTATTGTAGCATTAGAATCTGTCAGGTGAAGCTAATGGACAGCTACGTCTCTTTGGTTCCTTTTTGCTTTGTGATCTTTGTGATTACGTTACTTTGTTCAGTGCATCTGGGGACTCCTGGAATGCACAGAGGTGTCTCTGTACTTGTTGCTGAGTGGGAATTGAGTGCCTTTGCCAAGAAGAAGACCTTCCCCTCCATTTTTAACAAAAAAGTCTTTCATGCTGATTGAATTCTCCATGGGCACAAAGCATCCCTTGGCAGAAGAAGCTGTCTGGCTGGTAGTTCCTCCTCCATATTACCTTCAGGAGTTCAGGAGCACAGGCTTCGCATCCTCTCACAGCTCTTGCACATAACTAGCGGCCTCTTTTCAGATGAAGCGATTGACCTCCTGCCTTCTGAGCTGGCCTCCGTTGAAGAAGATGGTTGGTTCCTCTGGCACAGTTTTCCTTCCAGATTGAGCTCCTCCTGTCGCCTTGGGTCACTGTGTATGCTGTGGAGGTGCTCCTCTTGCATACTTGCATACTTATATCATATTCTTGTGCAAATGCATTAGACTGTATCCTCTGGTAACTAAGAGGAAGGTATGAGGATAAAGATGATGGACTACCTACTTTTATTTTTTGGAAGTGTTGAAAGGGGAAACTTGCCTCGGGCTTGAAAAGACCACTGAGAGATGAGAAAATCCCCCACACCTGCTCAAGCTGCTCGTATGCAGACACGCACAGACCAGCCAACCATACTCTCGCTTGCATAGCCATGCACATCGATATGCACCAAACTTAAGAGGAGTGGGTCCGCAGGCTCTTGCGCTTCTGCTTTGATGTGTGTAAAACAGAGTGGTGCTTGTGTGCAAGCCTGTGTGTATGCAGTTACACAGTCTTGTGTCCTTTTTTGATATAGTGGTATTAGAGTTGGCTGTGCTTGGAGATAATCTTCACATTTCCTCACAAGATTTCACAACAGCTGCTGAAAAAACATGCATGTCTGAAGATCATATCTTGCCTTCTCAGAGAAAAAGGCTATTGCTATGCTGGCTATGAGCAAATGGACCTGGGTGGTTTTGAATTAATATGTTTCTCTTTAAAAAGGCTGAATCCATCCTGCCATTATTCTGTTGCATTATTTCATTAATATTGGAAATTGAAAGGCTTTCTTGTCAGAGTTATAAAAAGCCAAGTTAGAATTTGAATGTAGATAGTTTTTAAAACTTTTCCACATGAGTGAAAGGATTAGTATTTTTTATTCAAGTGTGAGATCTCTCTCTGTTGTCTCACTTGTACTTGCGTGCGTTCTGAAGTCAGAATCGACCTTAAATATCGACGTGAGTAGACCTGATCTAGAACCAGATAGAAATACAATTATATTTCATATTTAGATCATCAGTTTTCAGTTATCAGTGTGATAATGTCCATTTTTCATCCATATTCCATATTACCAGTATCATATAAGAGTGTATTAGGCAGACACATTGGATTTTAGTAATGACAGAATTAAAACTGTTGAAAATGAAAACTTTTGTTTCTCAAAGCCAAGCTGTGATATTGAAGGCTTTACTCATGTTGCCATTTTCAATTGCTTGTTTCTTTAGTCCAATAATATGTCTTTAGTCCAGTGTTGTATCAAGATGTGTTTTTTTTCTTACTTGTCTGTAAGCAGAGCCCAAAAAACCCACAGATTCCTTTTTTGATTATTGAAAATATGAATCTCTTAAGATCTTGGTTTGGAGAGGAGATTGTGATTTATTCTTATGTCAGAGCTATAATCAAAGTAAGTGTTTTGTGATTGATACTGCATCATTGTAATTTGACTGAAAATGCCTTCAGGGAAATTAAGTTATCAAATTTCCAGTTATGTTTGGAAAATGAGAGTAAAAAGTACAATTTCCTGGAAAATTATTCTTCACCACATTTGAAAATGAATTAAATGAAATGTTTGCACGTGCATAGGCTGTAAAATGTTCACGATCTCTAAGCGTGTAAGAGATTATTTTACAGATGAATTAAATCAGACTTCTGTGTAAATTTACAAAATTCAAAGTAGAACTGTAGAAAATGACACATTTCTAAAGCATTTATTATATATGACATAACAGAAAATGCATGGAAAAATCATTGGAACTCATTAAAACTAATAATCCACTAATTTGGCAGACAACAAAAAAATACAATCAGACAATCTGATGAAAATCAAGCAAGTGAATCGGATTTGATGAAACACTTTTTCAGGTGCTGACACAGGTTCAGATGTCTTTGATTGTGGTTGATGATAATTATGGTTTTTCTAAGACGGAGAATGAGCCATAACTCAAGTGTCTCTGATATAGCCAGCAATTTGTTTTCCTCAGTATATTATAATTACAGCCAAATTAAGTCTGTTTTTCCAAGTTTGAAACAATTATGCAGTAACATTATATTCCAGTACAAAGAATGACACGTACAGTAGCTATTATGTTGTACAGAAGGTATTTTTGGTTGAGTCTGGTTGTACCCTGCAGCTTGCTGTCAGAGCCAGAACTGCAAGGAAGTGGAGTGAGAACAAACCATGCCAGATACAGCTGCAAAAACAGCACTACCTGTACCACATCCCATGCTGTGGTCCTCGCACTTGTGGCGCTTTAGGCAAGATCATGAAAGCAGTTCTCTCTACACACTACCACACACTACAACACACTACCACACACACACACACACACTCTGCTCTGCTACATCCCAAAACATCCTGCAGAGGCATGCGGCACACTGTGAGCTGTTGTAATTTATGAATGTGAGTGAAATGTTTGCAAGTCAAGGTGAGGATGATAAAATAAAACCACTGCTTACTCTATGCATGGCTGAAGTTCTTGAAGATAAATTGGAAGTGAGTAATACACACGGCCTAGCTGAGCTGAACTATTGGCTGAATCCAGCACTGCAGCCTCATGTTGGGCTTCCCACTCATCTCGATTTTTAGCAGCCAAAAGGTTACATAACTGAGTAAAAATATTCAGGGGTATGCGTCCTTCTGGAGCCGCTTTAGGTTTGAGAGTGAGGGGTTTTGGCTGCTTGGGCGCTATTATAGGGTGGCTGAGACGGCATCAGACCATGAAGCTGTGGGTCTTTGTGTTATTAATGTAGCTGTCTGCCCTTGCTACTTCCATCTATAAAAATTATGCACAACAAAAGATGAAATGTCTACCTTTTACTGCTGCAGGTCTACCTTGTCTTCATCTGGCACTTCTCCTAAATCACATTTACATTTTGGTTGTGTGGGGGAAAAAAAAAAATGTGCAAAGACCACGTCAGCAAGAATGTCCCAGTATGCTGTCTAGTGTTATACACACTGAGCAGTTCAGCACTGCACATACAGTATCTGCTATGTATAAACAGGCTGTATGAAGGACTTTTTCCTTGAGACTTTGTAGTTAATTCGCTCTGTGATATCTACAGACTAGGATATTAGATGTCTAGTATCTAAGATTTTACTCCAGACTTGGCATTATCGACTCTGTATCGTTTTACTGCCTCTTTCTTTGGGTGTCAAACCCAATTTAGTTGTTTATTTGTTATAGCTACATTCACTCGGTCCAAAAGCCGTCTTACAGCAAGCTGTTGGTCTCACACCAACACACTAAATCAATCACTATCGCTTTAATCCACACAAGCATTTCATTTGCCTCGACAAGCCTCTGGAATATTTGTGTGGTCGGAAACTGAAAATCAGCAGAACAACTGAACAAACCTAAACCTGTTCAGTGGCAGAGCTGCTGCATGTGAATAATTTTTGCTTTTCTTCAGCTGCAAAGTCAGAGAGAAAGCAACCGGGGCTTTGGCTAACCGAGCGCATTGTTTTGAACATTTTTCAGCTCTGTTTTAAGGAAACAAACACAAAAAAAACAATGCAAAGCACTGCCAAGCAGTCTGAGAAGCAGTGGTCTGTGCCTCTCCTACTCCCAGACTCTTTCCCTTTGCTTCATATACCCCACTTGCCCTGGCTGCAATCAGCCAAGTCATTTAGGTAGCCCACATGTACCTGCCACTTTTCTACCAATCTAAAATTGTCCCAACCTTTAGTGACGGCTCACTTGCCACCAGATGATGAGTGAATGTCTGTGCCTCTGTTGCAAATTGCAATCACTTCAGTGCTTATACAGGTATATAAAGAAACCTTAGTATATCACTGATGAGGTTTTTTCTTACATGTATCTTGCTTTTTTTATCTTTCTCGTTGAAAGTATGAAAGTCAGGGTTCTCCTACGTAAATAGATATTGACTTATCTTGATTACAGACCTATGTACAAATCTTGATCCGTCCCTCTTCATACAAGTAGATTTAACCAATGATGAACATACGTGTGTTCATCACTAATGAAGTTTATCAGAAAAATTACTAGCATGATTGAAAAATTACCTTCAAAAGAGTATTACCCCCTCACTTCCACTGCTTGTGTGGTGCAGCTCCACTGATGAGGAGGACCCACGAGATCTCACAAATTCACGCATAAGCATGTGATATAGCAGGATGTAGTTCCTCTAATGAGAACCACAGTTCAACTGTTTCCATTTGATTAAAATGTGATGGTACCTCAATGCCCCTCATTGTGGATGTGCCATAAGCCCCATATGAAACAACATGCTGGCCTTCAGGCCCCTTTTTACATTAATCAAAGTAACACACAGACATGTGTCATCTTAAGACAGATGACAAATGTTTGTGGCTATCAAGTGGTAGTGCAGAGCTGCTGTGGGCAGACGAAACTTTTCTGGCTGGCTTAACAAAAGCAGTAAATAAAGTTTCCACCTCCGGGGAACAAACATAACAGTGCGAAGAAGAAAAGTTTTCATGGCACTAAATAACCGAACAATATGTTTCAAAGAGTAACAATAACTCAAGAGAAAGCAAGGTCTACAGAGATGCCAAAAGAAGACAAGTGTTAGTTTTTGGGCAGTTTTTGGTAGTTGCACTTTGCCTTAATTGAACCAAACTAATCCGCAATTACACAATGACAGCGCATTCACAGCTCGAGGACAGAGATGTGACAGCACAGCAGCGGCTGAAACCTTAACACCCTACGTGTGTACTTTAAATCACCTCGGTGGAGTGAGCTGCCAGAAAACTCTCAGACTGATGTTCCTCTGCTGTCAGTACGTGTCTTTGTCCTCATGTCTGCCTGTCCACAACTCTAACAGCGATGATGAAAATGTGGTAAAATTCTCTGCGGTACACCCTGGACCTTTTCTCATGGATGCACACGCACACACACACACACACACACACACACACACACACACACACACACACACACACACACACACGCACGCACGCACTGCAGCTCCTCCTTTTTCTCTCCTTAGCCCATCACAACCTTTCCTATCCTAGTTTGAAGCGTGTGTCTGGAGAATATTTGTTTTGACCTGCTTTACGGCTCCCTTGACGCGTTGCAACTGTGAGCAGTCATGTGTCTCATTGATACTGAGAGGAAGGTGGAAGTAAAGGTAAAGAGGGATGGGGAGACAGTCGCAGGGAGAGTGTGCGCGAGTCAGTCATGCATCTATTTGATAATGATGACCCGTTGGTTCAGAGGGCTGTGCGTGTGTGTGTGTGTTGCTCTCTCAGTGGCGAGGGAAGCATTTGACACGCTCAGGACATTCTTTGGTCCCTGCCTGCTTCAATTAAGTGCCTGCTGTTTGTGGCTTTAGAGCCTGTGGCTCCACTAATCTGATGTGCGTCTGTGCGAATGAGTGAATTAGTGCTTGTGTGTCTCCTGGTGTGCAATTTCTGCGTGTATGTGATAGAGAGAGTCTGCTTGTGTCTGTCTTAGCTTATTCCCAGTAGAGCAACTATGCAACTTCAGGTATTGAGGTTTTAAGTCAGAAGCCATGAGCCACCATGAAAACAGGTGAATGGATGAAGTGCACAGTCTCCTTGGAATAGAAAAGGGGTCACTTAACCTCTGGGCTATAGAACAACAAAACTTCAACAGATTTACATGTTGTTTTTTTTTTATTTATCTTTTCACTCCAACACAGGAGTGTAACTGCATATCCACATATGTACCACACTTTGAGACTTTGGAGAATTTCAAACTTTTTAAACAACTATTTGATATCGCTGAAGGTCTGGATTAAGGACAATGTGTAATATTCCAAGGTCAAGACAAAAACTAGCTTCTGTTTCTGAAATCATATATTTCTGAAACTCAGTTTTTTGAAGTTACACCAACCAAAACATGATTTCAGAATAGACTGGACTTAAAAAAACACAACATCTGTGCAAATATTATATGCCTCCAAGCACTGACAACCATTGCCTGAGGTATTATGTTTTGGGTTGCTTGTCTATATCCATCCTATTCTTGTAAGTGTGAAATCGCACAATGCCTTGAGGGAATTTCTTAATATTTGACTCAAAACTCCAGTTGCAGTCCATGCTGAACTGTCAAAACTTTGATGTCTCTATGCTGAACCCTATCAAAAGTTCAAGGGCACAATGACATGAAGACGTTCTGCAGGCACACCATAACATGGTGCATAGAAGTGCCCTAGAAGTAGAAGTAGCCCTAGAAATATTCTTTGACATCGAAAAAGCATTCGACATTACGCGAAGGACTCAGATACAGACTACTGGACACAAACCTCAAAATCCCAGGACCCACACAATCCATCATCTCAAACTTCCTCAGCAACCGACAAATCAAAGTAAAAATTGCCTCCACCACCTCCACACTCTTCACTCCCCTAGCAGTACTTCCTCAAGCTGCAGTGCTGAGTCCCCTCCTATTCCTACTGTACACCTCTGGCATCTATTACAAAGTTTATCTGTCCTACATCAGACCACTATTTGAATATGCCAACTCCACTTGGATCACCATCTCTGACAAGCAGCTGCACACTGCAAACAACCCAGAAGAAGTACTCAAACTGGCCCACAGACTCCCAGCGTTCATCAGTAATCACTACGTCCACTCCATACCAGACATCCAGACCGTCAGTCAGTGACACCCAACCATAGCCCTGAACTACCAGAGAACCATACCAGGGCTCATTTAACAACCAACACCCAGTAAAAGACTGAGCGACCGCGCTGTTCTGTCAATACACACATCGATGTAGATTAAACTACAAACACTGGACATGCAGGGATGCATGCACTTGACATGACAATCAACATCCCAATGTAAAAGTCTACACAGTACACACAGGGTGTTTTCCCTCTCTGCCACCCCCTCCCACCCCCATTTCTCTCGTGCTCTGGCCCACATGTGCTCTCCTCCCTCCAGAGTTCTCCACTCCTCCCACCTCCTGCTGCCTACCCAGTCCCCCCCCGTGCTGGATGGAAAAGGGCACAAGCCTTGAGCTATCCTACCAGACTCAGGATATTTTTAGTTTTCGGTTTACCATAACAAAAGTAATTTCCGGTGCCCGCTTTGAAACTTGTGAAACTATTTTAGTGTATTTATACATCTAAACCTAAACTGAATATTTTATATGTATACAGTGTACATCGGCTTCTTTAGAATAGGTAACTATAATAAATAAACATTTCCACAAGATTGGTTATCTTAAAATGTAAGTAAATATATTTTTATGAATTGTATCAATATTTATCAATCAATATCAATGTATATAACATATTTCTGCGCATTTTAGCTTTGAAAATGAATTTTAAAGATGCTTTAGAATCTCCAGTATAATCCTCCTCCATGGATGCAGTAATTGTTGTGTGACAAAAATTGGGGAAATCACAAATCTCAGTTTGTGTGGAACACAGCATTAAAACTGATGGTTTTATAGGGTGGGGTTGAGGTCTGTAGAGGAGCGTAATGTTTTTCCTCATCAGAAGAAGCCACAGACATGATAAAATGGCAGCTAGCGAAGCAATATGTGGATCACAAAAGGACCTGGTTTACAGGTTTGGCTACGAACTACTTAGCATTAGCACCAGCCAGCGCCTGTGTGGGAAGTGTTTTGCTGGTATAGAGATATGTGTGAGGAGATAACTCTACTCCTTTTTTTTTTGTCATTGTTTTACTGCCATTGTCCCTGTTTCTTGTGGTCGTGGCTAACCTACGGTAAGTACCTTTACCTTTGAAAAATAATAGTTATGAGGGGAAAAAAAACAATGAATAGATTTTAAAGCTTCCTTCTTTTACCCTTTTCCCCTTTCAAAAATATCACCTGCATTATCAACATAAGAAAAAGGGAAAGGCTATCAGGCTGTGGGAAACAGGTTTTAACCAGAGTGCATTAGTCAGAGCAGATTAATGGAGCACTCATTCAAAAGAGACAAGCCATTATATGTGGAAAGATTTCACACATTTTTGTAACAGCTCTTGACTACAAACGTAGATCATTTGATAACTGACTTTAATTTTAACCCTTTACGCCTGAGTACTCCTCACTCAAATATTGAATTAGTAATTGTTGGGTGATTTAATATTTCCATCTTCCAGTGGATGAATTTCTCAAGCTGAATAACCTCAGCACAGTAAGAGTCCTATTCTTTAATTTCAATCAAGTAGCAGCAGTGGTTATATTGATAATTGAATGTGTCCAATATGCTTAGACTTATGATCTATCCATTTTTCATCTTGGCTGTCATATCCCAGGCTTATACAGCATGTCACATCAATCCAGCTCTGTATTCAACAGTTCATTTTATCCTTAGCTACTTCGGTATCCCTGATGGTAATAAAATTTTTTTAAGATAAGCGTGTGTTATGTCCCGTACAGTTCACTGTCCTGGTCAAGACGCACATCCATTGCAAGTACTTTCACCCAGTCTGTCTATTTAATGTGACACATCAAGCACAATTAACTGCAGTTACTGTGGAGATACATAACAGGCAAGGATCAAAGGAGCCTCCCATTATCATTAGGGGCAGATTTTACCTGGCTTTTACCTGCCTACTAACTAATGTCTTTACATCTCAAACATTTCAGATGACAGTAGTGGCAGTTAGATCCAGTATTTTAATTTCAAAGGCAGATAATTTCATGATGGAGTAGCTACTAAAGCCTTACAAGAATACCTGCAGATCTTGTAACTGTGTAAGCATGTAGGCAATACACAGACATTAAACATAATGTGAATATAATAAATGTAAGTACTTGTATATGATAGATTTAAAAAAAAAATAACTTTTCTTCTATGGGTAAACAAATTTACAGTGGTTTAGCTATTTTCATGCCACAGCACAAACACGCTCACCTTTTTATAAGCAAAAATAGAAACATTCGCCCTCACATCCGCTGTTCCTTTTTTCCCTTCTCCTCCACCGGCTCGGAAAAAGTGAGACCCAAATGTAAGTAAGGAGCAATAACAATAGCAGGGGCAGAATTGAGAATAGTAAATTTTGCAAACGGATCATCTCCTTCCTCTGTGATACAAGTCATTCAGGCAAACAAACGAGGTCGAGGGGAATATGAGCATAAATGTGAGAGTGAGGATTGATGGGGGGTATTGATAGAATTTACACTCCTGGCTGCATTGACAATTATGCGCTGGATGAAATTGGAATTGGGTTGTAGAAGTGGAGGGGACCTTTTTGCAGTGAAAGCCAGATGCAAATATTGGTATAATTTACATGAGCGCTTGATACCCTCTCTGCCTCATATATTCAAGGATTTAATAGCCTACTTTCCTTGCAACTCTTCTCGAAAACAGAGGAAGAAAGAGAGAAAGGCATCAAGGCAGGGAGGAGGGGTGAGGGGAAAGGAGAGGAAGAGACAGCTGCAGAATAGAGCTAGGAGCAAATTCAGCCCTTGATTTGCAAACCATAAGCAAATTATGGGTACACAATTTCTTCCCTCCTGCCAGTAGCTGGTGATGCAGTTTGTTTTGGCTGGCTTGCATTTCCACCCTGCAATCCATAAGGTGAGCCAAAACCAAAACCACCTGACGGACCTGGAGCAAAACAGAGGGATAACAACACAAAACACTATGAAAAAGATAGTTCTGTATCAAACATGTCTCCTGTTGAAAGGGTCTCCAAACTGGTACATGGATGGTGTTTGTTCAAATTATGATTGTGGTAGAAAATCTCATCAGTCAAATAAGGTGCATTTTGTGTATGTAGCCTCGTTTGCAGCACAGGACTAGTTCCAGGTTTTGAGGCCTTGGATAGGACAGCTGAAGAGAGACAGGATCAGGAAACGACCTCAGGCCAGAATCAAACCTGGGTCACCCGGATTCATGGTACGGTGCCTTAACCCACTACGCCGCAGCATCCAAGAAATATACATGTTTTGGCTGCAGGAACCAGGAGCTAAATCTAGATTCTGGGGAAGAAAACATCGCTGGTTGGGGACTGGTACTTTCCAAAGTCTCATGGGGCATGGTCTGCGCACTGAACATCTCTGATTGGATGAGCACTTGAACCACGATTTCACCTGACATGTAATTTCAGCTGCAATTTATTTTCTATTTTTCACCATCGCACTGCTGAGGTACAATCAGGTAAAATAATGGGTGCAAGTTTATCTTTTTTTGGGTTTAATGTACCAACCAACCTCTACATTTGCCTTTGTTCATCCTCAGGCTTTTTCTACCTTTTGTAAGTGGACCGCTGTGGAGTATCAGTACTTCGAGGAACATGAGACGTGTGCTGGTAGATGCATCCACACACGCAGCCCACTATCACCTGAGTGACTGTGAAGTAGGGAAACCTCATTTATCATGCCAAGCCAAAGAGGAGACAGAAGCCACGGAAACAAGTTGAATGGGAAGTAGGTTCCTTCCCCTGGCTTCATCAGACAATTGCATTTGTGACTATGATTGAGTGTGTTTGCCTGCATGCATGTTGGTGAAACGTGAACCCCTCTGAGAGGTGGCCTTTGATGTATCAGCACAAGCTAAGTAGCTACCCTCAACGTATAAAGCCTCCGAGTAATCTCACGCTAAATATTAGTGGTGGGAAATTTCTGCCATAGCAATATAGGAGGCGGTGTACACGATTCGCATCACCAGAGACTCAAAGGACGTTAGTAACTTTCACAGGTATTGAAGTGAACTATTGGGGGGGGCATGATGACATGGTTTATGTGCGAGACGTTGGCTGCAAAATACACTGCCTCTGCCACTTTATTTCCTTTTTATTGTTCTGTAGGGTACAGTAAGTAGTTACCTCAGTAGCCCTCACCGCAAGACAACTTCATAACCTCAGACATAAAACGGTGCAGTACGACAGCCTACAATGTAACAAACTCCCTCAATTAATTTCTTATTTTATTTTCTCTTATTCCACTCTGGTGAGGAGCTCACACACTCCTCCCCACCTTTTCTCTAGGGGGGAAAAATCTTTTCAACAACAAGTGCAACTACTTGTAGTTGTGATCCTGTTCTTAGTTCAGGATCTGAATGCTGACCTTAACCTTGTGGATTAGCTAATGAAACATCTGTGGTATTTTATCATATTTAGAAGAATAATGAGTATAGTATCTTATATTCCACAGAAAACATGATGGTTTTGAGTTGGTTATACATTTCTGTAGCCACAATAGGCATAATTGAAGTTAAATTTAACGCTGTTAATAGTTTCAATTGTCCTTTGAGTTCCCTACCATGGAGCCATGCTCTCTACACAATCTTTAAACTTCCATGAAATAATCCTAATCTAAATCCAGACTGCAAAACACTAAGTGTTTACCCTCCCACAGACAACCAGCAGCACATACAGTATATCCAGCACTATACCCACAGGACACCTTTTAAATTCACACTGGCACCACGTAGCGAACATACCTTGCTATTTTCAAATGCAACAGCCGTTTCAGTATCACTAAGGCGATGGGACAGCTTGTCCCTCCGAATCGACATTGCAGTGTGAACAAGAGGAGCTTGGAGGGGCCGACAGGTGGTAGAATAACATCATGCACTGTGCTGAATCATAAAATGTTTCAAACACTTTTCTCCTTGGAAAACGGACGTGCTCTAAATAGTCCTCCGGGTTGTTAAAGAAGAGGGGGCGATACCACTTCTGAATTAAGACCTCAGTGCCTATATTTTGTTCTGCCCCAGCAGTTACTGTATATACCCTTGTGAAAGTCACCCCAAAACGATCCAAGTACAGAGCAAGCATTTTTCAAAATTGTTGTCATTGCAAAATTTACAAAGTTAAATCATAAAAGACAGTTTTGCAGTTCCTGTGTATGTTCACTTGTGAGCATAACCACAGGAGCAATAAATCACGAAGTTAAGAGTTGGTCCTTCTGTGAAGGTGAAGGAAGGTGAAAAACCTAGCAGATGTTATTGTTGTGTAAAGGTGAGTGAGACATACTGTGTTTCCCATACTGATTATTTTCCCATTTAACCATGAAATATCTCATGCTATGTGAATCACTTGTACGGCTGAGTGTGGTAAGTGTTCAAGTGGTAAGTTTTTTTGTGCTGTGCACAAGTTTTTTTGTGCTGTGATGTGTTTGCTAACAAGCCAACATGGTGTCTATGTGTTTTAACATTGAGAAAAGCCTTAGGTCTACGTCTGGCTGTACTGGCTGGAGTTACAGATAGTATAAGCCAGTTTAGCTGAGACATTCCCAAACAGGAAGATAACTGTCACATTGGACAGTGGACCTGAGCTAAAGTTTTGAAAGACCAAGGACAGGAACTTGACACATCAAAGTACTTTGGGGTCCAAATCATTAGACAGCAAGACTTGTGATTCTGAAACCTTCCTCAGGAAGTGATGGACAGAATGTTCTTGTGAATGAGACTTCAGTCCTTCACTGGAGTCCTTCAGATATTCTGTCAGCCTGTGTCAGCTGGTGCTCTGCTCTTTGTGGTTACATTGCTGATGGCCGTCTGGGCACAGAGGTGAGTAGACTCAACAAGTTGTTCAGGAATGCCTATTAGTATGGAGACAGTGGTGGAAAGGACAATGAGGGACATATTCTGTCTAAGTCAGCCATCTATGCTATTTTCAAGTGTGAGAAAAACACAAATGCATCCTTTGTCTTACCTGCCTTGGATCTTAATGATGTTGCAGGGGTTTGCTGGCGCTTAGCACAGTACATATTGGCAGGGAATACACCACAGGTCAGAAGTACATGCTTACTTTAATACCAAGAGTACCTTTTCCAGGAATTTTACATCTTAACACGTTTTGTATTCTTCTTCTTTCTCTTCTTTACCATTAACAACACATTAGAGAATATTTAGGCTTCCAGTTCATGTTCTTAAAACATGTGACATGTTGTGAATTTGCACCAGGTTCACTTACTTGAAAGTGCTCTAATCAGTTAAAATATTCAACAGAACGGTGGAACGCACCAAGCTCAGCACAGCACTCAAGAAAAATGGCTCTAATCCTTCAAAAGAATTCATCCAAAAATCTCACATCAATTGCATTAAACCTTCTGAGAGCTTTGCTTTTTAACTTTGAGTGATTGACTTTATTTTCACTCTTTTTTCCCCTCTCTGCATCTTTGATGTTTGCCCAACCTGTCACTTCTCTCCAACTACATCACGTCTTATTTGGTGAATCAAGGATGTATTCTGACCTAGTGTAGAATGACAAAAAACATCCAGTGACTGCTTTTGGAGAGCTCTTGTTGTTAAAAACAGGATGTCAGATCCTTTCCATAATGTGATCCGAGCCTTCTGTTGGCTTGAATAATCACTGTAGAGGACATACATTGTCCATGTGCAGATACTGGGAAGGATTACATCTCTACGCAGCAGGCTGCAGTACCACAGTACTGGACCAGTTTCAAAAGTTGTTGTCTCATTATTCACTTGGACACAAACATGAGAAATACATGTTACAAACACCGATGATATTTAACCACATTTCTCCTATTTGTCCTGGACACACAGCCTAGAACCAATTGGAAACTGTATGAAATTTGTCTCAGCTTAATGGGATGACTTTGAAATGGGCAAATTACTGACTGTAACAAATTTGGTTTGTTTATGCCTTCATAATGAGCTCACGCTTCCATGAAGTTGTTCTCAGAAGACAGATCACAGGCAATTTTATAAGATCTCAAAAGTGAAGTTTGAGTTGCATGCAGGTTTGTAACATATTCAGGTTTTTCATCTCTTGGGCATCTCATCTCATTCACATCTTTTCAATACCATACATATCTTGCCACATTGCCAACAGCATGATGATTTTTAATATATCCAACTTCATTGAATTTACAATGCTGATCAACTAAAAGAATTGCATGCAATATGAATCACTGTTTATGCTGTAAATGCCATGGTGTTCACAGTGTTTAGTTCACAGGTGAGTGCATAGTCTCTGCCTCTGCCATGTTTGTTCTGCACAGCATGCTTACATCCATCAATTTGCTCCAGGTGCACATACAGTTCCTAATTTATGCTAAAGATGATGAACATGAATGGTTTTCTTTTTCCCTGACACAAACAAATAATCCACAATAAAGGGACTTGATAACATTCATAATGATTCCTACCAAGAAATAAAAGTGAAACTTTTTTTGGGCTTTATATCTGTCTCAAATATCTGGTCTAACCATTCCTGTGTCATTATTCTCTTTTCGTCTAGGAGTCTTGTAAACTGAAAGTTGAGCAATTCCAGCTTTAAAAAGAATCTCTTTAGATGTCTCTAATCCGCACAAACCCAAACAAAGAAGAGGATGGAATGCCCAATACTTTCAAGCAGGCTTTAAATTGGCTTTGAAGAGGCTTAACACCTCCTGCTCTCCTTAGGGTACGCCATTTGGCTCCATCTTTTGTCAGAGATATTCATTTGAAGTTCTTCCAGAGAGGCCAAAGGTGCAGATGATATCACAAGGCCTCTATTTACCACTCTTGTGATGAGAGCGGTGTGTGTTTCCTGCCTTTTTGTCTTGCCTCTGTTGCTGTAAATATTTACACTGGGTTATTTGTCCACAAATAGGGCAGCAATCAGGTAAATAGTTTTCCTCCAGATATCTGTGCACTGACACAGCAAGGAGAAAAATACATAATTTACAAGTTGCTTTGAGGTGGAGGCTCACACGGATACATATTTTAGAAGAGTCTCCCCTGTTCATGTTGATGCATCTGCTCTTAAATGGTGTTTATGAACACGAGCGAGGCTACAAGTCAGACACATAGCAGGAACAGAGTCCTCTGCTGTTGGCTGCAAGTACTGCTGCTTAGCTCAGACCATATCATTAAACACATTTAAATATCATGTATACCCAAACTCATCACTCAACTGTGATGTGTGGCTTGGGGAGGAAAAATGATGAAAACTCAGTCTAATGCCTTAAAATGATGACTACTGCCAGAGGAAATAGTGATGATTGTCTTCAGACAAAATGCTCATTCCTAGTTGTTCTATATTATCTGCAGAGAAAGACATCTCACTGTGCGTGCACATTTAGATAAAAAATAATCACTGTACATGATGGGATTATGTATGACCAGATCAGGAGTGAGCATTGACTTATCACATAGAGGTTCACTAATCATTCTGCTGCCATTCAATTGAGACTGTTTAAGCCGCAGCATGGTACAGACAAAACAATGACTTTTTGTCTGTATCATGTAGGACCAAAAGAAACCTTGAGATACCTCAGCGCTTTCCAAAGGCGACAAGAAATCCTTGAAAGATACAGCAAAGGAAAAAGTACACAACTTATGAAGCTGTCAGTATGTTCAGATGTCTACCCAGTAAAACTCCCTACTGAAGATTTTTTTAGATGAACAGCAGTTACATAAATCATCTTTTCACCTGTTTCCACACTTCATTCATGCTTTATCTGGCAAATCAACCAATCTCTCTCTCTTTCTCTCTCTCTCTCTCTCTCTCTCTCTCTCTCTCTCTCAGAAAAGAGGCAACTTAATATTGTTCTCCCCATATACTCTCGATTTTCTATATAATTGAGTTCCAACAGTCTGCCTTTAAAATGAAGAACAAAACATACTCTGGCACAGATGTAATCACTAGGATGGTCCATGTGGTCCATCTCCTGCAAAGCCCCTTTTTCTCTGTCCAACACTGTTGTCACATAACCATCATGACATGAACTAATGGTGGTCAGAGGAGGAGGAGAGGGTGAATATAGGATTTAGAGAGAGGATACAGGTGGAGAGCAAGATGAGAAAGGATGATTGAAAGATGAAAACTATAAAAACGTCAGAGAAAGAAAGAGACGGGCTGAGGCAGAGGATGGGTGCCGGGGATACGGGATTCTGTGGTTGAGCAACATGAAAGTATAAAATGAGCCACAGCTGTTTAAAAGCTGGGGTGGCCTGCTATTAACGGCAGCACAACAGTGCGGAGCAGGGACTGCAAAGTGCACTTCAATCTGTCGTCCTGCTCTCTGCCAACCTGTGGTCATCCCTCCCTGCACATCTCACGTTTCACTTCGGTACCATCTTTGATCAAGTTTGGTTATGTTATGTGGTTATGTTAGCCGATAGCCGTATTGACGGGCTTATGTTTCAAATATCAACAAGTTTACAGATGATCATTTGGATTTAGTGATAGTTACCTGATAGTTACCATTCCCAAAGTTACAGTCCCCAGAGGCAGCACCTCTGACATCACAGAGGATTCATTTTCTGTTGACTATGAGACTTTTCATATCGTCTATACTTGTACAGACTATGTTCAGACCACATCCACATTAGATATATTAACTAAACATGATCATTAACACAGATATCAACAATTCATAAGAATGATCAGTTAATTAATAAGTCAAACCTCAGATACTATACATGCTGGCTTAATCATAATAGCATGGATGCATGAAATAAACATGTTAGGTTCTGGTGTTACAAAATTATTGGCATTGTCTGCACACATTTTAACTACTGAGATGTTATTCTGCCATTCTTGCCACGTGAAAAACACTTTGAAATCCATTTTGCAATGCATAACACATCTAGATTGACATAGATCTGTAGAAATCTGATTTGATTTGCATTTCACCTCCCTCCAAATGTGGCTTGGCTCTGATCTGATCTGCAGAAAAACTGCATTTGCTTTGAAGGCTTCTGAAAGTCAATCTGGATCCAATCTGGATATGCCAAAAAATGAATTTGAGCTGGAAGTCTGAACATGGATGCTGTTTGAGAGCATCGTTAGGAAGATGACCAGGAAGCAGGGCTGAAGCCAGATCAGGGACATATGATACCTTTTCCCTTTTTGGCAGCATTGATAAAAGACAGTACATTCAACATGTACATATATTTTACAGTTCAGGTCTCCTCAAACAAGTAAAGCTAGTATTAAGCTCTCTTTACACCATTGCCTTTCATCCTGTCCCAGCCTTGATAGGATTTCTGATGACACGTTGTCAGTGATGGCTTCAGCCAAGGTGCAGCCCCGAGGCTGACTTGGAATATTTCACAAGATTCAGTCGTCTCAAGCAATCTCAAGCTGGGTTCCTCGTGAAATCCCTTCCAGTAACACATTTAATGTTGCAGGAAGCGCAAATCTCACAATAGATTCGTATTAGCCAGTGGACACGGCCAATAGAAAATGCTCCTTGAGGTTCTATTAAAGTTTACTGCAAAACAACGGGACATCAATGCCCAGCACTATAGGAGCACCCAGACTTGAGTATTATGCAGTATACTTTGCATGATGGATGAATTTAAGTCCCACTAACTGCTCCCAACCTGGTGTGTGTATGTGTGTGTGTGTGTGTGTGTGTGTGTGTGTGTGTGTGTGTGCCCTGGACTGTCGACAGGTCCATGGTGTGTGTCCTCGCTCTCTCTCCCTCTGTACTGGGACAGGTTCCAGCAGACCCGACAACACGTATGTACTGGTATGGAAATGAAATTGCAAGTCAATCATTATCAAATGTTTGGAAATCCCCTTGCTTTTGTAATGTGTATAGTATATATACAGTATGAGGCATAGTTTTGGGGTGTTAAACTGAGTGTTAAAACATAGTCTGGGTGGGAATTATTTATTTGCATTCATATTGGGTTGAAAGATACAAGCACATAAAAAATAACTCACTTATTTATACCTCCTCAGTGGAAAGCACTAAATGTAACTTAAATACTGGTATCATAAAGGCATGGGGCTGATGTCTTTTTGGCTGATTTTATACAGGATTTAAACTATACCTTCTTTTGGTCATAAATGGAGATCCAACAGTAATTTCAAGAGTTTCATCTCTGCAAAATAAATGATAATTTTTATCATAGATAGACATATTTGTGAGGTAAACAACAACATTTTTTTGTGTTTTGTCAAGTAGCTAAAATTAATTAGTTTATGAGACACAAGGATTAACAGGCTTGCACTTGAGATCATCCATATTATAACCAGAACAGACCAGTGCAATCTGTTCTTCTGCAAAAGTCTCAGTGGGCGCCTCTAATGCTTTTTATTGGCAGTGAGTGATGCTTTTGGTCAGGCAAGACGTTCACATACATTAAGATGCTTCACACCTTCTGTCCATGCTACGATGCTAAATGTGCAGTGTTTGCATGATTAAAGAGCTGAATCTGTTTTGGGGATTTTGAATATCTCACAACATCACACAATACTCTGCTGGATCTTTGGGCTTTCTCACCATACTGAAATTGGGAAAACCCTGAACAGTCACTGTGTCAGAATATTCTAGTGGTTTCCATATTCAATAGGGCGGTCCATGGAAATGTGCTAACTGCAGGAGGTTAGTATAACAAATAACTACAATAATGTGGTATGATAGGAGAGAGGGTAAAGCAAGGTTGTGTCAGAATTATTTTGCATGAATAATACTACGTGGGTTTACTGTATATTCCATGCTGAGTGTTACACTTGGTTACATAGAAGTTGTGACTGAGGATACACTGAGTGTTCAGATAAAGAGTGTGTGCTATCGCTATAGGTTCTGTCTGCGCAGTGAGCTGCTTTAATGTAATAATGGGCTTTAGATTGGATAGTGTTACACCACCGACCTAAGGCCTGCAATAGAGCTGTGATAGAGCAGCAGGGGATGCCTTTCTAATGCTTCTGAGTGTGGGAGTGCTGAAATAAAATGGCTTATCAGACAGCATGTCTATTTACTTCCAAAAACGCAAATCGATTTCATTGTGGCACTCTTGTTTGAGGTAGTTTATGCATTCAGCGCATGGATCGACTTCAGAAATAGCAAAAGCAAAGAGCTATTCAGATGGGTTTTAACTGACAGTTGTAGGATACAATTTGCTCATGCACTGCAGCAGTGGAAAAACAGAAAAACAACAGCTATCCATGTCAAGGTTATTTACATTTTTACCCCTTTTCCACCTAAACAGTCTTGTTGCTGGTTCCAGGCTGGTGCATGTTTTGGAACCGTTCTTTCTGTTTCCACCTACAAACAACTGACTCAGGCCAAAGAAAACCTTGGTTGAAGTAGCAATGGGTGGCTGAGGAAAAATCCTGGATTTAAGCGCAGACAGGCATGCAGAGCTATCAGAGCTCTGAACTCTACAACTGGAATAACATTACAACATTTTTTCACGCATATTAGTAATATTCACTAAGCCTTCTGTTTTTACCATTTTATGCTATAAGGGAATGCATCAGCTGATGACTTGTTTTAGCAAAAAAATAAATAAATAACTAAAGCATGATCTTATTCTGTTATTCTACTGTTTTTTTGTTTTTTTTACAGGCTATTGGCAAACACATCTTGAATGATGCAGGGTAGCATGTAGTGTTCAACTCCGGCTGGGGTCACCCATGCTAAAAGGTTCACACTCATGGAACTATAAGCCGCTTAGCATAAAAGCATCCACCAAATATTACATGTTAATGGTCTATATTACCATATTTTAGCTCCACTGAGCGAACACGGCTCCCTTTGCGGTATTTCTGAATGTTGAGGTTTTAAATTTTCACCCTTGGTGGATGGCTAGCGGGATTTTTTTTTTTTTTCCAAAAGCTTCCTCTTGCCAAATTCCCCATTACACGGTATAATAGAAGCTGATCAGTTCACTGAATACTCCAGAGCTGAATGTTAGTCAAACTTCTTTGACATTGTGTTCATGCACTGAGTAGATTCCTGACAGGACTTGATGGACATCCGGTTTGATGAAGAGCATGCAGAAAACCTCAGAGAGGGTAGTAACCCCAGAGGCACAGCGAGTCACTGATGCTGTTCAGTGTATGGTTTCATTCCCACTGGGTGCCATTTGGGAAATGTATGCACTTGTGGTCTTCTAAGTCACTTTAAATGGATGAAATGTAGGCCTCCTGACTTCAACAGCATACGCATGGGAATGTCCCAATGCTGTGGGCTGTTGAAGGCTGATAAAAAAAAAAAAAACTTCCATCCTTCCACAGCGAGTGAACGCTTCTCAGTTTTAACACTATATTGGATGTGTCCCATGCTGTTAACTGCTGGCGCCTAATAATAGGCTTATGTCAGAGATGATGGCATACAGAGAGACAGAGTATCTATAGTGTGTCTCTCAGTCCTATATCCTAAAGCCCAGAGCCAACCCAGTTTAACTACTTTCAACTTCAGCCAGGTCACTGACCAAAATAACATTGTCATTGTGCATTGAATTGTTTTTCAGTGTGCGGCACTATAAAGCCTGTCATAATTTTACATCCTGCAAGTACCTGTTTAACGGTCTCGGTGTCAAGGCCACGGTGGCATAGTGCTCGCAAGTCATCATCGGGCCTTTTACCTCTAATCAGTCCCTTCCTACAAGCACTTCACAATGGAGAGTCACTTCATGTGAAGGCATTCTCTGAGAGATGGAGGGCACTCTTTGAAGAGGAGGGTATAAATAAATAAATAACAACTTAATAAATTGGTCTATGATACACTGAATCTCTATATATATAAAAAATGACATCCCTCAGATGCTATTTTATAAGCACTTTAAAGGCTATTTTTGGTGTGGGAATATAACAGTTCTCAGATTTTTTTTGTTTTGCCTGCCACTCATGAACCACCACATAATTTTAAGTAGTAACTGCAGCAATAAAGCTATGCACAACCTGCCTCATATGTCAGAGGAAGAAACAGAGATTAAGAAAGAACCAGTCATGTGCGTGCCGGCATTTTGCTGCAAACTTCTTTGTGCGCCCCCTGAGCGTGGGTGGCTCCATGCAGACTATTTTTGAGGTGGGAGGCAGCATGATCCGTGTCACACTTGTGTTTTACATCACTTTCAGTCTGTTCAGATTCACCTGTTTTCCAAATTCCCATTTTAATATCTGAAACTTATACATCAATAAAGATGTAGACGGTCTATATTCAATTTGACTAGGGAAAAGTGTTTTTTACATATAAATTTCTCTTTTAAAAACTTGTCTAAATCCTAAAAAAAAAAGACTAGTGCAAGAAAAAGCCTGTAGAGCATGGCCTTACTCTGACCTTAGTGTAGGTGTACTGGTGAAATCTCCCGATACACATTTGCAGTTAGATTTTATTTTCCACTTTCCCTCTTCTCCAACTGGTGTTGGGCAGCCCTTTATGTTGGAAAACCCTCTTAGGGAAAAATGCTGAAGTGTCATTCAGGGGCAGATAAAAGAGTGCAGTTGAGCCAAAGGCAAGTCCAGGGAATGTAGATCTGTACAAGTAAGGTGCGACCAGGGTGCTGGGCTATGCTTAAGATAATGTGGGAAATGTTGGCTTTCAGAAGCTTTAAGGAAATGTCTTTTGCTGTGCTTGAGATTAGCTTGAGAACCACCTCCCTGGACAGCTTTAATACTGAGCAGGAGTCCAGCTGAGATTCAGCACCATTACAAGCAAACAGCTCCCCAAAATGCATTTTGTTAATGGCAAAGCTACAAGAACTGAAATGATTTCCACTCAAAGGAAAAGTTGCGAGTGTTTCCCTGAAACCCCAGAGTCCTGTGACAGCCAACCTCAACCCTTTGATAATTCTGTTTTTCTCGTTTTGTTGCTCTGCAGCTTTACACCCGTCTCAGCTTGTCAGTGACAATTAAAGCAAAACAATGGAGCGTATGACGCAAAAACATGAGGCCTAAAGTCCTCTTCCCAGTCATTAAATGCAGAAAGGAGACGAGGGGAAAGGGTCAGAGAGAAAATTTGTCTTCTTGTATAATTACCCCTGAGAGCCTCCGCTCAGCACTCTGAGTTGTTCAATACCAAGCCCCCAGGCTAGGATCTACACCTTTCACTCTGTCTTTCTCATGTTTTCTCATCCTTTCAATCTTTGCCTGCCAGTACCACCACATCACCACACTGCACAACCCCCACCAACCTCCCAGTTCCCCTCCTCAGCACTCTCCTTTTCTTCATCTCCTGGGTCAAGAGGAATAAAGGGTATAAAGGGATTTAATTTTATGGCTGACTTCAGAACACCTCATTTGAGTCCAGACATTTGATGGAGGGGTGAATTACTAATGTAAATCAGGAAAAATGCTCCGGATTCAACTTTCGGGCCAACTGTTAAATCAAGCCAATGCAACAGACGCAGTGCATAAACATGCCGGTCAAAGTGTTTTCACATGTCTTATCCTTGCACACTGTTTATTACCCTGTGAACAATATTCCCAATCCTCGCATATTTAAAGATTCATGGAGCCTGGAAACTATTCCCATGCTTTTATGCTCCTTTCACCTCAGCCTTTGTTCTCTTTTCTCACCTACTCTCCACAAGTCTCTTTACTTTTAGATAAGGAATACGCCTCGCTTGTATCAATTATTCACTTAAGATTAGTTTAGATTTAGCTTGTGGCATTGTGGTCGATAATAGTGTGTTGGTGTGTATGTGTGACCCTAATGCCACAGTTGGGATGGGAATGAGGCTATTATTTGGGAGTAGAGCCATGTTGCTTGGGATTAGATTGGGCCCTGAGATGCCCCATCCCTCTCTGCCACATTAGTCAGCATTAGCAGGCAACAGCCCTGGGTAGGTGGACAGGTGAAGCAGCTCTAAAATATTGCTAGATAAACACAAAATATAAATAAATAAGAAGAGGAATCCAATTATTAGCAGAGGAGTGGTAATTCATTGTCTTCCTGGCACGGGTGGTGATACATAGCCTTGTGTTACTGGCTATGGTGATACTGCTTTTTCCTGTGTGTGGCTTAATGATAAACTATATAAGTACCACATTTCTATCAACAAATATGCACCTGAAGTCACTTACCGTATGCTGTGAAGAAAACTTCTGACAATGCTTACTATTTTTTTATGCATGGACATAAAGAAACACATGTGGGCATGAGTGTTAAAATTATGACTGGAGTGAATGTTTTTCTTTTCATATTTCTTTCCCACTTGAGGAAGTGATTCATATTGCACCCAAAGATTTAACATATAGCTTCAGCTACTGTTTGCTTATTGCTTTCCTAGCACTGACACTCAGAGCTCAAAATAAAGCTCTTGTTTTGAAATTTCTAATAGTCGAGAGCACAAGCCCAAAAATCTGTAGTTAAGTTGATTTCTGTTGGCAATTGTCGACAAGTGTGCAAACCAGCGTGTTCTATTGTTTGGCACATGTCAACCTTCACTGCTGGTTGAAACAGACAGCCAAACAACAAACAAATAGACAAAACGTGTTTTTGTTTATAGATGCACAAGCGTCAGCTTCTGCTGATCTTTGTCCTGTTTGTTTTCTGCATGAGAATAAATCATCGCTGTGGGTTGTTAGTGGCCATTTGAAAGTGTCTGCTGGTACTCAGGCTTAATAATTGCTGTCTGGTCTTTCGTTTGGAGGCACACACACACATGCACACACTCATGATGGCAGGTTTCGCTTCAGACACAGTAATGTTGGCTTTTACTGCCCTGTCACTTAATGGCTTCAGCAGCAACACTGAAAGAGGCATTCTCGCTTTAAACAATAGGCAAAATATCTCTCCTGAACTCACGCTCACAAGGATGTCCAGATGAAGACCCCCCCCAAGCCCACACACCTTCCCCCGCTGCCCCTTGTGACCCTTCACCAAGATGGACAATGTCCTTGAGAGCCAGTGACGGCAGTAGACATGCATACTAACAAGCCACCTCGCTCACACCTGAATTGCTCTTTGTCTCTCTGTGACGCATGTCTGCTTGTGCGTCTGCTTCCCCTCACAGCTGAGCATGTGAACCTCGAGCTCATCAAAAGGCTTTTATGTATAATCTCCGTAGCACTCAGATAAAATCTCACTCACAGAGCCCTCCACACTTCCAAGGTGACTTGTCTTTCTCTGTGTACACAATAAAGGGCAACGGATTACAGCCTGTGAAAATGCTTTTCATTCTGATATACTTTTATTGGTAGCATTTTGCCAATCACGAAAACAGTAAAGGCTGGAGGGAAAATAACACACATGGTTTATTGAAATGCATTATTTACCCTGACCTGCGCTGTCAATAAAACGGTTAATGAACGACGTATAATGAGTAGGTGACAACAAGCAACAAGTTTCTGTCATACTTACAAATGTCCAGCATCCCAAATTAGAATAATACTTCTGCTCTGTTGACAAATGAAATCTCAGTCAATATTTGAGAGCTGCTGCAATATTTGTGTCTGCAAATGTGTGTTTTTTCCCCCAGAATATTAAAGAACAGCTTCAGGCACTTTTCTGTTATTTCGATAAAAATGAAAAAAATCCCATGCATGAGTTGGAGAGCTGCTTCGAAAACACAATGTGTTTTTAAAAAGACACATGATCCACTTTGCTTCACACATGACAACGAATAGCATCAACATTCAGTATCCACTTTAGCTGCCATTGATTAAGCAGGAGTGAATCCCCTCAGTAGTTTTTGGCAGCATAACATGCATTTATATCCACAACCATTTTTTCTGAACAAAACTGAGCTGCATTTCACGAGGGGAAATTGAAAGCTTTACATTCAAATAGATGCCAGAACAACAAGACAAGTTGAAGAGCAGCTGTTGGCTCTCTGCATTGTTTGAAGTGCATTTTACATTTTACAAGTGCATTTTAACCAGGATGTAGGGTGAAAATTTCTGACTGAAATCTGTTTTGTCTGCAAGATGGCACATAAGATGCATACACTGATATTTCGCCAGAAACATTCTGTGATGAAAAAAAAAAAATCAAATTGTGGTGATTATTTTGGCCCTGCTGTAGATATCAGTCTGTTCTCTAGAACAGATTGCCATTGCTCAAGAAAGTGAGTATTTTTTCATTTCATTTTCTTATTAAATCAGAATAGAATATTTCAATTAACTTTTTTCTAAGTCATCAAGGTCACATACAGTGTGACTTTTCTAAAACCAAGCACCTCATGCAGTTGACACTTTTCAGATAGATAGATACATAGATAGATCGATAGATAGATAGATAGATAGATAGATAGATAGATAGATAGATAGATAGATAGATAGAGATACTTTATTGATCCCGAAGGGAATTAAGAAATTCAATTAAGACAATAATTTCGTCTGTAAGTGTCTCTTACAGCTAATTCATTTAATTTTTGGTGACACAAGCTTAATTTCCTGTTTACTTTCTTCCCCACTGTTGTTCTGTTAGGGCATGTACTTACATCTTCACGTCATTCTCATCTCCTCCGTTCTTTCTCAACCACAGAGGCTTATCTTTTACTTTATTGCTCATCTTCCCCAATTAGCAGTTTTAATGAACAAGGATGTCACGTTAATGACACAAAAGCCCGGTAGTTAATGTTGTGTGACGGGCACAAACAATGAAACGCTTCATCCTTTTGTACGCAGGCTCACGTGTGTGCATATGGACTGATTTCATTTTGTGAGCATGACCATAGTTTCACAACCACAGGTTTGCCTTTTTTAATTTTGTTTACAGGAACTAATAATGAGGGCTGTGAAAAAAGGGTAAAAACTGCTGAACGCTGGTTGTGACAGTAGGTCCCCAGGGCAGAGACTTTATTACACAGTGAAAAATCTTTGCAAAAGTAAAACACTGCCATGAGGCATTGACAAAATATAAAACTTGTATTACCCAAATTCTCTTGGATACACAACACCGAGTCACATTTACTTGATCTTGAAACAAGATTTCAGTCTTAAATTGATGGAAGTTAAATGACTTTAAAAGGAGGTAATTATTCAGTTATTTAATCAATGGTGTTCACACCATGCAAAAAAAGAAAAAAATAACTTGAATGAATGTAAATGTATTTTCAGTGACAAAATTTGAGGTTGTAAAAGCAGAGCCATGGGACCCACTTGTGTACAGTTGAATATTGGATAGTGCTGAGAGATTACAGCGAAAGATCAATGTACTGCCTACACACAGAAGATCTGAGCATCCGCTTCCCATCGAGGACGATATTTCTCTTTAAAATAGTCGATTTCCAGAAATGGGTGTTTGCCTGGGAGCTGCTCAAGGTAACAGCTCTCCATCCTCTTTTCTCAGAAGTCCAAACATTTTCTGACAACTTAGGCACCTCAATATTGCGACCAAGGTTTTGGTTTGCATTGGACAATAGAATCCAATTTTTTCCTTATTCTTTTCATGACAGATTTAACAAAAAGGTCGAGCCCACTCAACCGATGGTTTTTATGAATCGCTCATCAAATTTTGCAAACCTCTAAATGTGTTTCACTAAGTTGTATTTCTGCCAGAAAGAGAATTACAGCTTGTGACTGCACAGTGATTTATATGCATGAATGGGAGCTCAAATGCCCAAAGTGTCACAAATTTAAAGCCTCGCTCCAGCAATTGATTAAAACCCCTAGAAAGTCATCTGTGTTTATCAGTTATTTAGGTGGTCTGTTTTATTCAGATGTGCATCCACACCTTTACATCGATGCATTCAATATTTGATAGAGTATGATCTGAGTGTAGTCACCATCTTTCTGGACTCAGTCCATGGCTGCGCCCCTGCAGCCTCGACACACACCTCATCAGCAGTTTGCCTCTGACAAACTGTTTTGGGTAAAGATGGCCATAGCTGTTCTTCATCAACACCTCTGGGCCATGAAAAATGTCCTGTCAGCGGTCGACATGAGTCATTATGTAACTGGTAATGATGATGTCGGCCTGCATCTAGTACACTCCAGATTTGTTAATGCAAAGTCAAGAGATGAAACACAACAAAAATAAAAAGAACAGGTTCAACAACAACATGTTGACTCATCCCATCTCCAATAAAGTAAACTGCGGAAATGAGTGTTTGGCCTCAGTCGGACTGTTGTGGTAGAATTGATTGCTGGTAGAAAGGTGAGTGGCCTCTGAGGGTTTCGAAATACACAAACAGGGTTCCCACAGGTCCCGGAAAACTAAAGCAACCAAAGTCAAGTATAAAAGTAAAATGTCCTAAAATAACTCGAGTTGTCCTGGAAAATTATTTCTCATCTACTCTGCGAGCAAACACAGATGGTTTAGGAGTTCACACCACATGCAAAGTCTGACAGTTTGTTTCTGTTCTAAGCATGTTTGACATTGTGGCTATAACTTATGTATGAAATAGACCGCACATCATTTTAATCAGACTTCCTGGGACAGCACAGGAATAATTATGAATGCAATCTGGGTAAATGCAATGCAAGGCACAAATGTAGAGAATCACGCATTTCAAAAATCAGAAGGGCTGGTTATTAGTAGTATTGGTGTGATAACTTTCCTGTCATATATTAGCAAAGGAAAATGACCCTGTTTTCAAGAGAAGAGTGAGACCCGTGATGAAAGTCGACTATTTGCAGAGTAGACTCTTATTCTTATGGTTTTCAATTCCTTTTCTCAAATGTTGCATGTTGCATGTCAATGCACAAGAACAGACCAATATGTACACAATTAAAACACTGTCTGGATGAGTAAGCAAAGTTTGTCACTTGTATTTGTTTGTAAGAGGGTTTCTGTCAGGACAGCATCTTATTTGTATGTTGGTCAAATGTCAGGTGTAAAACTCATTCATATTGATCAAAAGTCTAGAGTGTTGCAGCCCTGGATTCAGAAGACAAAGAGAAAAACTTTTCTCTTTTCTGTGTATTAAAAAACAAAAGTTGGACGTGGCACACAATAACACGTGAGAATGTGATGATTGTCTCTCACTCAGACTGAGTCATCTGAATGGGGGCACTGTTGTTGACTAAGTGGATCTCATCATCTTTTAGATGATTTTGTTTTTATTATTTTAATCCAGTAATGAATGGCAATGATTATACTTAAAATACCCCAAAATGGACAACCATCCCACATTAATCACTTAGAATTTGAATCATCTCATTCTCACATTTTTATATCGTTATAACACATGTTACTAAACTTTTCTGTACTCTGTACTTTTGAGGAGAACCAGAGGTGAAAAATAACTGACACACTTTCTGTCGCTGTTGAGGAGTCAATCATTTCTGCAATATCGCTGGCATCAAGCTCGGAAAAGATTGTCAATATTTCATTTTGATGCCTGCTCAAACTGCGGCCTTTGCAGTATTAACACGTTTTATCTCATTTCTATTCCCATATTTTTTCACTGTTTACCCTACCTTTTGCTTTTTTCCCTCTTTATCTCTGTAATTTAAGCATCTGCTCCCTCTCCAAACAAGAATTGTCCCCGTCAATGTGAGCGGTTATATAAACATTTAATAATAAATCAATAGCGTCAAATAGGAGGAGTGAGAGCAGCTTTCACGGCATCAGTATCACTGTCAGTTTAATCTCCTATTCCTTGAATGCGAACACAACAGTTCAGTCCAATGGTAGCCCAAGGCTCCCAACAATCCTAATCCCTAATCCAAAGTCTGGGGCAGATTAAGAGGAGCCCTGGAGACTCCAGCCCTTCAGACAGACTGGGCCGGATAAATGGATGATAGCCAGGGATGTGAGAGGGGGTCATGGATAGAATAGATGGACAAAGGGGATGTGACGAAAGTTGCAACAGGGGGGAGAGGAGAATAAAGCATGGAGAGAGGAAATGGATCATTCATACCTTTACTGTTTTACCTGATTTGCACGTTAACAGTTTCTGTCCCATCACAATTAGGCACACACACAGACACCATTCACCTTTAGAGTCTCAAATCTCCCTGAACATGCACAAAGCTGCGAGTCCCAGTTGGACTGAGGGCCTTGTGCTAACTACTTCCACAGCGAGTTGCCCTATAGGAAAATGGATCGATTTAGAGGAAGTTTAGAGGAGATAAAATAATCCCTGTGTGACTTAAACATCAGCACCGAGGCTAAACGGATACAGCGGTCCCCCCAAAACCCCACACAAACCCATGGGGGCATCCGAGTGGCTGGGCGTGAGCCGTATAAAAACGGTCAGAGTATGATGAGCTGCGGCGAGCAGACAGAGGGAGCAGCTCTGGAGGAGGAGGTGAGGAGACAGAGACGGAGAGGGGTCGATGTGCCCCTGGCAGAGCACAGACTGGCAGACTGTACCCGGCTCCTCCTGTCTGTCACACTCAGCCGCAGCAGTCCCTGCCGGCCCCGGAGATGGGATACAGCCCTGTCCCTCTCTCACCCATTCTCTCCCTCAGTCTCTCTCTTCTCGCCTGCTTCACCCCTTCTCCATCCCTCCCTCTCACTCAGTTTTCCTCTCACCTCTCACTCAGTTCATCTTCTTTCTTTCTCTCACTCTCTCCATTCTTTCTCAACCAGTCTCCTTCTCTTCTCCCCTTCCTCTTTCACCCCATCCCCATCTCCACCCCTCCTTCTCTCACTCTGTCCCCTCTCTTGCCCTCTGTCCCCTGTCTCTCCATCTCTCTCCTCCACTTCTCTCCCTTCTCCATCCTTCTTTCTTTCTCCCTTTCTCTCTGCTTGTCTCCATCTCTCCCTTTTTCACCCTCTCCATTTACACTCTACTCCACCTCCTCTTCTCCCCCTCACTTTTTCCGTATCCCCCTTTTCTCCCATTTTCTTTCGTCTCTCCCCCACTCTTTCACCTCCTCTCCTCCTCCTCCCTCCTTTACCTCTCTCTCTCTTTCGCTCTCTCTCTCTCTAAGGTAAATTCCAGACAGTGGATGATGCGCACCCCGGCTGCTGCTGCTGCTGCTCATAGTTGCTGCCTCTTTCTCGCTTTTTTCTCTTCTCTCTCCTGGGTCCTCCCTCCTCTCTCTCTCTCTCTCTCTCTCTCTCTCTCTCTCTCACTCTCACTCTCTCTCTCTTTCTCTTCCCCTCCCTCCCACACAGCATACCTCCTCTTCACCAGCCACCGTGCTGAGCCGTGCTGAGCCGAGCCGCGCCAGACGCCAGTCCCCGCATACAGAGTGCTGAGAGTCGCATCCTCTCGCTTCACGCCCCCCCTCCTCCTCCTACATCTGCTTTGCCTACATTTTCTCCTGACGCAGAAGAGGAAGAAGAAGGGCTTTTTTTTGGAGGGGGGAAGCTCTGTCTCTCTCTCTTTTCATCTTTATATGTCAGAGCCCTCTCTATACTAGCTCTCCAACCCGGTGTCTCCCTCCTTCCTCATCTTCACTGGAAACTAAAGACTCACATTTCGGAATATGCTCCCTCTCTGCGGTGGTGCCATGTGACAGCATCTAAAGCACCTCAAGTGTCGGGTCCTGGCTTTGGTGTTTTTCACAGAAGAGGAGAATTAGAGAAGCTGCTGGAGAAAATGGAAGTTTTGGCCGCTGGCTTGGTCCTCTGAGGCTGAGGCTGAGGCTGCTGCTGCTGCTGCTGCTGCTGGTGGTGGTGCTGATGCTGGTGGAGGTTTCTGTGATTGGTGCAGGAGGGAAACTGCGTCGCCAGGTCTGGCAGGCTTGGGGAAACATTACAACAGGACCAGCTTTTCAAAGATATCTAGGCTTTTTCCCCAACACGTCATCGCGTTATATGCTTTTTTAAATGAGTGGTCGCATCCTCCTCGTCCTCCTCCTCCTCCTCCTCCCTCTCCAGCAGCGTCCCCATCGCTCCGTCGGCGTCTGGATGTTTCCTCTGCGTCTCTCCAGTATGATTTAATGTTGGCAGGAATTTCAACAGGGTACCAGGGAATCACTACTTCTTGTCTCTCTCTCTGCAGACAAACCCCGCACTTCTGAACAGAGAGGCAGCGAGATATTACAGGGGTGCAGGGATTTCCTTCAACGCCCTCCAGATGGACTAAAAACATAGAGAAAAAGAAAAGCTTCTCGGGATTTTAACTCAGAGCTGTGGGTTTTTTGCTCTCTCCCCCTCTCTCTCTCCGTCGCTTTATTTTTTGGAGGAAATATCCCTGGACAACATGAAAGTTATCTCGGCTGTGTTGCTCGTCGCCGTTTTTTGGAGCCAGGAGTGGAAGTCTGCGCTTTCGGATTCAATCATCCACATCGGTGAGTAACTGCGCTTAAAAAAAAAACCCATCTCTTATCTTCTCTAATTGCGCAGCCACAATCGCGCTTTGTGTGTGCGTGTGTGATTGCGGATCGCCGATCTATACTTGATGCGCTGTGGTATTTTTGTGTGTGACTTCTATTCACGGTGCTGGTGCCATTCTTCAGATTCTGGCACATCCACTTCTTTGATAGTGATGTATTATGCGGCATCGTGGACATCAAATGAAGTTTGAGCATCGTAGTGGTTGAATGGCGAGTGCGACATTTACACCGGAATATCACATTCACGGTGAGTGTGGATGCGCGGAAAAACAGGTGGTTTAGGATGATGTTACCCTTCATGTTTGAGAGACAGAGAGAGGGTGGGGGGTTACCATGCAAGGCTGCAAAATATATCTATACTTAAACACACATAGTGACATTACTATCTTCCGTCCTTTGCCACTGCAGTGCCAGGAGGAGGGAAGACAGAGGGAAAAAACCCCCCAACATTTTAGGTCCTAATGTCTTTTCCGCCTTCCACCACCACCGGCAAAGTGTGGCACTGTTGTGTTGAGTGTGATTTCGACATCAGGGAGCGTATTCTTTTAGGCGGTGTAGCAGCGCCTCGGGGAGAGGAAGAGCGAGAGAGAGAGGGAGAAGGAGAGAGAGAGAGACAGAGAGAGAGAGAGAGAGGGGGAGGCTGGAGAGCGTGTCCTGCAGGATGAGAAGAGGACGCGAGGTGGTGGTGGGCACACATAATCGTTGCACAACTAGGTGGCCTCGAAAGGGCGATAGACCAGAGAGAGGGAGAAGTGTAGGTGCATGGCACACACACGCACACACACACACACACACACACACACACACACACACACACGCAGACACACAAGTAAAAAGATAAGCACCTGTCCACGCTGAACTACTGTTTGACTGCACGATGCACATGGCAGAGATCATCCACCCATTATCTTAACGTTTTGCACCTAGTGGTGTCTTGGGGGTCCGCTGCAGGGAGTACAGCCACCTGGACAGGGCCCAGTGTAGGGCGCGCGCGCACACACACGCACACACACACACACCTAGGGGCAGAGCTCCAAGTGACCTGAAAACCCTCCCTAAAAACCTAAAAACCCAGGCAGACACAGGGGAAATATGCAAAATCCACACAGAAACCCATCGGTCTGACTGGCTTATCCATACCAGGGGGAGGAGAACTTCTTGCAGTGAGGCGACGGTGCTAAACAGTCATGCACCGTGCGTGGTTGAAACCACATCCATTTTTCAAAAGCCATGTTCCCTCTCACACATGTTGTAAAGCACTGGTGTCAGCTGCTGCATTAGGCTGCCAGTGAGGGAGGACCATTTAGGGCCCCCACCCCCGCCTTCCACCACCACCTCCACCACCACCCAGCCAGCTGATTTACAGAGCAGACCCCTCAGGCCAATGCAGAGAACTACCTGGACGCCAAGAGCCGAACCAGTTGGAAGCGTTGTCTGGGCTCGAGACCAAGCTGATGCTGCCTATCAGACGTGCAGCAGCAGAAGCAGCATCGAGGCCAAATGAATGAGATTTGCACAGGTCAAGTAGGAGGTGAATGTGTGTGATCTAATTTGTAGACAATTTAGAACGAGGGTGGTCCAATCAAAACTGTCTCGAGGAAACAAAACATTACAGATGAAGCTGGTTTTCAGCTGATGGTTTAACCGGCTTATTCATCGTCAGGGATGTTTGTCAGAGAGTATTTAAATCAGACAGTGGGGAACAGTGGGAAGGCCGTTGGAGTGGAGAAATCACATCCGTGCAGATGCCTCACCCTGCAAACAGGGTTGTAAGCTATGGTTGTAGCACTACGGGGGATGGCAGTGTAATCCACTGGGTCGACAGATCACCCTGTGACTGGATGGTTTGATCCCAGCGGCAGCCACATCATTTCACAGCAAGACGCTCATACTTTACCTGCTCCTTCCCTGACTCTTTTAATTGTGATCAGTGTGACTGAAAGTTCCCCGGTTACAAAACAGTTTCTGGGAGTTCACTTAAGCTCTTCAGCCGCAAACTGCATAGAGGGAAACTGGGTCAAGGTTCCCCATATGTCCAATGACTATTTTAATCTTTATGTAAGTCTCAAATGGAGGACATTGTACGTTTCTAATATCCCATAAATCCTTTGGTACAGGGCGACCAAAAACATGCATGTTTATTTAAGGTTTCTGGCATTTTTTTTATACAAGTTGGTTCTTCACATTGAGCCATTGCCCTTGAAACTCAGAATATTTTGAGTTTCAAGATTAGTTTTTTTTTTAAGAAAAAGGAGTGAGGGTTAAGGATTAAGGGTGCTTATATGTTTATAATAAGCTCTTTTGTAGTGATCGACATTGAAAATTACCATGCAGACTGCAAAACAAACCTTTTATCGGCTTTTGCTTTCACATGCAGAGAATGGCAGACATAAAGATGAATAGATATGTTGTAGTGCAGGGCATTACGCCATTCAGTATAGGTAAAATTAGACTATACAGACATTGGATTTACAGCATTAGAGGCATTAAATCACCTCCAGTTTGCAACATAATCCATACAAATCCTAGATACAACTTTGAGAAGCAAATTTAGTGACATGGTTAATGAGAAAACCTTTCCATTCCTCCTTGACCCTGTTGTGGAAACCCAGGCCATTGAGTGGTTTCCAATTAGTGGAACAGCTAGTATGCAGTTTATTGGTTGGTTGAATGAGTTCCCAGTTAGATGCAACTCCATTCGAGCAGAGTGTTGTGCATAAATAAGGGCATGTGCCTGTCCGTGCAATTGTGTGGGAGGTGAAAGGATCAGCGTGGGCAGTTCCTTGGTTAGTTGGTGTGATTTCAATCATTGTGTCTTTTTCCCACCTCCCCCCTGCTCCTCATCTTAAATCTAAATCTAATCAATAGCTAATTTCCTTGCTGGCCTCAAGTACTTTGAATCACAACAAAAGTTTATCGTGCCCCCCCAAAAACAGCACTTCTCTAAACACATTCTGCTTCTCTTTCTCACTCGTCCTCCCATCTTCTTTCATCCCCTTGGAAACAGGATATAAACCAGGTGATGGACACAGTGGAAACAACTACAGCCAAGAGTATTCAAATTTGCTGTCATTGTTTTCTACAGAGGGCGATAGTAAGACCCAAAATAGAGCAAGCCTCTTGATTTCCATGCATCACAGTCAAGTAGAGATAATTCATATCCATGGCTTCAACCAAGGCAAAGCTGACCCGCTTGCCTGCATGTGTGTGCATGTGTGCGTGTGCACATCATATTGACTTACGAGTGCATGAGAAAAAAGTAGAGAGAAAAAAGTACTATATCCAGCAGGCACATCACATTGACATGTCAGAAGTAATCCCTCTTTAATCTCTTTGTTGCTGCTAAAGATGGAAAGAGTGGGGGGTGGGGGTGGGGGGCATGGGAGAGAAAGTAGAATTTGTGTTGCCATCATCTGCCATTTGAAGCTATCTATACAACAGACCTACACCTCCGATCACAGAGTTTCTTTCGGCTGCGATTGACGCGCAGAGGCCGGAGGTTTTCATCTCGCACTGTCCGGGCGTTAAATGTGATTGAGCCTGCTGGTGAGCTGGCACTGCCGCCTCGCACGTCCTCCTCTCCTCTCCCTCTCTTTCTCTGTCTAACGATCAGCATGCAGAAGGAAGTGGGGAGTCCGCTTGCCTCTTGGCCCTCTCCGCATCGTGTGCTGCATGGCAATGGTCCTCTGCCTCATGAAGGGGGTGAGGGGAGGGAGGCTGGGCTGGGGGGGTGGGATTCGTATGGATTCTGCATGAGAGAAAGAGACAGAGCTGGAGAGACTGCGAGTCAAAGTATGTGTGGTCGCGTGGGCTCCTGATTAGATACACTCAGAAAGTCACTGTGATTTATGCAGCCAGATTAAGCCCTCACTTTGGAGCTGCGCTGGTTTTTAGCCACGCAGTGTGTCAGAGTGCATCCACTGGCTCCACCATGCATCACAGATGAGGGAAAGAAGCCAGCGAGAGTCTGAACGGCCTGCTTCAAATCATGTCTTGCTCATTGGCACACTTCTCACTCTCTCTCACGCAAATCCACACATCACTCTGATATACACCACTGAGATACAGCATATTAGATTTGTCCTGGCTGTACTTATGAGATTTAATGCCTGGTATGAGACCAAAGATTAACATTTGTCACACATTTGAAAGTTCAAGGGTATAGAAATCAATATGAGGGATCTACATGTGGCATGATGGATTTATGGGAAACAGGGATGTAGTGCAGATCCTGGCTGGTTATGGCCTCTTATCGCTAACTGGCTAGATCACAGTGAAGTAGAAATAATGTGCCTCATCTGATTCAGTATCGGTATCAGGACTGATTTCCACATAATTCCCTTCATCAGATATGGGACTGACAGGGCGGACAGCTGTCCCATCTTCTCTGCCTGTCTCTTATAGTAGGTATGTGCTGTATAGTAATATGTGCTGTACCGAGCCGCATGCGTGGTTCTATGGTTACATAGATAAAACCCGAGAAGCAGATGATTGTTTATCTTCAGTTTTGTACTTTTATTTTATGGGTTTGTGCTGTAGCTGCTGCCGCAAGTGTAAAATTATGACCTGTTCAAATGCAGCCAAGATTATTATTGTTCTTAATTTACTTGAAGAGTTTTTTGATGCTTATTTGTTTCTCCTGAGGTTTGCATTTTATTTTTAAGAGATTTTGCTGCTATAAATATTCTAATACGTGACCCGTTGCAATGATGCAGCTTAATGGACTACAAACTTTATAAATATATTTAGGATTTTTATACAACTTTTGCAGGTCAGATGTTAAAATATTAAACATTTAAAGGAGAATGTTTACAGCTGTTGTTGCTGCCTGTTTGCACATGAAGTATTGCATGAATAAATTACTTGGAAAAACATTAAAATTCAAAGCATTTGTGTATATTTGTAGCAAGTACTTATGTCTCATTTCAACCTCATGGCCTAAAACAATGATGATAATATTAGAAAAAATGCAGATCACGCTGGGCATTGGCATCTCACTGTTGGATGAAAAGAAAGATGGACTGATACTTTGATACTAGTATTTCCATTCATTCATTTTGATGCCCCCCAGGCATTAGGGGTCCACTGCTGTGGACATGGTGAGCTGTTCTAGACCCGCATCATTTTTAGGAACGAGAGAGGAAAGAGAGAGAGAAAAGTTGTGTTATCCTGTGGAGCAGCCAGTTCAGTCGAGGTGATGTGGAAGGGATCAGCCATAGATTATTGGATCTATGCAGTGTGTGCATGTGTGTGTGTGTGCGTGTGTGTAGTTCTGTCCCTTAACAGCGGTGATTAAAAGAGAGGGATTTGTGTCATTTAGATGGAGAGAGTTGAAAGACTGAATGTTTCCATTGTTTGTGGGGTGGGTGAAATAAGTGGGAGAAAGACAGGGAGGGAGATTTGTCCTGGCATGGCCTGGCCTTTCTTTCATCGCGCTGCTATTCCTGTCTCCTCCATAGAGAAGGATTTCTAAACATCTCAGTGCGGGTGAATGCCTGTTCCTGCTTGGTTTTGTTTACAAGTTTCACAGCTGTCAAAACAACTTCCTCTCACTCTCTCTGTCTCTCTCTCTCTGTTTTTTTTTTACTACCAACTTCTGTTTGCGTGCAAGTGCACTTACCTGTTTTTAATCCGAGGTCATGCGCGCATATTTTGAGATACGTGTCTATGAGTGTTGACGGACGTGCTGGTCCGTGCAGTCTACGACCGGGATGATTTAACAACTCACCTGGGCAACACGAACACAGGAGTTTCATGTCGACGTGCGTGAATCAGATTTAGGGGGGTGCAAAGTGTGTGAACGCTTCGTGCACATTTAGATTCTTGAAACTGTTGTGCATCCTCTTGTGAAGGAAAAGAGACAGACAGAGACTCCCTGACATCCATACCTGGTCACTGAGGCTGAACCCTTAAGCATGCCACAGAGACACAGGGAGAAGGAGAGGAGGCGAGCGGACCTGTTTGTGTACGTGTGTGTGTGAGTGTGTGTGTGTTTCTGAGGTCAGGATGGACTGATAGCCAGCAGTGAGAAGAAGTATGATTGCCTGTCTGAGGTTGACTGCGGATGTAGTGCGTGGAGAGACAGCGCGGCCCTGCCCAGTGTGCTCCATCTCACAGCAGCAGTCAGTCGTGCAGGTAGAAACAGAGCAGATGGCCTGGGAAAGGACTTGTACAACACGGGCTCTTGTTCCAGCGTGATTGTATTGTTGGTTTGTGTTTATCCAGTCTCTGCACACGCAGTGTCACACACGCTTGTTGTCTCCTGAAGACAGGAACCTTTTGCTGCTCACCGCAGCGGGTCCGGGCTTGGATTTTTTCTGGAGGTCAACTTGAATCGCTTGCTTTCACTCATCCTAAATAATAGAAGTGAAAGGGGATTCTTTTGCTCTGGCCCTCTCTGAAATGAGTACGTTTTCTTTTTTTTTTTTCTGAACAGTGTTCACTTGGAGGAATGCAAACAGGCTCTGGAAGCTGTGCAGTGCTTTAAGCAAAGACGTCCTCTATACAACGTACACCAGGAGCCAGGATTAAGGCCTGGGTTTTCTGTACAATATGAATTAATAAAACCTTGAATATACACAGAAATGCTCTCTATTGTACATCTGAACAATGCTGTTCATGATGTGTCACTATGGCTGAATGTTATATGAAAGGTACTATAGGAGCAGGAATGTGTCGCATTATACATAGCTCTCCAGACAATCCGTCTACCCCCCACACTGAGGAATTAATCACACTATTCAGCAATTTTTTTCTTCAGAGGAACTTCAGAGAAATGCCATTTGTGTGCAGTGAGTCTTTTGGGGAATAATTCTTGGTGTGCATTAGGTCTGCAGTCTGTAATCATGCTAATGATGAAAGAAACTTCAAAGAAAAGAAGTGTAACGTTCTCGTCGTGGACTGAGCTCTAGCCTGACTGCACGCATTTGTTTGACTTGTACATACTGTATGCACCTGCATATGATATGTGGGGAACAGTGTCCTTGTGCAGCCTTCATCCTCTCTGCCCTGACGTTGTAGCAGCTGAGTGAGTATTTACAGCTGCCCTCTTTTCTTTTTGCTCGTCCTGTTCACTGTCTCTGCTGACCCAAATGCTCTTTTAGTCCTCCAGCAATCTGCGCTCCGTCTCACTTGGGCGGACAGTGTCCTGACTGACCATGAAATGCTTTCTCTTACTGCGTAAATATACTGCATTTATGTGAATACCATGCTCTTGTATTAAGCAGTGAGTGTTCCTGTGGTATGAACTTTATATGTGCACCAGCAAGATAGACCATTCACTCCACAGGCACATGCCTGGCCGTCTGGCTGTGTATATTTATGCGTTTGTGTGTGTGTGTGTGTGTCTGTGTGTGAGTGCCAGCTTAATTTGCTGGCAGTGGCTCTCTCTCCCCTGAATTATTTCCTCTACAAACCAATAATGGTCAGGCTCTTTTTCACAGCTCTATAAAACACAGAACGCATAGCTTTGGCACGTTTGTTTGTTCTGCTATCTGCACCCCCTACTAAAGCATGCATGCTTAAACTCACACAAGAAATACCCACAGTGTCCGCTCACTCATACATACACATACAAACACATGTAATCCAGGCAACCTTGCCTCTGTGGTTTTATCTGCTTTATTCATTTGTAAATGTTTCATGGAAGAGTAAATCACACGGTGTGTTTGGCTGTGAAGTCTGAGAAGACATATTTTCTCATCATCCACGTGGCGGCCGTGCGATTACTTCACTACCCTCATTAGTCGCATCGCAAATCATATGTCCTGTTTCCCCACGAGTGGTTTATAGCTGTATATGAGGTTTATATCACCAGGGGAAGAACAGACAATGTTTTGGGGGTTAGTTTTTGCCATCAAAGTTTCCGTTTGATAAAACACTCTGTTTCTGTTTGATATAAATAAAAGACACCGGTGCCATGTGTTGAAATACTGCATCACTTAAACCATCGCTGAGGGCAGTGGGCCACGGAATGAAAATCAAATATTGAAATGGAGCTGAGAGGTGGATGTAGTCGAATTACCTCATCTGTACCGAGAGTGAAATATCACCCAGTGGTAACGGTGTCGTCATCTCAGAAAACTTTTCCCTGTCTCCGATCTTGTATAGCCGAGCGACGTCCTTTGCAATGATGACTTTGACATTTCACAAGGTGGAAGGTCAAGATTATCACGATGAATCAACATTTACATTCAGTCATGTACCGAGATACTTCCCACCTCCAGAGTGACAGAAAAAAAGAACATTAAAGCTATGATACAAAAGACACAATTGTCCAGAAAAATATACTGCTATAATAACATCCTACCCATGATTCAACACTTTTCTTCAGAAGAGGAAATGGTGACCATGTTTTACATGCTGTGTGCACTGCTGACACTAAACAATGTGAACCACTTTGGGATAAGACTATAAGAAATATATTTAATATATGAAAAAAAGTAAGAAAACACAGAACCTGAAGTCGTTTATGTAAATGACTTCTAAGTTATGCATCTTCTCCTCTGTGGTTGCTTTTGTGGCACTATATTTACTTTACACTCTGAGTGCGTTCACTTAGTTGAGTCGTGGCCATTTTATTTATTCTGTCACATTACTGAGCGAGTTTCCACAAAATTGGCACATGCCTTGAAAACGCACAACAGGGGAATAGTGTAGACTGACGTAGTTTCATCTGAGAGATGTGTACAAGCGGCAAGTTCATGTTTCATGAGTGCACTAAACTTTTTCTAGTTTAGTTCACAAGAAGAAAAAGTCAGTAAAAATATTTTTTTTTCCTTAATAAACAGAAAAGTCAGACCTTCTGAAAGGCTGATGTCTTTCTCTTTGAGGAAACTGAGACAGTCTTAATTTACAACTTTGTTTACCGTCCCTCTCGTCTTTACCACTTCTGTTACACCAATCACCAATGGGGCAGATTTTATACACTATCTTTTTCTCTCCATGTTCAGTTTTATGTCAGTGTGATTATAGAAACATGCATCTAAATTGCGAGGTGGTACTTGATAATTGCTGTCGTAGGATTTGACATTTGTTTGTCTGACACACTTGGCTACATGTTAGCCATCGGGATAGTAGCTTCCAGTCTCGTCCTCCTTTGTAGTCTGGACAGAGAATGGACAAATTGAGTGGGGAGAGATCAGTGAGTGCAGACATTTGCATTTGGCTTGATTTTTTTTTTTTTGGGGTGGAGGGATTTTTTTTCCTCCCTAAATCTCTCCACTGTGCAAGAAACTTACCAGAAAGAAACTGTTCTTGCCCATAAGAATAATTGAAAGCTGCCAGTGCTTATCATGCCTTCAGTATTGGATTACCTTGCTTAACCTGGATAAATTGTGACTCAACTTCTTGGATCAGATTTGAAAGTAAAGGCGAGAGCTTAATAGATGCTATTTTATGCACAGCCTCATCCCTGTCCCGATCCAACTAAACCAATACAGTGAGAGGGTTTTGGCTGGAATCACAGGACTCGCATGGCGCCTCAGACGCAGGCTACAGATAACGCAATGCACAAGCGTAACAATATCTGGAATATGTTCACTGATAGAATAAAACACACCGCAAAGGCATCACGGATGACTATATATGTGCAGTTTGTATTTATTTCTCACTTCCAGGTTGTAAAAGCTCAACATATAAGATCCCGGTGAGTGGTTTCCATAAATTGCTCACTCAGATTACCTCCTGGTGCATCCATGCAGATCAGCAGACAGTACAGTCGTTTGGAACAACACAGATCCTGAGGCTAAAAGCTATAGTGGGAAATGATTTCTGTGACATTACTGTGTACAGAATACAGTGCAAACAACAACTGCAACGATAATAAACATCTCAGATGGAAGCTGTGTGTGGTGGGGGGTGGACATGACATACAAACAGCACAATATTTCCAACATAAGATAGCAATAATTGTAATAATAATAAACGTCTCAAAATCATGACTCAGAGTTAATAGTCATTAAAAGACAAGTCGTGTACGAGAGTATTTTACTGCAGGTGTTATTAATAAAATATGCGGGACATGGTACTCTGAGTGGGTGTATGGCTTTTGTGTGCAGCCCTAAATAAATCTACAACCGCCGCTTGTCTGTTGCTGCCCCCCCCCAATGTGACATAATTCACAGCATTATAATGGCTTACAAATGTGTATCCTCAAGCAGGTCGAATAAAAACTTCATTGTTATTTACAACAGTGAATTCCACTGGGAGTGGTAGCAGGGACTCTAGCATATTGATTATGGCCGTGCTTTTTTTTTCCTTGTTGTGCTGATTACACAGGCACAGTAATAGTTACAGCATTCATATTAAACAGGTTTTGATGTTAGATACCGTTCAGTGTGTGTGGGGGGGTCAGTTTTTGCATTTATGCCCCCAAGACAAGTGAATTAATGTTGTTAGGGTCTGTTTTTATGTAGTTTTGTGATTTCTACATGCCTGTGTCATGAAACTCTGTTTCCTGAATCTAAAATCTAACAGATAAAGTGCATTTCTTCCTTGTTTTGTGCCACAGTCTTCTGTATTATCTATTTTCTGACAGTTGTGTATCACACTGAAATGTTTCCCTCATGATTCCAAACCAGGAACCCCCTCCAGTTGTATCTAACTTCAGAGCAAGTTTGAGTACGAGCAGTACTTGTTGGAATGGGATCTATTTTTGAGGCTGCATCATTAGAAACTATCTGGCTGTGGACTGCCCTCTGGGCTCTTATCGTCCTTTTGCTTTTTTACTTGTTTTCTTCTTTACTACGCTGTCTCACATGCGCTCCGGGCTGTTAAACTGTCTGCTGACCCGTAATCAAAGGAAAACTTTGTTTTGACCCTCATCAGGTGCATGGTTAATTCTTTGTTGGGCTCTTCTCAGTTTTTGTCCTCCTTTTTGAGAGATTGAAGCTTTTTTTTTTTTTACCTGTACCCAGCTTCACACATAGTAATTGTCTCTGACAGAAAACCTATAGCTCCTACAGCAGTTGTGGAGTAAATGCACCCTCTGTATTTTTCTTGCTATACCAAGGCGCAGCATCATGAACAACAATTGTGAAGTGGTGTCAGAGACAAAATTCAATGTGTAGTTCTTCAACTAGGACAAGTGACGTGCTCTGGCCCGCTTTACCTGGCACGGCACATCATTTTACGTTGCTTGCGAGGGCATAATAAGCTTCTGATCGTCCTCTGATCTAAACTGTCTGCAGCTTTGTAGAGTGTTTTGTAGAGTGAATTTTTGACCTGAAACATTTTGTTTTGTGCCATGCAGTGGCTGATGTGGACCACCACATCAGGTGTCCAATAAACAGTAAACAGAGGGAAGCTGGCGAACGCTGTGCTATTGAAATACTTTTATCAGTCATGTTCACAAAAATGAAATAGACAATAGACACTATTTTTATTTCCCGGCTCTCTCTCTATTTCAATGCTTATGCTAAATGGTGCTGATGTGGGCTGCTATGAAAATCGCTTTGACACCTTAATTCTAGGAGCTGTAAAATCCTTAACACATGCTCCTGAGCTGAGAGACGTATGCTGTACAGAGGAACTCAAATCTCTACTTTTTACAATAGACTGAAGCTGGGAAATTAATCTATACAATGTGAGTGGCTTAGGCTCCTGGCTTCTCCTCTGTTCTGCCTCAGTCTTACTGTCTGAGTCGACTTTATACCTATCTGTCTGTCTGTCTCTTGGCAGGGCTATCTTGGAGTCAGTGTTCTTGTTGCTAAATAAATGCTGATGTGAAATGGATTTTGTCCATCAGCGTACTGTAAGCCATAAGGCATTGTTGAGTTGGTTTTAATTGGAATCTGTTTACTCCTCATCCTTCAAAGCTTGTGAGAGCAGAGTGAGAAAGACCGAGTTTGTGCGTACTTTACCTTTGTTATTTATAACCATTATTCACTTGACTGAAAATATCTCTTTGCGGTATTAAATAAAAAGAATTAGAACTGGGTACTGGTAATCCTTATGCAAATGTCTTATTCAATTACACTGTGGTCCTGAGCATAAGTCTTGTAGCTAAATCTTAAAAAGTTAAGCTGCAAATCCTCTTTAGTCTGAAGGTCCCCGCTCTAATCGTCAGGATATTGTTGTTTTTGGTCCCATTAATTCCTCTGATTTCCGGTGACCTGTGTGTGCATTAGTCCAAGCGGGTGTGAGTGGGTGTTTTTGTTGTGTATGCATCCAAACGCTTGTAAAGGAAAGGTCACTTTGATCCGTTTTCCCACCCCAAAATCGTTTATCGTTCACCAACTTTTGTACACACACGCACAGGGTCTTGCGCGTTTACACACATCTTTAAGGGAGTTAGCAGAGCTTAGATCAGGACATGCACAATCAGAGTTGATGATGCTGTAATTCAGGAAAGGTTTAGTGGCGAGAGGCAGAGCAAATTAAACGCCTAGGAAACTAAAATAGAGGTGTCAAATCAGGGAATGTTTATATGCTTATTCTGGGGAAATGATCACACTGCGGTGACGATTATATAACGTCCCTGTGCACTGTGTCATGGATTTGTTTTGTGGCTCATTTTTATTTATGTGCATGCGAGGGGGATACAGGTGGCTTAGTACATCATGGCGACAGAGTATTTCCTGGTTTAGCACAACATCAAGGTAATGAAATATTCACTGGATACATCAAGGCTTAACCACGTCATCGGGGAAACCGTTTAATCTCACCGTTTGGAGAGTGATGTGCACCTCACGAGTTCCATCATGGAAAGCGAGAGGGACAGAAGTGATGACACAAATTAACAGCACGTTTTTATGTGTTGAGCTGGAGTCATCAGAGTGTCAGGTAATGGAGAAGGAGAACCACAGTGCAGATGTAATTTGGGGCGTCTGCACGTATGGATGACTAGACATATCAGATGTACATTACACACACACACTCACACGCGCTGCTCCTCTTGCCCGTCTGGCTGTGCTGCTCAGCAGGAGAGCAGAATATGAGAACAGACAGCCTTATTTTTCCATCTCGATGTAGTTGCTGAGGGTTATGCTCACTGGACAGCCATCTAACCCCGGCACATTACTGAGCAGTCAAAGCAAATCAGGCGAGTGTGCATGCTCTTATACTGTATGTGTGAGTACTATAAGGGTCAGCTCAGTGCATGCGGCTCTCTACACCGCGTCTGAATCTGCGTCCGGACCTACAGAGCATGCATTACAGTTAGGTGTGTGTGTGTGTGTGTATGTGCGCAGTGCATCTGTTTCTGTGCTTTGCCTGTGCACACGGAGCCTATGCGTGCACAATTTTTTTCCTTCTTTTGCAGCATGCAGGGAAAAAAAATGTAATGTGTAATGGACCTTAGTTTCCTAAGGGTAGAAATTACAACACTGTTGAAATCCAGCCGTTCAAGAGAGGAATGGTGGAGGCAAGAGGTTACGTGAGATGTGAAAAGTGAGCCAACGTTATGCATTCCACGGGGAGGCAGCTAAACAGCAGATAATTATGTAGTCCGCTCATTTGAAATGATGCTTAAAGGCTCCCATTAGGTTTATTTGATTGTCCTCATTCACATTTCATCCAAGGTTTCGTGGAGATTTTTAAGCCCCAGTTACAACTTGACACATCGTCATTTTCACATGAATTAACAGTTAACATTGGCCATGACCTTCCAGGGTGTGCTCCAGGCAGGAAACTTACTCTCCACTCAGTGATTTGTGAGTGGTTGGGAGCTCCTAAAGTCCCATCAGGACTTATTTTTTTCATTTTGTGTGCACAAGAAAACAACTTGTTCACGCAAGAAAATTTACAGTATATTCACATGCGTCTGAGGACTTTGGATTGTGCGTTCTTGCTTTTTCTGCTCTTAAGTGTTCATGTCCATGAACCACCTGATGGCCCAGGCTTTTCTGATTGCTATAGATCTGCTTTATATAATGGACAGAACTATGGCAACAAGTCGTGTTTCAACCTCAGCACAACGCAACTGTCCTCTGTAAGAGCGTGCAACATTTCAAGCACCCGAAATCCTCGGAGACATATACGTCTACTAAACTATAATAACTTGTGCACAAGATAATAATTTGTGTGCATAAGATAAAAGAAAATGACCTGATGGGGCTTTAGGGAACCCGCAGCTTCATGTTTTCTGAATTTTAATATCACGCCTCCCTGGACTCCCTTATTTGCATTTATATTCTTTTATACTGTGCTGTAAGAAATGCCCTGTAAACAACAAGGCTAAACCTGAGAGGAGCTGCTGTCAAACCCACTTACAGTGTGTCCAAGCTGGGGAAAAGCATACAGGAGAGAAATGTATAACCCGAGACATTATAGTGCAAATAATCTGTAATATGCAATTAGTAGCGACTGTCATCTTCGTGTAGCGGATTCCTGTTGAGACAGCTTGCGTGCAGTTGGAGAAAGATGTCCTTGACAGCTATAAATAAGAACACATTATGCACTTCATTCCAAGGAGCAACAGTGTGTTTGTGGCCTTAAGACATATGGTGGGATGTTTCTGCTTTGTTATGCAACGGACAGTGACTGTAGTCTGAGGGGAATGCCTTGGGCGGAGTGAGACAGGAGTGGAGGACTATCTCATATCTGTGTAGCAGGAGTCCAGGCTGTGCCAGCTGCCCTGGGTGGAAATGTTCAGAATAACAATGATGAGCACATAATGCCAACTTTTGTCAGTCTGCCCTACGTATTTACACAGTCTGCGTATTTCAGATATTTAGTCACGATGTAAACCTATAAGCCAGTTCAACAGTCAACCGCAAGATCAGTTTTCCTTCATCCCAGTTTGATTCGTTACTTATTTTCAGATTTCTGGATGGTGCAAAGAATGCCATGACCTTGGAGGGGGGAAAAAACAAAATAAACGAAAACCACAATCCACTCCTTTTCCCTGCATAGTTCTCTCACCTAGACGGCAAACCAGACTGTGTAGATCTTACCACTGTCTGACCCAAAAAGCGCAGTGTTTATTACATTTATTTTCATGACAAATTCTCTGTCTGAAACTCATTTTAAGACTAGTCTCATGGCATAAGTTTAGTGAGCGACTTGCATATAAAACACAAGTCAAAACAAGTTCAGTAAACAGAAAAAAGCAGATCAAAGATTGAAAGGAGCAAATAGTTTTGAACAGATGTCGGGAAAATAGAACAGCTTGCATTTCCAAAAGTAAGTTGTGCTTTCTAAAAGCAAATACAAGATGTAAATATGCCTGGGTTTCTATAGGTCGTTGTCCGACCAAAACAACTTTGTTCTATCGTTCAGAGCGCGGATTAGAAACCTGCAATTAATTAAAACTGTGGGCCTTAATTACCGCTTCCTATGTTTAATATTTCCATACGAGTCCTGCCAGCTGATCTCAGAAGCTGCTCTGAAAACACACAATCAGCGTTGCGGTCACCAGTGCCAATGACTGGACAGTCATGGGGGCTGGTGAGTCTCCTCCTTCATCTGTCTTGGCAGGGCTTTAATGGGTTTGGATGAGGTGTTGTCAGATACCTGCTTTGCCAACATCCAGGCTAGGTGCTGCTGGCACTTGTCACTGGCATGAAGTGTGATGGCTATGACGCCTGCCAGCCTGATCTGCCACATACTTTACCGCTGAGAGCATACGTCGGTGCGTCACTTTCAGTCAAACATTCGGGCAGCGTTTTCTCGTCTTATTTCCTTCTCGGTTTATTTCAGATTGAATGATTAGGGGACTTGCTGGAATTAAGTTTCTCAATTGTTAATAAAAAATACAATGGAAGGGGTCTGACAGGGAGACCAGAGAGATAAAATGAGTCAAAAGGATAAAGAATACCAGAAACAGAACAAAAACATTTTCTCTTTCTTTCGTCTGATGGGACTTTTGATGGGTTTTAGTCTGAGGTCAACGCAGAACGTGATTTGAAAAGAAATCTTCTTTTTGCCATTGTTTTTCTTTTCCTCTCTAGTATCTTTGCACCTTTCTTTTCCCACCAGAGTTTGCGACAAAACTCGCCTTTGTTGTGAGTTCTCGCACAGACAGAAGCAAACGAAGCTCACTGATGCAGAGTGCTTTGTGTCATGGTTGAGCCAGAAAAAATAGATAACTCCCCTTCTTTAGAGGATCTGTAAAATGGTGTGTTGGGCAGGAAAATGGATGAATCATGTGATTGTTCACTAAATGACAGGAGAGACATTTGTGCCAGCAAGCATCAGATCCTCTTAATTACAAACAGGTCTCTGAACCCTCAACCTGCAGTTCATAGCATTGTCAAAGTTCACTGGCTGTTACTGATACTTGCTCAGAAGAAATGAATTATGTATGTGTGATCGGATGACCTTTTTCTTTATTCTGAAACCTTTGCCTTTGCTTGAAATCGCAGAACCAGCACAGAGGTTTGTCCCTTTGAAAAACTCATCAGGTCTTCCATAAAACAAGTTGTTTTTTTTTAACAAAGTTTTTACTTATTTTTTAATTTGTGCTGTAGAGACAAGTTTAAATGCCAGTGTTGTTATCCAGTGTGACATTGCACACACACACACACACACTCATTCCCTCTCGTGCTAAAATCTTAAATTGCAAAGGTCATTTTTCAGTGTTGATACAAAATACAGAGTGCAACTGAAATTGGTGGACTTGTAGCAAAAGGTAAAGAAATATAAAAACTAGAACAGAAATAAGATAAGTACAAATGATGACAGAACAATAGATAGGACAATGCATAACGTTTCCAGTATTAGGCATCTGTCTTCCAGTTTAGAGCTCCCTGATGCTTTACCTGTAGCAAGTCCTGTTGGATACAAGGTCTAACAGAGTCGTAGTAAGATCTAACTGAAGAGTTTTTTCACTCAAAATGTCTTAATCTTGTCACATTCACATGCAGAATGTGTACATAGATGTTACTATTGCTTCATTAATAATTGTGTATCTGTAAAGTTTGGCGGGAGTTATGTAGATCTGCATTGGAGCAACTGTCAGCTGTTTGTGTCCTTGCCAGGTGTTATTCTTTGTCTGTTACATGTTTGATCTGACAATGCTGTGGAGAGATGTGGCTGCATCATTTGTTATAATCGAGCAGAAGGGCAGTTTTGTTACAGCTCTGCCTCTGTCGTTTGCAGATGCCATTTTTAATTTCACCAAGGTAGCACATAGAGCCAGAGACACCTTGTTGTTCTTATAGGAGTACAATCACACTTCCTGCAACCGCAGTGCTGAACTGGAACAGAGTGGTGATGGCCTCATCAATACGCAGCTGCAGTTTTCTTCACACAACTACGCTGCCTGTCTGTTCCTTGTGACGACATTAGAAATAATTTACCAGTCTTTCAGTTCTTATTCAGGGCTTGCTGAGATAAGGCAGATGCTCATGTGATATGTATGAGCTCTGTTCTTTAAATAACGAGAAACAATGAGAGTTTTAGTTTTCATGATCTTTGAAAACTTCTCTTACTTCATCTTTAATTGAAACTTTCTGATGTACTTCATAATACCCACATGGCTACTTGCACAGAATAATTTTATGGTTACACTGATAAATAAAGCACCCAGACACCCAGGGAAGAAATTAAGCCATAGCTAGAAAAAAAGAACGAGAAGGAATGGAGAGGAGATTGGCAGTGAAGACCATCTTGATTGGGTCTGTCTTGATGGCGCTCGAAGACTGCAGACAAGATGAGCTGCCACATTCAATAGCATATAAGGCCATCATGATGCATAATTTCTCAAAAGCAGCGTTGCAGACTGGAAACATGCTCAACTCGAATCGCTCACACAGTCGAAGCAGCTACAGAAATAAAGACGGTTTGATGATCATTTGAAGTTTTCCCCATATTAAAAGGGAATTTTACCAATGAGAAACGTTCATCTGATGTCAAGCTGAAGAAATGGTCTGGTTTTTAACCAAAGACACTTTCACTTTATTCCAAAAAAAGTTTCAGGCAACACTATAGACTAGCCAGAGGGCATTCATATTCTGGAAATCATGATGGGACCATAAGAAGTTATCAGATATGACCATTACCATTTCACTCAGTGAGCTGCCTTAGTGACTATTCCAACCTTTTCAGCCTGTTTTCTAATAGAGGCTGAGACAGTGTTTGGTGGTTAGCACTGTTGCTGCACAGGAAGTCTGTCCATGAAAACAATAGCTTCTGCTTCACATGAGTTTGGAAAAAGAAATTAAAAATCAGATGTTAAAAATAGACGGTTTGTTTCAAAAGGTGAACAGCAAAGACATCATTATATTTTGAGAATATAGTAGAAATCCTGGCAAATCAGAGCCACATTTTGTTGCAGCCCCCCCCACCAAAAAAAAAAAAATCAGAGAGACTTTAGCTGTTTGTTCTCTGGTCGGTGTCAGGACCTAGTTGTCCAGAGTTGCCCTTGTACACATGGAGCACATTTGTCTCTATCTGACACAGTCTCACTCTCTGGGAAACTAGAGGAAAAAGTAAAGCCTGCAGGAGGATGTTTAATAAGGATTGTTTCTGTGCTGATATCAACACTATGTCAAAAAAAAAGAGGAGTAGAATACAATATACAGGCAGACGGAGAAGCACCTTCTCTCTGTGTGGTGTCATTAGTTTGCCCAGTTGCTGGCTGTGTGGTAGAGTAGCAGCACATACACAGTGAAACTGAGCGTGTAAATACGGCTTAAGGAAAAGAGTCCACGGTGGAAACATTATTGACAAATCTCTACCAGTGGATTTTTAGAGTTACAATGTGGAATCTGCTATAAAGTGTAGTTCTGTCATTACTGGCTGACTAACTGATGCTCTGTTGTACAGATGAGATTTTGGCTGATTGTACAAGAGTAACTAAGCAACAATAGTCCTCTCTTAAATGACTTGATGGAGGAAAGGAGGGAAATGAGAGGCTTCCTTTTCTAAAAGCCTGAACCAGAGGTGGGAAATGGTCCACATGGAGAGCGGTTAGCGCTGTCACCTCAAAACAACAAAGCTCCAAGGTTTGAAGCTGAACTGGACCGAGAGCCTTTCTATGCAAGGTTTGCATGTTCTCCCTGTGTGTGTGTGTGTGTGTGTGTGTGTGTGTGTGTGCGTGTGTAGTACAATCTACAGTGCTTTTCCACCAATTTCATCAGAGAGGTGTAGAAATATCTGTTGCAAGTCCTTTTTTTGCGCTGTCCATGGTTCTGAAAGCAGCCAAACACCTCTGGGAGGACACACAAATGATCTAGTATGACTCCATCTGCACATCTGATTGAAAGTGAATCTCCTTGCTAATCACCAGTCTCACCCATTTTACACTAAACGCCCACATAAGATTATAATAACTATGTCAGTTTGAAAAAGTTGCTTTAATGAAGCATAACAGTTGCGCTTTTGCTGTGCAGCAAAATAGCAATGCTCTTATAGCGGAAAAAAAATAACCCCATCTTTTTGTTCAGTTTTGTTTAGTGTTGCTGGCTATGGTGATTATCCAGTGTTTATTAAAGCTGTTTGGATCAAATTCTGATTGCCCCTGGTGCAGCTTTGCCCTTTCAGTCTCTTCTTTGTTTACAGACTAATGGGTGTAAACAGGTTTAGGCCTCAGAGGGGGATAAATGGTGAAATCATCCCAAACTCAGGCTTCTGGTGTAAACACCTGCAATTTGTTTTGTCACTTGTAGTTAACTCTTGACTTGTTTGCTAATTGTTAACTTTGGCAAAAAGTCGCGTTCTCGTATTTCAGCTCTTCTACTGAAGTTGCCACAGAGCCCCAGAATAAACTACACCGATGACATCAGGTAGCGAAACAGGGGGTTGATGAGCAGAGAGGAGGAAGAAGATGAGAAGCGAAAGGCGTAACGCAGAAACAGGATGTGAGGGGTGTGAAAGTGGAGGTAGGACAGAGAAAAACCAGAGAAGATGAGAAATGAGAAAAATAAAAAAAGGAAAGTTGAAAAGATTGTAGGAGAACTGAGGGCAATTAGGATGAATAAGTCATTAACAGATTAATAATAAAATGGATGAATTACTACTACAATTATAAGATATATGAAAGTATTGTGTCAGTCTGCTCCATCATATCACAAAACAGACTGGAGAAAGAACACCAGGCACAGATCAGCCGAGTTCATGGAGTAGGAGACCTTGTGAAAATGTCGGCTTTATTCATCCGACTGAGATATTCTCAGTCATCATATCAGCTATACCTGCAGATTATACAGCTGTGATATGCAAATAGTCACAGGCCACAGATATAGAGGGACAGGTGGGAATAGACGGTGACTCATTTTTTTTTTTTTTGTTTATAATCCGGAGATTAAGCACCTCTCGTTTACTGTGGGAATTTCCGAGGGGAGAAAATAACCACTGCACACTGTTCCCTTGTGATTGTACGACTCAAACCGACGCCGGAGAAGACAAATTCAATCCATGTCAAGAGTAGTGAAGTAGGACTCGTAGTAGCAGCTGCAGTAGATCCTATACTACCGCTTCTCTGTACATATTGTAACCCACCTTAGAGTTTGGTTGCTTATGCCATAACCTGAGTAGACCTATAAGACTGGTTCAATAAGTAAATATATAAATAAATATATAAATAGGAATAAATCGAAATGGGAGTAAATAGAAACAGTAGATTGAGTTGACATGATTTTACTTCTTCTTTTTCATGATCCTTGTTTTGGTTGAATGCGACTGTATTCTCCAAGACTTTTAATTTGAAATCTAGTCATCTCCTAGGTGACCGAGTTGTCTCCTAAGTTACGGGTTTGTTTAGATTCTACTCTCGAGACTTCACCTGAACCTCTTGAAATTATGCTGTGTTTTACTTCTCCTGAATGATTTTAAAACGTACCTTTTTGAATCACTTTTTATCCAGTTATCTTTTTCTACTTTCTACATCTTTTTCCTGTCTGTTTTGGAAGTCCTGTCCAGTTGAAAGTGTGTCTGTTATAACTTGAACTCCGGTGAGTGAAATATAAGCTAACTGTTTAAAACAGAAAAAATAGATAATCAGATTACCATCACTTTAGTGTTCTTTTAAGTACTCGTATTGTTATTGATGTTTTATTTATGTATGTTACTGAATAAAATACAATCAATATGATTTCATATACGAATGTGTGTGTGTGTGTGTGAGTGAGTGAGAAGGGCACCTTTTCTCTCTCGCTGTCAGCAGCAATGCTAACGTTGTTGGTCCTATATATTATTTTGGTTGCCGTAGTTACGCTGATCCCTGTATATTTTTGAATTATTTTCTAGATCTCATAACTTCGACAACTGATTGAATTAGACTTTTCTTAAACTGCTTTACACAGACTGGTTTTTAATTTTGCCTGGAACATTGGATGTCTAGCTAGTCCCGCTGGATCCTGATTGAACTGCTTCAACCCCCTTGAACCCGATCTCCTGGACCAACCTCGCCTTTGATCTTGATCTCCTGGACCAACCATAACCTGTCTCCCTGGATGCAGCTAAGCCCGACACCTATACTGATACGTTACAACTAATCTAGTACTGACCCACATCTAATTTGAAGCCACACCTCTTCTTATATATAGTTATTTTCTAAAGTAGAGCAGAGGGGTGCTACGGTATATTCATATTTTTTCTGGACTTCGTGCTTCTTGTTTCTTTTCTTAAGAACCAATCCCACTTAATTTCACTCTGTATCTGTGCCATTTGTCCTATTACCTGCATCTAGACCAGAATCCAATCTGTACATTATAGAGACTTCCAGGTTGCCCCACACACCTGCCATCTCTTTTGCTGAGTCTGCTCTCCCAGATTTGGTCCTTGCATGCTTACTGATACATTAAGTCTGTGTGCCTCTACTTTTACTGAATGCTTTGTGTTTTAATGGACTGTCCTCGGTATGATTTTCCCTCACTTGTTTCCAGGCACAGCACAGCTTTACCCTTTTGGTACATGACAGTTTGGAGCCTGTCTCTAGTGCTTGTAAGGCTAGCAACTTGCATCCTCACACCAAGGGCAATTTAGAGTCTTCTAAACATCCAGGCTTTTATACACAGTTGCATGAATGTCTGCGTTATCTGTGGGTAAACCTAGTCACTGTCATGGTCCAAGTCTGTCTTTTGAGGCTAAAAACATTAATTTCAGAGTATTCAGACCAATGCATTCTTGCAGTGTGAAGTAAAATGCTGAATACACTCGCAATCAAATCCCAAACGGTTCTGTTTCTGAATGGTTTTTCTTTTTCTTTTCTGGTGGCTAGAGTCAGGTGGCTTCAATAACATTGAGTATTCCAAGGAGAGTGCTGTATACACTGCGTACCTGCTGTAAAGCCTTTATACACTTACCCCTACACTCCTTTGTTAACAAGGACTCAAGTTTTTGCTTTTGTTTGCTTCCTCTAGAGTATGACATTGCGTAAACCTTATTAAACAAAAATGATTGTTTAAAAAGGGGGTAAAGGATCAAACAAAATGTATGGTAAGTGCTATAATGTGGTGCATCACTGAAATATGCCACCTGAGCTCAAATACAGTGTATATAACCATGGGATTAATATGATTTCTGACCCATTACATCTAAAAACACATTTTACAGTAATGATATTATCACAGAGCATGCCTGGGTTAACTCGATTTCACCTAGTAATCTTGTTTCTTGTGTGTATCTATCTATCTATCTATCTATCTATCTATCTATCTATCTATCTATCTATCTATCTATCTATCTATCTATCTATCTATCTATCTATCTATCTATCTATCTATCTATCTATCTATCTATCTATCTATCTGTCTGTCTGTCTGTCTGTCTGTCTGTCTGTCTGTCTGTCTGTCTGTCTGTCTGTCTGTCTGTCTGTCTGTCTGTCGCTTTGTCTTCATCTTTTTTTGTTTCCCAAAACCGAATTCAGCACCTCTGTTGTGTCCTGGCATCTGTTCTCTATTCCCTCCCTGTGTTAGTCTCTCTTGTTTACTTTCCAAAGATTTTCAACTGCATAATTTTCAAAGCCAAGGTCGTCCGCTTGGGGCAAACGGCATGGGAAACAACATCAAAATCACCTTTTTTTTTTTCTTCTTGTTCTTCTTTGCCCTAAATGTGAAAGAGAAAAGCTTTGACAGGAAGAACTACAAAGCATTAGAGAACAAAGTTAATCACTGTGGGAGAATGCCAGAGGTTGATAAACGGAAAGACGGAAATGTAAGCATAACATCAGCTATTTGTTTTCTTTGTTGAGAGTTTTTCTTTCGTCCTTATTGTTTTTTTCTCCCCTCTTCCTTATTTTCCCTGTCACATCTCTCTCCCAAGCCTGTCCCTCAGTCTCCTCTGTATTTTTCCCTAATACACTTTCCATCCTTCTTTTTCTATATCTGGTCTTTCTTCCCTTCTCACCTGCTCTGCTCTCTCAGTAAAATTCTATTTGTGAGGTGTCAGAGGTCCGGGAAAGCTGGTTGTGAGCTGAGAGAACGTGTCATAACAGAGAACACAAAACAGAAGAGATTGATTTAACGTTTATCTCAACAGTGCAGTGGTGGTTGAGAAAATTGTTGGAGGACTGCAGAGCCGTATATGCTGCAACAATAACTGTGACGCATCTGACGGCTCCACCACATGAGCATTTAACTGGCCCAGTGCATGTGATACGTGTGGTTACTGTAAATAATTTCCCTCTATTGAACGGCTGCAGAGACTCTCCACTCACTGCAATGAGCTTTAGCAGTAAACCAAGCATTCGTTTGTTATTTTTATTGTTTACTCCATGCAAGAATTGGCCAATCCACTTTTTTTTTAGTTTCTTCCAATATTGATCCGGTTTCGGTTATGTTAATTTTATGTTTTTTTTTGACCAGTAGCCTATCCTGAAGATGCATTTCTCAAAACATCTGATTGGATGATGTTGTTAAAATGCTGTGCTGCGGTGTTGGGGTGACTATGAGGTGAAAATGCTGCTGAAAATGCTTACAGGTTCAGTATTGAGAAACTAATTTGAGCCTGGATAGTGAATGTGTCTTGTAATACGCTCATCCCCAATTATGTGAGTGCTGTCCGGAGCCTGTCCAGTTACTAATACTGGATCGGTCTTATCCCTAGTCATTACATACTGTATGACTCCCTTGGTTACATATTAGTGAGGAAAGTTGAGAACTTTGAGGTTTTACAAATATGTTTGTGTTATAATCTTTGCAGTGAGTGTGCAAATGAAGTGTGTCTATGTTTGTGTGTGTGTGTGTGTGTGTGTGTGTGTGTGTGTGTGTGTGTGCGTGGATGATGAAATGTTTTATACGGTTGTCAGTGTCCATAGAGAATTGCAGTGACAGCAGATAATTCTTTTAGAAGAGTCCATTTAAAGCGGGGGGTGACGACTAAATATAGTCATCCAATAGACCCCCTATCACGCTCAAACACACTCCAAACATTGGCTGATCTGCTTGATCCTACATCATACCCCATTAATATTCACCCTTGTCACTTCTCCACATTTTTTAATTCATCAATTCTGAAGTTGTACTTTGGGTGGACTTTGTTGGCTGCAATGCTCATATTTTATGTGTTAAGGGTGATTACCCTTTATTCCTTTTTTTTTTGAGATATTAATGTGTGCACCTGACTATATCCCAGGCACACATTTTGAACAGCTTATTGCTATTCAGGGTCACGGGGTCTGGAGTCTATTCTCATGTGCATTTGGGGAGAGGATTAAGATAAGGGAACTCACCAATCCTCAAACTATCATTGAGGGCACATTTAAGTCTTCAGGTCAACTGGACTATAGGAGGAAACTTGGGAGACTTCAATCTTGCCTCCGTATGACAAAATATTGAGCAGGAAGAAGAGTGTAACTGTAGATACATTATGCTGTGAGGCAACACGACCCAAACGTTCGGTGTAGGGAATGTTTACCACCTAATTTTGTAATGCATTGAAGTGTTAAAAGAGGCAAAACAAATGTATTCTCATTGTCCCATCATGGGACAATGACAGTACATTTGACTACAGCTAACATAAGTGAGTGAGTGCGTGAAGGTAACTCTCTCTGAATGCCGGACAGCTTGTGCACCTTTTTTCTAAAATTCACAAGGAAACCAGGATGCACGCTAATGAAGAAGGAGAACTGCAGTGCAGAATCGCTTAGAGCAGCAGTTGTGGCACCATCCATACTATGATTGGAGCTTGTGCCTCGGAACTGCAGCTCATCATTCGGTGACCAGTATTGTGGCAGTCTGAGAATACGTAGCGACATATTCAGGTCACAGTTTGTTAGCAGTGAATAAGGAGTTCTGTGCCGTTTTAGGTACTCAGCAGCGCGAATGGCTTGTTTGTCTAAAGGGAGATGTGAGTTTGCATGTATTTATGCCTATGAAGAAAGGACCGCCTTAAGTATCAAGGATGTATCCGTCAGTCGGTGACAGTGCTTCCATCAAAAAGTTTTGTCTCTGGATAGCTATTATAAGTTTTGGTCTCCAGCCATCTATCCGAGATCTGTCCTTGAATATGATGTCGTCTGACAAGTCTGAGTCTTTAAAACAGTGTCATTCATTCTGGCTCACCAGGGAACATCTGGAGCGAGATTCAGAGATGACAGTGGACACTGTTGTGGACGTGTTCTCTCTCTTTAATACAGCTCCTGTGATGGGGAAGCCATGTCTAAATGTGCCCTTGACTTTTGGTAAAGATTTTGGTTGGCCTTGCTAAAAATCCACCTCTTTTATGGCCGTCAGCTGTAAAACACTGACAGCTTGTCTATCATTTGTGACAGCTTGGTGCGCTTCTCTGATATTACACGCTGGCCATCTGACTGTCACCACACCTGTCTTTGTAGAGAGTTCACATTTCACCAGTTCTGACACTAATGTATATTTCAGTCGTATTGATAATGATTATTGTGTGCGCCTGTTCTATCCAGGTGTTCTGGTTTCCTCGCAAAGTCCAAAATAAGCCGACTGGAGACTCTAAATTGCCCCTAGGTACTAAAGTATATTACATCATGTTATGCGACCATACATTATGCTATTTTGTTTTACATTATGTATTTTGTTATTAAACATTATTATGTAACGCAATACAACACATGAAATAAAGAATGGATAGATGAACAATTTAGCCTTGTCTTGACAACTCAAGTTGAACTGTTGTCACAGCCTGAATATGTTTTTTAGATAGAGTGCCTGTAAATGTGTATTTACTGTGAATTTACTGTAGGTGTAACGTTCCTCTGTTGATAAACCGAACCTCTGTGAAGCTGTGCTGTGTGCAGGCCCAGATGTCCCCACAGGACCAAGTGTTTACCCAAACTGTCACATTAAGATCATTCAAACTCGAGATTAGAAGAACACTGTTTCTTCTCTGCGCCGTTGAAATGCCACTTTGTGTGTGTGTGTGTGTGTGTGTGCATTTCTTTGAAGATATGTGGGCATGAATGTGAGCGTGTTGTTTGTATGCCTGACAGAGCTTATTTAGCCATCCCAATATCAGTTAGGATTGCAATGCATTGTATGCATATGTTTTTTTTTCTCTTCATTTTATCTCAAAGTTAAGTAGGTGGCAGGTATGAGGGAGATTTTATTGGTACAGATATGGCTACATTACATTTTTCAGGAGGATTTCTGTATTAGTTTCCATCACAAGGGAAAGGAAAGGAGTGTATTTTAGTATTCTTGGCTTCTTTTCCTTCAGCTGAAATACAGTATCTCTCTGCTTTCGCCTATTACATTGTGTATATGTGTGTGCCTGTGTGTGCGTGCATGTGTCTGCGTAATTTCCTGGGTGCATGCCTGCCTGTCTCTCTGCCTGTCGGAGCCAGAGGGATGACTGGTCTTGGCAGCATCTCCATCTTATTACGGGGCTCTTTGATTTCATTGGAGAAGCCAAATGCGACAGTAGATGCAAGGAAACGTACAAGGCGGTCGAAATGAGAGTGCATGTAATGTGACTGTTGGCTAAATGACAAAGCAGCTTGACTAAATGCGTCAGTTTGTCTTTGTCTCTTTGCTTAAGTTGGAGCCAATTAGTTTGTATGTTTCTGTTACTGGAGAAGGTGAAAAGGAGGGAGACCCCTCCTGGTCAGGTCACATCTCTAATGCACAAAAAACTCATGTCCTTTGCCTCAGACACAGAGAAGATATTTATTCATGCTAGAAGTCTTTTGTCATTGACATTGATATGGTTATCAGATGTCTGTGAATAGGAAGTGAAGACACACACGTGTAGCCTTTAATTCATAAAATGGATACTAAGACATACTAATGAGAAGAATATTACACAAAATGTAAACAAAAGTCAATTATTGTAGTAAATCAGGGTTAATCTCAAAATTTCTTTCACTGATGGATTTTAAATTTCCGTGAAATATCCAACATAACCACTCATCCTTGCACTTGCACCTGGGGCAATTTAGAGTCTCTAATCTGACCTAAACATGCATATTTTTGGACTGTGGGAGGAAACTTTGGGTACTGGGAGAAAATCCAGTACCCAAGTCCCTCCGTTCAGACTTTCTTGCCGTTTGTTTAAATATCTGATGGGTAATTGTGGTTTAGTGCAGTCTTACATCTGCTCAACAATAATTACCTCAACCATTGAAAACAAGGCAATACAAATGTTGATATTATTAGAATGATAAGGAATTATGCATAGAAAGACATGGTTTTCTGGGCTGCAAAAAGGCAGACTCACAGTCAAACTGCTTTCTCACACGGTACCAAACTTTCATTGTGTGTGTGAATGAAACAGGCGCAGATAAGAGTACATGAAAGGTCGGGATTTAATGTGGTCAACCAGAGACGTGGCAGACAAAAAGCAGAGAACATGAAAAGGTATTCTTAAACAGAGAAACCCCCCTAAAAACCAGAAGAACAAGAGACAAATGCTAAAACCGCTGGAGATAAGACGGCGAGTAACATCTATGAGGAGATGGCTGCTAAGAAAGCGAGCCATACTTGCCAATGTGGGTCCCTGAATACTGATGCAGATAAAAGCAGGCAGAATAGACAGAGCGTAGATGAGCTACAGTTAGGCAGATAAAACCAAGGATCAGAGAATGAGGTGTGGATGATAGACTCAAAGAAACAGATGGATTCATATGATACAGGACGGGATGGAAGGACTTTGGTCGGATAGAGAAAGACCGGAGGAAGCGGGGATTGAGAAATAAATACATCAGTAAACAAAAGAGGATGAATGCAGTTCTACAGGGAAACCACAGAAATGTAATCAGGTCGGGAGGCAGCAGAAGAAATGCTCGAGGATTGGATGGAGAAAGAGAGATATTGTGTAAATTAAACGAGGCAGTGTAGCCGCAGTGATCCCGATGGGGAGAGGGAGAGAGAGAATAAGTGAGAGAGAGAGAGCGAGAGAGAGAGAAGTGAGGAAACGTTGTCGTACTTGTCCGTATTGGCTGTGATGGTTGATATTCTCCTCTCAGTCAGATTCAGACATTGTTATGCTGAGACTGTTTGCCTGCGCTTGTGGTCTCCTAACACTGACCGGTCCTTCATTCAAACCGTTAAAGGACCGTCAGTGAACATGGTAAACATAAAAATTAATTTTGAACAGAGGTTGCCTAGCAGGTAATAGACACGATCTGAAGATGCCGCTCAGTGATGCTGAAGGCACTTCCCAAAGGAGAGAAGACAGAATTGACTCAATAATGCAGAAAATTGGAGACAAAATCAGAGTCACATTCGTGTGACTTTGACTTTTTTATGTTGGAGTTAAAAGTTTCTTGCTTTCCAACAGGTGGATCAAATGGGGAGGGTTTCTCATTATGCTGTTCAGTTGCAGGTGCTGTTCACCTGCTGGATCTGGCGGCATCACTTGGTTCTTTAAAGCCTGACCTGTTGATAGAGCGGTGAAGTGTACCAGTATGAGCACCTTGCATTCAAGTTTTAGATTTTCAAATTATTTATGACGGTGAATACAGTATGTTCAGCTGCTTAAAATTCAGCAGGCCTGGAGGTATTTTGGCTGTTGCTTCAGCTCACAGCTGTGACCCACAGGTCTTTCTGTTGCCGTTTACACTTTTCGCAGGAAATCCCAGTGTGATTGGGGTCATGGATGAAGCTGCCTTTTGGCACAGACCTGGAGGTAGTCTGTCACTTTAAATGCTTTGAATGGAAGGCATAAAACCTCTCCAGAAATAACTGTGGCTTTACCTTTACTTTTGACAGCTGCTCAAATATTGGGAAAATGTTTAATGTGTAAAGATCTTGTTAAGAAGTAACATAGCAACCTCACACAACCTGTAATATAAATAATGAAAAACATACATATGTGTAACTGTGACTGTTTAGTTTCCCCATATGTCTGATGAAAACTAATTTTATTCTCCAGAGAAAGTAAGAGTCATGTTTTTGTTCTGTTTATCGTGCTGGTGCATGTCTAACCAAAGAAACTATGCTTTGAGTCACACTTAATTACACCCAGAAATTGTACCATTCACGTGGTGAAAAGAGAAGCTATAACACTTCTACATTTTGCCCGATCCCATGCACAGTTGCAGCTGGCTCTAATTAGGATTACGTTTCAGCTCTGACAGTTGAATAAGTGGGCTGTCTTCCCTTGGCAAAAATAGCAGACTAACATGTAATCATTGAAAACACAGAATTTAAGTAACTGCATCAACACCTCCATTTAACACCCATTTCACACTCAAATGTTTTATTGATTCATCATCAAAGTTCCATCCTGTGTCAATCAGTGACATTCACTCTTTGAGTAAACATTGAATTAACATTGACAGAATATGAAATCAGCGCTGCTTTCTAATCAGAATCCCACTGCACAATAAACAGAAGATTTATGTCAGCTCTTCTCTGACGTTAAGTCAGACTGCAGTTGACAATTATAAAATGTAGTCTTGATGACACTGCTGTGTAGATTATGGATGAAGAAATTTATATTATATCAGGCTTTTTCGGGCAGGGAATGAATGAGGGTTAGGTTTAGGGAAAACTACATTCCTCTCAGTGGAACTCATTCATGCTGTAAACGTAAATATCACCTCATGCCATGTGTCAATTTATGAATTGTATGCAAATAGCAACAAATCAATCAACCCAATAAATGTGGAAGCAGAAAAAGATCAGAATTTGATTATCATGTCCCTAAATACTCATGATTTGGACACCTTGCCCCCTGATTTTTGTGACAAAGAATTGCAGAAGACAATAAAAGCTTACAAATCAGGATTAAGAGTCAGTCTGTCTCGACAGATACTGCATTAGCTCTATCCATGCTCATTTGTAACTTGCGTACATGTCCGATCTGGTGTGAGGTTTGGTGATACTGTACGCTCCTCTATATTGAAACCATAAAAATTTGAATACACCCAAAATTCCTATGTATGCATAGTTGATGCATGAGGGTATTAGTCCATGCTAGCCTTGATAACTGAAAGTACTGATGTTCAGTGGGCCATTACGTATCTTCTTCTGTGTGGACTTTTGAAGTTAACCAGAAAAGATCACACACAAAATCCCAGCAGAAGAACTGACTAGCACTAATAACAGAAACGGACACAAAGAACAGACTTAAAAAGTGCTACTTATGTAGGCTATTTGCAGAGGCTTCCAACTAAGTATGCTACAGTATCACGTACGTATAAGCTTACATTGTTAAAGCAACTGTGCATCTTTAGTGTGGGCTTTTTACTGTTCTTCCAATGTATAGTGATGCGAGGGGTAATCCTCCTGGCCAGTGCTGGAGCGGAGGCACTGTTGCAACAGCCGCTGCATCAGCTTAATCTTACGCATCCACAGAGGAAAACGTGAGCGCTGCTGCCCAGCCACATATCCACTTGGAAGTGAAAGCAGAGGGAGAAGCCTTTTATCTGGCCATTACTTCCTGCTCTGTTCACAACAGTGCAATAGAACACAGGCCGAATAGCAGGGACTGTTATGTGCTGCTAAGAACAACAGTATCATTCCTCCCATCCCCTTTCATCTTCCAGGAACATTAGGGACTATAAAATTTCAACTATGGAATTCATTTTTAGGCCAATTTATTGCGAGAGTTCTTAAAATCCTGCCATCCTGGGGCTTAATAGTTAGTATTATTGGTGTATCTTGGTTTACTTTCAAACCCATTTCAAGTCCTTGGAAATATTTAGCTAACATGTTGGTCTCAAACACAACAAAACACCAGAAATGGAGGCTGCAGAATAGTGTGGCCAACACAATATGCCGGGAGGAAATTATGGCCACTGAGTCTGCTGGGTAATCTACGCACAACAAAATGAAAACCAGTGGAGTGGGGAAATTACTTTCCAGCCAGTATTTGCCACAGAAATTGTGAGCCAGTGAAGATTGTTAAGACCATATCATGTCCCTGCGTCTATTGTTTGCAGAATGGAATTGAATCTTTAAAAATAACCTAACAATTGACTTGGACAGACACGATGGCTTTTTATTAGACAATAATTAGCGTTTTTCTAATTGCACTGTAGGCATGAGACCTGTGCCGATAGCTGCAGGTGCAAACAGCCACAGAGCTGCCATCACAGCAGAGTTGCAACGGAAACTCAGCAAGTTTTAAGCAGTTTTTTTTACCACATTTAAATACTGTTGTAGTAAAAACAGGTGCATTGAGTGGGTGGGTAGGGCCTCTGGCCTTCTCTTCCTTTTCTGACGAGAAAGGAACAAAGCAAACCAGAGTAAATGTGTATTGATTGTCTGTAAATTGGTTTGCACTTTTGCACTGATGACAACATATGATGGTGACGGCAGTAAAGCTGAAGCAACGCGCATATACACATTCTCAAGAAATAATGCTTAATGCGAGGTGGAAATTAAGAGCCAGATAGGTCAATAAACACGGTGAAAGCCTCAATTTCAGAAAATGAGTCTCTAGTTGATGATTACTCCAATAAAGCAAGAAAATCCAGTGACTTTTCAAGAATATGTATGCTTCTCCTGACTTTGTATTACCATAGGAGACATGTCGTGAAAGTACAAGGTTGTTTTCCTGGAACACATCAACAGCGTATTCCCTTTTGGGGGAATCCTGCCAGCGATTTCCCCTAACTAATAAAGTTTAATAGTCTAGCTTCCAATTGCATCATCTTTTGGAAAGATGCTTTAATACCTCTGAAATCTGTCACAGACAGGAGTGTAGATTGCTAGTTTTAATAAACCTGTTACACCTCATGGTAGGTTTAGGATGAAAGATATAAACTAATTAAGTTCAAGTTTGACTAAACAGACTGGGATTTATGCCCATCTGATATCAGCCCGGTCTAACAATGAGAAGTCAAATGTTGTGTGAGGTAGATTTTAGTGACCATGGATACGCAGAAAATATGTGAAACTCCAAAATACTGGATGAAGATTTCAGCAGCGAGGCACAAAGCATGTCCCACAACATGGTGTTGCTTGGTCAAAGGGAAAATTGTTTTACAAAATAAAGAAAAAAATGATTGCACCAAGGTAGCCAATCAAAAGTACTGAGAGCCATCAAGTCAAGTGGAGTTCAATTCTGTATAAACAAGTCATTTAAAAGAATTATGAGGCAATTCACCAAATCTCCTCTTCAAAGGCGTGTGATAAATGCTTCAACAGCAGAGAATCTCCCATCACTGTGTGCCAGTCCCAGATTACACAGTCGGGGGAGTCGAAACGTAAGTGATGCGAATTCAAAAACTAAGGAGACATCAGCCTTCTTTTCTCCGCCTATTGAAATGTATTGAGAGGATTTGGTGCCCAATTTTCTTAGTCTCCACATCCTATTTGCACACAGACAACAAGAGGATGCAGCTGCAAAATGTGCACTTTTGTTGCAGCAGCCTCACCAAGTCCAAATGCGGCAAACCTCGTACTCCCGTTAATCTAATTAAATAAGACCCACGGCTCTTTTGAGAGCCACGTTATATCCAGAGTCACTGCACTCTGGATATAACGGGCGGTGGTTGCGCGCATGTAAATACTGATTGTGTGTGTTTTCAGCCAAGCATTGTCAGATCAGTTGGGAGGTTCAGGAATTCAAGTTTCTATATTTAGAGTGCAAATGAGGTGAGTGAAGTGATTCTGAAAGAGACTTGCATCCACATACGCATTTCACCAGTTCCTGCACTGATCTGTGTGGAGTTTACATCGTTCTCAGTTTCTCAGAGCACTCTAGTTTCCTTTCACAGTCTAAAGTCATGCATGTTTAGGCTAATCGGAGACACCCTCCTAGATGTGAGTGCGACACCAGGTATAAGATGGGTAAGATGATGGAGGGACGAATAATATGCAATAATTTGTATCTTTTATTTGATTGTATCTTATCCTTTTTTAACTCCACTTTCACTTCATCTTCTGCTTCCTTGAGAGGTCAGATTTCAGTGCACTGTGTGTTTGCCAGAGGCAAATAGCTGGGATGTCTTGTCTCTTGTGACTCTTTTCTTTTTTTCAACAACTCACTTTCCAATTTCTGTGGTTGAATGTGAAAACAACCTTCTGTTGTAAAACTCAGACACACAGCACAGCGAGGTTCAAACATCCAGCTGCTGGAGGACCATTCTTTTGGGACTTTCATTATTGTGTTGTACCTGAACATGTCAGAATGGTGTTCGCTCGCTCAGTCGCTCACTCACTGTGACTGACTTGCCATCTCAGCCGAGGACAATGCATTCTCACTTTTGTTATGGTAATGCTCTGCTTTTTTTTTCTTTTCAAAGAAAAACACTAAAATATTAGCCGTTTTAGTGTCCTTCAGGGATTTTTTCCCTCTGCGATGAGACGTGCTTTGCAGGCGTGCAGGAAGCAGGGCGGATAAAAAACAACCTTGCTTTGTACAGCACTCAACAATTGCAGAGCATCACTGTAGCTATTGAAGAGTGGAGACCGCTTTTTTTGTACATATGCAACAAGAATCACATCTCAAATTGCACAGCAAGACAGGATTAGATTCTTACATTCATTTTTTCAGGAATTTACAACACTGACAAAATTGCACAGGGTAAGCCCCAAATAGAAATACCCCTGCTCCGTATCTGTAGCACAATGGTGACATTTCTTGACATTTGCGCTCTTCTTCTGTCAACTCTGCAGGCTTTGATCACAGCTTCACTTGATGAGAGATCTGAGTCGCAAATGTTATTTTTCATTTAAACACATGAAAGTTGTGTCTTCATATTTCGCTAAAAGATGAACCGGTGAGTCAGTTGGGAGCACCTTGGCTACAGGAAGATGCTCCCGGGTTTGAGCTCTGAGGTGGATGCTAGGTTACGAGGAAACCTAGAGGAAAAATTTGTCATGGAAAACAGATAGAAAATGAGAGCCAAAGTCAAATGTCCTGGTGAAACCAAAATGTAATTCAGCAGACTTTTCGGGATGTAAAGAAATAAACATGAAAGCAGTTTAGGTGAATGTACAATATACAATTATAGAAAACAACACACATTCAAGGCACTGGATGAATCAAGGGATGTATTGTTCCTCAAGTTTCCTCCTACACCCCAAAAACATGCATTTAGGCCAATTGTAGACTTGAAATTACCCCTCGGTGCGTGTTTGAGTGTTTGCCCTTATGTTAATTGGTCATGGTGAATTTCCTGCCTCCTACGCAGTGAGAATTCGGATACACCCCAGCACTGATGGGCTGGCGGTTATAAAGCGTGTTGAGAAAATGAATGAACTGAAAGTATGTGCTTGGGAGGCACTGCAACTTATTGTTCTGTTTATTTTATTTCACATCCATGTTCCCTACGTGATTACGGCTTAATTGAAGTCTTTGTTTGCTCAGTTAGCATGCCGTGGCTGATGACACTATTAAAGTACGCACCACTCACAACTCAACCTGCTTTCATTTCCACAGGTGGTTTTTCACTTTCAATCTAGAGACATTGTTAAAGTGCAATCAAGTTTTCCCTTTCTCCATGAGTGCATAAATCTAATATTCATAACCCATGCCCATTGTGATATAAATTCAATATAGCGCTGCCTGTCAACTTAACGATAGCAAAGTCTTCTTACTGGTTTGCTGTGTTGGCATTTTAATTTTCCAAGCGCCGGTCCCTAATCACAGGCCAACATTTCATTGTAATTGCTGTGAACAAGTGGGACTGAGGCACGGAGAATAATAAAGGGCTTGTGTTCATTGTATGTTACGCAATGTGGCATAAACCTGATTATTTTAGAAGCTAGCAGGAGTTTATCGTGACAGTTCTCAAGGCATAATTACGACTGCACATTAAATGGAGATTATAGTGCATGTGCTGTGGTGCACCTCTGTAGAACAGTCAAATTAACTTAAATCAACCAACAGTTTGTCCCAGAAAGCTTTATAATCTGTAAATCTTGTTTTTGCAATCCATAATCTTTTTTTTTTCTTCATCCAAAAGCAACTTAGCAATAAACAGCGAGCATCTCAGCACAGTGCAGCGTTGGAAATATTGGCCGGTAGCTGCTGATGAGAGCAATCATCTTGGACAAGCCAAGGGGGTATTATAGCAGTGTTCAGTTCCCAGCTTCTCAGTGTTTCATAAGCCTTTAAAACAAATGGGATTTCCGTTCACACAACACTTCTCCAGTCTTTTGCAGCTAAACCGTATTGCCCATCTGTGATCTCATGACTCCACCCTGATTCTAACCCCCCTTCCTGTCCATATCCATATGAGCGGACTCCATATATCTCAGACATAGTTAAACACCATAGGCGGTGCCCATAAAGTTTAATGTTGGCTCTAACAAGATGTCAAGGTCGCGCTGCTATAACGTTATAGGAAACCTAGCCTCTCTCACAATGCCAAGTGATGAAGTTCTATTGGTCATAGTTGAGGAAGCCCATTGTTCAGCCTAGAGAGCCACGTTAATGGAATGGATTATTCACGGCAGCCTGTTGAAAGGTTTATAACACAGTCAAACTGGGATATATACTGTCTGTATATGTCCACTGTTGCTACTTCATCTCTGTATAGTTCAATACAAATATGCATCCACACACCACATTGGCAATCCTCGAGTAGACATAAAATGTCATCGAAAGTCTTTGCCTTAGAGGAAATTTATACTGCAAGCATTTCCTGGTACCATGCATCCATCCATCCATCCATCCATCCATCCATCCATCCATCCATCCATCCATCCATCCATCCATCCATCCACTGCACTGTGTAGAGGAGATGTGCTGAAGCTTCTGAACTTCTGAACAGTACAAAGACAGGCAAAGGCAGGGAATACACATAGGACAGTTCATTGAACCATCACAGGACACACAGCAAAACACACCCACACACACACACACACACACACACACAATTTGAGGGGGGAATAGTGTGTGTGTGGGTGTGCGTGTGTGTGTGTGTGTGTGTGTGTAAGTTCATATGAGAGTATGAGAGGCCGCTGTAAATCATACTTGCTTTCACATATAGCATCATACTCTCACACACACGCTAATATACTCTCTCATAAACACTAGTACAACCCCTCACACATACGTACTCTCACCAAACGCTACTAAACTGCCTCACACAAACTGCTAAACATTCTCACAAATACTACTATATCCTCCCACAAACACTTCTATACTTCTATATTTATATTTTGCATAATTAATTATAGTAGTGTGCGAGTCTGAAGCTCCAATGAGTCTCTCCCGGTCCGCGATTATCTGACGTCAATCATGTTTCTGGAGCGGGGAGAGACTCACTGACCCTCCAAGATCTCTCCCGGTCTGCCATTTTCTCATGACAATCATGTTTGGGAAGGTGGGTCATATCCGTCGAATCACAGGGACAACCAACAGAACAGAGAACAGGAACAGAGAAATCAAACTCACATCCATTTCAATCAAACTCTCTCACACATATTAGTATAGTCAAGCACTCACACTAGAATAGTCACGTACACACACTAGTTTAGTCATTCATACACACTAGTATAGTTAATTCTGCAAAATATAAATATATAAGTATAGAAGTTTTTTTGTGAGAATGTTTAGCAGTTTGTGTGAGACAGTTAAGTATTGTTTATGTGAGAGTATAGTAGTTTGTGTGAGACAGTTTGATAGTGTTTATGTGAGAGTATAATGGTCTGTGAGAGGGTTTAATAGTGTTTATGAGAGTATATTAGTGTGTGTGAGAGCATGATGTTATATGTGAAAGCAAGTATGATTTACTGCTCAAACGGCCTCTCATACGTGCACTGTAATGACTGGAGAAGTGTACAGGGTGTATTCCCTGCCATCACAATATAGGAGCTGGTATCAGTTTAAGCAGAACCCTGCTGCACTGTTAAGGTACAATGTGGATGGATGGATGGATAGATGCACACATTGTGCATAGAGTGAAATATATTGTATAAGTATTTGCTCTTTCAGATGTTGAGTTGTTGGATGATGTAAAACGCGATACTGTGAGATCAAGACCAGACCACTTCTGACAGACGCAGGAGTGGAGGAACCCTTTGGTGCATTTCTCTGAGAGATTAGCAGCCCTCTGTAACAAGGCTCAGCTTTACCCCTCCTCCCTTTCTTTGCCTCTTGTTCTGTGTGTTCCTCTCTGATTGTTTTGATCAATAATCTTAATGGATGAATCACTCTTTAGTAAGAACAGAAAAAAGAAACACTGATTAGAAAGAGAGGGAGTGGGAATGAAGATTGAGAGAAAGAGAGAATGTCTGACAGTGAGAGCGGTGAAGGGCTTAAGAGCCTTGAACAAGTGTTATTTGACACAGGAGGTTGTGGAGCAAGTCCCAGGAGTGGTTTCCAGAGTGTTGGTGGTTGTGAGATGACTCCTCACCTCAGATCAGATCATTAAGTGCATCTCCGTCCCTGCCCCTCGCTATCTCATCCTGTCCCTTCTCTCTGCTGCTCTCAGTGCTGTTTTCTTCATTCTTCATCATCAACCTCCTATCCTTCATTTACATACATTGGTCCCAGACATTTCTCCTTATAGAGAGCACATAAAGAAGACATAGTGCAGGGTGCTATAAATCACCCCCACCCAATCTTCTCTGAAATGGGATGGGGCGAAGAGGACAAGCTGGATTCAGCCCTGCTCGTCATCTAAACCAAAGTACTGGGCTGCCTTAAGCAGTTGTAATAAAGCAAAGTTATATTAGCTCTTAGGCTATATGGAGCCTTTAGCATGATGCTTGTCAAGGTTGTATGTGGTGAAATAGCTGGTTGCCTTGGCTAAAGCAGCAAAGTTATAGAGAACAAAGAGGCAATATAGATGAAATCTGAGTGACTTGCATGTTTTCTGTTTCTAAAATATACACAAGAAATTTTACTTGTGTAAAAATGTTCCTTAGGTTTGTCCACGCATGGCATTCGAAGAAATGACATGACCATTTTTAGTCAATTTCTATTGTCTTTTGTTTGTATAGTTTGTATACTTCTGACATGGAGTATGAAACTCATGCAGATAACTGTGATCAGAAACAATGGTATAGTTTATGAGTTATTTTAGTATAATGCATGTCAATATAGATTTATGCAATAAAATAACAAACTGTGTGCTTGTATGGCCACTTAGGCATTTGAAGGAATATGTACCAGGAAATGATGATTCATTTTCCTTCCTCTATTGTTGTTTTTCTATGTTAATGGCTATTTAAATGGTTTCTTCACCCACTTTAAGGTCATTGTTGGAAGGTATTTTGATGTGCTGTCAAGTCAAAGGCCACAAATTTCTTGGTAAAATGGGTTTACCATTGAAAAGGTCCCAGAGTATTCTTGTTGTGTTTTTCAAACATGGGCTCTTATGCCTATATCTTAAAATGGTGACAAATCTTGTTTTTCTTTTTCAGTATTATGCCAGTGCAATTATGTGGAAAGAAAATAAACCTCAGCAGTTTAAACTTTGAAAAATAGTGATAAACGGCCTGATGGTTACACTCATGGCATGCTTGGCCTTTTCAGGTTTGGCCCTTGTCATTTTAAACGCAGAGAAATATAATTTATCTGCAACTTACCATGAATAACAATAAAAGGACTAGGATTCTGTCTACACAAATATTTTCCAGTGTTTTAAGTGTATACAGTATCAACAGCAAGCCAAAGCAGTAATTACATCTTGTTGCTGGCATAATTTTGCTGTGTGTAAGACACCAATTCACCATTAGCATTCAGACATTTCACATTGTTTTTATGTTGCAGTGGAAAATATTTTTCTTTCCTTTTTAGATTGTTAAACCTGCTTCGAAAGTCAACATAAACTGCATGATTTCAAGTAACAGAGCAAGACAAGCTCAAGCTAAGAGACAATGCAGCATCTCTTGGATTCAGAAATGTAGTAAAATGTGATTCTAAGCAATTGATTTTGTTTGGCTGTATTTAGAGTTTTCATGCTTCTTTGTGCAGTATGTCAATTTAAACCAATTTAACCATTTTCCCTATAGGGGGACAAGCTAAACACCTGGAGGCCTTCTGCAATTTTGTCAGTTTGATACAGATCATTTAATTATGTGCCACAGCACATATGTTGTTACGATCTGACACCACCGATGCTTCTCCAGCATGGATGATTTTTTTTTTTTTTACATTTTTTTCTGTGATTGCCCAGAGGACGGCCAAAGATAACCTCAACCTCATTTCAACCCAAAGATGATGAGCTCTATTTTGGTTGGCCTGATTAGCAGTTTGCGTTTATCTGGGGCTCCTGTGACCCAGTGCGATATCTAGGGCTGTCTGCCTGCACGTGGGTGTGCCAATGTGTGCGCATTTGTGTCGGTTTAGGCCTGTTTGGACTCCCCAGTGAGAGTTTTATATAATTTGTTTTACACCAAGGACAAAGTGTGAATGCATGCGACATTAGCAGCCATGTTTGTACAGGATGAAATGAATTGGTGCTGTCTTTTTTGTTTATTTTTTTGTTTTCTATTTTGTTTGCATGCTACATAACTCTAAAAGAAAAGTGATTCCCATCATACTGTGGTTTCTGTTTTACATATTGTAATTTAGAACAGAAAACCCACTGCTGTGAAGTTCTAGCTAGTTTTATTATTCCCCCAACCCGATACCAATCCATACCAGCCAAACCTGAGCCCGCCTGACACTCCACAGTCTCTGTCTGGTCACTGTCTTGCTTGCTCATCTATTATGTGTCCTTTGACTGTCTGGCTGTGGCCTGCTCTTTGTCTTGCAGTCAGGATACTCTCCTTGCTTCCTCACATTGACATTCAGTCCATCCTGCTCTACTGCTGTAGTAGTTTTGAGACAGTGTTTTTCTGTCATCACCTTGACAGAGTCTGTGAAGGCCTTTTCCTGCCAGATAAGTTCACATTCATATTTTCACCTGTAAGAGCAACTTCTGAACAATTCTCAATATTTCTAAGTAATATAATATTGATCATTTCCTGCCATTTAATTCCCCAATTATTGTTGAAAACAGACATCTGTTTAATGTGCTGTATTGGTTTCTCGCTGTATCTTCTACAGTCTAAACAGGTGCAGAGATGATGAGCTGAGTCATTAAAGGAATATGGGCTGAGCAAAAGGTCTCTCTGACATGGACAGATAGAAACGGAGGGAGAGCGAAACAGAGAGGAGATAAGAAAGAGATTTAGGATTGCGGATCCACAGAGAGAGAAAACAGAATTGCAGATAAGGCTCAGAGGGTGGTCTGACTCTGCGCTGGGAGCTTTTTCATGATGTAGCAGTAGCAAGAGTCAAACTTTTCACCTCTAGCTGCAGGAAAAGAAGTAGTAGGAGTGAATTGAGAGGGGCGGGGTCAGTGGAAGCAGAGTTGCATGAAAAGAGGGAGCAACAGCGTGAAAGCAGAGCAGAGAAGGTACAAGAGGGGGAAAAAGAGCAGCTTTTCAATGAGAGGTTGTAAAGAGAGGGCAGGGGGCAGAGAAATTGAAGGGTCTGAAGTCGGTAGATCTCAGGAATAAAGGTGGAAAGAGAAAGAAAGAGAGCAAAGAGCACAGGGCAAGGGGATTGGAGGGCTCCACCGCTAGCTGCACTGCATAATGCATGCGGTGTGATTTGGTGCATGTAAACGGTCTGTGAATCTTTTATAAGACCAGGTTTGACCAAGTGATACCATGCAGGAGAAACAAAAATTGGTCAACGTGGATGGACCATAAGGTGTGGCTGTAGGGGGAAATAGGGAGGAAAATGATACGTTTGGCTGAATATGTGTATGGAGGCATTTGTTTGTATGTTGTGATGGTGATGCGGCAGAGGGACGGAGGTCTTAGATGTTATGGTTAAGCTCTCAGTGTGGATGGATGCACTCATCTTCTCTACTGGAAACAGGTCTTTTCACAGTACAGCAAGCAAGAGCATGGGGGGATTATACAAAGCCATCTACAGAACACGTTTCCACGTCAAAGAAATTACAGCCGAGAGGCCTCTATTGCAGTGAGTGCCTTTGCGAGCTCAGGTGTGTGTATGTGTGTGTGTTTGTGTGTGTGTGTGTGGGGTGGGGTGGGGTGATGGAGCACACCTGTGCCACATTAATGAATCTGGAGGAGCTCAAAGCACAGACTAAAACGCATGTGACGCCGAGCACACATGAAGAGACATGGCCTGGAGAGGTGTTTGGCTGCCTTCCTGGCATGGTCTATTTTTCCTGTTCAGTTCAGTTCAGCTTTGTTGAACAACAGTCTGTTTGTGGCCAAAGACGGTCAGCGGGTTTAAATACATCATCGAGCCCTCATTCATATTGAAATATCAGATCTTCAGAGTTAAAAGGTTAAATAAATGGGCCAATCCGAATGGAGGCAGAGTGTTAACTCTGAATGAAAGTGAATGAAAGCACAAAACTGTGGAGAAGCTGTTTGGTGAGGTTTCAGTGTTTGCGCTCCAGATTCCCCTTGAAATACCCGATTCCTTCTCTGAGCCTCGCTCAAACATATGAGGCTGGATGGGTGCGTGCTCCATAGCTGCATTGATCCAGTTACGACATAGTTCAGGAAAATCTGCTGAGCTCTTTTGTTCAGCAACAGACGTAAAATCACGTGATCAACCATGTGAGTGGCAGGCAAGACAGCCAGTCAATGTCATGTGTGTGTGTGGTTGCCAGGAAAGCATGAAATCAATTTGCGAAGAAATGGACCTGAATATTCCCACGCCACAGCTGGTGAAATAGCTCCTGAGGCATAGCTGATGAAACCAGTGTTCGAAAGGTTCTACTGTATATTTGCTCCTACTGTAAGTCAAATTAAAGGTTGTCCACAACTGGCAGAATTTGTGGCATGTGGGCTTTAGTTGTATATATTTGACTATGTATGCTCATATGGCATTATAAAGGTACTGTATTGTGCAAACCTTTTCCCTGTCGGTTATGTAGGTGCGTGGTCAACCCCCTGCACCCATTTTACAGTGTGCATGCGGTGTTAATGTGCTGATAGCTTCAAAAATATGAACAAACTTGGACAATAAGTCAAGGCCAAATTAGGAATGAAAGATCAGTATTCCTAATGACCTCCAATTTTGGGTCCTTCTCTCAATTTCAGACTTTTTTTTTCCTGCCTCAGTCCTTTTATCATTGCACAGCTTGAAGACTAAGTCCCCCAAATCTGCTTTCAAGGTGTGAATAGAGTTCACTAATTCAAAGGAATAATCCAACATCTTGGAAGCTTACTTTTCGTTGACTTGGGCAAATATTTTGGCTGAAAAGAAATTGAATGTAGTGGTGAATTTCCAGCAGTGTTCAAAGACCTCAAAGGCCCTTGGCCTCAAAGCGAAGTCAAATTTCTGCAGAAAAAAAAAAAAAATCTAAAAGAGCTTGATCACTATTTTTGAAGCATAAAAAAGTAGTGGGCACAGAAAGGGGAGCGCTGAATTAAGAAGTCTTTGCAAGAGAAATCCATTCTTCCTCTTTTCCATTAAAATTTCCTGATATTATGGCAGTGTAACCAGTTGTACTCTTGTAAAAACTGTTACCAGGATGAAGATATTAACATTTTTTGGCAAGTAAAGACGTCAAACTTTGGTTTCTTTCATCGCAAACTTCATTACTCTTCTGGGCCCTTGCTGCCGAGAGCCAGAGCTCAGCAGTATTTCTGATAGATGCAGAGGTCTTTGGTTCAGTGAATCCTCAGTGAATTCCCTGTTGAAAAGAAAAAAAAAAAGTTCACCAGTTTACATATATTTAGGTGCTTATTAACCACATAAATAATATCTTTCAGGCCAGCATTCAGGCATGAGCAGATTTTTATCCTAGCAGAAATCTTGCCCCAGCTTTAGAGCAACAGTGTTCAGAGCTGCTGCTGACACACACACACACACACACACACACACACACACACACACACGCACACACACACACACACACACACACACACACATACACAGCCCTCTTGCTATTTCACTGTGGTGACACATGGACTAGCACAGAAAGAGTCTCTGTCAAATGGAGACTGACAGTGTAATGATGCAGATAAAAACCTTATTGGCATGAATGATTTGACAGGTAAGATTCTCAACCTCCCTTTGTTGGAGATTTTTTTCCAGCCTGGAAAATCGACTACACTGACTTATACCGTCACTGAATATTAGGAAGGCAGAAATGACGCTTCAGATGATATCAACACTGACTTGGTGTTACCCCAAACTGTTGCGTGATCAATTTTGCATCAAGCACTCTTGTAATTTGAAGGTTTCCATATCAAAGCCTTGACTCTCTAAGGAAAAAAGCTGGGGTGGGAAAATTGAATGAATGAATCACGTCCTCCTTTGCCGCAGCAGTGCCCTTGGGTAAGTGAGGCACTTAACCCCTCGGCAGCTTGGAGCGAGCAGCGCCGTGGCCCACACTAAGAGACTGTGTGTTGATCCCGAACTTTGAATGCCTCGAAGTGTAAGTGACCCTGAGATGGGAGCTGCTACAGGAGATCGGTTTCCTCAATAAAATATTCAGAGATGAAAAAAATAAAGTGCAAGATACTGGGAGAAAAAAAACAAACAAAAAAAAACATTTCAATTTGCCAGTCCCCTGTGAAAGAGGTTCGGATCGTAACAGCGCTCAACTTCAAGGTGTCACCTCGAGTGTTAATTGTTGCTTTATTCAGACCGCTCCACAGCCTCAGCAACCCAGATGATATGAATCCATCAGACAGCATAGTGCTTCAAAGATGACCTAGAAGGGTAGAATGAAGTATTTATCCTTGTTCTCTGGTGCTAACATAGAAGTTATGGATCTTTGGTTTCAGCAGAAATGCCTCAGATGCTGTTTTGCAAACCCTTTTATGATGCTATTTTTGGTTTTGCAATGTTATGGTTTGTGCACAGATCTGTTTCACGTTTTTCTGGCAACCACACATAAGCATGACTTTATGTTCCTCACTAAACAACAGACCTTAGCCACTTTTTTCCAGAACTAAGTAGTAGTGTTGCAGTGATGCAGCTGTGGAGCAAGTGCACATCAAGCCGTACATATTTGGCTTTAAGTAGCCTGTAGTTATGCAAAAAAAATGAAGGTAAATGTAGATTTTCATTCTTTAACACACACTCATGGTCTTTGCATCTGAGTACGAGGTAATGTGCCTTAAACTAAACCTTGTCATAGACAGTGTTTTCATCAATAGGCATAGAAACAGGTGCATATGTGAACACACACCATTCCCTGAACTGCCTCAAAGGAGGCAGAGTGAGAGGGAGTATATGAATAAGACGAATAAGGGAAGCTCAGCCATGCATTCATTTTGCACGATTTTACCAGAAATAGGTCATGTAGGAATAGGATGGTAAAGAATGCATGATCATTCCACGGTGGGGCCAAATTGAATTCAGCATTCAGCTCCTACAGTACAAGGCTTTACTCCTCTGTTACCACCTAGGGTGAGGCAGCTCTACAGAGGATTTCTCATTGTTTTTCATTAGAGATCAAACCTCTGTTCCTCTGTACTTTGTTTTCTCACCACTTTGATCCTGACTGATGTGTTTTTTGGTAATTGTTTTCATTTTTATTGTGGAATATTTCCACTGATTTGTACCTGATACTACAGCGGATAATGGATTGACAAACATTTTGTTGGCTGTCTTGTCTTAGCTTTGTTATGGTTTGTTAAGATTACACCGGATTTTATTTTTATTTATTTCTTTGCATTGCCTGCTGCGTTGTTGTCAAGCCTGAATGTTTACTTTTTTCAGTGCTCAAATATTCCTCTAATTTGCATTAAAGCCTTGCCTGAAGGGACAGTTATGGATGTAATGTAAACCGCTCACAATTTGCTGTGTAATTAGTGAGTAACAATGGGTGGATCCTACCAGTCTTCTTAGAGCAGGATGGATAGAAAGAGGAAAAACAAATCTGGAAAAATTGAACTGTAGTGTTGTAGTTCATTGTCACATTCACACTAATAGGCAACTTGGAGTCTCTGATTGACCTAACCATGCACATTTTACACAGAAAGGCCCTCAGAATGGGGTGATTTCAACCAGCAACCGACTTGCTGCGAGGCGACGATACCATCCACTCACTGTGTCACCAAATCATCCAAAGTTAAAGATACCAAACTGGGCCCAACACGGGATGACTGAACTAAGTTGGTGGGGTGTGCAGTCACTCTGAAGATGTTCTCTGACGTGCAAGGCAACAGTGGCAGCCCTGTTACACACACTGATGAATACTGAAAATCAGCATTTGTATTTTTAATTGTTTAAAAATTAACTGTTACTCTTAGTCACGCTTGAACAAAAGTGAACATTGCAAAAGTAAATGAAACAAGAAGGATACACAGCAGTCTATATCATGGTTGACTCACTAGATGCATATTAAGAAACCAGCGTGTGATGCGAAGGCCTGTTTCAACACTTCTATCTCACAGGGGTCTTTCTGAGGACTGCATTAAAGACTGCACAGCTGTGTTACGTTCCCACACGTCCCCGTACATGCAGTAATGGACAGAAAATTAAATATGACAGTTTGAGCAGCTCGTGCTGATTTATTTAAGTTTTAATTCATTAAATACACCCAGGATTTGACTCAGATTGGATTCACATGCAGTTTGTTCCAGAGCATGATCACGACTGTGCCATTTAGTTAGGTGTGATTTTGTTAATTCTGAAATGAAAGCAATCCAAAACGTCTTATTTGCCCCCCCAAAAAACCCTTGACATTTCTTTCATACACGAGCGACACCAGTCTGCGTTGCTTCCATCTGTAGTCATTATGTCCCTGTTATATACCCAAGACAGAGAGCAAGTTTTGAGATGGTTTCCACCTTACTCAGAGGTGCTTCCTGTAGCTGGTCTTTTAATTAAAATGGTAATGATTTGAAGGTCCCTCCTGCCAGTGGTGATGGTAGTAATGTGTAATGAACGGCAAATAACACCAGTAATTCCTGCTCTCATGAGTTATGAGAATGTTAGACAGGTCTTCGACAGCCATAAAAAAGGTTCTTCGGTGCTCCTGTTTGCAGAAATGGACCGCTGACTTCCAACCCATATCTGCAAAATGTGGTTTGTTCGCAGCCAAAGGACTTTGCACTGCCACATATTACATCAAGTGTTCGTACATGCACTAAGACGGTCGTTCATGATGGAGGACTGAACTTCAAAAGTTCAAGAGTCTTTCCATCTTTCCATTAACTTACCCATTTTGTCCTGTCAATAGTGTCTCTGTGATCTGCTGGAGCCAATCCCAGCACAGAAAAGAGGGCAGGCAGGAAATGCAGCCTGGACAGGTCATCAGTCCATTTCAGGACACACACGCATACCACTCACTGTCACACTCACACCTAGAGGCAATTTAGAGTCTCTAGCAAGCCAGCTTCTCTAAATAACACAAACAGTATCATGCGCTGTGTACAAACACTGTATCGTATTTGTGTGTGTGTGTGTATATATATATATATATATATACATATTTGAGGGATTTTTGCATCATTTGATTTACATGCTGTTCATATTCTAATCTCATTAATTAAAAAGCAAACAACTACTGTAACATGTTCTAATTGATTTATTATGCTAAAAAATATGTAGCAACAGTGTGTGTTTGTGCCTGTTCTTGAGTGCACTTTTGATCAGTAATGTGGAGGGAAGGAAGAGGTTCAAGGTTGAGTCATGAAACGAGAGCTTCGGTGGAGTGGGAGGACAAAAGTAGGTCTCGAGTACAAAAACAGAAGGCAGCAGAGGTACACAAAAATAAAAGGGATCATCACAGCGCAAGGAGACAGATAAGATACAAACAAATAAAACATAAGATTGTAAGGCAAGTAGTCAAACAGAGAGACGGGGAGAGTGAGGAATTTGGAGAGAGAAGCTGAAAGCAAAGGAGATTTGGAAGGAACAAGCAAACAAGGAGGAATGAGTAATTCTGTGCGGAGTGAAAGCAGAGTGATGAAGCTCTGATATGTGGAACGAACGAAGAAATGAAGTCTGAACAAATTGAGGAAGTTAGGAGGAGGGAGGCAGTGGGAGTAAGAGATCTCCAGTGTGGTGCCTTGTCTTTGACAAGGTATTGGCCACGTCACCCTCCCTTCTCTGCTTCGCTGTTTTTACTCTCCTGCTTGAATTTTCTCACGTAGAGGAATGACGAGCCTCAGCCGTCTTCCTTTTGACTTGAACATTCTTTTCATTCAGTCTAGGGATTGCACATAAAACACAAGCCTGCCTTGCAATCCTCCCATCTCTCAATGTTTCAGAATTATTTAGCTACATAAGATATTTGACATGCTTTTATCTGCAGAGCCCAAGGTAATACACACCACACAGTCATAGGGAGGGTGGAGGGGGCTGTCGGACACACATGATATCAAGATTTAAAGATGCTGCAGAAAAACAAAAATCTAATTCGATTCTGTGCATGTGGCACAAATCCCCCCAGTATCATACTGGCTGTGGTTACCATTTTGTGTGCTATGCTAATAATTACTGATCTGAATAAACAGATTCAGTTTTCATCCATTCGGGCAAGGGGAGGCCAGGGTTTGAAATTAACTGCATAGCACCAAATCTGGGTTAGATATTCCATTCGGCGAATTTATCTCTGAAAGCTGACACACTGGTAAATATTTCTAAATGATAACAATGGCGCTTTAATGTTGGTGTAAGCACCGCTGCAGAGCTGACCTTGAGTGCTGCTACTGTAGATGCGCAGCAGCACATGCTACCTCAGCTTCTCCTCTAAAATATACCAGTCTGCTTCGAAATTTAATTAAATTGGTGTTATGTGGCTGGTCCAACTGTCCTCTGCGGAGATCATGGGGGTACGATCCCAGGGATCGCTGCTGCTGTGGTACCAGACCACGATGAGGTAAAATTGATTAATATGATTACACAAAAGGGCAATTATTTCCTAATCCATTGAACAACTTTTAAAAAAAGAAAAGAGGGATCTGATTATAGAGACTAGTTTCAGTTATGTAAGACAGTGTCGCTCATTAATTTTGTCGTGCAGCAGTTTTTTAATGTGCTGAAGTAAAAAATTATGCAGCTCGTGGGTGAAAGTCACAGTCAGCGGATGGCATAAACCGTGCAAGCCAACAGACAGGCTGCAAAGAGGCAAAAATTGGCTGAGTATTACAGTGCAGAATGCAATTTCTTTTCATCACTCCTTGTCATACGTTGGCATTAGTGACAAGAAGATAAGCGGTTACCACTTGTCATGGCTGCATTAGGCTTTTGGGGCTTTATGTAACAGACTATTACATTTTGTCTATCTCTATTTTTGCCTTATATCTTTTCCTTAAGTGTCAGTTGCTTGACAGTTAAACAGTCCATTAAACCTATGCCTGTATTTCCATTACTTTTTGTTTTAGACTTCCATTCATTCTTTGTCCAACCATAAATCTGTTTAATTTCTTTTCAAGCCATGTTTCTGTCACCTGCTCTCTCTTGTGCTCGAACCTGAGGTGTGGCTACAGCCCATGAAGCCTCCATTCCCATAACCATTACTCCTTACCACACAGAGGCCATTGTGAATGTTATTACAACCTCTGTGGCCCCAGAAGGATTGTGGAGCAAGGATTAAACACGACCCTGTTCAAATTCTCTTTTGCTTTTAGTTGCGTGATCTGAAAATTCAGCTTTTGGTTGAATGAGCTCAATCTTATGTGTTTTTTTTCTTGTGAATGTGAAATAGATTAATAACCAACGTACATGCGTAACCATGTATACATAAATAGCACACATTCATAACACGCTGACATCCTAGAACATATGCAGGGACACACTCCATAAAATGCATTGGTAGTTTCAAGGACAAGTAGTAATGGACACAATAACTAATACCATTTACTCTCAGTACAGCGTGTCAACCCACCTGGGCACATGCATGTCTTCAGTCTGTCGTCTTGCATACCATTCTGTGTGAATATCCTAGTGTCTACAAATATTCATGGCTATGTGGACACCATTTACATGTCAAGAAATGTGATCTTGCGCCCATCCATAACTCACATGGCTTGAACATCACTGGTGCTTCCTGGGCAGTGTGCCTGCTGGCCCCGAGTAAGTGATGACAACATAAAGCAAATTTACGGCCATGTCACTCACTTGAATGGGACTGGGTTGTTGGGGTGCACACACAAACACACACGTATGCTGTATGTGGGGAGATGCAGTCCCCGTTTCTGCCTGAGTGTACCTAGATACCACTGTTTGCACTTGTGAGCTTCTGTTGCCCCTCTATGCGAGACTGCCTGACATGCTGTGGTATGGCATTTGAGCCCTTTTGTCAGCCATCATATGATGTCAATAGCGTTTTTTTTATTACAAAAGAAGCTACATGGGGTTATAGAAGTGGGAGAATAGGAGAGGGGATGAGTGTATGACAGGGTCACACAGTGAGGAAGATGATGAGCGGAGGAGGAGTGGCAGTAGGAGGCCTGAGAGAGATAAGGGACAATGCCGAAGCAGAAATTATATCAGGATATGGGGGGTGGGGGTGTGTAAGAGAGAACAGAGTGAAGCCTGCTGACTGTCTAGTCCTGCTCCATGAAGTTAATAAACTGCACAGGAGCAAAGCATCATGGTCATCAATCATTCCAAAATGGGAAGTGGGAGAGGTGGAGAGGTGGAGTGAGGGCAAGAGGAGGGAGAGGAGAATGGGGCTGCAGAGTGGGACAGAGGGGAGCAGGTCAAGGTCTGGAGAAGGAGAGTTGTGAGAGCAAATGGACAGTGAATGTTTTAAGTCGGAAGCAGAAAATGTCCCAGAAATCCTCTGACCTCGTCCTCATTCCTGGATCCACTGGATGTCTCATAGACGGCAGAGGAAAGTGAGAAAAGAAGACTGAAAAGAGGTAATGGATAAAGATAGGTGTGAGATACCTAAAATGGCTGTTGGGGAGAGAGCAGAATGGGAGTGCGCTAGATTGAAAGCAGGCGTGTCTCTGAAAGACTTTCATTTCCTTCACCTTTAATAGCTTCTGGAGAGAACCTGGAAAACTTTGATTCCCACATTCAGACATTGACTCATGTTGGCCTCATTACTAACACGGCTCGCTCGATCTCTCATCTAAGACAAACTTTCTTTGTGTTTGTGTGCTCATGTGTGAGTGCGCGTGCCCTGCCGTCTCCCTGGCGCTGTCTTTGTGTTCACCTCCCTGACACAGATTAATTGGCTTCTATAAATCTAGGTGGAGTACCAGTTGTCTATGTAATGAGTAGCGAGGAGTGAATAGGCGGAAAATTAGCATTAAATTGCACATCATGCTCTGGGTCTCAGTGTAAGGCAGTTCACCTCATTTTCTGAATAAGAACAGCATGAGGCGCAGATGTTTCATCTCGTTTTGAAAAATATTTCTAATTCCTCTCTTATTATTAGTAACAAAGGGCTTCTAACAACCTTGACTGAACTCCCTGTGGTGTGTCATTAGTGAAAGCACAATTTAGTCATCGGGATGCTTGTCAAATATTAGTGGTTAGATCAGCTTCTGTCTTTTTTTAGGCCACACTTGTTTATGTTTTGTAGAAGTACGACATATTGATTATATCCTTTAAGACTTTGGTAGTTTCCTGTCCCTTGACTTTGGCATAATTTCAATGATTCAAAACCCTAATTTCAAGAGGAAAATGCTAATGACAGTGTCATATTATGTTTTAATGTATTTGTCCAAACATTGGACTGGAGCCTTTGTTGTGGACCTCGTGAATAGTTTACTTGGCTCTTTGAAAGAATTTATGTGGTGTGCTCCCCATTCGGTACTCATTCATTCAGTGAGTTTAATTTAAAATGACACCAGTCTGCTGTAACCCCAATGCCTCCCTTTGATGCCGAGTACCAAATAGTGATGGCCTGGCTTGTTGCTATATTTGGCGTATGACACAGCTGGACTTCACCCAGCTTTTCCCGCATCAGAATGGACATACGAATCAAAGGTCACCCCCAGAAAATGAACAGAAATGCATTTGGTTTTTGACATAAAGTATTCTGTGTGTGCTATTTACATAGACTTTGATGTTGGCAGGTTCTGGTAGGTCGGGTTACCAGTCTTCACCAGGCTTCTGACTTTAGAATAGACTTTAGAAGTGAATGCTGGACATGTTTTGAATAGAGATGGACCCCATCTGATTATGCATCGGTATGGGGGCTGATTTTCACATAATTGCATGCAGTGGATACCGGATGGACAGGACTGAACCCACTAACTGAGTCCTGTCTGTAGAACCCACTGGACAGAGACATGTTCCATGTTCCATTTAGTTTTTTTTTTACTACCTGTAACCATTCATTTTGCGTAGGCCTTTGAGACACAAAGCCTTGTTTTTCAGCTGTTTAATGTCTGCAGTATTTTTGATTCTAAGCTTGTTTTAGTGCATTTAAAATGTGTATGCATATGTTTTTCACTCACTTATGATTTAGGCTAGGATGCTAAAAATAACAGTGTTGAAGTAAGAAAAATGCTATTAGAATCAGTTGTCTCAGCAGCACCAGAGTGGTGCTAAAAAAAGTTTGGATTGGCCCATTGTTTCTTTTAACACAGGCATTTGTACTCAGAGGTGGTGAAAAGTCGGCTGAGGAGAGATTGGAAAACAAAACAATATCATTAGTGTTCCTCAAGGCATTTTCCTCCGGAGTGATGCCTCTGGTTTACCTAGATTGCCTCTCGTGGAAGGCGTGCTAAATAAGGCTCCTTTCAACAGCCCGTGGCCACTGGCCTGCGTCACAGAGACGATGAATTAATCACTAACTGACTCCTCTTCTCATCTTCAGTTGGGGAGAAATTCCCTCATCTTCATGTCAGAGTTGAGCCTGTCATTTTCTGAATCTCCTCAGATTTTCTCTTTTCATGACACTGGAGAAAAGAGAGCCGATTAATAAATTCATGAAATAGTACAGAACAGTCTCTCACTCTCCACCTCCTCTCTCTCTCTCTCTCTCTCTCCCTCTCTTTCTCTCTCTCTCTCTCTCTCTCTCTCTCTCTCCCTCTCTCTCTCTCTCTCTCTCTCCCTCTCTCTCCCTCTCTCTCTCCTTCTCTCTCCCTCCCATGCCATTTTGTCCTGTGCTCTCTGAGGGCATGAGTGTTACCCTCACGGGACTAGTTTCTGCCTGCTGGTTCATTACGATGCAGGTTGGTGGAAACTAGGAAGCCATTATGGCTCAAATGGCTTGAGATGGAGAGGGAGATATGGACCATTGGCTCACTGGGAGATTATTTTAGAATGTGTCTCCTCTCTGAGGAATAGTTTTTGGGCAGATTGTGAGGCGGTGCAGAGTCTGAGGGGTTGGAGTCGTGCAAATGCCTACATCTGCAATTTTTGCTTTTCAGCTATACATGTGTACATATCTCAGTGCAAACACAGGGCATGACAACAATGCAACACCCATGCTAGACTAGTTGTGTGTGTGTGTGTGTGTGTGTGTGTGAGCTTTTGTGCCTGTGACATGTGCTCACTGGTGTATGAAACACCATGCATGTTTCTTCCCTCTGTCTGCAGATGCTGTATGAGATTGGACAAGCCCAGTCAAAGCCGTGCGGGATAAATTTAGCTCGTGCTAACACCCTTGGAGGCCTCTTAATAATTGAGAAGGCATCTGCTCCAATTAATGTGGCCCTCTAAATGGAATCCCTATTTAAATTTTCTCTAACTGGGTCACTCTCTTTCTCACTCTTTTTCACTCTCTCTCTCTCTCTTCTCTCTGCGGTGCAGTAAGGAAGAAAATGAGCTGCCTTCTACTTTTAAATGGTTTTTAGGGTTTCTGAAACATCATCTGGGATGTTTTGCCTGAGGTCTCCCAAGCGTACACACATACACACATACACACACACTGTACACACATAACTGAAAGAAAGTTTTGACTGACATTTCATGTAGCCCTCTTTTGAATAAGAATTCAGGGAGTGTTGGGAACTTCTTTGAACTCCCTGATTTGGGTGATGGATAAAATCAATGCGTCAGACTTGAGGGAGATGTTACCAGTTGCATTTCTTATGACTGAGTAAGCACTTACATGGCTTGCCTTGATTTTTATTATTTACACATTTAGCCTCGGGGAACCGAACTTGGATAAACACATACTGATCATCTTTGATCAGATTAATTGTGTGACATTTACGCCTCTATTCATTTGAGTCAGTGATATTTTGTGAATGAAAGATGAGAAACTTAGCCAGTGTGAACTTCCATCCATTATCTTACAAGCTTAGTAAATTAATTATGTTGTGAGATCTGCTATTACCTTCATCTAGCGCACATAGGGTGAAGGCAGGCAATACACCTTGGACAAGTCTCCAAACACACATTATTCATTTATGACTCTGTCAACTACGAGTCTCCAGTCCCCCTAAACATGCATGTTTTTTGACTGTGAGAGGAAACTGGAATACCTGGATACAACCCGCGTACACAAAGGTAGAACATATAAACTGATCATACTTTAATGTACCACTTTTATGAAAGAGAGTCATAGGATATACGCCCTACGCTGCAAGTTGCTAGAGATTTCAAACATTTTTTATCCATATAGTACAAAAGGTGCAATTAAGTATTTTTACAGCAATATAAAATGCTGTATTTTCTTGTTACATATCGTTATAAAGTGAGGCAATGCAATGTATTGTTGAATACCACTGTTATCTTAGAGCAAGAAGGTCCCCAGTTTGAATCCCTGTGGCACCAAGGTGTACTCTCCTGGTGATCTGGTTTCCTCTGACAACCCAAAAACATGTATGTGTTGAGGTGGGGTGGACTAACTGTTCTACAAAGGGCCAGTGTGGCTGCAGGTTTTTGTTCCAGCAGAGCAGCAGCAGACCTGGTTTGGCTTATTTGATTGATCTGAGTCTTCAGACAGTCGATTGGTCAGTCTGTGTGCTCTTGATAGGTTGGACCAAAATTCTGCACTCACACTGGCTCTTTGTGGAAGAGTTTTGCCGCCTCTGGATCTGGAGTGCCTAACTTGCTGCCTGGTGTGAGAGTGAGAGTGAAAGGTGTGTGTGATGAACTGGTGACCAGTCCACAGTTTATTGCCTGACTTTGGAGAGGTACCAGCAGACCTCCACAACACCGTTAAGGTACACAGTGAGTTATATAATGAATGGACTATTGAGTCAGTCCAGGACACTTATCCTCCATCTCTGCCATATTTCAGTGCTTCCTAAATCCAAATTCAAGTTTAGAAATTGTCCCAAAAGATTTTGGGGGGGATTTGCTCATAGTTACCATGATAAAGTTTGACAAGCCTTGTGCATTACACCAGCTAATGAGAGCTCCGTTTAATCTCAGTCTGTCACTAAATCCAGTGGTTTTGCCCTCTCCCTGACTCCGTTCCCTTTTTGCTCTACTGAGTTGGTTAAACAAACTGAGTAATTATGACACCCTGCATCACCTTACTGAGGCTACAGCCTCTACATGAAGTTCCAATTGTCATGTAATTCTCAGAGGATTTCCTGAATTTGGGATGTTCACGAGTCTCTCTCTCTCTCTCTCTCACTCACTCACACACACACACACACACACAAACACACACACACGCACACATACAGACACACACACACACATACACACACACACACAGAGTTTGGCCCATGTCTGTCCCCTCATTTTAGCTTTTCATCTCTGTCTGTGTTTCACTTTCTTTCTTTTTTTTCTCTCAATCCTGATGTCTGTTTCAATCTCTTTCCTTTGTGTCTGCCAACGTGTGACTTGAAACTGTTTGTCGGCTGTAGGAATCAGGGATGCCTGATTGCTTGTGTGTAAATTCATTCGTGTGCATGCCCATATGTGTCTGTTTGCTTGAGCCTGGAGGCTGGATGTGTGATGCTAAAAATAGCTCTGTGGGCCATAGCGACAGGGAGATCCAACGTGCAGCTGGAAGCTGACTCATAGGGCTGGACACTTCTAGATGGATGACACTGTTCCTTCAACCTGCTCCACTGTACTGCTCCTTTTGCCCACTTCTACGCACTTACTCTCCATCTTCTTCAATCAGTTTTTTTTAACCACAGCTGTTTCTTTTCCCTCTCTTATTTCTCAAGCATCTCACTTATACCCTGGAAAAAATCTACTTGACCCACCATCTTGCTCAGCCCACAGTGTCTTGGTTCATTCCATCCACGCATTTTTCTTTATGAGCGTCTCACCTTAAACCTTGGACCGAAAGGAGGCTGTCACAATGAAATGATTTATATGCAGTGATTATGAAACACGTGCAGTGTTTCTGCAGTACAGTAGATCAATAATGTTACGCTACAGGGAGCACAAATGCAGCTGCTATGTGTGGGGACTGTCATGTGAAGTACAGTATACCTGAGGAGAGCTCAGCCCACTCACACTTATTAACACCCATGTCCTGGAAACACTTGGACAATTAGTGTCTGGTTATGGAAAATGCATGGAAAACTATTGAAAAGGGAAGAACCTGAGTTGTCCTGGGAAATTAATCTCTCTCTGCTTCTCTCTACCTTGTGACTGAACCTAGATGCTTTAGACAGTTCACACATGCATAGTACATTTGTCATAATTGCCAAACATGAAAGAGATGATTTCAAAGATAAGTTACAGCCATAGACTGCACATATTTTAAATCAGACTCTGGGGGCGACAGAGCAGGGCGATAAACATGAAAGTTGTCTGGGTAAATGTACAAAATGCAGTGTACAACTGTAGAAAATGACACATCTCCAAAGGATGTATTAGAGTGTAGTGTGATATCCTGTTGCAAGTGAAAATACCGTGGACAGTGCTGGAAAATCATTTCAAGAAAACAGTGGGAACCTTGAATACCTTATCCATTTTTGTCCTCATTTACACATCATGTGTAATTTCTTTGTATTTTGCTGTGAAATATTAAACATTAACAGTAAATAGAACAATACTAATCACAGATCATAGTTGAATTATTTCCAAGTTATTGCTTCTAGCTCCGCAGTTCACAAGACTGATTGCTTCACAAAACATGCAAACATTGCTTCCCTGTATTTATGTGTTAGTTGAACCTAATACAAACAGTATGAAGCAATTAGATTGTAAAAATGTTGACGTATGAGGCAATAAGTGAAATGGAAGGAAAGAGAAAAGCAAAGAAAGGGGGTGATGATGGGGTGAGATGAGGAGAGTGACGAGAATGAGAATGAGAGTGAAAGACTGTCTGTGGTTGAAGGGGAAAAAATAGTGAAGGGGAGGGAGAGTATGTGTCTGACATGAATCTGTCTGCTCGTGTCACAGCAGGTCATGTCTCTTTTAACCTCACCCGAGCCGCCGTGATGCAAATCATCCTAATGTGAATTTAGCATTCACTCCGACCTGCCTCCCGACACAGTTCTGTCTCATCCTCATGTTGAGAAACGAGACAGTGAAGGACTGTGAGACAGAGAGAGCAAAGGAGACACCGAGGGGGGAAAAAACCAAGAGGTTGAGAGTCAGACTGTGTGACTCAGAGGGGGTGAGATCAGCTCTGAGGAGAAAGACAAAAAAAATAAAATAAAATAAATGTCCAAGTCTGATTGGAAGGAGAAAGGGTTAGGAGAAGTTCATGTTGTTGTGATAAAGCAAAGATCCGTATTGTCCTGATTCCTGCTTTTGCAGTAAAATTGATGACCCTTCCCAAAGCAATAAATCAAATCTAGTCTGTTCGCGCTCAAGGTAATGTACTTAAAAGCTTTTTAAAATGGAGGCAGCAGCTGCTGTAGATCATCACCACTGGTTACAAAAGGTCGGCACGCGGCAGGCTTTAAGGAGGCTTAAATCCAGGCTTTTGTCAGTGGATGCTTTACAGTAAACACCAGAATTTTAAAAAACATAATAAATCATACTGTGATTACATTAATGGATCCATCCATCCATTATCTTACTGTTACCTTAAAATTGCTTCAGGGGTCTGCTGGAGCCTTTCTTCAGCACACACAAAGACACACACATACACACACACACACATCCACGTGTACACTCACTCTTTAATTGACCAAAACACGAATGTTTTTCGACTGTTTTTCAATCCATCACGTTTTGTGCACAGCAGTATCTACAGTACTGTTTCTTATCCTGAGTTAATGGTGCCAGGTAGGTCATTGCATAGAGGTCACATGTTGCTCTGGTTTTTAAAGGGAAGACTGCAGTGACATGTAGGTGTCAATGTTCAAAGGATGGACTTATATATGTAGGTGCACATGGTTGATGTTCAGACAAAACATGACTACTTCTGTTCTCTGCAGAGCTTTATAGAAGCTCCTGCGTAATGAGAGGTCTGCCTCCTTTGAACACACACACAGATGCGCACACACGCACACACACACACACACACACACACACACACACACACACAAGCTGAAGATCTGCTAAGAAACCACTTAACATACATGGAGAGTTCAAGTCAAACACTCACCCATATTCACTTAACCCCTCCTGCCTAGATTACATAAACATGCAAATTCACATGCCTGATGTACACCTCAGTGTGTGTGTGTGTGTGTGTGTGTGTGTGTGTGTGTGTGTGTGTGTGTGTGTGTGTGTGTGTGTGTGTGTGTGTGTGTGTGTGTGTGTGTGTGTGTGTGTGTGTGCTTGCAACTCATTTTTGATTATTATAGCACTGGCAGCAGCATTCCACATGAGCACCTTTGGCCCATTAACACATGGCTGAACAAAATCCAAGGAAAAGCAGAGCATTAATGTGCTCTAGTGACATGTAATGCAATTTTTTTTTACTGTATTCTGTTGAAAAACCGAGGAAAACAAGGTGAAACCTCAAAACATGCAGCACCTCATTTGTAAGTAACCCTGTTCTCCATCTAACACCACTAATGATAAGGAAACATAGCAGCAGTGTATGATTTTGTTATTCTGAAAACCTCATTAAAAATCAATCAATAGTCTCACGTCAGCTATGAAAATGAAGCCATCCTCTGTTCAAAAATCCATTTTTTTTGGATTTTTCACATGGTCAGTTTTATGGTACGGTTTTCTGTATCAGCTGAAGTGTCAATTCAACGCCTCTGCTGCAGGCAAAATCAACAATGCTTGTCATGCTCTACAGCAGATAACCTGACACCCCACACGTTTTCTGTATTCCTAGTTTCACTTATCTGTTTGCAGGGAACTGTTGTCGTAATTCAATTACTGAGTCTACTTTTCCAGTGTCTTCACAAATATGAATACGAAAGGAAAACAATCTGCACACTGTTGACACCAAATCCATCTCTGTAGTCCTGCAAGAGAATTTCCTTTGATCCACTGCACAATGTGCCCGACTCTGCTGTATTTTTACAGGCAATCAACCCTGACACGCAATTAGGTACCTACAGGGAACGCTTTTATTCTGTGTCTTTTTCTCGCCTCTCCTGCAAAGCTGATTCAGCTTGTTTACGATCGGCTTTGCTTTGCAGCTCTGTTGCATCAAGCATTATAGATAAAGTTCTCCCGTTTGCCCTTTTGAACCCCTGATTCTGAAACTCTCCCAGTGGCATTTGTGAGCTTTTGCTGCTAATTTCTGCGCTTAGACATTTTCGGTCATTGAATCATTCAGGGGCTACAACCAGCCCTTAAGAGGAAATACACAGATCCATTCCCCTCTAATGTTTTTCTCCAACAAATGTTCCTTTAAGTGAGTGCCGAAGACTCTTCCCCTGTTTACCCTCCTCACTCTCCAGGTTCTGACTCTGGTATTACCTCTCTCTTGTCCTCTTGGAATGCATTTCCATGTTCGCACTGCCTTCTCTATTGTGTCTTTCAACAACATGCTTGTCTTTACTCAACAACTCCTCAAGTAACTCACTCCTTCTGTACCAATAAGCATTTACCCCCTGGACATTTGGTCCTTGACAGAGGTTGCTTGAAAGGACAGCAATGAAATCAGCCTTACAGAGTTCCTTGCTTCTGTCATGTGTTTCCTGGTTCGCAAGGCACACTTTGTCGTTTGTCAAGAGGCCTACAGACAAATAAATCTCCTGAGGGCAATTGCCCCGTCTTTCCCTTTTTTTCCAATTCCCATTTCTCTCCTTTTTTCCTCTCGTCCTCTGATTTGATCTCTTTTCTCCCCCTCACCTTCCCTTCCTCCCTATACGCCTCTTCACCATCATGCATTATGGAGTAAGCTCAAAGTTGCTGTGCTAGACCTTCAGCCTATAAAAAAATCTGTTGCTGGCGCAGGAGATGAGCGAAACACGGGAGAGGCAGACAAATGGAGATCGTAAGATGATGCACCATAGTTTTGTGTAGTATGGAATGGAAAATCTATACAACAAAAGGGAAGCTGGACACCTCGGAAGATGAGATGATTCATCTCAAGGGGCTATCCATCAATAGAATTGCTTCCAATTTCTTATCGATCTCTTCAACAGAAATGCTGTTCATCCGATGACGATTTAAGGCTAAGAAAGAGATACAAGTTTTCACAGCCTTTCTTTCTCCATCACACTGGGGGGACTGCCCAACGGGACCCCTTGCCCCTGCAGAAAGTCAAGTTGATGCGAACCATAGTCCCAGTCCGTGTAGTCACAGGGTCCACTCCTCATACACACAGGCACACACAGCCGCCAACCCTTAACCCCTTATTCTCTCTATTGCTGGCCATGTCCAGTGAGACCTGAAGTGGATAGACCACTTTTGTCCTGTACAGTTAGTTAATTAAATGTTTGAAACTGATGCCTTAGTTTTCTAATCCTCTGTAATTAGTCAGTAAGTAGAATTACATTTCATATAGGGAACCTCAAAGAGAGAGATGAGGGACACTCTTGTGAGGGCAGGAATTCATTTTTCACAATTGCTGCTGTTTTAGTTGCACCTTTTTTAACAAAGCAAAGTATATGAAATTCCATCTTCTGTACCAAACATCAGTTGAAGTTTCATCACATCAGTGGGTGTAAATTAATAGATGTCTTTGTAGATGTGTGGTTTGGACTCAGGGTGAGATGTGGATCAGGACATGTTGCTCGCCCGTTTTATGAGGAAGGCTTTCAACTCCTACACTTACAGTGGTGTGTATTTGAATTTGTTTCGAGGTTTGATAGTGGGCTGTGACACAGTTTGCCTCTGCAATTATAATGAGAAACATTCACTGTACTGGAAAAGAAGAGGGAGATAGAGAAAGAGAGCAGGGACCCCTATTTAAAAGTGTGAGTTTTCAGTAATTTAAATTGAAAGAATGAACTCACTTCACAGGAGACGTTTGCCTGATATAGATTTTCAAAGAATTTAGATTAATAGTGATTCAAACAGCTTGATTTTTCAATACAAGGAACATAATACTCAAATACTACCTCAGCTATGTTGACTTGCCTCTTTTTTCTTTTTTCCAGCCAGCTCCCATGGTGTTTTTGATAGAGCTGCCTTATCATGTGCAAGCTGTAGCCCTTGCATAGTGTGCTAACAAGCAGCGGTCTGAATCTCCCTCTCGTCCCCACTGGGCATTTTTAACACTAACACATTACCGATGAACTATTATGTGGCTCTGTTACTAACAGTTAAACTCTAAATTTTTGGGGGGGAGCCTTATTTTTGAGGCGACTGGGGCTCTGGGGGATTGTGGACGTCTATGGATTGGAAGGTCGGTGGTCCCAATCCTAGCCCAGGGCAGTCTCTGTGTCAAAGTGTCCTTGGGCAAGACACTGTTATTTCATCAGGCAGGACTGTGCGTGAATGGTTTAGATTACTGGTTGAAGCAGACAGACTATGCCGGGTACCTCTGCCACCAGTATGTGAATGGATGAATGTGACACACGTTCTGTAAAGCGCTTTAAGTGGTCTTGTAGACTGGGAAAGCACTATGTAAGAGCCAGTCCATTTATCATTTTGCTACTCTATCGCTTACCCCTTCTCTTGGACTAAAAAAAGACTATTATGTCCAGACTTGTGAAATTACATCCAGAAATTAGTGTGGTATCATGACAGGCTGCTACTATCTATAAGATGTTGGCAACTGGTGAAACCCTTGTGAAACAAATCCAGGAAATGGATCTTAAAATTTGCCTCCTTTCTTTTGTTTCTGACCCAGCACAATGATCCCGAGGCAGCTCCTGATATCTGTCCGTCATTTTCTGAACCTCCTTCACAGGGTGAAACCTCAGCCTGATGATGTCTTTTGGGTATGCTGCCAAAGATCTTCAGAAGTTGAATGGCTTGTGGGAAGGACTGACTTGCTGCGACCTAGCTGAACCACACAATACAATACCCAGTCAATTTATTTCAGTTCACTTTGGTTAAAACCCATGACTCATTCTTTTTATCATCTGCGTTATGTGACTCCAAAAGGTCTGGAACAGTCATATGAGTGAATCTGCAGGTCTTTCACACATTTGGTTGAGTTGTTGATGAAATGCTTCAGGATATGTGCTTTGTAATCTCTGACAACAGATAAAGAAAGGAAGATGCTGCGGCATCAGCAGGGTCACTGGTCACTTCAGGGCTCCAAGGTATTAAATAGACAAGATGTGAGCTATCTTTGGCCCAGAGGCTGATTTAGATGACTCAGGTGGGGGATCAAAATCAGGAGCCTATTGGAATGTGCTTCCAGATTTATTCGAGTCTGGTAGATCTACGTTATGTTTTCTTATACAGGTACCGTTACACAGCTATGCTCGATTAATAAGACCATGGACATCATCATTAAGACGAGAGGGACTAAGTGTAGATCTGCAGGTTATTTGATAGCCGTCCCACACTCCCTCTTCTCTACATCTGGATGTGATGGATCCGAGGTTCCACTGCTTCCCATTAACATGTCCATCTCTTAAGACCGTCTTTGCCATGCTTAGATCTCTTTACATGACAAGTTCAAGGGGGTGTCATTTGCACCAAATTTAAATTTCCTCCGGGTAATGTGTCAAGGAACGAATCAAAGCCCTCCAAAAAGGCTAAATCTGAATGCGAGGGAAGATTTGGACTCGAAACAGATTGGTAAAGCAGATTGGAATTTCAAATGCAAACCTCGTGGACTAATTTGCATGTGGGCCATAGCAGATTGCTCTGGAAATACAGTAATCTCACAATGAATATGCCTCCAACATAATTCTGTCTGTTGATTGTGGCAGAAATAGGGTGCTTATTATTTTTTTTCCCTCTCTGTGCTGCTTTCAGTGGCTATTTCTGTCTGTGGGGCTGGGTTTCACAGAGACAAATGTGTCTCACATGATTATGTCCTAATTTATGAAATGAAGCATTTTAGGATTGGATTATATTACTCCTCTCTAGTGCAACGCCTCACTGTCTTTCTATTAACCCATCACTTTTTCCTCCCCCATTTTATTTTTTGCTTATTCCCACACATTGACTTCAACCTTCCACTCATTTCTCTGTGTGCATGTGTGTGAAGAGGAAAGATGAAACGGCAATATTTCAGTTTTTGTATCGTAGGTGGTTTCAACAAATTACTGGCCTGAATTTGACCCTCATCCTAATGCTCAACTTCATGGCTAATTTGCCTAACTGGATAATGGGGAATCATTATGCAAGACAGTGCAATACTAGAATTAAATGTATTTCTTTTACAGTTTTTTTCTTCTATAGTGTGTATGTGCACAACTCTGGTTGTTCACAAAGGCTTTTTTAAAAAAAAAAATTCTAATTTATTCTGAATTTGAGTTTGGTAACAGGTTTCAAACATGTTGGTGTAAAGGCAAAAAATCCATTCAGATTTTAGCTGCTTTTTACTTTTATTTCAAGGTGATTCTATAACATCTGATTAGTGCACCTTTTCTGAAACAGTACAGCAAGCTTTTCAATGTGTGTTTATGATGATTGTGTTGCCTCTGGCTCTGTTCAGTCTGTTTTCTTTGGAAAATTATGTTTTGTTCTGACAAGATGGTGTGAAAATACCAAAGGCTTAAAATGTCAGTCTTTGCCACTGTTCCCCTGGCATCTTGTTCCTTGTAAATGGCCTTTGAAGCATTGTTTATGCTCTGAAGGCTGCATGGTCGTAGTAGGTTCGTGTGTGTTTGCTACTTTATCTGCTTCAACGCAATCGAATATGCCTTTTTGTCTGTCTGCTATCGTTGTCCTCTTACGCCACTGACAGACACTGGGTGATCAGGGAGGAAACAAATTACTAAGGACAGCCTCCATTTTGTGGGATAATGAAGATCAAGCACCTCTCCATTTAAATTTGGGCTCAAGGGAAGCCCACAGGTACCAATACATCAGAGGTCAGTGTAAACTTACCGAGATCCACTCACATCTTTTTTAGAGTAAGCGATTTTAGACTGTGATTCACGTATAAGCAGTGCGAATGTATGAAGAACCCACGGGAACAAATTCATACACATGCACAGAGACATGCACCCTGCCACCCATACCTCATGTACACCACTCTGTGGGTGTTGGATCCTGAGGGCCACCTACCTTACTGCAGTGATGAATAAAACAACAGCCACTTGGAGCTGTGTGTGTGTGTGTGGAGAGGTTCTGCTGACGTGCTAGCTTTTAAATGAACTCCTCTGGCTGGCAGTATGGCAGCTTCTGGCCCTGGCTGATGTGAGTGCATGCGCTCGCAATCGTGTCTGCATGCATACATGATAACCTGGGAAAAAATTACCTGACAAGCAGCCAGCAGCAGCAGCCATGAGTGATCACTGTCGAGAGAAAGCCAGACGGACCAACATGGCAGCATTCCTCTCATGCGTGCCTCAACATCTGTGGTCAAATCGAGTGGACGAGAATGTTTAGAAACACCATGCAGCATTTGTCTTCACCTTGATTTACCTTCATGAGCAGTGCAGATTATTGCCTCGCCGTTGATTTGAACATTGACACGTTTCATTGCCTGAAACAACCTTGTGCAATTTTGAGATTTCTCAAGGTTGGATTATTTTTTTATCAATGTAACAAAAGTGGTTTTCCATCCTGTCAACCCTTTTTGACATGGTTATAGAAAGGCAATTGGTGGATTGGCCAGGAAAACTGTGTAATGGATTTGGCCTGAAATGTATTAAATCTTACTCCCTGAATAAAACTTGAACAGTGATGGATAACGACTCCCTTTCATCTCAAATGTGTATTCCATAAGAATCAATCTTGATGTTTGATAGGGTTACAGTCAGTGGTTTGCTGATGCCTGAAGATGCCGGTGCACTCCCAATTTAAACCTTAAGCCTGGGTGTAGTTGTGTAGTGTGGTTTGTAATTCTGAATGTTAACCTTTAGTAGTCACATGGGTCTGCTGGTGCCTCCAGCTCACAAAGGGCGAAGGCAGGATAACTCCGTGGACATGTGAACAGTCCATTACTGGACAAACACACCATTCACTTTGATCTGCGTGGTCTGAAATTATGGGAAGTCGCATGTAGCAAATCCCTATGTTGCAGTTTAAAAATGCTGCGTTTTGTTCGTGTGGGACGTCACATTAGTGGACACTCTTTGACCAGTCAGTGGCTGGCTGTCTGTTGACGTCTCATTTTAGCATTGGCTTGGCTTGCTTGGAACCTCGAGGGAGCATGCTCCAAAAATGATCGAATGATCTCTAATAGATGAGCGAAACTACTCAGCCAAGCTGTGCCAAACCATGCTGGAACTGTGCAGTGGAAAAGTGCCATTATTGATAAGATATTAATATATGTTATATTGTTTGTTGTTCCAGTTAAATCCAATGGGACACATTCTGTTCTAATTACTTTATACCAATATACTTACTGAAATAATCACAAATAAAGTCTTCACCACTGTCCGGGGCAGATATGTTTTCCTGTTTAGGAAAAAAAAAACTAATAGCTGTAGTTAAATATTAATCTCCAGGCCAACTGAAGCCATTCCCAGATGCCTTTATTCCAAGATAAAACATACAGACTTTTATTTTAGTACATGATGTACTTTAAGATGTACTTTAAAAACTCTATCAACTTCTTCCTAAAGAAAGGCTACTGTTTTCAAATTATGACTGGATAACTGCAGCACATTTTTTCTTTGATCCCAATGAAAGATCCATTGCAGGTAATTTGTTCTTCGTTTCTCCCTCTTCTAATTTTAATCACTGCTGAATTTGCATGGCTCAAACTGGAAGGAATTTTTGATCATAATAAATAAATGATATCCTGCTCCTGCAAGCTCACAATGCGCGTCACCTCTCTGCTATCCATCCACCATGTACTTATTGAGGCTGATGTCTCTCTAATGAATCTATTAATCCGACACTAGCATTAATTAGAAACCCATTATTGCCAACTGACCCTGCATGCAAACAGAGTCTGTTTTTTGGGTGTGTGAGCATTGTGTGCACACGTCGGTAAGCTTGTGCTTGCTTGTGTGACCCATAGGATTGCCCATTGCTAATAGGTTTGCAGATGGAGGGCTTTATTATGCTCTTTATGATTTTTTAACCGACTTCACTGCTCACTGCTGGTAATGAACGAAGTGCATGTCTCCTTGTGTGTGTGTGTGTGTGCTAGTAATGAATATGAGTGAGGTGGATGCAGGTTTTGAACAGAAGGTATTCCATGGGGGTCGTAGTGTACTGAGGAGAGGCCTTGAGGGAAAGGAGGTTAGAGAGAGAGATAGAGAATGGACGAGAGAGCACAATAAAGAAATGGTGAGTTGGAAGACAGAGGGAGAGGGAAAAAATGATGGGGAGAAAATGAGGACAGTGTGAGCGGTACTAACTCTGCATTACTGTGTGTGGGTGGATGGATTGATGGTAAAAAAGAACAAATTAGTTAGATAGAGGTAATTAAAGAGAAAGTAGATGATAACGCACATAAGTGCATTACTGATGATGTGCTGGTATTGCCATATTGATCATAGGCCATCTGTTTAGTGTTTATTTAGAGCCCTCATCTCTCTGCTGGCCGCCAGGTTCAGGAAGGCTTACTGTATTGATGAAGGAAATAAACCGTGCCACTGTGTTGTTGTATGTGCGTGGCTGTGCACACATTTGTATTCATGTTTGGGTGCTTGTGTGTATTTGTGCGTACACTGTCTTTGTAGTAAACGGTGTCAGGCTGGGATTCGAACCAGATACATTTCTGCAATTTACAGAGCCCTAATATACCATAATAGTACTGCATTATGGAAAAAAGTGATACATTACTGTAATTATGTGTGGTTCTCAATACTAATTAAAAACTGTGTAGTAAAATACTGTATAGTAGCATCACTCAAGCTCCTTTTTCACTGCCATGGTTCAATTGCTATTTCCAGAATATTGCTTCATTCAGAGTCATTTTCTCGGTTTCCACCAATGAAGAATTGGTTCTGACCAACAAAAAACTTCTTTGCTGGACCAGAGCTAAGAACCTGAGACCAACAGAATCAACCCGTCCACCATTATTTTCATTTGTTTATTTTTGTGAGAGAATAAAGAAGCCGCAGACGTGCTGGAGCAGAAACTCAAGAAGCTAAAGAAAGACTATGGGGACAGAAAAAAGGACAGTTGAAGCAGCACTGAGCAGCCAAGAAGAAATTCACATTTTGATGTCCTGGACTCAGTCCTTGGGGACAGACATAACTGACATATACAGTGATGTTATTATATGGCTCCTGAGCGATGGAAAAGCATCTGGTTTTCAGCTGGATCCGTTTTGGAAGAAAAAGGATAACAGGGGAAAGGAATGAAGAAAATTTATTTAGTCCCTCCAGGACGTGTGATAGGTGTCGAGGGCAAGTAGGACAGAAAGGACGGGCACAGGGGAATGGAATAGAGCCAGTGGGCAAAGAGACGAAAGGCATGTGATGAGATGAAGGGATGTATTACAGAAGAGGCTGGTGGGTGCGAGTGGAAGGAGGAGTGGAAAGACAGGTGTGCCAGACTGCCGGCTGGTGAGGATAAAAAATGTGTGAGAATTTGTGAACGAGGCAGTGGACATATGTGATGGGAAGATAAAGATGAGAAGGATGAAGGAGGACCATAGGAGGGAACTAGAAAAAAAGGCATGAAGAAGAGTAATGTGAGAGAGGAGAAAGCTGGAGAGGGGAGAGACAAAGGGGAGGAGATTTCAGGAGTTTCAGGAGTTAGAAGGGAGCAGGGAATTTAGCTATGGACGGGATTGGGTAACACAATGTTGTACCGGGCAGAGAAATGGATACGAAAGCCTGAAGATGCTGAATACATGGTTTGTAGGGGGGGAGAAAGGCAAAAGGGGGGGGGGGGGGGGGGGATCATTGATTCCATTCCTCCCAGAAATATAATATGACATCTATGATGTGTACAAATCTGGAGCCTCTTACCAGCGCCTCAGGCAAAATCCTCCCAAATGTTCAGCGTTAATCAGGAGCGTGAGCTTAAAGACTCAAGGTGCTTAAAAAGACAGGCTTGTTGCTTTAAAAGCAGATTTGAGGGTTCAGTTCCCATGTGGTCTGGTGTGTTTACGTTTTAAACTAAATTGAAACTGTAACAGTCTATTTTTGCCACATACTTACACGTTCTGTTACCTCAATCTCTTTGCTTTGATCTCAATTCTTCCCTATTGTCGTGAGTACATGACATGGCCAAATGTGCACTGCATGTCCAAAAATGTCATGTCCTCCATCATAGATAGCATTGAGAAACTGAAATGGGAATCTAGATTGGGAAAAATGTTGCTTGAGTCTGTTGTTTAGCGAGGATCAAAAATCATTTGATCATCCATGTGAGTGATGGTCAATACAGCATAAAGCCTATGCAAGGTTGCCAGAGAAAGATGACAGAGAAACACAGAAACGGATGAAGGAATATGATGAAACCAAGGTTCCATAGCTTCCATGTTCTCTCCTGAGAACAAGGATAAAAACAGCATTTTGCCATTTAAGGTCACTTTTAATGTCTAATTCCATGTTTCCAGTTGATTCCAATTAAAACAGACAAGAGACAAAACACAGGTGGAGAAAATTGTGTTCAAGCACTGCTATTCTTGACTTAAGTGTTTGTGTTTGACACTGGGCCCTCCTCCAGGAGCCTCCCGACATTCACTTGAATGTAACAGCAGGACACCGCCTTCAGCGAACGGAGGCTTCCAGCTGCACTGACGCACTGAGGCAATGTGACAGTGCGTGTGTGTCATACATTAAGGTGAAGACGAGAATGTGTTTGTTGTGATGGATTGCAAATCACTGCAAGTTTATTTTCCAAGTATTGTGACAGGCTGAAGAAGTGTTTTTTTTTTAATGCTACACCCATTGAAATAGCTTTTAAAGCATTCAGTATCCGAGATCATAATGGAATCTTCCTGTTTCTGCCCTTCCATCCCAAAAATACACATTTGTATTTGCACACAGCATCCTTTAAAGATGTCATGTCCAAGCCAGGGCAAGTTTACTTGGATTAAATGTCACACAGGGCATCACACTGAACGAAGACGGGAGAGGGAGCTGGAGAGGATCAGGGCACGGAGCAAAGCGATGATTAAGGAGATAAAAGCATTCAGAAAAGGATGTTCAAAAGGGGGCGGAGACCACAGAAGTGGAGAGAATTGAGCAATGGGCGGGCAGAGGTAAACAAGCAGAGAGAGGAAAAAAGGTGAAGGCGCAGGTGGAATAAAAAAGTACACAGTTAGGCATAACAGCAGAACAAAGAAAGATGCAATGTGCTTGATTGAAAGGAAGGAGACAGATGGAGAGACAAGTCAGTCAGGATAAAGGTTACAAGTGAGAAGCGGAGGAGGAATGAGAATGAGGGCAGAAGGGAGTTGATAAAGAATTATTTGGAAGTTCAAAGCTGCAAAATGTGCTCCCCTTTCTGTTTTATGTTTTTGTCAAAACAGAATTGGAGTGGACGCAGTGTAATGCTCTAATCATTGATCCTGTGCTTTACATAGGTACACTGAATATACAGCTTGGGCTGTTTAGGATATGCACTGCTATCAGCCTAATTATCATTTCCTTGTTCTTTGGCACGGGCTAAGGTATACTCGGTCTGGCTCTCAGCCACCGGCGCTACTCCTTTAAGATCCCAGGAAATCCTGGCGGGACTGGAGCTTAGTCAGCTGTGGCTTGCAGACACGACTGAAGGAGGCCAAGAGAAAGAAATGGACGTGAACCACAAAAGAGAGAAATGCTACTGTCGATGGTCCACCCTCAACCTACTTACCCAACCGTATACCTTTGCTGGATGTTCATTTGGCACTTATTCTAATAAGCCTTCAATGTTTTTTATTTATTTATTTTATTTTATTTTATTTTATTTTCCCCCAAAATTGTGTTTTGCTTGCCGCCTAATGAATGGAAACGCTAAACAAATTCTCCACCTACTCAAACTATGTTAATTCACGCAGGAGGAAAAAAGCCCTGGATATCTGCAGTAGGTCGCAACAAAAGAAGGAAACGAGATTCAGTCAGGAGAAAAAGGGTGAGGGGAGAATGAAAGGCAAGGATGGAAACATAGGGAAGGTGCAGCTTTGTGTGGCTGGAGTGCTGCTGAACTACGACTAATGATGGAGCAAATGAATTTAAACACCTATAATTAAAGGGCTAGAAAAAGGACAAGGAGAATGGGAGATCTCTCCACTCATACACAGGAGGACAACCTGGAATCTCAGGCATCCCTCTGTTTTAACTCACTCACTTATACATACAATCTGCTGCTGGATTTCACAAAAACATGCAGAGAAATACGTCAACAGAACAAAGGAGGCTACTGTGTATGGAAAGCTACGCCAGCGAGGTAACCTCGAATGGTTGAATGGAGTATTTATCCTTGTTGTGAAGCCATAGAACACATTTCAATATCAGAAATGTATGTATAGGATTTGGTGATTATTTTTGGACCTGCTGTACATCTTCGGCTGAGTACAAACCTTTGTATTCAACAAGGCCAAGGTAAAAGTACTTTTTATTCACAGTCCCCTTTAAGGGCTTGATGTAAAGATGATTTGCTTCCAACGGTTTGCAAATTAAAAAGTCTGCATGTGCATACTTGCTCTGTATTTGCAAAGTGTATAAAATAGTGCATCAAATTCTGAGGTCAGTGTTTGTCTGGGAATTTTGACCCTCATAGACTAATAGTGGATTACTGCCCCCTATACCTGGGGAAAAGTGCATGACAATTTTGCCTGTCTTGTGGGAATGTAATTGATAAATATTAGAGCTATTTTCATATCTGTCCCCATCAGGCCACAGGCTTGTTGTACCATTAAACCTTTGTCCTTCCTCTCTCTGTCACACACATGCACAAACATTAATTCTAGGCTGTCCTCCCTAGTGTCAGTATGCACTTGCATTCAGCTCAAGCATCACGGCTGTAAATAACAGTCTTTGTGCAGTCTTGCATCCTGGAGCCTGTGTTGGTGTGTGTGTGTGTGTGTGTGTTTGTGTGTGTGAGGACGCGTTTGTTGACATTTGACACCCTTGACGATAACCTCCCCAGTTCATCATCATCATCACTCAGAACCGCCTTGCTTTCATCATCACATCGGGACAGCAACACTTTGGTCCAGCCTTGTTATAAATCGTGTGCGTGTGTTTGTGTGTGCATGTGTGAGTGTGCGTGCATGCGCACATGCGCGTGTGTTCCTCCACAGTCATTATCCTTGTCGGTCTGTCAGCGTTCCTGTCACATTACTGTCATGAGCTGCAACCTCGACAACAGGTGTCTGAGTTTGTTTGATTGACAGAGGAACGCGTCTCCCACTGTAGTTCAGAAATCTGTGACAGTGCCCCGTTTCAATTAGTCTGTGTGAAAGACAGAAGCAGAGAGATACATGAGAAGATAGGGTGTGTGTGTTAGTGTGTGTGTGTGTGTGAGTGACGGGGCGGGGGTTGGTCATAACAGGAGTGAATAGCTGGAGTGAATGAGACGACTGAGCCAGGAGACAGGTGTAGAGACAGTCAGGAGGAGAGGGGTTTGGCAGAGCTTACGTTAAAAATGAAAAGAAAAAAAGACAAACAGATGGCTACCCCCAAAAATGGCACCAGACGAGGAGGACAAGAAGCTTATTTTGTTTTGACTGTTTAACATCTATCACTTTTAATGACCTCCTCTCCTCATGTTCCCCCTCATCTTTTACCATGAAATCATTCTTAACCATCATTCCCCTGCTTGTGCTGAATGGCCATCCTGAGAAGGAGCTGGCTTAATTACTGGGTCTTTATAGAGTGTGGGAACATAATAACTCTGCATTGGATGATGTGCCATCCTAATTTGTTCATTTAATAAGGAAATTGAGCTGTGTTTTGTACGTTAAACAATGTGTCTTTGTCTGCCTGAATGCCATTATCTGATTTTTATACAGTTACGCGGATGGCTGGGCTGGGTGAATTATTCCCCTTTACAACTTTAAGATTAAAATTAATATAGTCATGTTTCTGTTTTCAGGCCAACTGGACTGAAGATATGAAAACCACTAAATAGCTTCATATTCAGAAGTTGTATCGATGTGAACCTTTACCCCGGGTAGGGAATAAAAATCTGTTTGTGCAGCAGTTCATGAAAGCTGCCAGCATGAACTATTTTAGCCACACCACTGGCATAGCTCCACTGGGGGCAAGGTTGACTCATCAGTTGCTCTGCCATTTTAGTTCAATATCTGAAACGTGTCTGAATGGACTGCCATGAAATTTGACGCGCAGATCTGTAGCTCCCTGAGGATACCAGCCAATGACTTGGTGGTCTGTTAACACTGCCCCGAGTTTGACATTCATCAAACTTTGTTTTATGTTAAATGATGAAGCGGCCATTAGATGAACTGTTGAGGCATTAGCTTCACCCATGCTTGCCCCTCTTCCCATTCCCCCACCCCACAGGATCACCTGTCACTGCTTCAGTGCGCTGTTCCCTCTTCATCTAGAACCATCATCGAGCACCGATCATTCATCAGACACTTTGGTTTTCGAGTTAACGTGCCAAAAATGGGGGTATTCTAATGAACCTCGGCTGGTTGTAAAGGTGACCTAGAATGAAAAATTGTATTGTATTTTATTGCGTTGTATTCTATTCTATTCTACCGCTGTGCATAAATGCAACCTCCATGAGATGCAGTCATTCCTGTGAACCCTTGGTTCTCCATCCGTCCATGCTTTTCCTTCATCAGCTTTTCAACCAAACGGTATATTTGGGGTCTGCTGGAGCCTATCCCAGCGCACAAAGTGCAAGAGGCAGGAAATAAACCCTCGACAGGTCTTTGCTCCATCACAAAGCACACACACACGCTATTCACACAAACACCAAGGGGCAATTTAGAGGCTCCAAACAGCCGAATCATGCATATTTTGGTCTAAAAAAAAAAAAAAGAGAGAAAGGATTGTGTTATGAAAAGCAGCCTGCGTAGAAAGAGAAGATGGCTCAGTAAACCATGGGAGAAGTAAATCTGATGTGAAAGGCGCTGGAAGACTTGCACGTCCGTGTGTTGACTCATTAGTCGATCATCGTCCTTTCATCTTTCTTGTCTCCTTTTCCATCCATGTTGTTTGTCTGTTTTGAAAAGGGTTTAACACAGTTTCATCGAATATCAAAGAGGCTGTGATCGTGATATATAGCAGTTAAATATAGTTATGTACTCAGAAATTCTGGAATCACATGTCAAAAGCACTGACACAACTTTACGTGGATGCCTGTACAGCTTATCACCAGTGCTTCAAATTGTTGCCGCCGAGGTAATAAATTACTCAGGCTCTGCTCTGATTAAACTTGGATATTCAGATTCAGAAGTGCTATGTTTGGGACTATATTGAAAGTTAAATAAAATCCAATTTATCTCTTATTTGAGCTACATAGTGACACGCCACACTCCACTTCTCATTTTCTTTCACCTCTACCATCTCCTTTCCATCCCGAGAGGTCACTTAGCATTAAGTATACAAACAAGCTATTTATTGCCCTTTAATCAATGTAAACAAACTAGGAAATTAATACCAAACACCTGCCAATTGCCCGGCAGTTGGTCAATGCTTCTCAACCCAATACTCAATTATACCTAAAACCTTTAATTTTAGATGCTGCTTATTGACCACTGTGGTCACCATAGCTGCTGTCACAGAGCAGATGGTTTGGAAATGGCTTAGTGATTTAGTATTGCAGGTGCGACAGGGGAAGTCTGCCCATATTTGAGTCTCTCTGCCCGCCCTTGGGGCGTCTGGCTAAAGATTCAGTGCTTTTATTTCCTGCTTGATTTATGTAGTGACGTTTGCCTTTGCGCTCACAATCACATTATTGGAAAAGAGGAAGTGCCAGGATCCTGTGCGTTGTGTGTGAATGTGTTTGTAAATCAGCTTGTAGTGATGTTGTTCTAAAATAACAGGCAGAAATCTGCAGTCATTCAACCAATCATCCATTTTCATCTTTTTTTAGTTTCATCCACGCATATACACATCCTCAAACAATTAGATAAAATACTAAATATCACTTTTTACTATATATATATACATTTTTATATATGTATATATATATTTATATATATGTCCATGAATACAATGGACACATACAATGGACAATGGACAAACTGACTAAATGCCTCCATCATGATTTTTATTTACTGAACTATTACTTGGATTTTTATTGCTAAGCCTCGAGCAACAACAGGATGTTAAAAACATATTGGGATAATGAGTCAGTTTTTCATTTCTGTTTTCCTCAATATGGCAAGAGGGAACGGAAAGAGTAGGTGGTTAAGAGATCACGGAAGAATGGAAAATGGCTGATAAATAGCTCTAATAAGCGGGGAATTTACTCCCCTTAAATATCCTCCTGTGGCTGGTGGGCTGTTGAACCAAACCCAAGCATACGTATACCACTAGAAAACAAATTGTGGAATATTTCAGACTTAAAACAGGATACAGCCCTCCACTTCTCTCTTTGGTCCGTTCATTTGTCCTCTAGACATACACAACTTGACATTGTCACCCTGTGTCACAGATCTTACCTAAAATGTGTACAAATCCCTCCACAGCAGTGTCATCTTCAGGCCGATTGGAACCTCATTCATAATGTATCCCTAATGGAATAATTAATGAGAGAATCACTTTTTAACACTTTTTCCAGGCTTGTTTGTCTCACCCTATCTATACTGCATGATCGTAGCAAAAAAACAACCAAGACTCAATCAGTGGTCGGGTATTTACAGTGGCCAAAAGCTGATGGAGATGGCGTGTCGAATGATTGAAGGATGCATACTTAATGAGGCACTTTGATGAAGAAGCAGTCAGCATAGCGCTCCTAAATGCCATCAAACAACAGTTCTGAATTTTCCGTGTACTGTCTGTGTTGAAATGAATTATCCTTCAGAAGTTCAAGAAGTGTGTTTGTACACACAAAGAAAACATGAAGCTTGTACTACTGACTCTACCAGGGCAGGATTTCTTTTAGATTGGACCTTAAATTTTGCAGTCTTTGCCCACTGGACTATGTAAGATCAAATTACAGCAATTGTCTTGCAAATACTATACAAAACAATCCTCGGCCAATGTATCCTGCCAACTGATTAATGGAATATGTAACCAATGTCTTGCACACACACCCACACGTTCCCCTACACTGGTACATGATGCTTATTTTCTGGTCAGTGCAATACAGTTAGCACTGCTTCGCTGCTCTGGCTCACATAATTAGTTGACCAACGGATGAACTGGGTTGAAATGAGAGGCTTAAAGGGAAGAGGGAGAGAAATACAGAACACATGTTTAATTGAGTGTAATGAACTGAAACTGAGACAAAATCTCTACCAGCCAGTGTGTTGCCTGATTCACCTGCAACGCTGCAGCTTGGCATTTACTTTTAGGACTAATTTAGCGTCGACTTGTGGTGACTTATTGTTCCGCTACAAGGACTGGTACCAGTCTTTTCCTCCTCTGTTTGCCTTTGTGCTGCAACAATTGAAGCTGACTCACTGGATCCTTTGGCAGTATTTGACCTCAGCATGAACAATGATGTTTCTCCCTCACACCCTGTCTTTCTCAAGCTGGGCCCGAGTTCAGGGACTGGACACTACAAAGCCACATGACCATATAATAATAGAGCAGCAGCAGAAAAATACAGCCTTCTTCCCCTCAAAAGCTGGAAAGTGCATCAGTTCTTTCTTTCGCAGCACCCAGAATCCCAAAACCTGTTACAAGCTCCAGATATAACTGTTGCAAGCCTTTTATTTATTGTCTAATTCTTTGTTTTGATTCCCCTTTACTTCAAAGTCTCTGCCATCTCTGCCATATGAGCTATGTGGGTGTAAATATCGTTACCCCGAATGGTTGAATAGATTTGTTTTTTCTTTATCCTTGTGCTCTGGTGATGACATAGAAGCTATTTTCGGGGCACTGGTTTAATCAGAAATGCCTCAGATGCTTTTTACGAGATCTTTTACATTTTGGTTGACATATATGGTCATTTTCTGCACAGAACTGTACAATTAGGTCAAGTAGACCGCCTTGGAGATTGGCATTGGTGTGGTATGGTATGGCCGCCTTTGGAACTTCTCGTGCTTAATTCTATCTGTGAACTCTAGTTTCAGTGTCTGAGATGTACATCATTGAGGGTGCGAAAATGTTTTTGGACCTGTCGTACATCATTTGCATTTTGGATCTCCTTTAAATATTGACTGACATGTCATTGTCAACGTTAAAAGCTTTGAGTGGTCATGACGACTAGAAAAGAGCTATGTAAGAAGCGGAGTGACAATCACTCAGATGTCAGCCTTGGATATTTTGCATGTTGCCTCAGGTTAGCACATTTTTAAACTTTGTCAGCTCTTTAACATGTTTAGGAGCTCGGTTAGGCCCAGCATTTTGACATTGTGGCTTGTTCGGCTCTCTCCATTCCCTGAGCTATCTGACCCTGCCTATCAGTGACCACTTCTTCTCTCTGCTCCTGTCCTTGTTCGTAGGCGCCATCTTTGATGAGTCGGCACGTAAGGACGATGAGGTGTTCCGCCTGGCTGTGGCAGATCTCAATTTGAACAATGAGATCTTGGAGACGGAGAAGATCACCATCTCTGTGGAGTTCGTCGATGGGAACAACCCCTTCCAGGCCGTTCAAGAAGGTAGGATGAAAGCACCTCTGAGTTGTTTGTTGTGTGTCTCACAGGTGCATCAGTTTACACCCCCGATTTCTCCAGTTGTTTTTTCTGTTAGTATGAAAGTAAATTTAAAAGGAGGACATCAGTTTGCTTCAGGGCAGAGTGCCTTTTGCCACAAAAATGATCTGGGTCAGACAGAAATGAAAGCACTTGTTTCAACATTGATCCCTTCACAGTTTCTAAATTTCATGATGTTTTTTTGTGCTTAAGCACTGCTCTGTGAGCCCTCAGCCATTCTACCAATTATAGCTTATTTACTTCCAAACTGCCAACGTAACCACTGCAATTATTGAAGGACCTGATGTGTGTGTTTATAATATACCTTTATATTTTCAGCCTTTGTATGTATGCAAATCCTTAAGTCTCCCCTTGATGACAACAATGCTCCTTCACAGTCCTGTCTCAATTTATTTATTTATTTTTGTCGACCCCTTCAATAAATTGAGAACAGCGAGGCACAGGAAATGAATTTATGCATCAAGTACAACATCAAAAAGTTGGCACAAAATCAGCCTCTGTCTTTAATGTTCCCTGGGTTTTTATGCATGGCTTGCATGTCCTCTGAGTTGACCTGCATCACACTGTCAGCTGAGGACGGGGCGTTGTTTTATATATTTACTCATCCCCTCTGTTTTTATTTTCTTTTTTTATCACAGCCAGATGATTTCATCCAAACATAGTGTGGACTGGAAATTGACCCTGGAATGAGGGTATATGGTATGGGAATAAAGGTTTAATTCTATAGTTGTAGTCTATAGTGGTACTCCACACAGCTCCTCTATTTCATGTGTACACAGCCAAGATCAACAGACCTTCTCACTGGGCACAGTGAATTCAAAAGGTCACTGCTTTAGCGTTGCACGATAAATTGATTTGTGTGGTCTGTTGTGATTTATTCATCAGAAGTCCTTTAGATACAAGTATGGAAGCTGACAGAACAGAAAGAAGCAGGTTTGTCATACATATATATTGAAAAAGGGCAATAAAGCAACAGGTTCTGATACTGTTAATGTTTGTTGTGAACGTTAATTTGATTTTAGGTGGAAATGTAGTGACAATTGATCTTGCTTGGCACTTTTTTACCAATCAGTAGAAAATCACTGAAAACATGTTTGCTGCACGGCTCTGTCAAAACCTAAAGCCGGAGTGAAGTTGTTCATTGTTGATATAGATTATGCTGTCAACACAAATGAGAGTTTGTTTGCTCTGCACACAACTGCGTCGAGCAACAGTGTTGCCGGTGCGCGGGTTAAATGTGCCCCTCAGGAATCCTGCCAACATGGAAACGTCATTAAAAATAAGCAGAGAAATAGGGATGAGCGTGTAGGTGGTTCTGTGCCATTGCAGCAGTCTAGTTTTATGTGCTGCAGGGCAGGCACAAGCTCATGAAGCAACCGTAACCCCAACATGGAAACAAGTGCTCAAACACACAGTCCACGCACAGTGAGTCACACACAGACATCAATGAACCGCAAATGTCAACATCCCTCATACAAACCTCATCTGCCCCAACTGAGAAAAAAAAAAAACTATTTGTACAACTGATCGCCCACTTCATATGCACTTTTCGAAATTAAATTTTCAATCATTTATGATGGAGCCTGTTTTCACCCCCACAAGGCTTTCTAAGCTTCATTAACAATAAGCTAGACAAAGCTACGTTAAGTGAAGCAACAAATCCGATGGTCTTTCAGTTGCATCGTCCTCTGTCTCTGTAAGCGTTTTATTTCTCAAGTACTGAATATTCTATTCTGAAAAATGATATAGCAACAATATATCGGTACAAATAGATCAGGATCATAACTAACTTGTGTGTCTGGGTGTGTCTGCCTGGGCGTATGTCAACCGTTAATGAAATGCTAGTTGCCCTTTGGAATCATCTAATGAAGTCATTCAAAATAAAAGGGGAATTAAGGGTGAACAGAGACAAATACCCCATGTAATTAATGATATAATAGCATTTTCCTGTGTTCCTCTCATTGATTTTAAGATGCCTCTTTAAGGGGAACTCTCACATACACACACACACACACACACAAACGAGTTCTTGACATGAGTATGCACAAAATATTCTCATCTATTCTTTGTATTTATGTATTGACAAGAATGCATCCTCCTTATGAGCAAGCAGAATGAAAAGCCATTCTCAGGGTTGCTCTGACGGTTTTGTTCAGTTGACAAAAGTCTTCATAAGGTTTCACCAAGTGTGCATGTTGGTGCCTAAAAGTGAGGGGTAAGTGAGGGGTCACTCCGCCAAATCTGGTCAGAAGGGAGATTGAATTGAAATTGCCAGTAGGATTATGGAGGATATCTGCTGCTGGGTAAAGGTCTCTGCCCTGAAGTGAACTTCTCTTGTCACGTCTAACCTTCCTAAGGAATTATTTGTTTTCACAAGGTAACATAAGACGTTTAGAGAACAGTGCTGTGTCAGGAGGGATGAGATTATCTATTCTGATCTATTCTGACAGTTGGACATGTAAGTGTGGGTCCGTCCATGAACTGCAAGAAAAAAACGGTCGAGGTGTCTGGACATTTTCCCTCAATTTCCCACCACATGGTAATCTATGGTTCAGACTGATGCTGTTTCGCTTCATTACCAAAGTTCCCCAAAACTTAATGATTAATGTTTACTGGTTCGAAGCACTATGTCTGCACATCCCAATCAAAACACTTTTGCACCATAGTCACTCTTGAATTATCCTGTTGTCAGTAATTGGCAGAATTGCGTTATTGACTTAAGATTAAACCAAAACCAATGGATTTAAGAAGCAACAAGGAAACACACTATCCTGTCAATGATTCAATTAACTGATAATCAAATACCAAAACCCTATTATCAACAGCTGCGCATACGCTGAAATAAGCGCACACCCACACGTGCACTTTTATACACACACGCTTACACACACACACACACACACACACACACACACAAGGTTGACGGAGCACATAATGTGAGCTTGTTTCCTTTGTTTGTACTTGCTGTGTCTTGCGGTCAAACAGCACCAGGCCGCATGTCTTCAGCAAACAATGGTAGCCATACCATGAGAGTATCTGTCTAGCTCAGAGGACCTTGAGTGGATGTTATGTATGTTGTGGGTGTATGTTTGTCTTCTGTGATCTTCCAAAGGCTTTGGTGCTTTGATATATGGGCTCTGTAGTGGTGGTCCATAGCTGCTCTGTCACACTTTGAAGTCCCAACCTGATTTCTATTATCTCGTGCACGCATAGGTCAAATATTTGTTTGTTTTCTCTATTGTTCGTTTTTTTTTCTTTCTCGGGATAGTGAGCTGCTCACAACTCAAGTGTCCTATTTAGAATATCAGCATCATGTGAAAAAGACAGCAGGTGTGTGATGTAACAGCGCAGCAGGAGGCAGCGTTGAATGTCTGCTCTTTGACAGAGCAAACTGACCCCTCACCGTGCTCCTGAATCTGGCACAATGTGTCACTTTTGGTCTTTTGTTTCTCTTCATATTTAGCTTTTCTTACATTTCCCTGTACATTCTCGCTCATTTTCTTGCTAGTCTGGCTGCCAGGCTGCCTGTTTGCCCATCTGCTTGTGTAGTTAGCTGGCTGATGAATTGATTGCCTGTCTCCCTATCTGCCTGTCTATCTGTGTATTTGTCTAGCTAACTGGAAACTTGACTGCCAAATCAATCGTCTTTGTGCCTGTCTGTCCCTCATGTATTATGTTTTGTCAGTGTGCTGCTTCGGGGGCCTGGGAACAGGAATGAGAGGACTGATTTAATCCAATCAATAGTTAAAATATTTTGTATTGAAATACTCTGTCTTTTCATATGCAGGATGGCTGGTTAAAGAAATTATATATACTTATGTAGCGTGATATTTCCCTAACACAATAACCTGCCTACAAGTCCTGCCAGGAAATTGCTAGTTTGTCAGCAGGTAAGGTCAAGAAATAATGCTGAAGCCTTTCATTTATACAATGAAATGTTAGAACTTGCTGCAGTCACATGTCTTCTTGAAGGTCTATAACGGAACATGTACATGTGTATCAGGGTAATGTGTCCCTGCCTGTTATTTGTGCTCACATGGTGCAGTTCAAATATGTGATATGTTGCAGATCACACCGACCCTCATTTTCCAAGCAGGCATAGGAACTGGTGCAATTCCAGGTGAAAAAAAATCACCGTAGGCCAAGTGTGATTCATAAAAGCTGCATATCTCACCAGCCAGATTTTAAAAATGTGTGAAAACTACTTAGAAATCACAGTTTGGATGCCTTGCCACCTGATTTTGTGTACACTGACCTGGCTTCAGATTTGGTGTGCAAATGCTCATGTTTAAACCGTGTACATTGAGAAAATGTATGCAGATGCAAGGGGAGCATGCAAACAGCAAACAGAAAAGACCGTCAGTCCAATAGGGTGTCTAACGTGAGATCTTCCATCCCGTAGTCTTGTTAGTCCACCATTAAAGATGCCCATTGACTCTGAAAAAAGGAGTCATGTATTGATACTATACGAAAATGTTGATTAATAAAGAGGGCTCCAAAAATCTGGTCATTGGATTTAATTTTTTTTAGTTTGAGTAAGAATGACAGCGAGCAACAGCAGTAGCTCAGGCCAGGCTGCAGTAGTTACAGGTCTGATATCTGAACAGAGTTTAGAGGGGAAAAAAATGTTTAAAGGACTGTTACTTTGATCCCAAAGTAATTTGCATGTCTATTGAACAGAAAGTTCACATTTAATCAAGTTAATCTTGTTGAAACAAACCAATTTAAGTTTAAGAGGCACAACACAGCCATTCCCTTGATAAGGCCTTGGGTCCAAGAATGATTTTATTTCTTAATACATATTTATTTTGGTGGAAAAATGTACCCGAAAATCAGTGCAGGGTTCCTTTTTTTGTAGGTTTTTCAGGCTCATGATTGTAGAACAATTCAGCCTCACTCATATCATACATGCAGCAATATGAGACAGAAATATGACGAGAAGCGGAACATTTTTACTTTGATCTGAGAAGACAAAAAAGAATAAAAGGAGTATATTGAGTGATTATGCTCCCAGTCCTAAAATACTGTCTGGCCCTTATTTTCTTAGAAAGAAATCTTCTTATCTACAAAGCACGAAGACTATTAAACTAATATGGGAAATATAAAACGACACATCATAATAACAAATTAGCAACAAGACCGTATTACAGATTCGCCAAACTAGCTTTCGATTAAAATGATTTATCTAAATGATGCACTGAACGCTTCGAGTCGTGTGTGTGTGTGTGTGAAAGAGAGAGAGAGAGAGAGAGACTAAGATTGTCTGTGTGAAGGTTAGATTAAATCACACTCCCCCTCTCCCTCCCTTCCTTTCGCCCTTTCTTCCGGCTTCATGGTGCTTAATTGTGAATCTGCTACTGTCACTTATATTCACATTTCACTCCCTACACCTTGTCCCGCCATCTCCATAGTAACTGGGCGAGACATTACTTGGGGATGGGGTGGAGCTCGTGTGTGTTGTGTATGTGTATGCATGTCGGTGTGCGCCTGTTTATGTCGTCATCGATTAAAGCAATGAGAATCGCCTAATTGGATAACAGTCAATGAGAAGGTGGGGGGTACTACAGGAGGGAGGGAACTCAATAGTTGTCTCGGCTTATTTTTCATTCCCGCTTAGTCTTGACGCGCAGGGCACACAGGCAGATTTATGCACACACTGCTTCACACACAGATTAAAAAAGAAAAATCACACCTGTACTAGAAGGTGCACAGATCCACACCAGCATCTCTGTGGACGTGACAGACCACACTAACGTCAATGACAACTCGGTACTTATTTCTGTTCCTCCCTTCACAGTGGACCATGGTAACAAAGGTCAGAAATGATCCCAAGAATAGTCACGAATGAATGTGTGATCTAAGAGGGATGGTACAAACGAGTCAATTTGCAGCTGAGGAAATTTAGTTAAATCAAATGTAGACATGTTTATTTTTTAATCTACTGTATCACTTTGGATAATGGTGTCTTCATCATGACTAAATATAAATGCGATGTAAGAGACGATTTCATACGTGACTGAAACCCTGGCTTTGAATTGACTGACGTGTACTGTGGTATTTCCAAGGAAATGAATCTTTAGCTCAGCGAGAGACAAATATAAAGTGCTGCTTGTTTAAGTTCATTCTTTGCCTACTGCTCCCTTATCCCCAGCTCTCACAGGACTCAAGCATGATGCTTGGCAGACATCTTAAGTGCAGCTTCAGGAGAGTATTGATTGCTGTGAAATTTTATAGACAGAGGTGATATGCTGTGGTGTGAGAATAGAAAACAGAGAAACAAAAGACAAATGGGGAAACACGAGTGAAGTGGTGGCGCAAAGGCAAGAGGATTTAGTTCACAATGTTTGCTTGTATTAATGTGATATTAATAAGATTTAAATGATTGCTGTGAAAATGCTCTAGGACTGGGTAAAGATTAATTATGAGGGCTGCTATGGCAAAATGGAATGTGTATGAAAATGATAATAACATGCTCCATCTTCTTAAGTTCTTAATTAAAGTTTCAATGGATTAGAGTGACTGAAATATATATTTAGAAGATTTCTCGTCTTTTCAATTTATCTGCTCTGACACAGTGGAACCCAGTGATTCACAGGAACGATGTGTTATAGTGCTAACGTCAGCACGAAGCAAATGCCTTGAGGGTGTGAGAAACTTGACTGCCTGAGTGTGATGAGAATAACTAAAGCGGACTTTGTCGTGTTGATGTACACTTGGCGATAATGTAAACACGCTAGCAAATTAAAACAAAAAACAAAAAAAAAAACAGGGAGGTGCTTCACTCACTTTGACCTTCTCCATTTTGGCAATAGATTTTTATTCCCAGTGCAAAGAAATAGAAAACTTGAGTCTGTGATCAGAGCATTTTGCCTTTTTTTTTCCTTCAGAACTTCACAGTGTTAGATGATCTTTTCTGTTTATGAAACATTAATGTGCCGTTTAAAAGATTTAAGAGACCCCCCTCCTCTGGCGGAGTTTAAGTCTGTAATCCAAATATAAGCAAAAGTGTCAAAACCAGCAGAAAAGGCAAAGCGCTGGACTAGAGACAGAAAGAGCTGAATATGTTTGAGGCAAATCAAGATTAGCTACTTCCATCATCTGCAGCCCTGGCAATACATTTGCAGTTTAAGGCTTTGATTAGACACTATAATTCTAAAAATTACAATATGTGTCTGGAAAATCGTGGTGAAAATCCTACAGGCAACATGTAAGACTCTGTGATGTCCCTTTTCTCTCTCTCTCTCTCTCTCTCTCTCTCTCTCTCTCTCTCTCTCTCTCTCTCTCTCTCTCTCTTTCAGTGATAATGCAGCCTGGCTATGATCTGGAGCTGCCAACATCTTCAAATGTTTTCACCCACTAGGGGGCAGAGTGTTTGCAAGGCTTGCTGCCAAAAATCATTGAATTCAGTGTTGAGACGTCATAGTCCAGGTGAAAATCCCACTGGTCAGAGAACAATGATGTATGAAACTTGTCACTCCTGAGGAGGGAGCACTTGTTTTTTTTGATGCCTCAGTGTGTTTCCTGGCAGTGATTTACTAGTTGAATTAATAGCATTTACTTTTTTACCAACACAACAAGGATCAATCTAGTTTCCACACATGATTGAAGATACAAAGTAAAATGTGAGCTTGGAGATAAAAAAGACAACACCCCTTCTCTTCTCTGCAGAAATTCTCAAAATAGATGACCCACTCAGCTATGGATGAAGTGTTTTCCTCAAGTGGCATTTGGTCAATTTGCAGACTTTGTGCCTGCAAGTGTTGCCCGTGTGCCATTTATGTTTGCAACACAGTGAAACCTCTAAGTTTAGACATTTTATGAGCAATATATGGCATCCTGAGGCTGTTACAAGAAAATCAAAGTCGACTCCTAAGGCCCTAATTGTGCTTGAAAGCTGGCCATTTTTTGCACCAAAAGGCTTTTTAACCAAAAGTGAGTATGAAGAACATGTAATGGCTTCAAAAATGCTAAATAACAAGACCACAAGGACATATCAATTTTCACTGGCAGTGCAAATGTGCGGTGAGACGGAGCCATGAAACCATGAGGCTTCTGCTACATTTTACTGTACCACATTTTTTTTTCAATTTTTGGACAATTTTCTGCCAAACTCGGCAGGGGAGAGGTGCATACACACACCTGTTTGTGTCCTGCTGTTTCTCAGTGCTGTCCATGGTTCTGAAAGCCCACTAGCTCTGGGAGGACAGAAAAAAAGATCTAGTGTGACTTTAATCCAGGCAGCACGGTGGATAAGTTGTTATCACTCGCCTCACAGCAAGAAGGTCCGGGGTGCTACTCTCATGCGGTGTTTGTTTAGCCGAATACTACTGGAGACTACAAACTGCCCCTGGGCATGAGTGTGTGTGTGTGTGTGTGTGTGTGTGTGTGTGTGTGTGTGCGACAGGCTCCAGTAGAGCCTTGTGACAGTTTCGAGTATAAAGCAAATCAATAATCTTGTGGATCTCTCTTTACTGTAAACCATTCCCTCGCTTCACACTGACCTCCATGCTCCAGTCACCTGGAAGGTGCTTCCTGACTTCATCTCGTGACCACGATCTACAACGGGTCATTGTGCTGTGCTGCTTCCCTACGCCATGATGTCACACACACACAGCGGATCACCACTGTCAATTAGCCACTGAGGAAACCAGGGCCCATACATTTAGTCCTCGGTCACATTCCCTTAGCTTGCCTACCTGGTCCACCTTTCTGTCCATATTGCTCTCCAACCTTCGTGTGCTCTCTGATGTGCATGCTCAGAAGCCTCTCGTTAGCTGCCATAGAGACCAAAGACATCTCATTTTCTGAAGACGTTCCATCACTCAGGGCCTGAAAGCCCTCCTTCTGCTGCCATCTTTGCTTCATTTATCCATTTATCTTAGGGTCTAACAAACCACTGCGTGCACGCACACACACACCCAAGCAAATGGTACAGTACCATTTTTTTGCTTACCATTCACTAAATTTCTCCTCCTTTCTCTCGGCAGTGGTCATGGCTAAATGTGAAGACGTTAACCTCTCTCTTCATACAGCTTTTTATGTCACCATCCATTTTTTTATCATCTCGCACTCTCTCTTCACCTTCACTCTCTATCTTTATACAGTGATAAATTGCTACAATTCAATTACCCTCCCTACTAATCAGAGGGGTTGGGAGGTGGCAGGGGGTTGGCTGGCAGATTGGGGTTGGGGGGTGGGGTATCCATGGCAACAGTGACATTTTACAAGAGGCAATATGATGCTATTTTATGTGTGTGATGGAGTCCAGCAGCTGACAGCTGGGGACAAACCAGATCTAACCAGACATTTGGGACTGTGAATGCTGTGTGTGTGTGTGTGTGTGTGTGTGTGTGTGTGTGTGTGTGTGTGTGTGTGTGTGTGTGTGTGTGTGTGTGTGTGTGTGTGTTTGAACAGAGTCAGAAGTGCATCTCTTTTGAAAGTTTCCTTCCTGCCCCAACTGAGCATTGACCATTGCACACACACTCTTTTTCTCCCCACCTCCTCTCTCTCTCCCTCTGCTTCACCATCTCTCCCCCATCTCTCTCTCCTCCTCTTTCTCCCTCTCTCTGGCTCAACCCCCCTCTGTCTTTGTATCAGCTTGTGTGGCTGCTCGATAGCCAGCTTCCCCTCAACTCTAAATACACAAAGACAGTCCTTCAGTGCAGATGGAAAGAGATCACCGTGAAATTGTTTTTGTTGTCACTTCTCCTTTAAAGCAGAACTGTCCTTCAAGTGAAAACTACATTTTAGATTTTCAATGGGTATTTTTTTTTGCCCTCCAGCCCCCACATGAAACATTTCCTTTAAATTCACATTCATAAATTGCGGGCGCAGGTGGATGTGCATCGACCGCCTGGAGTGACATCATTCATTCCCTCCTCTAATAGTGCCGCATGGTCAATGAACTAGTATGAGATGATGTTGATGGCTGGACTTTATTGCAATGTGACAAAGACATCAATAACCCCACGCTGTGAGGCTGATAACATGTGTCTATGCTCTATATGTTTTCCTGGACTAGCAAAGCAGAAACAGTACCGACCATGGCTGTCGGACATTTCCTCTCATAGTTCAATCCAGCGCAATTACCGGAAGTTGCAAGTACATCTGAGAAAGCATATGTGCTGATATCTGTCACCATCTTGTCACAGCTACACTCAGCAATACAACGAATTAGGCTTTTAAATAAATTAACTCAGGCCCTACTTCATTTATGACTCTAATGCTGTTGTCAAACATACTGACTTAATACACACATCTCAGCCTTTGTCTATCCATCTTTCTATCTGTCTGTCTGTCTGTCTAGCTTTAACACCACATACACACAAACACACTCTCTTTCACTCTTTCATGCACTCAAGATGCCGTCTTCTTGTCATTCGTCTCATTTGCTCAAGTTGAATATAGCTCATGAGCAGCTGTGGTATCTGGCAGATACCACAGATTTGTTGGTGTGTACACTGTATAAAAATGGCAAGTGCAAGTCCTACAATCCACTTTTTGCACACACACACACACACACACACACACACACACACACACACACACACACACACACACACACACACACACACACACACACACACACACAATAACAGCAAAGTGGAATCAAACAAGCTTATTCACTGGAGGATTAAAATTGAGAGTTTCTCCTCCTTAAGAGCATTTGGCATGGTAGAGGGCTGTTTTACCACTGGACAAAACTCTCAATAAATTAATAAACAGCACTGATATACTGTGATGGTGCGAGTGCACACACATCAACACACACACTTGGGAAGCAGAAAGCCAGCCCTCCTAATGCCTAATGCTTGTGTTTTATTGCATTCATAAACTAAGAAGACAGAGAGCAGCCAAAAAAACTTTTCTTGATTTGATTTGATGTTTTTTGGATACAAAGTGCTCTCACTGCTTTTATTCAGCACAATTGAATTCAAGGTTCTATTGGGAAGAGAACTGACTGTATTACAAAAATGAGATACAGATAATCACGTTTAAGACCACAGATTTTGTCACAGTGGGACCTGGCTCCATCTGAGCATGAAGTTGTGTCTGTCCCGATGAGTGGCAGATACACGCACATGCTCCCCACCTGTACCCTCAGAGGGACACATATCCTCCCTCTACAAGAAGGTCCCCGATCCCAATCCTCAAAATAGTTGCAGTGATATCTGTACACACATGCACACACGCACACACACACACACACACACACACACACACACACACACACACACACACACACACACACACACACACATACACACACACACAAGTTGCTTCCTGTTCCAAAAATGTGGTGACATGCTCTGTGTCCAGGGACAGAGAATAATTCATCTGTTGTCTGTGTGACTGTGTGCATGTGCGCATGCGTGTGCTCATACCCTTTTCACCCCGTAGGGAGATTGTAATTGTTTTGCCTGCTGCCAGACCAGCACAACCTCAGTCCCTCTCTATATCCCTCTTTTTCTCTGTCTTTCTCTTTTTCACTTTCAGTCACTCACAACACACACATACACACACAAAGACACATGCGCACACACAGACACACCTTGGCGTTCTCTCCCCCTGAGACCTCTATTGTTGTGATTTCAGCTTTTCATTTTTTTTAAAGCCGTTTCATTCACTGCTGATCCCTACCTACACTCTGAGGACAACTGTGTGTAGTTTTCCTAATTCTTTTATCGGTTACATGATGGTAATTTCCATCCATCCGTCCATTCATTCATTATCTGTCTGCTTTATACCCATTGGTGTCTCGGGGGGTCTGCTCGTGCTGGTTTCCACCTCACATAGGGCGAAGACAGTGAATACACCCTGGACAGGACAGTCCATCACAGGACACACGCACACACACACACGCACACCATTCACTATCTCAGTCACACCAAAGGGTAGTTTAGTCCCTAGCTGGGTAGCTACACCATAGCAATTTACATAGGAAATTAAATGTAGTCTAGTTATTCAGTCTAGTTACATAGTCTAACTAGACTTATGCATTCAGCACCGAATGCAATGGATATATCCCCGAACACCCCGAGGCAAGATTGAACAATCCGTGTTCCATTTGCATCAAGTTTGACATCAATCGACCTAATAGTTCTGGAGATATTAAGCACAATTTTTCAACCAAAGTGCTGCCCCTTGTGGACAAACTTATGATCCAAAATGTGTGAAAATTGCATCAGTTCTTCATCTATGAGTGATTAATCTGTCTGCCAAATATCAAATCCAAATGGTGTTTGAGTTATAGCGTTAACATGAAAAACATGCGGCAGCGGCGGTCAGGCCAAAACCATAATATCTCTAACACTTCGCGTTCGGGGATATAAACATTTTGTATTATCTGGCAGAAAATTGTTGTAATTAAAATACAATGAGTGCATTGTCCCCTTTTTTTGCACATATTCCCACCTTACCTATTCATTGCCTGTCCATTCTTTTTTTTTAACTTTGCCATCCCATCTCTCACTAAGGAAAGGATAACAAGTTCCCTGTGGTTGATGCTTGATGTCCAGTTGACAGGCTGTCAGTCAGACCACTGAGTTACGCCTGAACTCAAACTGCACTTTCTCTTTGACAAACGGGTGATGCGTGTAAATCACCTGGATGAGACTTGTTGAGCAAGACCGATATTGGAAAGGCCAGCCGATTAGAGGGTTATCGAGGGTATTTCTCCTGTGTTTTGGGCCATTATTGGAACTGTGTCGGGCAGTTCCCCAGGGCCTAGTTGCACACATGGACACACACCCACACACAAGGATCCACAACAGAACAACAGCTTCAGGGTCAGACAGGTGCACATGGAGAGGAATGAACTAAAGGAGGCACTTAAATGAAATGTGAGGAAGAGCCAATGCAGTGGCACCACCTGTAGTCAACCACATAAAGAGATAAGGAGAGGCGTAGCGATGTTGATGGCATGAGTATGAGAGAGATGCAGAGGGGGAAAGAAGCTGAAGAGAATGAGATGAGCATTGCCCTCTGCGATTTGGGGAAGAGAATTGGGAGAGGTAAAGGGGGACCGCAGCTGAAGGAAATGAGCTGTTGGACTGTTAAATTGCCTCCTCCTGCTGCACTTGGCACCCTTCTGGGTGAAGATGTCAATAATGATTGAAATATCAGCATCACATGCACATACTCTAATTTAAAAGATTTTTGCATCTCATCCAAAACTCTTTTTTCCCCTGTTCCACCTTGTTTACACTCTTCACATCATATGGTTCATTTCTAGATCCAGCTGTTTTGGCTCAAAAACACCTGTTTGATAAGTCTCTTTAGATGTCCACCTCTATTTCTTTTTCTTGATTCTTTTACTGCACTTACAGTCTGTTATTCAAGGTCCGGGCCTGCAGTAAGCCTGAAGCAGACCTCAGGAGATTGCCTTAACTTGAAAAAAGACCTCAATATCTTTATCCTCTATTTACTGTGACTGTATTTCTTAGCCCTACCTTCTAGTATTAATCGAAAGTCCTGATGTCCTCTGGAAATTAATAAATTTCCTTTGAGAGGTAAAAATGTCTCTTCTCACCAGTAATATGGTTATTGCTGCATTGATTATACAGCCTCAATCCCTAGTTTTGAATCTTAAACGAGGCATTTGACATGTTCGCATAATGGCAAAGATTTCTCATACATAATGTATTTTACCCAATTTGGATATCCCAAGTCATGACTTCAAAAATTACAATTATGATAATCATGTTTATCTTTTTCACTTCAAGACCCATTCAATATATCTTTGATTAAACTATGTGCTGACACCTTTGGTGCCGTCTCCTCATCCCTTGACAACCACAGGCTGCAAGGTTTCTTGTCTCACACACCCTCTTTATTGTTCTTTCCACTGCTTGCTCTTCTTTCACTTCAGGGTGACAGGGTGGGAAAAAAAGAGTGCGGGGAAATTTGAGACAAAGAGATTGAGCAATAGATAAATCTTTGCCGACATCTCCCTTCTTCCCTCCCACAGCCGGGCAGGCCCAGAGCCACACAGGCATAAAGGACATTGTTTATAGACAGGAGAAAGCACTTAGTTCCTCCTTCACACCTTTCAGCCAGGAGGTCTTATGAGAGTCAGAGAGGGAGGGGGAGACAAGACAGGGGAGTGTAACACAGGGTTGAGAGGTTACAGAGGGTGAATGGTGAGTGGGGAGAGGAAGAGAGCAAAGGAGCAGTTCATTTCTGAGATTAGAAGAAAAAAGAGGCCAAGCAAGAGAAGATGAGCATTTGAGCACAGTACAGGAATGAGGCGGTAGGGCAGGACTGATGGGTGATAAAAGAAAAGAATGACCAATGGAACAAAGCTGTTGAAAATGCTCATAGTTGACATGGGGTACAATTTCTCTCTGGAAGTTGAGAATGGAAAAAGGGAGCTCTGTCAAGTGAGAGGAAGAGTCATAGTTCAGGTTAAAATTGTGAAAATTTGAGGAGTGAAGTGCAAAAATAGTTGTTTGGATGGGTGGGTTGGTGCTGAGAAATGAGGGGAGAAAATGGAAAAAGCAGAGAATAAAGAAGAGACTACTGAAAGAAAAGTAGTAGTTTTTGTAAAAAATAGTCTGGAAAGACTGGAGGGGGGGGGGGGGGGGGGGTGTGCAAAGACAGAAGAGGTTTGAAGAGAAACCAAGGGAAGTGGGGTGTCAAAGGCTACCTGAGGTAGTGGGTGGACAAAGAAATAGCCAGAACAGAGAAGGAGTGGATGATGACAGAGAAAAGATGGGGTAAGAAGATGAGTGACTCTTGAGCGTGAGGAAAGAGGATGCACAGTGTTTGCCATTAGTCGCCATGGGACCACAGTGGTGGAGGTTTCTGATATGCTGTCAGGTGAACACTAATGGCTTTCTGGGTTTTTGCTGTGTGCATGTGCATGTTCCTGGCATCTATCGAGCTCTGATTTTTATCGCAGATTTCCTTTGGGAAAATGGTGCCTGGAGTAAAGTGTCTTAAAAAGGCAACCTGGCATCCATTTTGTGTAAAATATCCTTGTGCAGCAGCTAATTCATTCATATTTTATCAATGTCCTGCAGAGACTACACACACTCGATGGGATGAGATTCTCCACAGCCTCAGACTGCTTATGTGTGTCCTCAGTGGATGTCATTCACCAGATGTCCTGACTCCTTTTGCATTGGAGCACCTGCAGATGGTTAATTCTGCTGTCATCCCAGGCTGCTGATAGACAACTCTGTCACAATATCCCTAGCCATAGCAAAAACAATTGGATTCTTAGAAATTAGACATACTCTTTGAATTCCCTTTTGTCAAAAATGGGCTTCCTATTGGCAAGAATAACATTGATTTGATTCCCAAGCCAGACAGATGGCCTCAAAAATAGTGTGCTATCATGTCAGACATGACGAGGCTCTGTCACAATTGGAATTGTGACAAAAGGAAAAAGGCTTAATTTTGAAGGAGAAACGTGAAGTAAAACTTTGGAGACAAGTCAAACAACACGATTCCTGTTCTTGTTATAGACCTTTTCTTTGGTGTCACGGTTCGAGACAAAGAAATTGTTGTCAGTAGTAACATGCAAATAATCTTAGTTTTGTATTATTTTATTGGTGAGTGCAGGTTTGACATTTCTGAAGTCCCTGTTCTTGATACTCTTGCCAACCTTCACAATGTTGGTCTAGCATACTATAGTGAGAAAATAATTCCAATACTCCCCCTCATTTCTTTATTACAATGTGCCCACATCGTCACAGAGCCCCTTGACACACCTTCACTAGAACTGCAACATTACTCATGGCTGTGTGGACCCCTTAGACACATCAGCAGGGAAGGTTTAGCTTCTGAGGAGCCTTAGGAAAACTATATTTGGCCAGTCCTCTGCTCTTCAGTGACTCTGTGGTTCACTCTGCTTTCACTTTTGGCTTTGGATGTAAATAAACAAATGCTGGATGGCATTCAAGAGATGTTTGTGTTGCAGATGAACTAATGCGGCACTGTGAGTATGACTGTGTGGTATTGGATCAGAGATATTCTCATACAGATTTCAGATTCCCACCCCCAGTTTTTTTTCGTCATGCCATTGAATTAATTCATGAGAGAAGATGTCACTGACTGGAAACAGTGCCAGGGATTATGTAGTGATGGTGCAAAATCTAACTCCAGCTGTGCAGGGGTGTTGCTACCAGGGTGCCAGGTGACAGCATTGTTTGGGACTAGTATCAAATCTATTCCAACAACAATTTATGTTAACGTGAAACAGAAAATCTGGAGTTTTTAAATGGTTTTTTTTCTTTATTTTTTTGACATGGGCATATTCACTATTCTGCTGCAGCAACTTTAAGGTACAGACCATGAATAAATGGATGGTTGTTGACCATTGTGCTAAGCCGTGACAGTCATCAAGCACAACTGCACATTTGTCCTCCGCAATGTTGGTCGTGATGCACCAGCATGATCCGTACAGCAGCTCAATGTGGATGAACCAAACACTGGGCAAAGACAGCAAACTTTGCATTTACTAGCATGCTACATGCTACATGCCATGGGTGAGGTGATTGGTATTCTGTTGGTTAGCGTCACCAACCACACCATACAACTTAATCCTACAGGGTGGTCAAATTAATATTGATCTTGTCATTACGTGGGGTGTTAAAATGATACTATCTTAACAGTATTCTTATAAAAAGGATCGATTGACTTTGGCAGGTGCTTTGAGGAGGAGGGTACAGTCGTGTGTCTTCAACTGGGGGGACCCCGAGTCTTAAAGACTTTGATAAAAGCCTACTAAACCTTACCCTATGTGAGAGACTGCATTGATGGCTCATAAAAACCACCAGCCAGCTCTCACACTCTGCATAGCGTAATTGAATTACACCCTGTACATCGCTTTGTGCAGTGACTGTGTAAGTTGAGAGAAGCTTGAGATGGTGCAAGACATACTTCGGCGGCATGCAAGTGCATGCAGAAGTGTGTATGTGTCCCTGAGGCTTCAATAAAAAAAAAACATTTGGATACAGTGGGCATGTCAAAGCATTGAAAACATCATTTTCAGTACAATATTTAACACTTTGCATTTAACACAAATGTGTACTCGTGAGATTATCATGAATTTATTTCTAGGTACATAGGTAGGGATAACAACAGTGCTCACAGTTCATTTACCTATCAGTCATAGTTCAGATAATTGTTACCTTTGAACCATTTCAAGCTATTCATTGGACTTGCACGATTTGGATTGCAATAAATGACTGGAAAAAACTTTTGACCGGTACTGTATATTTATACATATACATATACGGTATATATACTCTTTGATTTCAGTTTAAGGTGTTAAGGTAAAACCATTTTTAACATTTTGACACATGTGGGAGACTAAACTCCCAGTCTGGGACACCACCGGAAGACATCGCTTTAATTCGTCGTGAATAAAAAATGACCATTTTAATGGATCGTCAAACTCCTGATGGCTTTCCAGTAAGCTAATTTAGCCTGGCAAACACGATTCTTAGAGTGAGTGGATAAATTCATCCCCGGGGTAGTTTTCCTTTTATAGGAACACTTTCCTAAAATTCAGTGTATGACACTTCTGAGACCTTGAACAGTTCAACTTGGACAAGGAATGTTTATACTCCAGGACGGAGAGCAGCTGTGAGACATATGTTTATTCCATATGCTGGTTTACCCTTGTGCTTGTTTTGTGTAGTAATATATCCCCTCATATATACAACCGTTTGACCTTCAAAGGGGTTGCAGAAATTGACATGTTGTATTTGTTTTTAACTTCCCATGACATTTAGAGAAAGAGCTTTGCAATTAACATTTGAATTCTCTTCAATGAAACATTTACCACAATATAAATACTTGTATGCATTATTGCTGAGCGTTTTGACAGGATGCCACTCCTACTTCTGCAGATGTTTGACTTTGTCTGACTTTGACTTCCTTGCTACTGCTTACTGTGCTCTGTGTGTTGGGATTCAACAAGCTGGTGTGACATGACAACCATCATTTGGGCGTCAGTGGCATGACGTCTGACTCTAGTAGATCCTTCCTTGGCATGTTGGAATTTCCTCAGTGCAGTGCTTGGAAAACAAAGACGCATCCTCCGACTGTATGGCTCAAACCACCATTTAAACCACTGATATAAACATGCTTAATACACTGAAACCCAGCTCCGTGGAGAGACATGATTAATTATCCAAGAATGGGTCTCTGGATGCATTAGTAGTTTGACTTGCTACTACAGTGCATGGGTCAAAGAGGTGTGTTAATGTCAGTGCGTAGATAGACAATTTGTTTGCCAATAACCACAGATTTGAAACATAGCAACAGAAAAGCCCAGTAGCTCTCAGAGGATAACTACTCTAACACAGTTGCATCAGATCTTCTGTTGTGCTATTCACATTTGTAGTCTGATTTATTTTGAATAGCAAGGCTGGACAGGGCAAAATTCAGAATTCAGAAATTCATGCACTGGGATTTGTACTGAATTGGTATGGGAATGAAAGAAAGACGAGTTAGATTTAGTGCTGTGAGGCAACAGCACTAACCGCTGCAACACTGTGTGGTAGGGACTGTTATTCCACTTATTTTCCTTCAAACTGGAACTGGAATTCAGCATCCTGTTTACTCCCTTCAGTCACACGCAAGAATTTAATGGAAATTCTTTCTCAGTTCTTAACAGTCCTGTGGAGCAGGACCCTTGCTGTATGAAACCACTCAAGATGTCTCAGCTGCAATGAAAAAAAAAAGTCAGTCTCAACTGACCTGGTGTTAAGGGCAGGTATGGTACCACAACCTTATTGGTTTTCACCTGGGCCTGTGCCTTCTGGCTTGGAAGGATGATGGTACCATGCATATGGTGTGACAGACAGGGCTTAGGAGGACCGTCATCAAACTCCTCAATGCTGCTGTCATCTAAATGCAACACCATGGGAGGTGGCGACTGAAAGATATCCCGTCAGTGTTTTCCCTCCAATGGCTGGAATGGCTGCCCAGGCATGCAGGTGGGTTTTCTGTGCTGACAGCAGCATGGTCAGAGCCAAGGTAGATGAAACATGTCTGGCAGCGATTACACAGGGACAAGGGCAGGAGAGGCAAGTGGAGTGTTACGAAGCCAACCTTGGCTTTCATTGTTGTCATACTAGTCACTGTAGAAGAAAGGATAAGCAGGTGTGCAGCTATCAAGGAAGGACCCCTTCTCAGAGATATGAACACCTATTACGGTGTTCAACCAGATTACAATGTACTGTAGAGATTTTGTAGAAACCTGGTGCTACTGCATTTTCTCAACCGAAAGCATGTACAATTTGCAGTACATGCCCTAGAACATGCAATAACAGTGTGGTCCTTCAAAGGAGAGACAGGAAGAACCTTGGCTGAGTAATAACAGCTGCACAAGACGAGAGATACAGAGCAAGAGCGAAAGAGACCCAGTATAAGTCAAGGTTGAGGGAAAACTGACGCACGGAATTCTCTCTCCTCCTCTCTCTTTCTCTCCCTCTCTTCCTCTCTCTCCATCTCTCGCCCTCACTGTCTCTCTATCAATTCCTTGCTCTGAAGGATGGTGTGTACAGCATAGTAATGAATTGGTTGCACTCCCCCAAAGCCTAGAGAATGGGGCCCATTAAACTGCATTAAAACACAATAAGGCCTCTGTGTGTGTGTGTGTGTGTGTGTGTGTGTGTGTGTGTGTGTGTGCATGTGTCTGTGTGTGTGTGTGTGCCTGTCTGTCTGTGTGTGTGTAAGCCAATATTTCTCTTCCTCTCACCCTGTATTTCATTCTCACTCTTGATTTGCCATTCATTCTTCATCTGGCCCTGTGGCTCTTTCTTCCCTCTGTGCCCTCACTTTCCCTGTTTCTCTTCCTTCTACAACATCTATTCTCCCTTCCTTCCTTTATTCTTTTCTCCCTCCCTTCATCCGTCTCTCTCCATTCTGTGTCACCAGCAAACACCAGCTCTCTTGCACACTTCTTCTCTCCCTCTCTCTACATGTCAGATTAATATTCAGAGACTGCGCTTTGATTTATTAATAATTTTGTTGTTGGCTGCTTTCAAACCCACTGCTTTCTCTGTAATCACATTGTGTGTAGTAATGTATAGTTGTGTGTGTTTGGGTGTGTACAGTATGTGGGTGTGTATGTGTGGTTAATCAATTTGTTTGAAATGCTGTCCTCTGATCGTAGCTGTGTGGGTATGTCTTGGCCCCTTTTTGTGTCTATTTGTGTATTCTGTCTATTTGTGTATTTTTGTTTGTGAACGTCTTTGTTGGGCATCTACATTTGTGTAAGTGTGCGCGACTCTATAGTCTCTCCTGTGTATTCAAATGCTCAGGGATTAGGAAGCATGACTTCCAATTTCCAGGCACTGCATCTGTGCCTTTCAACCCTTAGACTTCTGAAACAGAAATGGAGAAAAAAAGACTTAGCAGCTCAGCCCAGCATACAGCACAACACAACAAACTGAACTGTAAAGTGGAATTCACATCACCACAGGAAAGAAACAAACAAGTACCCCAAGAGTCGCAGAAAACGTATGAATATAAAAAGCGGATTTCTTCAGATCATTCCCATCCTCCTCCTAGACAAATCTGTTTTACTTTTTTTTGCCAAAGCTTTGCATGAGGAATATGAACTTTTGCCACAAAATCCAATTTAATCTTTCAATATGTCATCATAAAAATAGCATTAAAAGGCCAACCAGCAACCGATGACCTTTCATGACCTGTAACAGTGACCAGTCTGGATTTTAAAGACATTAATAAGGTGATAAGCCTTTACTATCAACAGGACCTGGCAGAGGTTTCCTGGAATTGGATCCAACTTGGCCATTTTGCAAAGAGGTGATTACTTTGATAATTACACAGCTTTGTCATCAATGTTTTTTTGGCTTGGGGAAGAGTCTTGTTAGTCATCTTAGCATAAATGGGTCATAGGTCTGCTGGAGGTCTGCGGCAGCCACAACATCAAAGAGATCTCGCTAGAATAGTGCTACTGTGGGGATCAATGAAGCTGTCTGATACAGACAATGAAATACTTTTCATTTCAGCAGGAGGGGGAAAAAATGACTGCAGTGTGGCAATTCTTTGATCTCAGGAAAGCAATGTGCCAGCTTGCAGTGCTGAGAGTGGAGGAGAGGTGTAGATGCTCCCTAAATCCAGCCAGAAAACTGAGTAATGGCAAGAGGGTGGCAGGAGATTAAATCAGTTATTGAAGATTATTTTCCTTATTTATTGTAGAGATTTAATTAAAGGGGGTCCCATGTGGAGCCTGCAATTCTACAGAAAAGTCATTATCGATATCTGGCTTTAGTAATTTGAAATTCATTGAAAAGAGTGCTGTTTGGGCCGCCCCGTGAATAAGTCATGATCACTGTCGTCTCACAGCAAGAAGATCCCTGGCTTTCTACAGGTATTCCAGTTACCTCACACAGTCCAAAACACATGCATGGTGTGTGAGGATGAGAATCAATGGTGTGTGTGTGTGTGTGTGTGTGTGTATGCCCTGTGATGGACTGGTGACCTTTCCAGGTATTCTCGACGGCAGGGGTTCTCAACTGGTCTCACTCTGGGATCCACATTTTCCCATGGTCATTAAATCATTAAATCACAACCCACTCCTATAGAATTCAAACCAATTTTTTTTTTCAGTTTTGATGGTTTCATGCTCTCATTTACCAGCACTTCACCACGTACAACACACTGGGGTCTCTGGCCCTTATTATCCTCAGAATAAGAAAATACACACTTTAAATCCCCCGTGTCAAATTTAAGCTTTGCCTTCTTACCATAACTCGTAACTCTTCACAAACATGAAGTGAGCAGTCAGAATGAGATTGTAGTTACCATGTTTACCGCGGCTGAACTCTGACTCTCGTGCTTTTAAAAATACGTTATTTTTCAAAATAAACGATCAAAATGTCCAACCAGTTGTCTGCGACCCATCCAGAATGGGTCCACGGAACCACTGGTCTGCAGTACTATCTGTCTTCCTCCCTATGTGCAGACCCCTGCAACCCCATTACATTGAAAAGCTGGTAAAATCATGTAGGTAAAATCTGTCTTGCTAGGTTTTTGACTATAAATTCTTCTAAAACTTTTTGTATCTGAGTGTACTACCAAGTTACTTTGCTTCTTTGTGTGTCAGTTTCTTTTATTTTCTCAAACTTTCAGAGGGAACTCATTACAGCTCCCTCCATGCTAATGGAGACAAATCATCGAAATCAATGAATACACTGAACGTCAGAATGAATCATACCAGCTCAGCTATGAGTCACTTTTTCTCTATTTGGTCTTTTTCTTTTTTGCAATGGCCTCACATTTTTTTCTTGAACCTGAATAAGCAGTTTGAAGAGTAAGACCAAACGAAAGGTAGCAGAGGGAGAACGGAGGCCGTGTATGCAGAAAACATGTCCTGCAAGTCAGCCCCTTTCAGGAGACCTGTGTAGTACAGAGTGGAAAATCATGTTCACTGTCTAACCAGTGCATGGAAGGATTTATGTAGCAGTTGCAATGACAGTGCTGCTGCTCATGTTGGGCACCGTAATGGACACAGTTGTGAAGCTATGTGTAGTCCCTTTCAAAATCTCTTCCCCTCAAAATCTCTGTCGTGGATTCAATCATAACCAGGGACTTTGGTGTGACGGAAATCATTCATAAATAAATTCTGTCACCTTATGTGTTAAATGGTCACTCTGTTGTCCACCTCGTAGACATAGATAATATAAAAAGTGTAAACAGATAGTGTAAATGTAAACAATTTCTGAATTTGGGGAAAACATTGGGAAGGTGGGGAAAAAAAGCCATTATCCAGCCCCTTCTTTTCATAATGCTAATGTTATTCTAATTGCAGTGTAGTGCCTCTTCTGATCTGTAGCTGTGGTTTGTCTGCAGCTGTGCATTTATCATTTTGACACATTAAATCAAGTTGAGACAGCGGTTTGCAATCTGATTGTGAAAACGAGTAATCTTTAAAGAGCCTCAGTCGCCATTCTTGATGTGCTACTGGTTTTTGTTAAGAATACTTAACTGTGAGGATCATTTCTTGAATTAAGCTTCCTTGAAAAGAGGAAACACAAACGTCATTTGGTAATTAGCACCATTTTTGGCAATCAGCTGGAGTGGTGACAGCTGCAGCTCTGTTCAACTCTGAATCATTAACACACTATTGGTTTATGGAGAGTTGTATTATGCGTGTCATAATCATGACATAGAAAGTGGAAGTTTTGCCTGCGCTCTAAGACTATGACGCCAGTGAGGTAGACATCATCTAGATGTAAACCACTGTGCTGCAGCAGCCACAGCTCCAACCATGCAGCTCGTGTTGGGAGCACACCACACACATCAGCTGATATCTGAGAAATTTATTGGTGTGTGGTTCGACGGGGCATTCATTTAGAATGAGGATCTGACAGCTTCATCAGAGCAATGTGGTAAATCAACATGTCTCGAGTGTTTGTTTAAACCACAGTGTCATGTTTGATATTCAGGATCCTCAGTGTGTGACTGAACCGTGTTAATTAGAGTCAACATGTCTTTTTGCAAACGTTCCTCTCATTCTGTCCATCTCATGCAGGCTACAACCAAAGATATCACTAATTTACAATGATCTATGTCCATTCATTCTCTTCACACTAACACTAGTGATAATGCTATTGATGATTGATTTTGATCTCACTCTTGGAGCCATCACTGCAGCATTGATGATCACTATTTGCTTAGACTATATGTAAGGCAATAAATTTCTCCTTAGTATTGCCATGAATCACATTGGGCCACAGACACAGCCGATTTGCAGGCTGCGCCTTACCTTGTCTTCCTGTGTACATGCATTAGTCTATCGCTTCTCATTTGCATTTTGCTTTAGATTGTGTCTCTGTCTGCCCATTATTGACTTTGTATAGTTTTACCCATCATCATCTTCATCTTTTTGTACCTCCTTTTCCATCGCTTCGCTCTTAAATCTTCTCACCTTTCTTATTCTTCCTACTCATTATACAGTGCTTCATACAACACCATCCAACTCTGTTTTCATTTCCAACTTTCTCCCCTGTACTTAAAAAATAAAGTGAGTCATTTTCACTGTACTTATTTTCTTTCATCTTGGCTTTCCCACCTCCTGCTCTCTCTTCTCATGAGGAAAGAGGAATTGTCAGAAGTCCGTCAGGTAGGGCTAGAGAAGCCCTTGGTGTCTTCTTGTTTTTTTTGTTTGCTTGTTTGATATATGTATACAGCATATATTTTTGCACCTTTCCATTTCCTCACTTTGGTCTGACTGATAACTGACTGACTGACTGATTCCACAGAAAATACAGAAAAAATGTAGGCACACTCTGGACACTGCGACATCTTAAATCAAAGAGCTGTTTACAGACACACAGTAAAGCTGCAGATTCTTTCTCTATGATCAGTTTGGACCACATGAGTATAGCTTTTATGTGTATGTGGTATACGTATAAAGTATAAAGCTATACCTTTGTCAATCTTTGTGAAGCTTTTTTTGCTGTTTCTGGGAACGCAACTGTGGTCACAGTTTTCTATTGGATAGATATAAATAAGAAATATGATAAAACTTGATTTCAATAAAACAAGTAGCCCTCATTAATGGTACGTTTCCTTGGTAACAACAGGCATTATCTCCATTTTCTTGACATGGACAAGAAAATTTCTCTAATCAAATTGTCTGGTTTACAGTCCATTATGTCCATGTTATCTTAGCTGTGGGCATTGTACCTTTAAATAGTATTATACAACCTCTACTTGTATTACAACATCATTGGGACACTTAAAAATATAAACAATGTAATGGCATTCGCTGACAAAATTATCACTTATCACATGATGCTGGAGGGGATGGTTTGTTTGCATTCCAGTTTTTCCAGCTGTATAGAAACAGGGTTAAATCACCTTCAGGGTCTTCATTCAGCATGTTATTTATTCTTGTGCATCACAGATACTAAAGCACTCGTATTAATTCTCAGAGATTGATTCAGTTTTCTCTCCCAGGATCTGTCAATATGCCATTTATCTTGCAAGGAAACTACATGCCCACTGATTTGGCAAGGTTTGTCAATTCTAAATACAACCCCTGACTTAATCAGTCTCTAATAAAGGCTCAAACAAGGAGGCCACATTTTCTAAAAAAAAAAAAAAAAAAAAGGAAGACAGCACAATGATATTGGTGCTAAAATCCAAATAAGGCTATTTGAGTGACACTCATTAGCTTTCCACCAGAGACATTCTTGGCATGTTAACGTCAGCCTTCTTCTGCATTTCGGAACGTCACGCAACTCATTATGCTGCCCTAATAAAGGAAGTGACTGCTGACAAACCAGCTTAAAACATACGTACATGACTGGCAATTGTTATTAGCTCACATTTCACACATTTGTTTTTAAACAAAGCCACATTTTTATGACTTTAAAGTTTCAAATTGGCTTTCACTGATTTAGTGTTTTGTGTCAACCTTCTGTTCACTTTGTCTTTGCCCTCCTCTCGTTTCATATTCTCTACAATGTCTCTGCCCTCCTAGCACACAGCAAACAGAGATGAATGATCTCTAAAGCATATGTTATTCTCCCACTCACAGCTGGAAGAGAACGTTAATGGTAGCTACTAAAACTGGACGGACACGAAAAATGCCAAAGTGTCTGTATAAAGACAATGTTCGATTTGCCCCTTCTGGGCTACTGTGAAAAATGGCTTTGGAGATGTAAAGCGCCCATTCTGAGGTAGCACCATGTCCTTTTTTCCAGGCTACACTTATGAAAACATGTTGATGAATACTGTGCTCCATTTTAGCTAACATTATTCTAAGAGCATATAAATAATGAAAGGAAATGATGAATGTCTTTATATGTGGACGCGGGGTGAGCAGTGAGTGTTTTGCTGCCTCCTTAACTTGTGAGGTTTCAGCCCTGCTTCCTATGTCAAATTTTGTTCGAGGAAGATCATATATATCAAATATTTTACATGTCTGCTATTTGCATAGTGTACCTGTGTGAATGTGTTTTCACTTTCCTTAGTTGAAATCAATTTCAGCAGCCCTAGAAAAAGCTCTGACACTTTATGAAAAATATCAGGCTCCACAAACCATTCCCTGAAGCCACCACTGTGTCTGTGCTTCCAGTTGCTATGATACCACTTAAATATATTGCAGTTGATGTTGATTTATATGCTTTAGACCCTTGCCCTGCACATGAGTGGCCATGGTCACACATGCAGTGTGATGTGTGCACGTGTGGACCCCGTACAGAATATCTTTAATGTGACTCTGAGGAGCCTCGATGTCCACAAAGTGATTGCTGGTTCACCTACACATCTTGGGGATAAACTAACAAAGAAACGCTAATTTGAATTGCAGTGCATCAGTCAGACATGAAACACGATGTGGATACGGCACAGACACAGAAATTATATTAATTAACTCCAATCAACAGTATTCATGTAACAGATATGATTTGCGGACCCAAATACAGCACAACACAACCAAGTTTCTTTCAACAGATTTTGTCAACCTGTAGATGCACTGTAGACGATGGCGGAGGGAATCTTGACTCAGGTGGGTGTGGCAGGTTATGGCGAGTGTTGGGCTTGTGAGCCGGTTGTAGTCCAGAGGATGTGTAGGAAAAAATGGTGGGGTTCGGGCTCAGGAGTTGGAAAGAGTTAGAATGTGGAAGTGGTAGGAAAACTGACAACAGAGGAAAATTCATCTCTGGTCTGGCTCCGGCTGAGGATCGTTATTGAGGAAGATGAGGTGTGGATCTGAACTGGGTGTCATGGATGGTGCTGGTGGAGTGTCAGAGTTAGAGCGGGCACAAGGCACTGAGCTAAAATCACAGGCAAAATTCAAGGCTGGTGACAAGGCAGGCTGGTTTTCCGGGACAGACGCATGGTAGCATCACATATTGGCAGCAGCACAGTCTTTATTGGATTGTTGAGCAGTTTTCCTGCGTGTGACTTATTGGAAACAAGCTGTTGGACTTTATTTGCAAATTGAAGGGCCTACCATTTTCGTCAAAAAAGAGAGAAAGAAAACATGAGTGGATGATTAAGCATCTGTGTGTGTATGTGTGTGTGTGTGAGTGAGAGAGAGAGAAAGAGAGAGAGAGAGAGAGAGAGAGAGAGAGAGAGAGAGAGAGAGAGAGAGAGAGAGAGAGAGAGAGAGAGAGATGGATGTGAACTGGAGGTCTGGTGCATAAGTAGATAATGGGGGGATGACGGTAAAGAGAAGAGACAGAGTGCCTCCAGAGTGATACAGATGCTTCCTGACACTGATGTAACCTGAACAGAAACAGTTGAAGGGGTTTGAAGTGTAGTAATTTTCTTAAAATAAATTGTAGGTTGAGTTAAAAAAGGCTTAAAGAGCCTCTTTTGGTGTCTACATGACATCAAGAAGTGTTTTTGAGCTGTGGGTCTTCTTCAATCACAGTCCCACACTGACAACCATTCAGTTATAACTCAATTTTATTTGAATCACCCAATTATAAAACCATCCCATCTCTATGCGTGACCTAAACATGCATGTTTAGGTTGAATCGAGACTCTAAATTGCCCCCAGGTGTCGGTGTGACATTGAATACTGTGTGTGTGTGTGTGTGTGTGTGTGTGTGTGTGATAGACGGGTCACATGTCCACTGTATACTGCCTTCCTGCCTTCGCTGTGTGTGTCCTGGATTAGCAAAGTGGATGGATGGCTGTGATACATTTATTTAGTATTTATAGAAAATAATCTATTGGGAAGTGTTTTATTCATAGGATGCTTCTCATAGACTGGTAGGAGAGTCATCATGAAAAAAAATGCTACTCTGAACTCAGTTTGAGAACCACATGCTCTGCTGCCATGCTACTTTGAAAAAAGCATATACACACACATTTTTCCAACACTGACTTCTTTTATTTGTAGTGACTAAGAGACAATTGTGCCATCATGAGGCCTAACAAGAAAAACATGCAGATACTTAATCTCAGCATACTGTGAATACAAAACTTGGACAGTCTGACACACCTCAGGCCTCTGCACTTTAGTTCAGACAGTCACGCTGTCAAAGGCTTCTAAGACATAAACAAAGTGGACAGGGTATAATTAAGCTTGAGGCCGATAAAGATCAGAGGTTTGTGCATAGGAGTTTAACTTTGAAATTCATGATACGGTCGTGATGGGCACTTAAAGCTAAGTGCAACAAGGTGTGTCATCAGGCAGCTCAGGATCCAAACTTAAAGTGATTGAGTCTTTGGATAACCATCAGCACATTTCTGCAGTGTTTTGTGAGTTTGTGGTAGGTTTTTGTGGCTTTTTTACTGTCTGTGTTTATTTGAGGATGAAAATTATCCCCAGCTGTAGAGATTTGGAGATGTGTTGACTCTAAGACAGTTGGAGAGATAAGAAGTATTCCAATTTTCACCCTTGGTGGCTTATTAGGAGCATTTGGTGCAAACCTCTACTTGCCCCAAACCAAGCATACACACGTACACACACAAACACACAGTCCCTCAATTTTTTCCTCCAGCTGTCTCGTATCAAACATTTTGAGGGCGCACTATAAGTCATTCCACTTCTGTTGCTCTTTATTCTCTTTTGAGCAAACATGCGCATACAAGATCTTCAGAATGATTAGTCACTGAAAATGACAGGGAAAGAGAGACAGAGTGCACATAAATTACACTAAACAGATAAAACTGCCGCCATAAACTCCAACTTACCCACTGAAATGCATTGTGCAACAGACATATGATACATTCTCTTTTACCTCAGACTGATGCACCATAAAGACTTGCCATATCTTTGTTATGGTGATATATGGCAGGTGTTTTACTTCAACTAAGAGTCTGAAACTTCAGATGGATGCGAGTTCTCTTTCTCAATGCTAAACGTATAGCAAAACTCGAACCTCAAGATGTTGAAATGGCTAAAAGAATTCACTCAGTGACACTGAAGGAGAGCTCGAATGAAAAATCGCTTTTTACTATGAAATAACATTATAGTACCAGTAAAAGATGTATGGCTGGTCCAAAAAACATCGTCGCATTCTCGTTTGTGGATGCATTTTGAATATTGAAATGGAAGTTTAAAAAGTAGAGAAATCTGAACAAAGACAGCATTTGACATAAAATATGAGCCTCCATTCAGGTACACAAGTGCAAGCAGTTTGGTGAAATCTTCCTCAATATCTGATTCTGCTTCGAACAATCATATGAAGTTGGATGTTTATATACATAGCTGTCTCACTAGGGTTACCACTTAATTGGATAAAGGGTTGCTAATGTTCTGTTGTTGCAACGTAAAGCCACGTGAAAACCCCTATGAATGACATACAAGAGGGCCAATCAGCTGACAGATAAACATAAAACGAATCTGTCCAAGGTGTAACTGATGAAACCAATCTTCCATATCTTCTTTTACACCATAGAGTTGAAGGATAAATAAGGATAAATACTCCATTCAGCCCCCATTATCATCATATGTCAGTGGGGCATGAAGGTACATTATATGGAAAAAGTGACACGCTGCATGACTGAGGGACCTCAGCGAGCCAAACAGTTGGCTGTTACAAATTGTCACATTGGATTAGGCAGCAAGACATCACAATGAGATATTCATGCCTTCTCCCCTTTATTATTAATTTTGCCTTTAGATGTATCTTTATTTACCTCCATTTTGTAAAAATTGTCCATAAGTTTTTTTCATTCCAGGAAACTGGGCTGAGTAAAGTGTGCAGATTTTACCACTTTCTCCAGCTGCTTCTAAGGATTTCTACATCTTCTTTCTTTGAAATAAGTAATTGTGTTGAAATGTGTATTTATTCCTTTTTCTTGAAATGGATTTTGTAAAACTGGCATTTTGTTAGAAGTTTGGTCCTGGGAAATGCTGAGTACCAGACTGCATTTGGATCCTTTCATTGGAAACATTTGAATGATACGCAGCCATAGTGTGATGTTGGGAAATTGTTGTCTAAAGATGTTTGATATTATAAATAAAGCTAGTCTCTGCTTTGGGGATGTAATGGATGGAAAGGGCCTGAAAGGTTTTGCTCATTATCTGGTGTATGGATCGACGTGGACTGGTTGGTTTAGTTTGTGAATAGAGACTTCTGAAGTGGACAGATGGACAGTCAGATGGATAGAAAGCCAAATGACAAAGTTGTCGAGCTTGGCAAGTGACAACATACACACACACACACACACACACACACACACACACACACACACACACACATACACGCACACACACACAGGGGTGTGTGTACACACTCGTTTTCCTCTAAAGTCCCAAGACAAACATACGAGCACACACAAATACAAAACCATGTCGTGTATAAATGCTTGGGCGCAGGCAGACACCAGCCACCCATTTCCACATTCCACTGGGTCTCTCCAGAGCGGGTCTGATGGATGTGTGACAGCTGTGCTCCTTCATCTCCCCTCCCTGTGCCTCGCCTAATAAATTCTCCATCTCTCTTTCAACTCATTAGCTAATTCACAAATCAATATCAATGAACCCACCTTTCAGTTTCACAGGGCTACCCTCTCTCCCTCTCTCTCCATCTGTCTGTGTGTTGTGTGTTTTTTGCATGGCCTGTTTGTTTTCCTCCTGACTGCCTCTTGATACATATTCCCTCCCATAACAAATCAATATCAGTCAGACAGCCCTTAACTTCCTCTCTCCCTGTTTCTATCACTGTTTCCCTCTGTGTTTCCTTTCTTGGTGACATATTGCCAGTTTTGTCTTTCTTCCTTACATCTTCTCACCTCAGAAATAAACTGTGTGTGTTTGTTTCTTTTTGGTTTCTTTGTGCAAATGTCAGCATTGCTCTCTCATGGACATCAGTCACGGTCTCAGGCGAGGAGGCTGACATCTCCACCACCTTAAGCCCCCTAGAATACCTCTCTCCTTTTCCATCCTCCCACTATTTCAGAAATCTCTAAACAGAATAATATATAGAAAATATGTTTTTTTCCCCCCAGTTTCTCCATTTATTGATATGCAATATTTCATATAGTTTTGTCTGGTGATGGATATCCTGTAATGCTATACACAGAAAAATATTCACCTCTTTGTCTTTTTGTCACATTCTCTGACAGATACAGTTAGTTTGTCAGATAATATCAAGCAACAGTTGGGGCAGATGAATGTCAGACACCCACCCATGGTGATCAGAGGTTCATATGTGTTTCATTAGCATTATCACAGCGTAATGTGTGTGTGTGTGTGTGCGTGTGTGCGTGATTGAGTAAAAGAGGATAATGAAGGATGCCTCTTTGTGCTAGTGTGCCTCAAAGCACTGTGTCATCACACTTTGTTAACTTGGCTGCCAAGACATATGTACTTGCAGGACAAGTTGATATGCTGTGTTCACTTATATTGTACGGTATTGCCTTGTTAGTGCAACTTGGGCCTCTTGGATTTTTTGATGGAGGTAGAAGAGGGTATCAAGATTCATGGTACAGTAAATGGCAAATGGGCTGATTCTTATAGTGCTATTCTAGTCTCCATGACCACTCAATGCTCTTTATAGACACATTCACCCATTCACACCCAGTTTCACATTGGTGGCAGAGGCTATCTGTCTGCTCACTCAGTAGCTTAAGCATTCAGACAGCATTCGCACATAGCAATTTGGGTCTCAGGATACAGGCTGCAGGGGCTAGGATCGAAGCACTGACCGCTGAGTCATAGTGGTTGTATTAAAATGATCTTTTAGTGGAAAATTAATACAAACTCAGGTAGTGTAAAAAGATAAACATCAGTAGCTTTTACTATCTTCCCCGTGACTATCTTGTATAGTAGGGTCACTTCCGAATGCTGTCAATGGTCTGAAGATGGTCAGATTACGTGTCACTTTATATTTGCTGTCCTTTTGGCAGCATCAGTGCATCCTGTTATCTGGTGGCCTCACCTTTTGTCTGCTTTCATTGAGATTTCTACTGCAGTGCAGGTTAATTAGGTTTTGTCTTGCCCAGTGCAGCCTTACTTTGAATGCCTTTGTACTAGGGCTGCCCACAAATAGTCAACTAAGGAGTAAGGTGGGTCAGGAGGAGTGTTGCAGGGAGGAATAACATGTCAAAATCTGTGACTGAACTGTGTATGAAAGAATAGAGGGCTTTTAATTTCAAGGGCCAGATGCATGAATTCCCAGATGCATGAATTTCGTAACTCAACGATCATGCTGGGAAAGACGTCTTAAACCTGGACTTTGGAAGATGAGTGACATTCAGAACTCTGCAAGCAGACCTTTGTCTCTCTCTCTCTCAGACCAGCTGTTGAACCCCCACCTCTCTCTGATTGGTCAATAATTGCTCCAAACAGGTTGACCAAGAAAATGGTTGATCGGAGACAGCCCTATGCTGCACACACCCGTTCTTTTGAAGAATTTTTCTTATATTCCCCCAGTCAACTCAGCCTTAGAAAAATGTGTAAACAGCCACGTATCACATCTCCTCTTCATTTGTAAATTTCCAACTTACAGAAAGGCGTACATGGTTCTCGTTACATGACAGACAGCCTGCTCTTCCACACTGGTGCACCTGGTCCATGAACAGCTTTGTGCTGAATGCTCATGAACCACGGTATAAAAGGCTTTCAAATCTGACCCCATGTAACCCTTTGTAAATGTCGGTCTGGTGAAGACAGTGTCCTGTTTATTACCAACCTGGTTCGGGGAACGACCGAGCCGTGCTCGTCTCAGCCACACTTGAACTGGCTGACCTTTCCTAACCACCTCGTCTCTCCTCGCTGCAGCCTTTGATATCAAAGCAGAGGGGATACGGGATGTATTCAAACTCAGACCTCTATCTCTGCCCCCATTTCATCTCCCTCTGTCCATTAATGGGGTACCTCAGGGCCCTCCAGCTCATGTGAGGGTGTCAGCTTGCTTGTCAGTTTCCCCAACATAGCTGCCATCTCTGGACAATGCATTTAGTATCCAGTATTTCACCATGTCACCATGTAGAAAAAAACAAAAATGTACCTTTTATCTTTGCAGTCAGTGCCCAGCTGGCCTATTCATTGTGACTGGCATTTAACCATGGCACATAACAATAAACACAATGCCTTCATCTGCATATATTCACATACAAATCTGCTCTTTTGGTCCCACCCCAAATTTGATCTTCATTATTAAAGACATTTAGAAACACCTGTTACCTTCAGACCTGCAGGCGTTTGAGCAGTTAAATAAAGCTGTGACATCTGTGTTTTCACAGCCTCTCTTTTTGTTTGTACATATTTGCATTACACATACAGAAAGAGCTATATATCATGCTGTTGTGATGCTGGATTCTCCTCCACTGTGCACTTGGCAGTTCCTTGTGGCACAAAGGCCAAATTTTCGAGGGAGCCTTCTTTCTCTTGAATTCTAATAAAGTAGCATTGTGATACCAGGGAAAAATTGCTTGTCTTCTTTTTCCAATGTCTACTTTTAGTTTTCTTTTCAGGCAACGTTACATATTAATTGATAAATGCTGTATCTACAAAGCAAAAACAACAACAGAAAACTGGGACATATCACAGAAAATAGCTGTTGTGTGGCCTCGTGTCCCCTGACAGTACTGGGTTTTCCCTGCAGGCAAACAGAGTTGCAACCTTAGCGAGCATCTCCCTGGCAGGAGCCGAGCTGCCCCTGCCCTGTCCGCCTCTGCCCCGTGGCATTTTTACAGTAGCCAGTTGAGAGGTTTCGACCTCGCTGGCATGCCTGTCTCTACGCCCTTACTCTCTGTTAGCTTGGCACACAGTGGCACCTCCCTGGCAGAGGTTAAGCTGTTTATGCCATGCAGAGATACAGCTTTCCTCCCTCTCTGCAGCGCTGCACTTGCACTATGTTAGGCTGGCACATGTTGGCCTCTTCTTGGCAGAGGTTGTATGATAACTCCTGCCCACTGAGGCTCTTGTTCTGCATATGACTGGAACTGGCTTCACCTGCACATCTCTGTGTTAGCACCTTGCTGGCAGCTGCTCAGTAGTTCAAGCTTAGCGTGCGCCGTCTGGGGCAAAAATCTTTCTGTCGCTCCGCAGTCACCTCGTGCCATGGTTATCAGCATGGGACTTACTGTGGCGGAGCAGGTCGCAAGATAATGTTTCTGGGTTGAACTTTTAAGCGCTCAATGAAAAAAAGCAGACTTTGTAAAATCATTTCACACCTCTGACTACGTCTAAATATTTTTGTCGGAAACACTTGCCTTTTGGCTGCCTTCAATTTTTAAGGTGAGCCAGAGTAAAAACAAAATATTCTTCATCCGCTTATTCAGGCCGGCAGCAGACATTAATATATGCATTTTATTTTCACGGTTCAGAAGACAGAACCCGGCTGGCCAGGATGGTCGTCCAGTCGCTGACATAACTTGTGGGAGCTCTGACGTCCCCTTGTGTCACTGTAGCACGAGTGGCATATTCTTGGCTAGGTATCAATAGCTGCCTTTTTCTTATTCATGGGTAATGCCTCCATCATTTGCCTTCTGTGTGCCAGAATGCCCTCTGTACCAGATAATGCCCTGCAGGTCACTGGGCTTGGCAGCTATCTGTAGTCCATTGGTTTAGCACTGTTCAACAGGGTCAGTGAGAAGGGAGCTGTTACCTCCAGCTCTTCCATTCTCTTTTTGTTTTCTGCCTCTTCCTGTCCCAGTCTTCATGGCTCAATGTGCCTCCCTCCTGTGTTGCCTGTGCTTCTGGCCTCCTTTCTTTATCTGTCTTTCACTAGCGTTCTTGTTTTCCTCTCCTCTCTTCCTCTTCTCTGTCCCTTCCCCTCTGTCTCCATCTCCCTCCTTCTGCTCTGTTGTTCATCTGTTGCCCTGTTTATTCACTCCCACTCTCTTCCCCGCTGTCATTGCTGTCTTTTTGTCTTTTGTGCTTTCTGATCTTCTTTTATCTGAGCTGTCTACATGGTGGGCTGACAGAGAAACACACATGGGGCACACACGTACTGCATGTAAAACGACAGTCATTCACACTGACTCAGGCACACGCACATTAAAGTTAAAAAGTGGGCACACCCACATGCACCCTCACACAAACAATATCATAATGTGTAGCTTCACCAGGAAGAGGGCTGTATTCAGGATGAGTCACTCTATACAGTGTTTATTTCCCTCCCTCTGCTGTGAAACAACAGCCTTCAGTGGCTAAAACCATGGCAACAGCCTCTGCAGCCCCGACTATGGGATCTTGGCAAATGACATCCCATTAGAAGCCACACATAGGCAGACAGACACAAAGTGACAGAAACGCATGGTTAGAAGTTCATAAACAATGCGGTTGTGTCACCTTTTGGACCTCTCATGAACATCATGGGCTTGTGTGACGAATCAGTAGAGCTCATTAGTGATCAAAGACTGCATAAATCTAGTAAAGGACAATGTGTCAGTGTGAAGAACCATATTTTCGTAACTGCTGATGACAAACAAATGAGTGATTGGGAAACCCTTGATTACTCATTAAATATTTTATGCAACCTGATTTAATATTGTGATTCTTCAAAACTATATGTGAAGACATAATCTATCTACAGCTGATGCCTGACTAGCCCAGTCTGCATCATGTGCATATTGGAATAATAATTCTCACCTTTTCTGTTGAGTTCTGATTATTTTTAAGTGCCATTATTGCTAAAATCTCTCCTAAGGAGCATTCTCCTAGATTTCCCCCAGCAGCAACAAAAAGAAAGAAAAGAATTTGTCTTTCTATTAAATCTGTGATGTTACATGAGAACACATCTCCACTGAGAATCAATTGACAAGCATAATTGGGAAATCGCTCTCAGGGTTCTCCGAGGATAAAGGTAAATTTTCTGGTTCAGTGCACACTTATGTTCTTCCAAAAAAAAAAAAAAAAAAGAGCTCTTCTGGCAATGAAGCTCTAAAGCTTTCCTGTTCTGAGTAACCCTAGGCTATAGAAGTTAGTGACGTATCTCAATTCTCCTGCTACACATTTATCCGTGCTAAATCCGAACAAAACAAATTAGCATACAAACACTCAGTAAGTATTTTTATTTTGCTGTATATTACACTTTAAAAGTTGATCTGCCTTTGTATGTGGGGTTTTGAATTGTTACATGTGCTGCCCTTTCATGCTTAAATCTGTTGCAGCTGCAGAAATGTCTTCCTCAGGGAGGCTTTTACCAATTCATTCTGAATCTGAAATGCTGTGTTTACTATACACTGTATACAGTTGATGTTTTTCGTCAAGACAACATAGAAGAAAGATGAAGAGTCTGGAGATAACACATACAGTCTGTTGCAGATTGAATTGCAGTTTAAGCTCATATACAAACTTGTTGTGACAACATTATCCCAAAAAAAAACATTTATCTCAGAAATTAAAATAAGAAAAGAAACAAAATCTTTTGCATTTTGATTGACAATGGGCACTGTCATTGCTCTTAAACAAAATGGAGTAAGCTTTCTCAACAACCAATTCGTCCAAGGGCTTCCAAGGGTTTCCAAGGGTTATAAAGGCAAGGTGTATGTGCTTTGCAGCAGAAGAAGTGAGACAGGAAAAAGGAGGTAAAGAAAGCCGAGCGGGCGGCAAATAGAGATGAGATGGCTGTTCTCCAAAGTAAGGAGCCTGATGATTGCTCTCACTGGGTTCTGACCTCATGCATTGGTAAACAGGCGTAATGTTGGTTCACAGGCAAAGTGTCACACATGCACGCATCCATACACACTATCCCATTTTGTTGCCCACTAGGTGCACACACTTGCGCACGCACGCACACACACACACACACACACACACACACACACACACACACACACACACACAGAAATACACACCGTGAGTCATTTGAATACACCTGCCTAATGTGTTTGCATCTCATTTCATGCAGGGACCATTTAGAAATTAGACTCCTCTCACTGAAGGGTGAACTGGTCAACAAGGGGATGTGTCGCCCTACATGTCTGACTGGCGACGTTGCCAAAGAGCACCTTGACAATTTAGGCACAGGCACGCACACACACAGACACTCGTGCCCGCAAGCGTATGACCGTGCCCAGTGTGGACACGAATACACACCAATTCTTTTGAGAGTCTTTCAAATTATGTGGCATCTTTCCTCATTTTATTCGGGGCAAAGTAATTTTCTAGGCTGTTCAAGCCAGAAAAACTCCACTCATACAACAAATGACACCCCAGAGGTTTTTTTTTAGTAGACCAAAGAGTGATTACAAAGCATTACTCCATTAAACAATACCTGTTATTTTGTTTTCACGGTTTTATTCATGGTCTGGAAGCAACTCACAATAAACTATTCAAGCATGAATATGCACGTATCTTTATCGATATATTACAATGTGGCTTCAAAATGGGGTTTATGTCACACTTTGCTTGCCCTTCTGTTCTTAATCATTGATCACACCTTCTGTGCCCGACACGGTCACTATCTCAGTCTCTGTCACGTTATTCTCTTCTCTATTACTTAGCTTCTGTCTCTCTTCAGAGACTCTCTTCTCCTCTCTCTCCTGGTAGAAAACCGACAAAGCTGGACACACCCCTGAATGCTAGTCCACTGCTTTAAATACTCTGTAGGGCTCTCTATATTCAGTTTTTACTGATCCCAAAGAGTGCTGACAGCCAGGATATACCCACGCAGATTAATAAAATTACTCATAAAGTTTTTCCAGATTTTATAATGCCTGCATAAGAATTATTGTCTCTTTGGTGCCCTCAGCTGTCCAAGACAAAAAAAAAAAAAAGGTTTATAGCTGCAGTCTTAATATGGAAGTGGGAATCATTTTCCCTGTTGACAGTTTCTGATCTTCCGTCTAGCAGAGACAATAATTTCCTTTACAAATGCTTGTGAAATGCTCTGTGTAAAAGTCATATGAGCAAATTTTGAGCTTTTTGTCGTAGAGAAAATGATAGAGTTGGTCTGGCACTACAAACTCTTCAGGAACTAGGGGTGTGTAATGATATTAGAGAGTGATAATATTCCTTGTCAAGGTGAAAGTAGTGCAGCCGGAACCTGCATGATGGAGTGTGATGAAAGAAGCATAGCAGAAGCCCCCGCCACTTTAAAGCATCGTGGGTAACAGTGTCGTGCCCCGGAGCTAACACCAACACTTTGTAAAGACATAGGAAACCAACCCTGTTGGCGAAAAAAAAATGCAAATACATTTGTATCTTTACTTACACAGTCAAGAGCTAGAACTGCACTGTAGCTGATGCAAGAGCATTTTCTGTAGAAAACCCAGACATACTTAATAGAGGATATAGATACTGGATATTGGAACCATTTATTATTTCTGGTTCATGCTTTATTGAGTAGTACTTGGACTGCAGTTAAAATGTATTTCTATGTATTTTGTTATTTTGTTATTCATGTTTATGCATAATTGTGCATTATTGTTTTGATATTTGTCTTTCATTGCATGGGTTAATTTAAAGTTTGCATATAGAACTGAAGAATAGAAGAACAAGTTTAGTAAAATATTAATGTATTTTTTGATGTTTGTGATTTTAAGTCAAGTGAAAGACCTTAAAATGGTCTCCTAATTCAGTCTTGTCTCGTTCTCTTGAAGCGAGTATCATGCATAGTTTCGTCTCAGCTCGTACTGGTTACACTAAGGTCAACATAACATCCAGCTAAACAGATGATTAGTCAGACATTTATTGAGCGTAATGACCATGCTGAGGGATGTGTGTTGGAGTGGTGACAGAGAGTATGTGTCGATGAGATAATGAAAAAAGACCGGGCTGACAGATATGAGTTGCCATGCTCTGTCAGGTGTTGAGATAATTACAAGTCAGCAGGTGGAACTAAGCACTGCCACTAAAGTGTCCTTGAGCAAGACACTCAATTTGCACCACAGCCAGAAGTCCTGCCCTTTAGTATGCTTTGTGCTCTGACATCCCTATTGTAATCATTTAAGTACATTATTATTACGGGGAGTATATTTGACTTAGAATTAGGACTCCATCCTCTGTCTCTGTGAAGCCTGGACCCAGAATGGATCGCTTGGTTGGTTGCACTGCCTCCCTATATACCACGACTAGTATATTTTTGCATCCTGAACTAAAAACATGGCAAAACTCTACTTAAGAGAATTACCCCGCTCTGAGGGTTTTCTCTTTTCCCTGCTGCAGAGAACAGGAGCGTTTTATACAAGATTCCCTTTGCTCCTTTAGTGTTCATTAAAACAGTACATTAACCACCAGTAAGAACCTTTTTGGAGCTCGTACTTTACCTTTGATGCAATGAGCCTGACTTGTAATTACCAGGAAGTGTCCAAATTTTCACTGTGGAAGAGCATGGGGCCAATGACAGATATAATGGTGCAGGGCTGTGTAATTAAGTGCTGCCTTGTGTCTTGCTGACTTTGGCTCCAGTGGAACATAGTGAACTGTTCTCTAATTTACAGAAAGTGTCCAATTATTTTCGTACATAAAGGTTGTCAAGCCAAATTTTTAACATGAGGCGATGAAAGATATCACACTGTTAAACAGTGATTTGTGTTTTTTTTCCCCAAGTGTCATGTTATACCTGTAGATTTATGTGGTTAAATTCCCCGTAGCAGCAGACTCATACCTCACAGATCCGTTCTCTCTCCTGGAGAGTTCAGATATCAAAGTTATCCTTCAGCATCCATTATCTTTTCTGCTTTGTACCCAGTGGTGTCAGAGGGGTTTGCCAGAGCCTATCTCCAGTACACATAAGGCAAAGGCAGGAAATGCAACTCGGACACCCTCATTCCCGGCCTCACTCATACCAAGGGGCAATTTATAGTCGACTGTAATGCATGTTTCTTGGACGTGGAAACACAAAAATGGCCACGACCAGGATGTGAATCGTCTTACTGTGAGGCAGCAACACTAACTGCGCCACCAAAATGTTAAAAGGGCTCAGAACAGCCAAAACTGAGTGTGCAAAAGATGCCTCATAGCCCCAAGAAAAACTTTTTAACATTGCACAGATTGATACCACAGGGCCAGCCTTGAGCACACTTGCTCCCTTGTCACCTCTTCCCAACAAGCTGCAGCATTTATCTCTTGGACAGCCGCAAAGGGCTGAGTCGTTTTTAATGATTTTTCCACTATCTGATAGCCCATAAGAGGATGAGCCTACTTGTGAACCAAAGTCACAAAGCTCAAAGGAAAGAGTCAATTAAAAGCCCCTTATCTTTAAAATGGCAAACACTCCTGATAGGTAATATGCATATTTTTGGATTATGTTTTTTTTTTTTTTGGATTGTCTTTAAATGGTTAAATGCGACCTTGCTAATTCAGAGCCCACCATGGAAGTCTTTAATCTATACCTGATAATGTGCAGTGTGTGTTTCAATTCATACCCTAAGACTTAATTATAATTAACAGTTCACATTATCAGTCTGAACAATAATATATACACTCAACCTATTGCTGAGTATAAACCAAAGCAAACTACACTCAATTATTTGCTATAATCTATAGAATTTCTGAAACAAAACAAAAGTAGAAATAATTGAAACCTAGCATACTGCATACTGCTCTCGTGTTCTTAGAACACTCCTTGGAATTTATGTGTGTATGTGTGTATGTGTGTATGTGTGTGTGTGTGTGTGTGTGTGTGTGTGTGTGTGTGTGTGTGTGTGTGTGTATGCGTATGTGTATGTGTATGCGTGTGTTTGTGTGTGTGTGTTATCATTAAGAGGCTTAAGCGATGTTATGGTCTGAAAGCATGTTTGCTGCATTACTCTAAGCATGTTGGTCATGGTGCACCACAAGTTATGGTACTGACAGTGCTTTGACGCTTCTTGTGTCTGGGTTACAGGGTTTGGTTAGTTGAATGGCAAATGGAATTCAGACAAACATATGTTATTCTGATATTTTCAATAATTATGTTAAGTCAGCATGTCCAAAGTCAGTAGTGTGATTAGCCTTTACAGACTACCTCTTATCTGGTGACTTTACCAGAAATTGTTATGGGGGGGGGGGGGGGGGGGGGGGGGGGGGGGCTCAAGGTCAAATCTGTGTTGCTGTCCAATTACTAGCCCCCTTCATACATCATTACATCTGGCCTATCAGTGCAGGGGCAGGATGCACGTCTAGACGGTTTATTATTCAGAGAGAGGCTTTTCTCGCCCTCCAACATCTCATGGGCCTTGGAGACCTCAGACCATGTCTATGGCCTGTTTGAAAGCTGGCACTGACAGGCTGGGGCTGTGTCTTAAAATGGAGCCAAGGAAGACAACAAGGTGAAAGACATTCCCAGAGCACAGCGACAAACTCCACAAATTTCAAAGAAAAGTTATTCAAATGAAAATGAATGGTTAAAAGGGAAAGCAAAGCCAGCTAAGAATGAAAGTTGGGGAAGAAAAGCAAAGTGGCTTTTGAAAGCAATTCATATACAACACATCTCGAATGTCTCTCTCTTCCTCCTCCCAACACTGATTCCTTCCCTCGCACTTCTTAGAATACTAACATGAAACCAAGATGGATTGAAAGACAGACCTTGGCGTATTGTTAGTCTTTCTATATCTTTGTCTCTGCCTCTGTCACTCTCAGTCTCTCTCGCGTTCTCTCTTGTTTCTTCCACTTTTCTTTTCTCTCTCTGTTTATGACAGGTCCCCACAGTGTCCTTCAGCCGTGACTTATGGTTAAAAGGCAATTACCCAGTTAGACGAGAGGAGTCTGAATCAATACATACACACATGCACAGACTGACTTAATAGATCTCCTGGGAACACATGCATATAATTGAAGATTTACTCTTTTTTTTCCTGTATTCAAGTCCATAGTGATAAATATGTGTGTGCAACTTTGTAAACAAAATGCTGAATGGAGATGTCCGGTCTGAATTGTGACTGGAAGTTCTTTTCATCTTTCTTGCAAAGAGAGAGAGAAACTGACAGTAGGGCAGAAAGGCAAAGGCAAAAAGTTTGAACAGTGTGTCCCCTCTCCACTGAATCACCAGGATACTTCCTGTGGCTTTCTTCTCCTCTCTGTGTGTGTGTGAGTGTGTGTGTTGCCATATTTGTGTGCTGCCTGTGGTTCTTTCGCTTTTGTTTGATATCTGCGGGATATCCTGAGCAAACAGCCATCAATATCCATGATGAAAGGACAACAACAACAATTTACACTTATTTTCATACTTACTATGAAGCTTGGGAAATGTTGAGTTGCAGCCATATTATAGAACATGAGAGCTCAGTATGCAGGATTATACATGTGCCCACGAGTTTTCTGTGAATTTTACAGGATGCTCCAGGATGGTGAACAACTACACCGCCCTCTGCTTTAGAGATCGGGGTACCATTGCACCTTTTGCATTTTATACATTTACCCAAATTGCTTCATTGTTTATTCTTTCTTTGTCCCCAGAAGTCTCTTATCAAAAACATTCACAGTTCATAGCTACAGTACAACATATCCATGAAATAATACTTTCCATTCTTTGAAATTATGACAAATTGACAGGCGATGCATCCACAGACCTTCAGAACCATTTGTGCTTATTCAAAGGGTAGAGGAGAAGCAATTTTCCAGGACAACTCAGTTTTCCAGGTTTTACAGGATGTGTGAATTTTGACAACTGCCAAAATTGTTTTGATCGTGTTTTTGGCTTATATGGAGCATATATCTGAATAGGGTTGGGGAATACAATGCTAGGACCAGTATGAGCAGCACCAGCAATTACTTAATATTGCAGTTAGAGTGGTTAATAAGGTGCTGTTGATGTGGCTGGCTGGTTTCAGCGCTCTCTAATGTGGAAGCTGGGCGACAGAACTGCAACTACAGCCCAGTGCACATGCTACCGCTTTACTGTAAAAGATGGTTAGTAAATTTGATTAAAGAAATAGCCGTGTAATTTCTACAAAGTAGTAAAAATCAATGAGGCGGTCAGTTCTCGCTTATATACTGTTATGAGGATACAGACAAAATGAATCTGAGGTAAGGCCTGTCTTTGTTAAAGACCCCATTATGTGTAAGGCATGAGTATCTTCCATTCCCATTACTCTGTGTGAGTGATGATACTGTTCTTTAGATGCCCGTCCCAGGCACCAAAAACATTTTCTTTTTTTTTACAGGTTCATAACAGAATGGATACAAAATCTTTTCTGTCCATTTACTGATTGAACATATCTAATGCATTCTTCCAGTATTTTACAACCCTTCAAGACCTGGGATTATCTGGGGAGCTAATGACATGTTTAGATTTGGATGTCTGTGGATGTCATTGCATGTCTATATGTACACACAAACACACACACACGGAGGCGTCCTTACCCTCAAATGGCCCATGTGGTCTCGTCTTGATCTTGATGTTGATGAGGTCTTCAAATATGTGTACATAGGGTGGGACATGGTGGGGAATAATGTGTCCATTAAAGCACATAAACACATAGTAGCACATTCACATACACCCAAAGCCTGTCCATTCAAAAACACAGCCAAAAAGCCCCTGACAAAACAGTCTGATTTGTGTTCTGAGACCACACACACACACACACACACACACACACACACACACACACACACACACACACACAGACAATCTACTCCCCCTCCTTATTTCAGAGAGTTGATTAAGATGGGATTATTATGGTGTGCAGAAACCATGGCAATTCAGATTGGGGTCATTCAGGTCAATCTGTAGAAACAATAGATTTGCTTTGCTGCTGAAAACTCCATCTACAAGTCCTACTGCTGGATTTGTGTAACATTTTGATTTATTCTTGTTTATATAAATATGTTTTTTCATTTTATATGATAGTGGGCTTATTGTTGCAAAGCCCCAATGTCACCCAAAGTAGTGAACCTGCTGAATTCTTTGATATGTATTCCTTTTGTAATCACTATATAATTGCAGTGGTCAAGGGACTTCATTACATTGTTCAATTATTAGGAGCCTTTTGATCACAAATAATCACAAGTAAAACATATTGTAGCTTTGTTTTAATCCTGAGAAAGTTTAGGAAAATAATAGATGCAAGTTGTGTAAGTACTGTACTGAGTTTCCATTCTCAAACATTTGCCCAAGAGATTCCTTTGGTAGATTTCATTTAATTTCACAGTGCTAACACAGTCAGCACATACTGCAATGCTACTAAATAGTAATATGTAGCAGGTTTAATCATATTTAGTTCAAACGAATGTGAGGCACTGCAGCTTTGATCTTACTGCAGCCTGGTCTCCCTATCTGCCCACATAGTCTGAAAGCAAGTGATTATCATAGTATAAAGTCATGGTTATTTTTAGTTAACCTTGATTTAAACATTTTAACAGTGCAGATTTGGCAAAGATCCCAGTTTGCGGGACCATGGACATACTGTATGAACAATCTGAATCACAAACAGAAATGCTAAATAAAATAGGGCACAGAGAAGTTATTAAGGGAAGTTATTAGTATGGGGATCATTAATTAGTGTAAATGCTGTGGTGTTTAGGTGACACTGCAGATTATTTAGCAAGCCAGTTCAATCTGTGTAAACACAGACATCTCTGGAATTAGTTCTGGTATAGTGTGCCTGAAGCACTAGTCAGACACTGGATGAGATGTATGATGGCAATTTTCTGATGAGGGATTTGTCAGAAAAGACCAACCGACCTTATCATATGAGATGCAGTGATGAGTGTTGTAATTACCACCAGTAATGAACCTAAGAGCGAAGTGGTAAACAGGAAGGCTTTAAGAGTGGAAGCAGTTGCATGTCTGTGATACCAATAATCCAGAACTCCTCAAATGAAAACTGTAATTATATACACTGCTCTGTGCACAAGAATTTCAAGGCTTTTTCATTCAATATCTTTTTTTTTTTTTTAAATGGGCTCTTTTAAGTGGAATTATGGTAATTACTGTCAACGCCATTGTCTCAATGTAGCTTGAATTTTGTTTTATGTATGGTTAAATCATTTAAACTTAGAAACTGTATCTACACAGGATGCATAAATTGATGGTTATTGGTGGTGAAAAGAAAGATTAATTATGAGTGTAAGGGTTGGTAATTATATGAATACAGAAGCACAAACATGACCCCCTGTACCCAGTTCTACCTTAATAGTAGTGTTGGATATCTAAATGAAACAGGTATGCAACTTTATTCTAGGTTAGGTTCTAGGTTCTGACTTGTTAAAGTAGACATAAACATCCACACCAAACAATTGACAACAGACTGGCTAGTGAAGTTGGATGTATAACAGTGTATTACTGGCAACACTATGAATGTTAACATAATATAAAGTACCAAACAGCTTATATACATCAAAGTCTCTACGATCATCACTTAATTCTAAAATTCACAACTTGTCAACCAAAAACAAATAGGACATAACATGAAATAACATGAGCACAATGTGAAGTCCTACAGTATACTGTAGCTCCCCTTTCAAACCATTAAGTTATATAAGAACCCAACTATACAGGTGGTAAAAACTACATGCTTTGTCAGCTTCAGTCCGCAGTTCAAATGACCTACCCATGTTTGTGTCCATATGGAATTTTGTGGCTTTTTATGGATGCTAACCTCACAGCCCCCATCCTTGAGGTGGTTAAAGCGATGAGTCTAGAAGATCTAAATGTAGATTTCTCCACAGCTTGCCTCTTTAACCAAGGTCGGTTTTTAGTCCCTGTAGTCCGTCTTTTTAGTTCCTTTAGTAGTTTTGAGGCTGTTTCCATGACTCCTCGCTTGTATTTTTAAATATTTTTTTTATGATACGGCTTCACACTTGTTTTTGCTGCTCTCAGTGACAATGCCCACAGCTTCTGATGTAGGCGGTTCTCGTCACTTCTGGAACTGGTTCTTCAAGTCAAAACTGTCTTCCAAAGTTAGTACCAGGAGATCACTTTTTCCCACACACCTTAGAAAGGGACAGTGGTTGAATTACCCTGTTATTTTACAACAGATGCCAATTACAGATGCCACGATTGGCTCTTAATCTTCAAGCTTGTGTTACTCTTCAAATTAATGATTTTCTCTCTCACAAACAAATTGATTTAACCAGCTTGTGCAAACAAATGAGTAGCACTAATCCATTTTCCACTATGGTAGGGGTACTTTTTGTTCCTTTTTTGGCCATGTGTTATTACCTTTCCAGCTCCTCCAGACTTAGCTGTGGATGTGAGAGCTGGTTTGTTCTATGTATTTATTGCAGGGTAAACAGCTACAACTGTGGTATCTGAAGCAACAGGCGGATTTTAACTTTCCTCTCACTGTTGTGAGGTCAAGCGTAGTGAAATGGAAACTAGGCTGAGAAAATAGCAAGAAAGAGCAAGAGCAACAAGCAAGAGCAACTTGCTACAGCAAAAGACGATACCAATGGCAGCTCTCCTCAGTGAGTGTGTCCATTGTCTCGAATCAAGTCGTCCCATGAGTAGGCAATGCAAACTAAGGTGGGGCAGAAGAGCCAGAATGTGTGCGTCCGTGATAAGGCCTGTATCTTATTTAAATGAATTGTCTGCAAACACAACAGTGAAATTGACAGCCAAGTCTTGGATTAGAAATGCCTTTCATCTGGGACTATGCATTGGTAGAAAGTAAATACAAGACTTCAATTGGCACAGATAAAGCAGAATTCTGGATTACATGCACTATCACTTACACTGAAGGATGTATAAGGATTAGTCTAATTCTATGTTGTTGAGATCTACCCAATGGGGGATTTGTCCATCAAGCCTTAGGAACACAAAAACAGTGCAGAGTGCTGTTTGTGAATGAGGTGTTAATATCATGGGGCACTGACACAGATTTAGCTGTCTTGTGTGCTCTTCTAATGTACATATGATTTGATATTTCAAATTAGGGTCTGCCTCGGGTGCCTTTGCCTAGAGGATTTTGTTATAGAAAACATCATTAAAAAACTAATTTCTTCCAAAAACCACTGAGGATTATGTTCAGTTTCATAGACAGTGACAAGCTGCTGTCATGACATGTTCTGTACTGAAATAGAGGCTAGAACATACACATGGCTAGTGTAGTGGGAGGTTTATGTGAAGTTGGTTGATGTGTTTGGATCTGCTAACGGGCACATGTAGGCTATAAACTGACATTTCTTTAGAAATTACTTGTTTGCACAGATTCTTGTTTGTGGAAGTAAGAATAATTGCCGGTAACCTCAGTTACCTCAGAACACTACAACTTCAGGAGCAGGAAAGAAATCATGGTGCAAGAAAAACCTGTTCATGTGTTTGGAGAAATGAAATGTAATTTTTCCGTGCCATTTACAGCAGAGTTGTGATTGATGAGACTGATGGTTAATATGTTAGCATGAACTACCACTGCAGTCATGCAACAAAGTGTGTCATGATTGTGACATTTAGTGTGTTCACGCTTTGGGTTTATTTATTTATTTATACAGTAATTATATCCCTTTGCATTTAATGGTATAAATCATTCTCTGATAGGTGGATGTACTGTAGTTTGTATAGGTTAATATTTTTGAGCAATAATAATGGGCATATCAAATGTGACAGATTAGATCATAGAGGTTTTTTTTACATATACATATACCAATCATGGATCAGGGACCTTTCTGTATGGAGTTTACATCTTCTCCTCATGCCTGCATGTTTTTTTTTCTTTTCAAGGTATTGTGGTTTCCAATCATAGTAAAAAAAAAAATCATGCTTACAGTAGGTCTATGTGGGACCTGATCTCTTATATCATACATACTCAGGAAACAGGATAGAATAAAAGGAAATTGATTGAAAGAGGGAATGAATAAAGGGCACAGGGGTCACTGTGGCTGATGTGGTCATAAGAGAGAGTGACTTAAAGGTGGGTGGGGGTAGGCAATTTCTAAACAATGGCTCGAGCAGGCCATGCTCTGAAATGACACATCTCAAAAGTCAAGCCCCTTTCCACAGACCTCTTTCTGAAGCCACGCCTCCAGAGCGCAGGAACAAGCAGCGGTGTCGTCTTCGCAAACCAGCACACTGCATTGTGCGACCCGTTTAAGACGTGTATGGCCGCAGAGGGAGGAGGAGATCACCTACTCCACCTTTAAGCCAATCAATATCATCCATCCATTATCTAATTTGCTTCATATTCACTGGTGTCACAGGGGTCTGCTTGTGCCTATCTCCAGCACACATACATAGAGCGGAGCCAGGGGATACCACCGCGACAGGTCACCAATCTATAGCAAGGGCACACACACCATTCAGTCACTCACACACCTATAGGCAATTTGAATGTCCAGTCGATCGAAATGCATGTTTCTGAACTGGAAGGAAACCAGAGCAACTGGAGAAAACTCACACACAGGGGGCAGATAATGAATACATCAATATCTACATCAGTATCTAACTATCTGAAACCTGCCTGCATTGGAGAGTTGAAACTGCACTCTGCTGTGTTGCGTTGGTGCTGTAGGACCATGATGGTCCATCGGTCGGTAAGTTAGTGAGTTGAGCTTCTGGTCTATAAGTCAAACATTTTAGTGGCTATTTGGCCAAACAGTCAGTCGTTCATATATTCAGTAGGGCTGTCAGTCAGAAAGCTCTGTGCCTTCCAGTCAGCGAATGTAGAACATCAAAAGGCTGGAGCCTCACACTGTGTGCCTAGTGTGAATGCTCTATGAGCAGAGTAATGCGATTAGAGGAGACTGTGTGATATTTCAATCGGTTAGCACCCTGCAGCCAGATGGGAAGCATGTTATGAATATGAAATGCTGCTTAAGAGTGCTGCTGGATTGACTGGCTTTACATGGAAACATAAAATCTTTAGACCGCTCGTGTCCTGCCACCCCATTTAACCCAACAATTAGCCCAGAACTCACTGCCTCCATTGGCTGCACACGCAATCTGCTGTAAAAAGTATAGAAACTGGTGGAAAAAAAAATCATCGATGGCATACTCTTAAAGCTATTGTTGTCAATCGCTAATGGAATAAAATCTAAATAATCATGAGTTTGGCCAATTGTAATATGTTTAGGATCACCAACATACAGGATTTTTTTTTTTACTTATATGTACATTTATGTACCTGGTTTGGGACCTTGTTTAACCCAAACCACAGACAGGCTCACACACAGAACCACTGTCAACATGAACCCCATTCCTCACCACAGCTAAACCATATCGAAGCTGCTCAGTGTGTTTCAGAGGACGAGGGAGAGAGCGTGAGGCAAACAGAAACGAGGGACTGGAAGTGTGAGAAAAATATAGAGAGATTTTAGAGATGGGACGAGGCAAAAGATATGCCTTGCATGTCTTGCTTTCTTTGTTGGGTGTCTTGTCTTCTCAGAGGTCGGCAATGAGGATCAAAAGTTGTGCTGTGGTGTCAACGGTTCTTACAAGCATCACCAGTATTGAAACTCAAATTACTGAATATGAGATGGAGAGAGGGCTCTCATTAGCAGACAGACACCTGAGGGACAGATTGAAAGGATTCGAGGCAGGATTGTCAGAAATGGGTAAATATCTGGACATTGCTTTGCACACTTGGAAGCAATAAACTGATGTCTGTATTGTGGGGGACAGATAAACTAAGCTGCACTGTGTTATCACATTATGCAAATTGTCAGTTAGTTGGAATTGTTCATCTGATTTAGATCTTTGATTTCCATCAGTGTGAAAACTTGTTTGTTGTTAAGCAAGTGTTCATTTAGTTTCTCTAAAATCAAATAGGATCATTAATATTTATTGTGATAATGAAACATCAATAATACCTGAGAATAATTGTATATAAATTCAAGCTTTAAGCTATATAGCGTCTATTTATTTTCTTCTTCCAAAGACAAAATGTTATATATTTTATGTTGCTTAACCAGTAATTGATTGCCTCATTATCTGAAGATACTCTCATTTGGACCTGAGATTGTTTCTAAATGTGATTGTTTTAACTGTGATACCACAGTATAGCTGTCGTGTTTGACATTTCAGCATCAATACCTTATCTTGGATAAGCCTTTACCCTTTCTGTGCACATGATAGTAAAACATTTCATTTTCTCTTGATTTAACTCTCTTGGTTTAACTTGCCATTTTCTATGTGCTGAGCAAATTGAAATACATAGCTATGTTTGCTGAATTATGTTTACAGTAATTACATGCTGTGTGAGAAAACTGTGAATGAAAGTACGCTATGTGACAGCAGCACAGTTTATCGACAGTTTCACACCTATGAACAGGTCTTTGCTGCCACTACTTGAGAGTTTGCTGACATGTCTGTGTATGTGTGTGTTTGCGTATTCTCCTCCCACATTAGTTTGTGAGAGAGGAAATTGTTAATTTGAATAAGTTGAATACAGTATTATTATCGGACTCTTATGAATATTCAGTGCGGCACAGCTCTTATGCACACGAATCAACGGCAGCAATTACCACTGTGAATGATAAATTATTGCTGGTGATAATGGGAAAATATTGCTCAAGCTGAATGTTAACTAGTGCAATGCAGACTCGTCCACGTTTTGTCAAATGTTTTGTCCTGTGAAAGAACAGACTGAACCATAAGATTGGAGGTCTGAATACCCGGGCAACAAACAATTCGAGATCATCTGGAGCTCTGCATGTATTATGTGTTATACTGCCACCACAGTTCTTTAAAACAGATTTAGCACCACCCCATTCATCCATCTATTCAACCATTCATCTAGTTCCCAGTGGGTTGTGGGGGTCTGCTGATGCATGTCTCCAACGTGCAAACAGAGGAACCAGTTTATCACAGAGAGCATGCACACACACCATTCATGCTCACACTCTTACCTAGGGACAATTTTAGACTCTCAGTCTACAGAGATCAGTAAGTCAGCCCAATCATGCATGTTTCTGGACTGTGGGATGGAAAATGGTAAATGGCAGAGGCTACCAGTACGTGTTCTGTCTGCTTTAATCATTATCTGATTTCCACCATTTCCTCCCTGATGTCACAGCATCAGAGTAAGTTTGGGGTTTAATATCTTGCCCAAGGATACTTGGACATGTACTGTAGGCTCCAGTTGTTCATATCCATCCACTGACCTTCCGACCAAGCTGTCCCTGAGCCATAGGAGGAGACCAGAGAAAGCCCAAGCAGACACAGGAAGGACATGCAAACAAACAAGTTGTGTTTTCATTGCAGTACAATTCTAAAGTTTCAACACTTTTCATACAGTAAAAGCCTATTGCTTGTGCCATGACTGTTTTCAACCAAAGACGAAGGCAGTGGCTGACCGTTCAAAGGCATTCTTTATAAGTCTTAAGAATATATATGTTTTTTATGTTTCGTGTTTATGTTCAGACATATTAAAAAAATGAATACAGTCCTTAAACATCCATTAATTGAAAAATGTGTTCCTTTTATGAGAGTCTCGCACATACAAATGGAGTTTTCTGAAAATGATGTTTGACTGAAATCACTTTATTCTCTGATGACCACCTCAGTCACAGTTACCCAGTGCAACTAGCAATCACCTGGATTGATGTCTTAATATGAAAAGCACTTATGCTCTCCCTGTGCTTTATTTTACTCCTTCTTGTGCCTTTTTTTCTAATTTCCACCTATTTCATCTCTCTCCCCTACTGTGTCATATGACATGAGAGATCAGGTCCCCGAACAGTTGTGTGATTCTTTTATGGCCGTCCTCATAAATGTTACTGTTCTGGGGAGGGCAGTTGATTCTTAAAAGATTAAAACCAGTATGAAATGTGGAAATGCTGTGTTGCTCTGATTTAATGGAAAAGCAATCATGCAGGGGGACTGGGAGAGGAGAGAGGCTAGAGTGAGCTTTTGAGAGAAAGTGATGTAGAGCCAGAGACACAAAGAGATTGCACAGCGAAGAAGGAAACATTTTGTCTAAGACGGAGAGGGATGGAGAGAAAGAGGTGCAGAGGTCATTTCTCCTTCTGAGCAGATCCATTTCACAGTGTTTTCCTCGAATCTCCCTCCGGACGTCACCTCTCCTCCCCTCCAAGCGATTATCTCTCCATTCGCCATTATATATGTGGCAAAAAGCCTTCACTTACACACATACTTAGCGTGCCTGTGCACTCACACTGCAAAAAGGGACTGCATGCTTCCCATGACGGCCATTAGAGGAAGCCAGAGATTCTCATGTGCCACTAACTGCAGATGTAGTACAGTAAATAGAGTATCTGCCAGCTCCACTGGCATTTTATTAACACTGCTGTCAATACCTATTGTAAAATAACGATCAAGAGCCTGAAGCCACACGTAGCGATGCTGCCGCCCATCCATTTTGTGGGATGGTTGGGGAACCACTTGTGCAGAGCATGATGGAGCTGTTTGCAGCATGGGGTGGGCAGGAGGTACTGCGAGCATGTAGGGAAGTGTGGTGTAAATTATGCAGAACATCACAGGGAATCAATCATCCTTAAATCATCCTTAGGAATGACTCAGGTGAAACGTCTTTGTTTGGAATCTCTCCCTCTGTTGCTCAGCTTTGGTTGTAGGTCGTAAAGACCACAGGTTCTCTCCGTCATTTGTGCTTTCAATTATTTAAACAGGTACAAAGCACAAACAAATCCTTACATGAATTGGAGCCTTATAAAATAATTTCATACTAATTGTAACAAACAGGATTATAATGATAAAATTCACTTATTTTTTCACTATTACCTACAATTAAATATATTTATAAATGTATCAATATTGATCATATAAATATTGATCATATAAACAGCCAGAATAAAAAAATGTCATAACCAAGAGGCCTTCAAACATCTTTTCATACCTCAAGACAACTGTAGAGCTCTCCCTATTGGATTTTTGTTTTTTTCCCTCATCCATTTACCATTGTATTAGAAATATTGCTATTAGACCAAGATTTTACCTCCAGATCAAGCTTGTATTTTCTCCCCTTTTTTTTCCCTTTTTGTGGTTGTGGACTCTCCAGTCACCCAAGTAATCAGCATTCTCTTCCAAAGTTGCTTTTCAATCATATAACCCTGTGGGGTGTGTTTGTCTGAGTCTGCTTGTGCATGGTTTCAGTACTTTTCAATTTGAACTTGATTCAGATTTAGGACTTTCTTTTGTATTTTTGCTGTAGAAATATTTGTTTTGGGGAAGGGTTTTAAGAAGTTGCGCCATGTAAATAGTTTCAAAACAATGAAGTCAAACTTCATTCATTTTCACAACATCCTTCTCTGTTGTGACCGCTTTATTTCACAGTGTGCCAATAAATTATGTGAAACTCAAGTGTCAAATTAATGCTGCAAGAGAATAAACAAGTACACACTGGTGTCTAATATGCATAAAGATATCTCATTTTACAGTCCACTGTCTTTTTATTGTGTTGCTTTGACAATGTCACAGACATAGCAGAGGTGTGAACATATTTTCCTGAGACCTTGAAATAATGTGTCATGTAATAATAGAGCAGTCTACTTTATGTGTTTTGACAATGACACTTTGTATAGCAGTACGGTATCAAAAATCCCTAAAAATAGAGTATACATTTAGTAGTCTTTCGGTCTTAGCTTCTGTCCTATACTGGACTTAGACAAGCTACATAAAAAAACGAGCTAAAGCCAATGTTAGCTCTTAGCTGCAGCCACTAGTTGCATATCTCTGACCTCTAGAAATGAGCAAAGCATAGGTATTAAAACTGAAAACTGGTCATGGAAAATGTCAACCTGTACTTATATTTCCAAGAAATCTCCCCTTTTTTGTTGTTGTTTTGGTATTTACACATGACTGGGCATGAACCAACAAATGAACACCAGATAAATTTACTGTTTTCACAGTCATTTAATTTCTCATTTTTCACCACTTTTTAAAATCTAAAAATCACATCATCTTCCTTGCTTCCGATTTTTGATTTACCTATGGATAATTCTTTCCCCATTTTAACATCTTTGTGGCATGATCATTATGACAGAGCTGCTGTCGCATACATCATGCATATTCGGGGCTAGTTAGCCCTGCAATCAGACCGATTGATTACAGTTACAGCTGACTGATCAATCACTTCCTGCTGGTCATTTTTCAAAGACACTGGCGTGGGTCAATGCAGGCTTGATAGATGAGAGGGCTTTTGCTTGATTTCAAACAGGCCTCAGACCGTGATGTGCCCCCCTGGGGACTAAGGGCTGAAAGAATGACGATGTATTCAGATTTCCCTTTCGTTGGCAGCTGGGACTGGTCTCCCTCTGTGCGTGATGCTGTATGATCATGACAGGGGTGGACCCCTGCTACACTGGTAAGGTACTGTACAATGCGGGTGAGACCATGGATTAAAAGCACAAGACTTGTGGGAATGGGAGAGGAACAAACTTGAAAACTGAAGTGGAAAGTGTAACTATACGAAATAACATCTTCAAAGCATATGGGTGATGTATTCGTAGATGGTGACGTTCTTATTGTAGCAAATGCAAATGTCCTGGAAAAGAGTGGGAGTCCTGTTCAGTCTTTCTTAAAAAAAGAATGTAAAGATTAATATTGTAAGTGTTCTCATAGTGGTTAGTTCTTTTTGTTTGTCCCTTTGAATGCCCTGACCAAAGTCATCCATCCTCACTGTTCGGAGTCTATGTGTATTTTTTCCTTCACATTAAAATGGCAGTAAAAATGACGGCTTGCTTTTACCTCCACCTCACAGCTCCACTGACTTGACCCACAGCATATCTTGCTGACTGCTGTTTGAGTAAATGGTTTGAAATCTCATTACTTTTTCATATATCAACGACCTGTGTTGCCTGTGTACTACAGCAACATATTGATAGTACAGACAGGCGTCTTGCCAAAAGATCAGTAAAAGTCTCTTTATTGATTTTTCGTGCGGTGTTTGACACTGTACAGCTAAATATATAAAGAATACAAACAATGGTGAAAACCTTTTTTTTTTAAAGCCCTGGCCAAGCAGCTGCAGTGAGAGACCAGGCAGAACTGTAGGTTAGACATGTCATCCAGGAAATGATGAGGTCCTGAAGATATTAACTGCTGCTCAAATGACAGGTGGAGTACTTTGTAAACTGAAAGGCTGCGGTTGTGTCCTCTCCTCGGAGCGAGAGTGAGCGGTTGATAGAGAAACAACATAGTAAAAAGAAGCAGCCTCAGTCCTCAGATGGACAGTCAGACAAATAAGGTGTCTAAAAGTGCTCAAGAGAAAATAAGGACTATCAATTTCACAGTGAGAGAAAAATGGATTGAAGGAGCGAGGAGACGAATAGAAACAAGATGAAGAGAGGGATGAGAGAGATTGATGCAGCCCAATCTATAGGCAGCTAGTGTACAGGTTCCCAGGAAGTTATTGATTCGGGGCCAGCATTGATCTTGACACCGTAAATAAACACCTCCACATTTATGCAAGCACAGTTGAGCTAAGAAGTAAAGGGTAAAGAGAAATGTCCTTCAGGTATCCTCAGCAGTGGCTTTGGGAGCCAACAAATCATTTCTCCTGCGATTTAGTAACTGACGAGGGAAGTGGACCAGCTTTGTCGAACCAAATGGTTTTGAATTGTATCATGATTTCTTGCATAACTAATTGAGGGTTCATTTCTTCAAACAGATTTACTTGGAAGAAAAAGATCTTTTCTTAATGTAAAATTTCAAGTTCAGTCATCACTGCTCAGCACTGATCTCAGATAACCTACTGGGACAACGATTCCCCAACATGTCTTTTCTGGTCTGTTTTATCGACATGACCTGCTGGACGTCTTGTAGGCTGGGAATTCTATTAGCAATGTTATATAGCTTCCTTAAATCCTCAAGTACGGTAGCTGTGAATAGTTTTTTTAATGTGGGGGCTAGAAAATTGGTAGAACTGGGAGTGGATAGTTATGACATTTAAGGAGGCACTGTGGGTTGTGTGAGGCATGGCGAGACCAAATGGTTTCGATACTTAAAACAATTACTGTGTCGCTTTGGGTTATATTCTGTCTGAGTTTGCAACGCAAATGTCTCAGTGCTTTAAAATATGCAGTAAAATACTGTCAGTGGGAAGGAAATGATGTGCGCTGTGCCTAAAGTTGATGTTTTAAAGTGTGCATCAGGACGGTCTGGAACCACTGGTTCTGAGGAGGAACTCTGTAGAATCATTAGTTCCAAAAAAGACCCATTTCTTAGAGTTTCATCATCTCAAGGCAATCCCTGTGTGTGTGTGTGTTTCTGTGTGTGTGTGTGTGTGTGTGTGTGTGTGTGTGTGTGTGTGTGTGTGTGTGTGTGTGCGCGCGTGCCAGGGTGCGTTTGTGGTGGCGCACTTGCTGCAGATTTTCAGTGCACCCTTATCACTCTTGGAGTTTGGAGATCAGAGAAAGAAAAAGACTGTGGGGGTCGCAACGTGTGTGTGTGTGTGTGTGTGTTTGAGGGAGAAAGAGAGCGAGAGGGTGTGGGACAATAAAGAGAATGAGTAACACCAGCTCATAACCTTGACTTGGGAGCTGTCCTTGCTGGAGCCCTTTCCTCCTTGAGAAGAGGAACATTAAATGTAGACATTGAGCCCATTGTTGCAGTTGCAGTTCATGAAGATTTACACCACGTATACACAAAGCCACGGCTTAAAAGTACACTACATGTACACAACATGTGCACATTGGGTACTAGAGTGTTGAACATGTGTCACACACACATACACCCATGTATGCATTGGTTCCAAAGTGAACGATATCACAGTGAAAGATGCATAGTCAGCTTTATTAGCTGATGCTATTTGTTAGACTCCAGACTGCAACCCCAACCGTAGATTTCCCCAGAGGGATATAGTGAAAACAAATGACCCCCCGACACTGCTACAGTGAAGTAAATCTATGAGGTTTTTCTTTTCTCTGTTTTTTTTGACTCACTTGAAAAGCCTCTCTTTTGAAGCACTTATCTCTTTTATCACTTCAAAGTTCGACTGATAAAGAATGGCATTTTTACTTAGTTTTTCTTTTTCCTCACTTCAATTGAAACGGACGAACTAAATCAAAAGTGTTTTTTTATTTTTTATACTTCCCAAAGGTCAACAATTGACATGTTTTGATGACAGCAGCATGAAGATGTTAAATTTGATTTTTTTCTTCCTGAGTGGTGCAGACTCTCCAAGTATTTATGAATCTGCTTTTTCAAATGGTTTTCAGACCAGCACAAACACACTAATCCGCACAAAACATACACTCAAACTGACACTACTCTCGCACTACTGCACCTCATTTATCTGCTTTAGACGTTATTGCTCTTACTGTGATATTTCTGCAGCAGTACTCTCCATAGGGAAAATGCTGAACAAATATGGTCTATTCCTGGCCAAACGTTCAAAAGGTCCCCTAATATCATGTCCTCTTTCATATATACATTTCTGACAATGCGATAGTAGCTAAAGAAATGGATGAGTCTGAACAGAGGCACAATGTGAGATAAAATAGTTTGAAAATGGATATAGTGCATGCAAACTACTTTGTGGAGGTGATAGTTCATTCAGGTATGAAAGTGAATGAAGGCGCATAACGAGCAGTTGGTGAAGTTTCCATGCACCTGGTTCTTCGTGAATGTCTGATTCTGGCTCAAACATGTAAGGCTGGATGTGAATGCACTCAATAGTTTAGCATGGAACATTAGTGTAAAGTTATGTGATTGGTCATATAAAGCCAAAATTTGGTTGCCAGGTTAGTAAAATTTGCATGTGAAAGGACTGTAACAGTCCCACACCAAAGAGTCGGATTTAAATGTGCTTGTAAAGTACCATCTGTGGCACTTTGATTAAACCAATGAGACCAGGGATAAATACCTGATTCAACATTCCTAGGTGCCCTTTAATGCATGGCAGAGTCACTGCAGTTAGATAAACAGCTACAACGAGAAGTGTGTGATCGTAACAGAAACCCTTGCCACCTGTGTGGTAAGGAGCTGTGGCCCAACATGACAGAGAGACACAGAAGATAGGACACTGAGCAAACCCCAAAACTCACTGGGTTCATCGAAACCTTTCCGGGTGTGTGTATCCAGGCAAAATTCACTCTGTGTAATCCAGAGACGAAGAACTAGAGGAGAGGAAAAGAGAGAGTGAGAAGCAACTCACATTGCACACAAGTAAGACAGTGGCTCTGGGATGCATGAAGAATGAATTGAAATTGTTTTTTCTCACCGGGCGTTTAAATTAAACACATTTGTCATTACCAGAATCCCATTTCTATCTCTGAATAATGCCTGTTCACCAAAGGGATGGAAACTGAGGATGATTGGTATGAAAAAGAGAGAAAAAAAATCTTCTTCGTCAGATACCACTTAGAGGATTGAAATGGTTTATAGCAGTAACTTGAGTAAACTTGCCCACATGGATTGGTGCATTAGGGGGCTTTTGTTCAGAATTCAGGAATATTAAAGTGTGATCCTCTGTCTCTGGAGCTCCAAAAATCTTGTCCAAAATCCTCCAAAGTTGCCTGAATTCTTCCTGTGCAAGTCTCTGGATTTCAATTATAATCTGTTATCTCTCTGTATATTTGCCTTTTATGATGAGAGGTGCAAAAACATCAACAGTCCATGTACCACGAGGTCTATCAACCTGTCACGACCGTAGCAGGAAATTAACAATTATCCTTCTCATCTCTCTGTTTGCCGGTCTGTCTCTGTATCCTCTTGTCTGTCTGTGTATGTCTGTTCCCCTGTCTGCAGAATTTCCTCTCTATCACTAAACCATAGAGCGGTTCAGGAAATTAACAATTATTCTGCTGATTCCCTCCCTTAAACCGACTGTCTAGAGGCTGCAGGAGAAAAATCAATGGCTATCTGTCAAATGCCCTAATGTGTGTGTGTGGTTTGTGTAGGCACACATGTACAGGTGTTATTTTGTGTTAAATGTTCTGCACTGTTAGTGGCAGCGTGTATGCCTGTTTCGCGGACAGCATTTTGCATGTCAAAATTTTGTCTTGGTACAAGATGAGAATAATATTCTGGTACTGACCTTGTATGTCAGTTCAACTTGTGTTTGTTCCCTTGCAACAATTGCACCACCATCTGTTACTGTCTTTGAAAAATGTAACTGCAGGATGAACATTAATCTTTCATCTTTTGTCTTTTTCCTTCTCTTCCATGCCATCACATGACATTGATGTCACTTCTCTCTCCTGAAAAGGTAAGGGTGTTTTACCGTGTGTTTGAATGTGTGTGCGTGTCAGTCCTGGGCCCCCAACAGGTACCAGGCTGGATCCTTTGGTGATCCGTAGCCTGATCCACAGCCATAGAAACTTTTCTTTTTTCCACCAAAGCAGTTCAAGTGCTGGTCCCGGGCTGGTGCTATTGCTAGTTCAGAGTTCAGCTTGTAAACCATTTGAGAACCTGTTTTCTTTTCCACTCTTGAGAGCACAGCATTGAATCACTCAGTGCTCTGGTAGCGCCACACACTGGTCTGTCCCAGAGGACCAAGTACAGGATATTGAAAAGTGGACTTTTTCTTTGCCGACCATCCCAGTCCTTTTTTTGGTCCTTATAGTCTTTTTTTAGAGTCTACAGCTGCTGTTTAGTCAACCCTCTCTTTTTTAGGAAGGAAGAAAAGCCTGACTTTCATTGGTTTCAATGACGCCACCCCCAGTCTCTGACAAAAGGGGTGTCAGGGACTGGGGGTTAGGGTGCTTCTCAGGAACTTGTTTATTTGGGCCAGAGTCAGTCCTGTGGAAACATAAAACTGGTTCTGAATTAAGTACTACTTCCAAACCAGTACTGAGACTGCTTTGGTAGAAACTGGTCCAGAAAGAACTTTTATTCATGTAGTTTTCAGCTTTCCAAAAAGTTCTTCCCCTGAACTGGGAGGGAATGGATTCCTGACCCATTTGTGAAGAAAATGATCATCTAGATCATCTAGAACAGACGGCTGTCACTGTCTCCCAGGGAATCCTGCATTGTATTGTGTATATACTGTATATCACAATATTTTAGTACCACTAATATAATGGTCAGCAGTACAACACCCCCTCCAAGCAGTTGACCCACGTAGATATTGGAGCCCATGTGACTTGTAAACCTTGTACAGTATAACTCCCTGCATTTCACAACAAACAATAAAGCTCCAGAGGATGAATTGACATTTTATGCCTCTCAGCATCAGCTGCAGAGAAGTTGCTGGTGCCCTTATATTCATTTCTTGCCATAGCTTTTGGTTCACAAACACTGTTGCTATTTGTTTCCTCTCTATACTTTACACTCCTTAAAGATGACATATTGCGCCATTTTTTTGGCTTTTACTTTTATTTGGGACTTTTAGGACATTAATACAATATCTTAGATTTTTTTTTTTTTAGTGCAGTACTGCAAAATTGTTCACAGTGGAAAAACACTCACACTTAGGCCCTTTCTCTTTCATTATAAATTGAAATATTTCATTTTCATTTGTTATATGTGATTTTCAGCACATGTATCACAATAATTGACATTCAGCACCAAAGCACACCAGCATCAAGCACATTACTTTTATTATCTCAAGGTAAATTTGACAGATTTAAAGAGTTACAGATGTTCAACAGTAATAGATTTACCAAGTTCATCCTGAAGCTTAAAGATGTGGTGCATACTTAGATTTAAAAGGAACACGACAGCCTTCTGCTTGTAGTTATTCGCTAACTCGGGTTGTCTTGAGGTGACTCGGCGTACAAATTATTCAAGAAGGCAGAGATTTCAATGTTTAAAGTCCGTACTGCACATGTCACGCAGTACCAGCGGTAAATAGACCAGTTACACAGGAATAATGTGAACTCATTCATCCATTACCTTACCCAATATGTGCCTTAACTGGAGCCTTTTCACAGCACACACAGAGTGGAAAAAAACCCATGTACATATGGTGGAAACACACAAACTCCACACAAAAAAGGCCTTGGGAATCAGACGAGGGTCCTTCCTGCTGTGAGGTGACAACACTAACTACAAAAATGATGTAGATATGTATGCCAATTAACAATGGTCACTAATCAGTATTCTGATCGTCTTCTGCTCTCGCCGTCATTTACCTTCAGTTATATTATTGTTATTATTGTTTATTTCAAGACCAACACATTGACTCATTTAACTCAGAAGATATAATGCAATCCCACGCAAACACTGTTCATAGCTTGTTTACAGATTTCTGGATTTGGAGCAGACTTAGCATTTGTTCGTGTCTCGTCCTTCGTCCATCTTCTTGTAATAATAATTTGGTTGTAAAAATGGCATATAAAGATTAACGTCACAAATGAGGAAGTAGATATCACATGACCCATTACAGATGGATGATTCAGTATAGGTTTTTTTCCCCCATATCCTCGTGCATAATACCACAGTACAAAGGCACAGAGGTGTTGCAAAGTTTTCCTTTTATCATCTGTAAATTATGAACAAAGTAAAAGAACCAATTTTATTACACTGCTGTTAATAAAGAAGGCAAATATAGCTGGAGGGTTTCATGGCATGATGTTCCATTGTCTACTGTAAATGTCACATAATAGGTGAACTTTCCAAGCCTGTAGAATCCAAATGAAATGTTTTTACTCCTGTCTTCTGACCTCAAACGTATTAAATCATAACTTTGTTTTATCTGAATCACTTACAGAAACAACACAAGGTCATATCCCATGGCTGTTCGATATCCCTCTCTTAAAAAAGGTGTTATCTGTTGCTCAAGTGGGAAGATGAGAGATTAGACAAACTGCATTGATCCCTGAGGAGACACAAGTTCACCGCTGCAGCAAATAATAGTGCATACAGTAGATAAAAACACAATGAGAAAAACACTTGCTGTTAGATGATGTCCTCATTATGTTAATGCACAACTATCATTGGCAAGAGAGCGATCTTATTACATTAGCTATTGGCAGATTTACACATTGTAAAACATAATGGGACAATGTACATTTCTGCTCGTTAGGCTGAGTATAAAACGGCTACAGGCAAATTTGCACTGTGAGTCACACCACAGGAGAAAAACAACGTTGCATGAAACGTGACACAGCCCAAACCAAACATGACTCGGCCAAAATGAAAACATGACATGGTAAAATGCTGCATGTCAGTTCTGCTTTACATGATTGGAGTGTTTTGTGACGCTGCCGTCTCATGAAAGGACAGTTACCCTGAAGGAACGCGTTCTGCTGTGACATTTTGTTTCTTCATATGAGATTTTGAGGTTGGTTTACAGCTCAGACGCTGTGTTTTTGACTGCCATCCAACCACTTTTTTCCGCTTCCATCGAGTTGTAGGACGGCTGCTGCCTCTAGTCGCGCTGTAGCTTTCTATCTATCTATCTATCTATCTATCTATCTATCTATCTATCTATCTATCTATCTATCTATCTATCTATCTATCTATCTATCTATCTATCTATCTATCTATCTATCTATCTATCTATCTATCTATCTATCTATCTATCTATCTATCTATCTACAGTATCTTTTATCATGTAAATGATAAAACATTTCTTAATCATATGATGTCAAATCAGGTTTACTTATGCAACTTTTGGAAAGGATTGATTCCTCAAGGCACACACTTCCGTTTTACCTTAAAACACCATCAAGAATGTATGAGCCGAAAGGCACATGATCAGGATCTAGAACATTTGCTTTCCTCTGGAGATAAAACAGTGCCCTAAAGTTTTGCGACCTCTTCTTGGGACAAAAGTGCTTGTGACATCTTTCTTCTCCCATGAAATACTACATAAGTTTGAACTATTAAATAAACAACCAACAAATCAAACTTGTCCTTAATTTAGCTTTGAGGCACATTATTCTGAGTGGGTGCACGTATCTGGAAAGAGGCTTTTTTGCCGGAGCTTAATGGAGGTATAGTATTTATCCCCTGAGCAAGAGTCAGAAATAGATGTTGAGTGGTTAAGGAAATTGCTGTAGGAACTCTTAAATCTACACTTTGACATCTTTCTTACCACTTCCCATCTTTCTTTTCCACTTTCCCAACACAAAGCACATGGCATACACACGATTCAGCTTGTTGTAATTTCTCTATCTGAAGTCCATTCATCAGAGGAGAAAGTACAAGATGTTTTATGATGAAAAGGTTTAATACTTGGCCAAGGAAAAGCGATGGAGAACACTGCATGTGTGCTGTAGTGCTGCTTCCCTTTCTGTGGAGTCGATAAAGTCTTACAGTCAGAAATGGTCTTATAGAATACTATACAGGCACTACAGGTCAGTTCTTTTTGACAGGGTCAAACAGCAGCAGCGGCATTATAGAGTTTAAACTCTACATGCAAACACATCCCTGATTCACAGTGTCATAAAACATTATCAGAATACATCCTATCTGACTCGAGAGCCATTTGGATCTGCTAACTCAAGGACAGATGGTGTCTCATTGCAAAGATGTCTTCCAGTGACCTTAAAGTCTAGCCTGATCTGTGTGTATGACAGTGTACAGTATGCTAAGTCTGTTACAATGCAAAGTTATTGAAATTGTCACTTATGTCAGAATCAGACTACAGGATGTTTTTGTCTTTCACAATGGTTTCAGTGTCAGATTAAATATTCATAGTGGCATAAAATGTTGTGTCTTGGTCAGGAGATTGGCAAGATTACAAGTATGACCTCGATCAATCCTCGATCATAACCCTGCGTGAGTTCATGTCAATGGTGGGGTGCGACAGGAAACTGTCAATTACGGCTGCTGTGGTCTTGTGTGCTGACATGGAAAATAAAAATAAAAAATAAAAAATTGTCTTCCTCATCCTCCGTCTTCTGAAGAGGAGATGCACAGTTTCTCTCTTCCTCTCTCTCTTTCTCTCTCAGCCAGTCATTTAACCAGTTAGTTAGATATGCAACCTGGCAGACAATGACGCCCCCAGTCAGTGACACCTTTGACTTTTAGTGACATTTATATCATCATTAAGCAAACAAGCAGCCAAGCATTCAGGCGGTCAAATCCAGAGAGCATGTGGATTCCACTAACACAAAGGAAGCTCATTAGGAGTTTCTAATGGAGTAGCATTTCAGATGCTGCAAACATGGTCGCCCATAGCTGGAGGGTTTGGACAGAGGTATATGTGGTCCTTTGTGAGCTGTTGTCATTTTACAGCACTGGAAGTGACTGAAGGATAGGTGGGTGGACAGAGGAGAGGAGGAGTGGTGACAAATGAGGTCAGAGGGGATGAGTGAGAAAAATTAGGTGGAGATAGGAGATGGGTAATAGGGAAGAGGAAGTAGTTTGGAGGTCAGTTAGAATATTGTCTGAGCGTTATTGTATGAATTGGAAAGCACACACATATACACACTTGTGCAGAGCAGCAGAATGTCAGTGCCGCTAGCAATAATCTTTTCATCCATCAACTGGATTATAACAGATCCACCACGGACCACACGTTCCGTACTGCCGACACTCCCACACGCATGAAGCATGCACGAAGATCAGACATTGCATGCGACTGATAAGTGCTTACTGTACCTATAACCAGATATCCATCAAAGATTTTTTTCCCCCTCTTTTAATCTAACATCTACAGACATATTGCTTCAGAGGAATGAGATATGAGAAATGCCAGACAGGAAAACCAAATCATTTTTTTTTTTAGATCGGAGATAATCATTTCTTGCCAACAACTCATATTATCTCACAAGCCATGAGGAAATTGTTACTTTACTACTCTTTCCCCCTTTAAAGTAAGATTTCTACAGAGATAGCAATGCAGGCAGAGTGAATCTGTTACGGGTTATTTATGAAGGGAAATTTGAGCCTGCTCTTTGCCTTTTGACGTACTACTTAATTTAGATGTAGTGGGTATTCAGTTATTCAGTCAAATAGGCCATTAAAAATACAGGAAAAATAATAACACCAACCTTTCCCCCATGTGATAGTTAGAGTCTATACAAAAATAACAGGGATTTAACGGTGGAACACCAGCAGTGCTCTCTTAACGCAACATTTCAGCACAATATTAAATTGATTACTCTTCTATTCAGCAACAACAGCAGGGTTAAGGGCAGCACACATATAAAGAAACTTAAAAGCAGTGAAGCAATTCCAGACTTAATTTTAAGGACAGACTCTTTGACAAAACACAAAGCACGTTTGCACTACAAACTATCAAGAGAGCTTTTGGTTTTCATGAAAAACTGATATGTTAATCTCCAAGCATTTAGATAACTTGTAAAAATAGTGAATCCTACCTTGGTCGTTGAAGATGAAAACTCCTTTCAAAGATTGTCCATTTCAGTCCATTTTCGTAACCCAATTTGTACCTGTTATACCTGTTCTGTTGGATCTGTCCCAATGGTCTACACCCTGGACAGGTCTCCATCAAAGGACACACACCCACACCACACAGTCTCTCATTCACACCTAGGGAGAATTTAGTCCATCCAAATCACATCATCATGCATGTTTTTCGACTGGGGGAGGACACTGAGTACCAGGAGAAAACCCACTCGCACACAGGGAAAAGATGCAAACTCCACACAGAAATTGCCAGGGGCGGCCAGGAGCAAAATGTGAACCCAAACGTTCTTGCTGTGAGGTTAACTAACTGCAATGCCATTTGTTTATTTTAGAGAGGCCTTTACCTGACTGCTTTACATTAAAAATTTGACCCTATCATAAATTGGCTCACTTTTTTATTTCTCTCACGCTCTCTCCCCACTTATAGTTTCAAATAGTTAAGTCAGGCACAACTTACTTTGTGAAGTGACTCATTATGAAGTCTGATTGCTGCTGCGGTGGAGCAGCTGCCAAAACGCTCAATGCTTATCATCAAGGGACAGGGTTTGAAAGTTACGTGTTTCAGTGCATGCATGTGTGTGTTTGTGTCTTCTCTTGATTCAGACAGGAGGAGACACACTCAGCGGAGTGCCTCTAACATCAGACAGAGCTGCCCTGAAAGTTTTCCTGCCGTATTCCCTGCGGGGAAACTCACACTACATTTTTGGACTAATTACACTGATATTTTCTTTAGTGCAATATTTACTGTTTTCACAGTTACATCCTAATTTGAGTTCCTGAAATGTGAAGTGCCATCATGGGCTGTGCCTGTAATTAACAATGACTCCTGCACTTCAGTTTGCCCTTCTGGTAGAGGCACGAATTCACACATCAAATACTATTACAAAATAAAGAGTGATAATGTCATTTCATGTGCGTCAATGATGATAATTTAACCCGAGGGCAATTTAGTCCCACTTTTAATCATTAGATGTTGATAGGACTCAGTGGTATAAAAGAATGTGTTATAAAATAGTTTCCAGCTCCTCTTCAGTCAAGAACTTTCCTGCATCCGTCCCAAGAACCAACCCATGCTGAAGAGGGATTATTGTCTGCTCCTGGCTCCGTAGTTTATCCCACAGAGGGTGCTGATGTCTTAATGTACCACTCAAAGTAAAATTAGCTGCTTTCAGATTTAATTCAGTTTCTGCTTGAAATCAGAATAAATACAAACAATACAGGCTGTATAGACTGGCCATCCTCCTTCTATCTACTCTCAGGGCACATTCACACTCACGCTCAGTGACTTAAAGTACAGACTTAGACAGTAGGAGGAAACCCGTACAGTGTAACTACTACAATTATAAAATAATGTTAGTTAAATTGTTAATAAAGGTAAATTGTTAACATCCTACCTCTGAATTGTACTGTAATGCAGCATTTCAGTAAAAGGAGTGCAGGTGTTAGTGAGCGCTTAAGAGCAAATATGTGACTTTTAGAGAGTTAAGGAGCACAGACTGTAAGATGCCCCTTACACAACAGACACACACACACACACACACACACACACACACACACACATACAGACAGACAGACACACACACACACACACACACACACACACAGACAGACACACACACATACACACACACACGCACAAATCCAATAAGTTCTTATCTGGATCTGAGTGGCTACACACAGTAAAACCTCTGTTGTGCTGAAATACCAGGTTTCATATCGCATTTGTATCATAGCCAGATCTCTCACCATCTCTTGAGCCTATGTGTGTGTTTGCAAGTGTGTATCTTAGTGTGTGTGTGTGTGTGTGTATTTGTGTGAGTGTGCAAAAACCTCAGCCATGAGCAGCCATCCAGAATGCTTATCTAGTAAATCCAACAGCTTGACCGCTTTTTGCTGTGGCAGCAACACACAGATGTGCTTTCTCTCACACGCAAAAATCAAACACACACTCACAACACGCTCTCACACACTCACAGGAGCGCCGTGCCCCACGCTGTCATGCCCGACATGCCAGTGTATCGGCTGTGCCATCAGCTGGGCTCAGATCTGGCCGTCCCAGCTGCTTTGAAGTGTGTGTTTGTGCGTGTACACGATGGTGTGGATGCATCCAAGTGTTTTGACTTTGGCTTTTACTTTCTAAGTCTTTCCTCTGCCTCCTTTCCTCTCACCCCCCTCACCTCTCCCTACTTTTTTTGCCTCACTTCTGTCCATTCAGATGAAATTAGATTTGCCTTACAAGGTTTTGCACTCTCTCTATTAACCTGTTTTATTTTCCAAACTTTGTAGGTAGAATGGCAATGAGCAAGCAGAATATTTTAAGTACAATTTGATGTTTCATATGAACAAGGGTCGAGTTTTGCATCACAGTCAATATTGGCCACTTAAGAGAAAGTTTTGTGAAGATGAGCTTATTGTTTCATATGATAATCTGTGTTTGCGTTCAGTTAATACCTCACACAGCTTCACTTGAGTGCCACTCAGGCAGCAAGCATCTCACAGTGTCTACTTCTGGCAGCCACGCTAACAGCACAACAGACCACAAGACAGAACAAGATGGGGATAAATGACATGGAGCAAGTTAAAAAGAAATGATTTGAGTGTGTTATCAAGATAAAAAAAACAATGCTAAAACTAGTGAAAGTAATTGTTTTGTGACTTGATCGTGAATGTAATGGTGTTATTTCTGCTGGGTGCTGCATTGGAGAGGAGCAGATTTAATTCTTGCTAATCCACCATTTAACCCAGATGCAGACAGACACATGCACGCAGACTACTAATTAGCATGATGATGATTAATGCATTGAAACAACAAAGCGCATCTGTCAAACAAACCTCATGTTTGTGTGTTAGTGCATTTTAGCAATGGGATGTATGAAATGTATTTTTCTTTATGTGCATATTTTTATTTGTATGTCTATTTATGTTGATGGACGTGCCGATACGTCACATTATTAAATTTTTAAAGAAGTATGAAAAGTTTTCTTTAACCTTCTGGGATTGAACTAGTTCTGTTTCTGTATTTGTTTTTCCTGTGAAGAAACAAACCCAGCCTTATTGTTGCCAAGCAAATGATGGATCTTTGAGGAGAAATTGGTTTTATGCTGCATATATGATGTATATAACTGCCAGTTATTGAGAGTGTTTGTCAGGTGGAATGGGATCATTAGGTCATTTTCTGTGAGGCATGTACAAACAATGCAAGGAGTGAATTAAAAGTAGATTACTTTTCAACTGGGTATAACATAATAGTCATGCCGCCTCAAGAGGTTCCAAATCCTGGTCAAACTGAGAGACCTTCTTTGTCAATTTTCTATCTTCTCTCCACGTCTGCATGGGGTTCCTCTGGGTATTTCCTCCCATCGTCCAAAAACATCTATTTTTAGCTGGATGGGAGACTCTTAATTGTTCCTAGGTGTGAGTGTGTGGGTGGTTTGTGTGTATGCCTTGCGATGGACTAGCGACCTTCCCAACCTTGCCTCCCACACGTTTGGTAAGATGATGGATGGATGAACTGCAGAACATCCTTTCAGATCAAATCAAGATGTTGTTGTCAAACCTGTGGACAGTGTGCCAACATTACTATACTATACTATACTATACTATACTATACTATACTATACTATACTATACTAGAGGTTGACTGTAGTTTTTCGAACAAAGGTTATGTGCTGTAACACCCAATCCAACATGTGTTGCTGCCATCTCAAAGGACTTTATTCAAGCTACAAACTGGCTTAACTATGCAAATGAATTACATCTGTAAGTAAATGCATATGTTTACAAATGGATCTAAAGTAGCAGCTTACAAGGTCATAACTTGCTGGTTAGACTTTAAAATTCAAAATGAAAGTCGGCTTGCCATGGAAAGCTGTTCCTCTTTCTCGCTCCTTTTGCCTCACTCTTTGTGTCTGTCCCTTCCTCCCAGTGCATTCCACCTGATTATTGAAGTGCAATGTGCAGTATAGCAACGGAGAGTAAGACAGACAGGCAAAAGAAGTGAAACAGACAGTGCAGGCATTTTCCAACCGTTTTTGGGGAACTACAACAATTTATGTATCTCAAAGGGACTTTATGAGCAACACAATCGAGAGTATCAAGAAAAATGGACTCAACATATTTATGCTTCTCTTTTTCTCCTGGGAGAAAAAGCAAAGTGAAGGGGAGGTAGAGGGCGATCTTCTGTCAGGGAAGCAGGCAGCTCTAATTGCACCTGGGTATTACGAAATATTTTAAGCAGGTTTTTCAAACGAGCAGCTCTTGAAATTAACTTCAGTGGGGCCAGAGGTTTCAAAGCTCCGCTGTTCGACACACAAAGAACTTTATTGAGAGAGATGGTGCTAGTGCACTAAGCAGAGCATCAGCACTTTGGGAAGGATACTTAAGGTGTGTGCGTGAGGAGAGAGAGAGCGAGAGAGACAGAGAGAAGCCCTTAGGCTGTAAACACTTAGCTCTCCACTGCACTGATACGCTTATACTGTATTCCCCGATGAATGATATTCACACACACACACAAACACACACACACACACACACACACACACACACACACATACACACACACACATGCATGCACACACATATTCCATTCTACCCCTTCTGTGTCAGTTTCACTACATAGTTTTCCTGCTTTAAAAACTCTGGCCATCTTCAAAAGAACTTTAAAAGAAGGGAGGACAGACCAAACGTGTCTTCTGTCAGGTCTAGCTTGATGGTTGCAGACTGAGGAAGAGGGAGAGAGAGAGTGTGTGCAACATCTGCTTGCGTGTATATCCGTGAACTTGCACAATTTATTTTGTGTGTATGATGCCATGGTGGACATGAGACTTGCATTCGAGTGTCATTTTGTCATCAGGTGAGCTCAGACATACAATAGCACCATGGCTAAAAGGAATGTGCCCCTGTGTGCTTGCAATTTCACAGTGGCAACATTAATTTGTGGCATAAATAAGACATTTGCCACTGGACTGCCTACAATTTTGGATTTCTTTTCATTTAACTTTTTCCATACAGTAGTATGGAAAATTCCATGTTAGTGAACAGGAACCCAGCAAATGAGACTCAATGTTGATGTTGCACAGTGCTATTAAAATTTGTGATACCTGTTCCTTGGAGCGTCTTGTACCGTACTGTAAGCTGAGTGTTTCCTAAATTGCTACACGCCATTGTTCAATCGGCATATATATAATCTAAACACTTTAAGTCAGCTCGACATTTGTAATTGGCTTCCTCTGTGCGCTGAGCAGTTGCAAGAGGTTCTAACAAATTGTAATCATTTATATTTAATTATGATAAATGTCTCTTGGTGAATGACTTCCATGCAAAATAAGTAGGGACCACATTCACATGCACATTTTGAGAAATATTCTCAGAGAGCTCTGACCTTCAGCTACTACATGTGCTGAGTGTTATTTGGAGTGAATCTCTAATGTAATTGAGTGCAAAATGATAATCCTAACTGCAGCTTGAAACATCAGTAAGTCCCAGTCATTTCGAAAATGGATAATTTTTTCTCCATTCTCTTCATTTTCTGACATTTTTGTCTTTTTCTGACATCTCTAAAATCAGAACCCCTGTCCATGTTTCATCTTAAGACTCCTGTCAGGAGTTGTTTCTGACTGTAGGGGGAACATTTCAAAAAAATGTGATAAAAAAATGTAAAAGAGTTTTGTGTTTTCATCACTTTCTTCACTATGAAGGAGCGAATCTTTATGAATCTATCCTCAGATAACACAGGATTGGCAAAGGCTGAAGTTTAAGATCACTGCTTTTCAATTATTAACCAGTGTATTCAAAGTTACTGTACAAGGTAACAAAATTTTGAGATGACAAACAAAAAGTTTTAGGTCCCTACTGAGGGAATGATTCAATGACATTTTCAAGTGAAGCAACAGGGTGAATGTCTACACAATAGTGAGTTTACTCAGTCTGAATTCTGCTCAGAGGAGTAGGAAAACTTCTACACGCACTTGCACACTCACCACAAGTAGCATGACAAGATCCTCTTGAGAAAAAGCTACTGTTACCTCTTGAACCCTGGAGCCAGCCACTTTAAAAGCATCAGCAATTTGGGAGGAGTACTTGTGTGCACGGCATGCACATGAGCATTTTCACGTGTTTGTCTGTTGTGTGTTGGAGAGGCAAAGCCGCTCCTTTAACACCATTATGAAACCCAACCAACTTACATGATACCAAAGAGGATGCAGTGTAGGAGAATTGGGTCTGACCATATAACCTGATAACTTATTCTATAACAGAGAAGCTATTTTGAATATACTTTCTAACCAGTCAGTGGTTTGCTTTGGTTTGGTTTGATTGCTCATGAAAATGCCAGTGGCCATATGCAATTTTTTGACAGACTACCAGTGTTGATAGTGAACATGATATTGTACCTCTCCCTCCTTTAGTGTTGTTGCTGCATGTGCCCTAAAGATGAGTCGTAAATCCAACATAATTGCATATGCAGTATGTGTAAGAAGTTAATGAGGTACCTATTAGCTCTACAGTAAAAGGCAAGTTGTCTTTTTGAGTTATTATAGATAGTTGTGGTGATGAAAATGCTTCAATGAGTATGCTCTGCTCAGTTTTGATTGTGGAAAATGAAGTGAAGACTGGAATGATCTTAAACCTTTTGTACCAAATCTGATGCTAATACAGTGACAAACCGGATAAGTGAAGAAACAACAAAGATATGTCTTTGCCCTGTTTCTTATAAAATATCACAGTCTAATAAAAACACACAGGGTGAAACAAATGGACCGAACAAAGAAGCAGATTTATTCATGCACTGTGGAAAGTAAGAGTCTTTGAGTTTGTGGTTTATAAATAGCTGAAGGTTGTCAAGGATTACGAGTCCTCTCGAAGCAACATATGATATTACACCATACTTACATTACTTAGGCTGACTACATTAATGCTAAACAAGATTATGCATCTATGTGCTGTCAATCAACATCACAGCAGTTGCATTTAGCTGTTGTAGTCTGCAACTGTCGTTAGCTGATCAAAGGACTTAGAGCGCTCTATTTCTGTGACGGATATCTGCGATCGGTGCATAACTAACTGGTTCTCTCTAGCACCAGGTTTCTTCTTTTCATCAAAAACAACATTTGCCTATGTGCAATGCATTGTCTCGAATTACTGAGTTTCATTAGCATCATCCATGTTCGGGTAAAGTCACAGATAAAAAAATATTTCTCACGTGTCAAACCCAAGGCCATGCCACATGAATCAGGCCTGTCAAGTCATTTCATGCGGCCTGTAAGAGCTTGAAAAGCCTATGATTGTCTTAAGATAAAGGTCTGTGCGCCTTCATAGGCTGATTCACAAACTTTCAATATCTTTCAAAACGCATATTGAATTTGTGACAACATTTCACTTGACAACGTGGGTGCTTCAGAGTAGCTTGATTGGATTGGATTGTGCATTACGTTTCCAATAAACAGTAAATAGAGGGACACTGTGCTTACACATTATGCTGTTGGGGAAAAAAAGTAATTTCAACAGTATGAAAGTCACTGTGCTGTCTAAAAATCCAAATGAAATATGTCTTTTCAGTCTGGGAAAAAATAACTTGAGCGACAAAGCAAAGATGATAGAAAATGACTGTTCTGTATTTTTGTTTTCCTGGTTAGAGGCAGAATCACAGAAGATCTGTGTCCGAGATAGAGGAGACTGGTGGCTTGGATTCAGCCATAAGGCAGACTTTTGTAACATCTCATCACAAATGCGGAATATAAATCACTGGTCACACACAGGAAAGGAAATCTTTTGTCACATGATTATGTCTAGAACTCGCTTTACTAAAAATATTATGGTAAATAAAATGTAAATAGTTTCCCCTAAAAGTAGCTCTCTGAAAACATTTGTACATTTGATATATGACAATTAAAGGCAGAAATAGTATACATTAAAGTAAGGGTTACATTTCTATCTTTTAATAGTTAGAACCAGCCAATCTGTAATGGGGCCAGGTGAAAGACCCTGTCGCAAGTGAAGATTTGCAAGAAGTGGATGTTTTCCAACAAGTAGACTAGAGCACGATCAGCAACATTAGACAGTAATATCAGTAGTTTCAGTGACACAGCATTCATTTCCAGCAGTTCCTCTGTAATCTGGAAGTTGTTTCATGACTGGGTACACAGTTCACGCCTGGATGACAACATACTCCAAACAGTTGATTGCCACATGGAAGTGCTTGCACACACACTTTATCTGTTCACGGCTCATGTCGCAGATGACCTTCCTCTTAAGAGCTACACTGAGTCAGTGTCTGGTCCTGTTGTTGTAAGGGACGCCACATTAGTCAGCTGGCATGACACAGCTGGGAGGTGCAATGTGTCCTGCTCATTACACCCTGCTCTCCGGTTTGCTATTAAAAAGTCCTTCTTTATCCATGGTTATTGTGCTCAGAGAATTGCACAAATGTGTCATCCGCAATGTCACTGAAGTCGTTTATTGCATCAGCAGAGCTCTCATTCAGAGGGATGTCGCCATTTTAGCCTTTACATGTTAAATGAAGAGCAGACTGATTTTCCAACTCCAGAAAGCTAAATAAATGGTTATCCTTCTCGTTAGACAAGACAAAGTAACTTTGCAGGGTAGAGGCCAAGGAAAAGAGAGTGGTAAAAAGCTACTGGCTTTTCTACACCCTTGAACCAACATGTCTTATGGGCAAATCAATCACAGGTAGCTGGTGCTAAATACAGGTGTAAACAACCTCGTAAGAGCCATTTGCAATCAGTCACCTAAATCAATCACCGGGGTGGTCTGGAATACTTTTGCTGCTATATGCTAATGTGTCACAGCTGTCACAGAGCCAAAATACACTAAAGGAAGTAGTTGTTGTTTAATGCATTTTGTAGGACAGTATAAATCAATCTGAACTATAACTGATTATTCTTAAGGACAATACTATGAGTGGATGAACATGCTTAAACGTGCAACAATTGGAACAACGAACAAACTCTGGTAGTTTTTATTCAACCTTTGCTTTATTTTTGTTATGTCTGTCATTTTTTTGTGAACTATGTAATGACACTTCTGTGGGGATAGGAGTTTGTTCAGGAGAGGAGCTTAATCTCAAGGATGCCAATAAAACCTGTTCCAGCTGTGATGAAGAGGTGTTTTTGTGGTTGCTGTACAAAGGTGAAGAGGCTTGGAAGTGGAGATGTGGGTTCTTTCTGCCACCAGTCATCATGGGAAATGTCAACTCTCTTCCAAACAAGAGCAATGAGCTGGAGTTACTGGTGAAGGCTGAGAGAGTCGACGTTCTTCATATCATAACATTGCATGTGTACATCCAACCCAAGGCAACAACATCCTGAAGCACTTTTGACAATATCAGGAGACTTAAGTTACGTTTTCCTGATAATACATGGGGCTGTGGTGGAGAGATGTGCGTTAATGATGGTAGAGGTCATTTGGAACAACTCTCAACACCTACCTCACACCTTGATTAACTTTTTTAGATACCTTAAAATAAGAAAATGGCAGCGGCTCCTCTCTCTTCAATGCAGGACAGACAAATCTAGAAAATCCTTTGTACTTAAAGCCATTAGGCTTTTTGAATTACTCTACAAGTGGTAGATGAGCTGCCAGATAAATGCATTTGGCTTTGCGGATCAACAAAGTAATTCCTCTTCCTATCTGAACTGTAGATGATTCTTTGTCAAAAGGACTGTGCTAATTCTGGGCCACATTGGAGGATGAGTGGTTAGCGCCATCACCCACAGCAAGAGCAGGGGTGAGTGCCCTGTGATGGACAGGTGAATTGTCTAGGATGTAGTCCCTGCCTTTGTAATGTACTTTCAGTGTAACCGTCATCTGCCAGCTCCCTGGTGCTGAGACCCTATCATCCTTGCTATTGCTGATGAAGAGGAACTGTGAATGGTTGAGACCACCATCATCTTCATGAATAAACAAATCCTTTCTCAATAAAACAACAGGGTCCTTAAAGCCCAAATGTGAGCGCCAAAGAGGCTCTGGCTTTCTCAGACGCTTTCCTCCCACCCCTCGATCTCTCTTGTCTGATGTAAGGTACAGAGCAGGCTATTATCTGCCAGGAGCTCATTTTCTGGTTCCCACACTCTGCTACTGTGGCCGATCAACATCTGATGGGATAGGCAGAGTCAGAGCCCTAATCCTAATGATCTGTCTGGTGAGAGGGAGTGAGTGACGAGTGGAATTAGGAAAAGATAAACAAGCATAGTCCAGAGTCGGGCAGCTCTTAGAAAAGAGAGACAGAAAAATGAAAGATCACATTAGACTGACTGAGGGAATAAGGCTGCAAAGAGGACGAGAGGAACTAAGCAGCGGGATTGCCGTGGTAAGCTGTTGAATCAGCCCGTCACCATCACTCACCCTGCCCTCAACTGCCCTGCATAGCTTTGTGGTCTCTCACATCGATGCCGGCTCCTCTCTTTATATTTAAACTCAGTTCCCGTGCCTATCTAACTCAGTCAAATGTGGGGCTTGATGGGCCGCCACTGTTCTATTCAGACAGAAATCGAGGGGGAAATGTTATTTTAATGAAAGGCCATAAACCCTACAAAGCTGCTTAATCATACAACCGTTCATGCACACACACCAATGCTCTAGGCTGTGTTGAATAATAGTATTTGATTTCTTCCTCCAATGTGTTAGTCATATCTAACCCTAACTTTGCTCAAAACCAGTACCAGTGGATAGTGTGGAATTTATTTTCATCCATTCTCATCTCTTATTCTTTGGCCATTTAGTTCTTCAAGCTCTATTTTTTCATCTTCTCCCTGTGTCTCTGTTTCTGCCATTATTTCTTGCTCCTCCACTCCCTGTCCTCTATTCCTCTATTTTCCTCACCCTTTCCCAGAAGTCACTTGTCAAGCTCCCACTGATGGAGTGATGAAGGGAAGTGAGGTAGACCTGGGGTCAGGGATTGTTTGCTGTGAGCCAGGGGAGAGCCATGGATATTAAAAAGAGGCCCTTGAATCAAACATCAATCAAAGACGTTTAAGAGATGACCCCTTTTGGTCAAGATCTGCCCTGTGTACACTGTGATGCACAGATTCACATGGAGGCCTTCAAATAACTCAGCATGCCATCATTTCTCTTGTGAAATCTACAAGTATTAAATGTTCAAACTCCCAACTTTTCTTTGAATTAAGTTGTGCAGGACATTGTGGTATATTGAATCAACTTGTTACAAGCCATCCACAAAGAGCAAAGTTTCCATCTTCCCTTTAGTACAAGTAATATGAAGTGAGTACACACACAGGAATGACATATTAAATGAAAATATGAATATGCTTAATAAGGTTTTTTGTTTAACTGTAGATAATTCAACTGTTAGTGTGAAAGCAATTCAGAGAAAATCACTGCCATCGATCTCTGTGTGATAGTGGGAAAGTTACTGCTTATAATCCTCTTGATGTAAATATAACATCCTGTCAGCTGAGAGAACCAAGGTAGAGAACAAGTTGTCTGTTTCTCTTTGTCTCCGTGTTCATAGCCTATGAATAAACCTGTGGTAATTATCTTTGAGAGACAACATCATGACACACCCAGAGCAGCATCATCTGGCATCTGTCAAAACTATATGAAAAATGAAACCAAAGTCAGTAATGACCAGATTTATTAATTTATTTATTCTTTTTCAGCTCAGGTTGTATTGTAATCATCAAAACTCTCAAGATGGCTGTGTGGCAGGGAGCAGATGGTCCGGTTTGTTCTGTCTTTGTTGTTAGCCATTTAGACGGTACCTCAGTTTGTAATATGCTTTGAAGTTGAAGGTACTACATCTATTGATCTGAGATTACAGTTTATTTGTGCCAATTTATTAGTTTTTAAAGAATCTGTGCTAGTGATGCATTCATGATTGACAAGACAGTGCAAGACAAGATGGGTAAAAACAGAGTGGTGAGCAATAGAGAAAGTTTGCTTACAGTAGAATGATCAGTTAAGGTTCTGCAGGACGACACAGACAGAAGCGAAGTGAGAAAGATGAAAGTAAAAGGCTGATGGAGACAGAAAAGAAAGAGCTATTGATTTCTCTTTTTTTCCCCCATATTGCTTAGGTGAGCTCTGAGGACTGCCACAAAAGAAGAGAACAAACTGTTCTGTTGTGTCCAAAGTTTGAGTAATTTAAAGGTAGTGGTTTGGCAAGTATCAAATCAACAACAAATTCAGACTTACTGGCACTACACATGAATGTTTGACACAGTAAGTGTGCTGCTAGCCAGCGGCGCACGTGGAGCACTTTCTGAATGAGTACGCTGGAAACAAGAGGTGTTTTTTGTACGTCTAGAGTGTTCCAAGCACTCCATGAGCTGCTTCCTAGCACCATTTCCCTGCTCATGTTGAAGTCTTGATTATGTCCCCAGACTCCTGAGAAATGTATCTGGGGTCTCTTTATCTTGCCAGCTGTCCTGCTATATACGGTTTCTCCAGGAGAATCCCATGACATGCCCAGGTCAGATGGAATATGTAATCCCTCAGTATCCTCTGGACCTGCTCCAGGTTCTCCAATCATAGGTTTGTGATCCTTATCAGATGTCTGAAGCACCTCAAAAGGCTCGTTTCTGAATAAAGATCAGTGATTTGATTCCAAGCAGCTTGCAGATGTCTCTCATGACGTCCCACAGGGTGAGCTCAGACTCCCCATGGAGCAGCTCCTTTAATTTCCAAGTTTGATGAGTCACAATCCAAAACAATCTGAGGTGGGACCCTCGATCCAACATCTGAAAACGATATGCTGCAACTAAACCATCAAAGTGGATAATTTAAGGGATTTGGTTTCTAAAATGGTTCATCCAACCAATTTCATTTCCTCTTGCATAAGAAATAATTGAGCATGGAATCCATTATAGATTATAATACTTATGTTATGAAGATCTGTCATTTCTTTCTGTGATGTTCTGTTTTTAGATGATTCACTGAAAATGAATTTGAGATGACTCATGACATTTGCCTAAACTTTTAATTTCAAATGAGTTTTTTTTCTTAATATCTGAATTACATAAAATATGTTTCCTGATTTCTTTTGCACAAAGAGGCAGATGAATACCTCCGCCGATGGTAGACTGAAATGGTGTCTGAGCTACTGATAGGTTTCCGGCTACTGCAGTGAAAGGTTGATTGGGCCCGTGATTTCGGGTTTTCTCTAACTGAAGGATATTTCTGACATTACCATCTTGGAGGGCAGCCATTTCAGTGGCCCAGCTGCATCCATGCCTTCTGTGACTAATCCAGTCTTGACAGGATAAGGCACTGCTGGGTTCACTGATTGCTTGACTTGTCTGTGGTTTGTTGACTGGTTGGTTTGCTGGCTGATTTGCAGACTATAGGGAGCTACAGTGTACGAGAAGGATGCCTTCACAGGCTGCTGCTTTATCCTGCCTTGGCCTCTGTGAGTGAGCTAATTTATACTAGATAGTGGATGGATGATTTACACATTGTTTATCTGCAGCTTCATTTTCATGCAAAACAGCACATCAGTTCAACTGGCATGTTTGTTGGGTGCTCAGTAGAATGAAAATATGATCAGATTACATGTTACATGTTGTATTTTGAACTCAATGAGGGGAAATAGAGGAAAAAGGGGCAATAAGGGCATCAAGACAGAAAAGCTATACACAGAGTATGAACCCAAAAACTCAGCACTGCCAGGCAGCATTGCCATAGTGATTAACTGGATTTCACATAGCAGCGGAAATGACTTTCACTTGTCAACCTATTGTCTCATTTGTTACAGTGTGAGTGTGAAACCAAAACCAGGAGTTAGAAGTGTTAAACGCAAAAGCAGAGAGAAAAAAAGATCTAAGATTTAATGACTGGTTCATTACAAGATGGGGAGAGAGAGGATTCCCTATTTAATTCACAATTTGTAATGCATTTATATCATTAGGTTCAATAAGTCATTTTTTGTTATTTTATCATTGTTTAATCTGGACAGCTTTGCAAACTAAACCAGACGAAAACATAAAACTATCATAGCTGCTTTCATTTCTATAAAAATATATATATATATATATATATATATATACAAAATAGAAATCTGACACAGACTACATGAACAAACTGATTAATAATGCAGGCTACGTGACCTATACTGTAAGTAAAGCTTCAACGGAGAAGCCAAAAATGTGTTGCTCATTTTCTCTGACTGTCTCAGAGTCAGTCAAACATTGGCTCGTGTTCTCATTTCCATCATGACTCACCACCATCATCATCCCCCGCCAGATGCAGAGCAAAAATGCTCCTCTGATAAACACTTTATATTTCATGTGGAGAATGCAATTTGGATGGCAGAAATGGTTGATTTCTTTCACCCGTGTTGAATGGCCCTTCCATTTCAGAGCCACTTTGGGCTTTTTATCCTTACAACATGGCCGGCAATAGATTCCATCGTCTTTACCACTTTATGCTACTAGCGTGTGATTTGCTGTGACCTTTAGCACTTTAACAGTACACCGAACTTAGTGAGACACTTTTATGGGTGGTCCATCATCTGGATTTGTCTTTTTAGTGTTTGTGCGAATGAAAGAGGAGCGATGCCCTCAGTGAAAGGCGGTGAGTCAATGTAAAAAGTATCCATCTTAACAGAGAGGATTGACTGCGCAAATGATGCTATTGTCAGAGGCAGCGCTTGATAAATAATGGGTCGTGTTGTCTGAAGGTGTGCAACGGGTGTTATTTTTGAAGTTTCTATTAGTTGTCAAGTTAAGCAGTGTGTGGATATTTTGTCCTATCACTCTGTAAAAGGTTATTTTTCTTTCTTTCTTTCTTTCTTTCTTTCTTTCTTTCTTTCTTTCTTTCTTTCTTTCTTTCTTTCTTTCTTTCTTTCTTTCTTTCTTTCTTTCTTTTTTCTTTCTTTCTTTCTTTCTTTCTTTCTTTCTTTCTTTCTTTCTTTCTTTCTTTCTTTCTTTCTTGCTACATTTGTTGTTTTTATTCCTTTGCTCGCTTTCACAGTTAAAGAGGTTATTGAAATCCTTACATTTCAACAGCTTTTTCCTACTAAGGATTTATTTACATTTCATAAAAAAACAAAGGTCACTGCAGAGGAACACTCAATGCGAAACGTCTTCAACGTCTTCTATGCAATTCTTAAATTAACATTAACTTTGTTGATGAGTTGTAGGCACTGTTGTCTAAAAGCAACAAAGTCTTGAGTTTAACAATTTGTTTGGAGTTCAGCAGCTAGGGTAGACAACCATTCATGTTTAAAAACACAAAGATAAGGTTTCTTTTCCCCCATAGATGATCACTGAAAAGTGCCCTGTTGAATGAAAGACCCCTTGAACAGAGATAAACCTTGATGTTTGAGTTCCATCTGCCAGGATTTCCTCAGAAGTTATAATCTCTGAGAGAGAACTACTGTAAATGGACGTATACAATTCATTTTGAAATGGAAAATATTCCAAATGGATTTTCTCAATTTACTTTTCAAATAGAGATGTAATGAAAGTTTTACATTAAGAAACTGGAAATACTTGTCTCAGCTTTTCCAGTATAGATAAGAGTTTGCACTTTAATCTCCATAAATGACACATTCGCATTTATCAGTTTTTATGTAGGTCATATGCGTTAGACATAACCACATACATGTATATTATCTCCACTGTTACATGCAAATGCTTGTGGTCTTGGAGTATGATATATCTTCAAAAAGATTTTTAGTCTACACATTGTGATGCATAATTTTCCTTTGTAATGAACAGTGAGAATAACCACTGGAATGACCTCCTATAGCATATACACTTCAAATCAAATTCTCACCATGCTAAGACAAATTTCTCCCAACAGGAATAACCTCTTTGTATGAGCAGATGTTGATATGAGCTGCAGGGCACCTTCATCATATAACAATACAGGTCTGTATTGCAGAATGCTACTTGCAGTTCATCCATTTCACAGGGCAAAAACAGTTTCTTGATTTTCTATTCTCGGTGCACAGTCCTAAGATTGAGTTGCTTTTATTTGTAATTTCGGGTGTGTATTTGAAAAGTGCTTCCTCGAACACCACTTATCGTGTCTCATGCAATGTTTTTGGTGATCTGAGAACTGCACTAAGCTCTGTGTGAGTGTGTGTGTGGTATGTTTCTGCCAACCCTGTAGCATCTGTGTGGACAACATTCCTGATAAAAACAGGGTAGGTGGCACATGAGGGACCCCTGGTTCAGTCCTGTGTTTGAGGATGTGTCTGTCTGTCTGTCTCTGCGTGTGTGGGGGAAAAAAAGTCTATTCCTGTAATTGCAGGCTCCTGTGAGCTAGTTGTCTCCATATTAATTAACCTTTATGGACTGTCTGCCAGCTCTTCACTTCATTCTCTATCTTCTGACGCACACAGACACCAACACAAAGGCACATACACACATTCATACACACACACACACACACACTGCTGGTACTCACTCCTCCCTCTATCTGTGACATTTACCACTCTGATAGAGAGGTATACTCAAGTGGCTAGAGCCCTGAATGCAAATGTCTGTCTGCGTGTGTGTGTGTGTGTGAGGGACAGAGGGAGTGAGTTTGTGGTCAGATTTTACTGTACTTGTGAGGTCAAAGCCTGCTGCAAAATATAATTCAGTTATTTGCAAAAGTTCATTGATGAAAGCAGGAAGGGATGTGCTAGGATGTTGGCGAAATGGAAACAGATGTAAGTGTTGTAAAGCTCCTATGTGTGTGGGCACCATTGTGTCAGCTGTGAGAAGCCCTGGATTGTTCCCGACAGGCCTCAATGCACTAACATACGTTAATGTATGGAAAAAGAAAATGAACAGCACCCACAGGTATACATACATACACAAGCACACCCTAGGTACTGTAGAACATGGACTTACGTAATGGTACGCCTGTGAAGAATTGAAACTTTATTAAATGTGGGAGGGAAAGGAGGGATGGTGCAAATGTGCACGAAAGTAATATAGAGTGAAAGGAGATTGAAGGGAATGTGGGAGGGCAGTGGGGAGGACTGAGTGAACGAGCACAGAGAGAATGCAAAGGGATGAAAGACAGGTGGTGAGAATAAAGAATATAGGCAAGGAAATGGAGAGAGTGATAACCTGTATGCTATTAAAAAAAGTACTTATTTATACCTGTATATGTAAAAAATCTGTTTTAGAAGCCTGCAGCTGCTTCTAGAATAAATTATCTTCGATTGTGCTCATTATTATATAAATTGTAATCATCGCTGTGTTTTGCCTTGGCTGTGACATATACCATCAATCTGAGAAAGGATAGCTGTGTATTTGTAACATATGTAGTTATAACTAACTGTTCTATTTTTGCCTTCATGGATCGTTAACTGTTTTTTATATTTGCAATCGTAGAGAAGTGGCGAAGTCAGAGCTGGTGCAACAGGCTCCTGAATCTAGCAGTTGGCATGGCTGCACTTGGCACCGTCCTCCTCTGTCCTCTGCATTCTTCTGTTCCGCTCACTATCTCAGAAAGCCAGCAGATTGTAGATGGAGGGCTCTCCTCCGTCTGTCTTGGTTTAGACAATTGTCAGCTGGCGAACACTCAGCATCCGATGCCCACCGTTCTTGTCTCTCGCTTCCAGATGCAGCGAACACTTGGCATCATCCCCCACACTGCTGTCCGCTCTCCTAGGGGAAAGGAAGTAATACTCTCTTCCGCCTTTTGTCTGAACATCCCTACATCCTATTAATACACCCTTCCAGTACCCTAACTAAGCAAATCATTGGTTTACAAGACAGAACAGGTGTAACATCCGCAACCTGCCAACAAAAAGAGGCGCAGCTGTGCATACTTGCCCTGATCACTCTGCCACACGTTAAATCACATCGATTTGGAATGAAATCCAGTATCAATGGAAAACACAGGGCAGTGGGAGGGCTGTGAGGATCTATTTGTGGCTTATTTCAGAAAAATGGAGGTTAACGCGCTTACATTCTACACTATACAATGTGTAAAATACAAGCAAGGTAATTTCTTTCCATCCATTTCACTTTGTGCCTTGACTGACATGTGGAAATTTAATTTAATCAACCTAAACGCGCATGTTTTTGGACTGTGGCGTACCTGGTGAAACCCACCCAAAGAGGAGCATTACATGCAAACTCTGCACAGAAAGGCACTTGGTCGAATTGGGAGTCAAGTCTGACTGGTGACCTCTCCAGGATGTTTTCCCAGCCTTTGCCCATTTTGAGCTGGAGATAGGCATTAGCAGACCCCCAACAAAAGCATTAGGTACAAAGCAGGCAAACTAATGGATGGATGGATGGATGGATGGATGGGTGGATGGATGGATGGGTGGATGGAAATGTGTTGTGTTTTGATAACACTTCTTTTCTTCCAAATAATATCCTAGATAATCTGAAATTGCCAAGTCAGAAGCACCCGCGCAGACTGTAGAACTAGTCAGGACCCTGGAGACCAATATTAAACTGACCCCAGCCCAACCTCATTTTGACCCACTTTCCTCTTCTCTTTGGCCAGAGAACATTGTGACATTGGCAGCATTCATTTCTGCTTTTATCGTCAATGTCTTGTCTTTCTGTTCCTTTGAGCTGGAGGGAGTATGACAGGAAAGCGGGGAAGAAGCTCTGCCAAACAATCATGCCCTGGCATTAATTGGCCAACAATAACCCTGGTTCTACCAGCCAGCCATAATCTGGCCCCTTTGGCCAGCCTGCACTTGATTGGCTAGATGTGCTCACTGGGTGCCTGGAGTACTTCACACTTTGATGATCCTCTTTAATTTTTCTCTATCTCTCTGTCTCTGTCCTGCATCCCCCCCCACCCCCCCTATAAGCTCTTTTTCTTTCTATCTCTTTTAAGCAATTTAATGTTCTTTCTGCTCCATGTCCCTTCCTCCTTCTCTTTCTCTCTGTGAATTAAGCAGCCAATAAGGCATGACATGAGGCTAGAGGGAATTGTGGGTATTAGAATTTATTGGGGTTCACAGTCTGAGAGAGAAAGAGAGAGACCAAATTATGTAGCCAGACATATAACACAGGGAATATTTTTGTTTGATTGACAGCTCCTTCCCTTGTCATGGTCTGCTCTACCCCTTGTCTCTCTCTTCCGGTCTCTGTGTGCACCTGCAGTAGAATTTCTACCTCAGCTAAGCCACTCCACCGGCCACTCCTCCTCATCATCTCAGCTGCTGTCACCTGCTCACCTCCACCTATTACCTCAGTATATATATACAGCTCAAAGATACACACACTGCCAGATTGTCTTCACTCGATTCCTCACTGTCCAGCAGTTCCTCCTGGACTGTTGACTCCCTGGTGCTGACCTCCTTTGTTCCTGACCTGACCTGACCTGACCTGTGATCTTCTGTTCAGGCAACTAGGGATGGGTACCTTTCACCTTTGAAACTTATGGTACCAATACTCTTTACCTGGGAAATGGTACCTGTATGTTACCGGTAAAACACTACCTGTTTGTTGTCATTTGTGTATGTGTGTGTGCGTGTGTGTGTTTTTCTCCTTTATGTTACAAAAAACTAAAAAAGTCGGAGTTATTCAGGAATATCACAAGGACCTTATTTGGAGAACTCAACTTGCAATTGTATTAACTAATGTAAAAAATAACTTAAAAATAAATATGAATAAAGTCTGTACAACTAACTATAACAATTATATATAATGCATTTTAAACAATAAACAATTTTACAAACTATATAACTTTTTTTAAGCACTTGACTTAACAATCAAGACTCAAGTCAGTAAAATATTTGAAATGTTTTTTCTTTTCATTTAGTTTCAGTTTGAGATATTGTGAAGTTTTAATGATGAAACAAGCCCCAACGACTGAATTATATTAATGCAATAGCTCCCAACAGAAACGTTAATACACTGAGGAGAGGCTCACAGATGTAAGACGGTGTTTTTCTCCATGATTCTAATTGGTAGCAACATCTGAAGTCAATTGAGAGAAGGGAGAGGATGGATAAGAAGACAGATCAATTTCAGTTCAATTTTATTTAAAGTGCCAGTTCATAACGTTACGCTTTGCATGAAAGAGGACCAAAAACGAAGACTTCACAGTTTCCTCCCAAGTGTCCTCTCTGACTTTATCTTTTGCTTCGTTTGGTTGCACACATGGTGGTCTACACACAGAGAATGGAAAGTCAAAGCTCATCTACATCCCGTTCCACAATTATTCCTGACAGAGCTCCCACCCTCCTTACCCCTTTTTTCAATCTCCTGTCTTCTCCTCTTCACTTATCGCCACTCCTCTCATCTTCGCCTCAGTCCTTTCATCATTGTGTTTGACAGACGTTTTAACCCCAACACCCCTCTCATTGCTTTTCCATACACCTGACATATTTTCCTTCCGATGTACATTTGCCCCATTTCCTTTCCTTACACATGTCTTCAGTCCACTTATTAAACTACTTAGGTTATCCTATTTATCCGAATCCCCCTGTGATAGCAGCTGCCTTTCATTTCACAGTACACACGTCATGTGTTAGCGGATGGCTTATTTAAGTGCAAGGCAATGCAGTTCACAGTAAATGAGAAGGAGAAAAAATACAAAATGTGAGCACTTTTGAGTTTGTGCCATGGTCAGCAAGTGAAATGGGGGAAGCAAAAGGTGGAGAATCAAACACTGCATATGCTTGTAGTTTCAATAATATAATTGTTACAGCTCCATCGTCTCCATTTCAGAATCTGACTCCATTTCTTTTAACATGAAAAGAAAAGAAAATCACCATGGTGTTGCTACTGTAACTTTAGCCTCCTGATTTACCACCCCATCCTTTAGGTGTCATCTTCTCTCTGGAAAAGTAGGATTATGTATCAGCAGAGTAGAGAGACTGGACTTGTGCAGTAGCTAACCACTCTTTCTCACCAGGGAGCAGTAATACAGAACAACAGGAGGAATAAAAAACAATCAGACTTTATTTCAGTTCCTGGGTCCTGGGCTGGCTTGATTTGCTGAAGTAATTGCTCTCTAAGGTCCTGGAAAGAGGAATAAATCTCTCTCTCTCTGTCTGCCTCTCTCTCTCTCCCTCCCTCTCTCACTCTCTCTCTCTCTCTCTCACACACACACTCACACACACATTCATACGCTTCTCTAAAACTTGCACGTTCACAGGCTCACATAAATGTGTTGTTACCCACGTGTGTGTCTGTGTGTGTTCTCACATGAGGAATAATACTCAACTCAATCAGCTAAAAGGGAAAGCATTTACATATTAAGTCAGAGGGGTAATCCAGGCTTTTTTATGTTCATCTGAAACTCTCTGCAAATCTAACTACTGGCAGTTATATCCCTTCTGTTTCCTTCTTTCTTTATACTCTTGTATTTTAAGCTCAGCAAGAAACAGTGGCATTGCATGATGATTACTTTGGCAGGGTAGCAGGGAGGAAAGTGAGCGGAAGCTGGGAGGAACAGCATGAAGTCTGATGCTTGATAAAATACAGAGGTATGATAAGATATTACCCGGGCAAAATGTTTCGAACTTTTTTTTAGAATTTAGAAAAGTGTTTTTTAAGGGGAAGCTGGGTAGATAGAGACTGACACATAAACAAGCTCTTGAGTGTATTGACAGGAGAGAACACAAATATGGCTGGGCCTGTGAAGCAGTGAATGTGTTTCTGTACATAGGATAAAAGCAGGCAAATGCTGAGACACAAAGACATACAACAATATTTCAGGAAGTGTTTTTGGATCTGGTATCACTACATGAATCATCTAGATAGGGGGGTTTACTGTATATGCAAAAAAAGGCTCTGAGTCCAACCAGTATAGCACAGGTTTTCCTTGCAGCGAGGTGTCAGTCCTAACCACTCTGTCACCTCCTGTAAGACATGACGAACCTACTTTAAACACTTTAACATTACACCCCATATAATTACAGTAATATGGCCACTTGCCTACTGTTAAGAATTGCATTACTACATTGTATAACCTGTCACAATGCTCAACGTTGGAATGGCATGTTGTTCTTACCTACAGTACACTTATTAGCATCAATATTTCATGGTGACATGTGCTCGACCTGCTCATGTGCTTCCAAAAATTGCTTTGTACTCTTGAAATGCCACAGCAGCCACTTTATTACAAATTCGAAAAAAAAAAGCAAAAAAAAGCAAAGGAGCAATAGAATAATTTTACGATTTAATTGACTGTATATAATAGAGGATATATGCTATTATTGGGAGAAATTAACAAACTGTTGTGGGGTAGCTGCAAGTTACAGCTGGTGACTTGGCCATAATTGTTCATTTAAAACTGATTAAGAGAAATCAATACAGAACCCGCAGCTCTGAAGAATCAATGCAGGGCCAGAGCAGAGAATGGGGCAAATTGTTTGTTTATGTGTGGATGAGAGGCAGGGTGTGTGTGCTTTGCTGTTTGCTAGTGTGTATTGCATTGATTACGTTGCTTGTGCGTGTGCTCGTTAAGCTGCTGTTGTGTCCCCCAAGGCATGAGTTTGTTTTTATTCCATGTGTTTTTATTCCACCGCATTTCACGTCTTGTGTGTGTGTGTGTGTGTGTTCTTCTACTATAGCATAACTGTCTGTGTCTCACCATAATGCTTACCTTGAATCATATCTCTGGATCATTGTTCTCCATGATATCCTTGTTTTCTTTTAATAATCAATGTAAAATCAATGCTCTTCTAATCCATGTCACTGTCCCCATCACAGTTCGACACATACTGATATACATTCCCCGCCTGGGTCCCACACACACCTTTGAACACAAGGAGTCACATCCCACAATTTTTACCTTACATACAGCCATTAAAACCCCACACAAGCCTTGGGAGGTATCAACAGATCCCTCACAGTACACACACTCGCATGCATGGGCACATGCTCACACAGGCGCTGAAACACAGGTGAAACAGTTTTTCTTTTTTATTTATGTCCCTCGCCGGCCTTACAAGGGGTATTGACTCTGGAGTCTATCTGCCCCAGCTCACAGTTAATTGTATGAGGCTCATGTTCAAAGCCGTTATTCAGTTCTGGCCTCCTTGGGATTACTTATACACACACAATCGCACACATAGACACAGTAAAAAAAAAAGAAAATCCACAGATTAAAAAAAAAAAAAGGACTGTGAGCCTCACGTTCAGGATATGTAGTCAGTATTAAACACCTGCTTGAGTATTCATTACTTTTCAAGTGTGTCTCTGTAGTCCAGTGAACTGTCTTTTAATATTTCTTTTGTACAGTGTCCATTAATCATTCAGATTTGCCTTTCTCTCAGACACACACACACACACACACACAGACACACACCCACCCACACACCCACACAGGTACGTAAAGACAGAACACATGGTACCATGACAGCAGAGACTGAATCTGATTTATTTAGGGGTTATTGCATTATACAGACGAGAATTAGCTTTTATAATAGTGGAGAAAACATTGGCACACCTTGGTCATTGTCTCCATTGTTTCACTGAGACCCATAATCACAATCTCATTACCATTCATTCACCTTTGTTTGTGTTAGTTCTTGTGTGTGTATATGAAACTACTTGAGTCTGGGTGTGCTCATGTATATTTAAATGAGCTGGAGGGCTGCTGGGTGAGCCTCAGAGATGGAAAGGTTGCAGGTGTTCCTGTGTGTGTCTGATTGTTCTTACCTCCAATGTAACACGGTTGCATAATTTTGTATTCATATAGTGTGCGTGTGTGTGTGCTTGTCGTCAGTATTGTTATAATGCAGATAAAAAGATTTGAACTAGGAGGATTCGGTAGTCACACAGATGGACACGCTAAAAAGAAGGATGAAGGCAGACGTGAGCTCAAAGCGAAATCGAAGACAGGCAGCTTTGACATTATGACAGGTTCATGTTGCTATACAGTCCTGTCGCTCTTACTTGTTAAAGCCATCTTAAGAATATATATGGAGTCAATCGTGGTGTAGATTGGTTTGTCAGAATTGAAAAAGGCATTTTTAGTTTCTTTATGAGAGGCGTTGCGGTGCTACAGGCACACTTTAAAATCAATAAATAATTATCAGGTCTATTTTGAGTCGCGGCTTTTAAAATTCTGCTTTTTTTTTGCTGAAAATCTCTTTGATTTGCTTTAGGGCACAGAGGGAGATTGCTTTGTGTTAGATAAGAGGTGAGAGTTTTGTTCAATGACAGGTGCTGAGTCCAATAAAGTACTTTAGGAAAATGCACTTCAAATATGTATATTCTGCTTTGGTAGATTGAAAGAAGAAAAAGGGACTGTTATGGTGACACTTTATTACATCTCACTGAAACCTCACAGCTGCGTATGAATAGCGAGCTCAGTGATGAAACTCACTAACAAAGCCTCAATGGCACATTTTTTATGTCATTCCACTCTGATCAGTATTTCCATTAAATTGGCAGCATGAATAGATGGGATACTACAGTGATATCGTTGTAAGTAAATGAATATGCATTGCAATTTTCTCTCCTGAATGAGAGCTCCTTCTGCCTCTCCATGTCTGGAGCTCCGACTTCAGAGGGTGTTGTTTACAATCAATACTGTTTTGTCATAATAAGTTTTTATTGTCTGTCTGTGCTAATCCTCCATGCTATTGCAGCCTAATCTCTTAAGTGCACATTAATGGCAGTATGCTCAGACACCTCTTGTGGCGTTTCAAAATATTGTGTTAACGTATTTTATTCTTTCAACCTTCACTGGCAGCTCACTCCTCTTAACCAGCCAGTTGTGGCAGCAGGTGATCAATAACTACTTTGCCCTCATGCTCTCAGTCTAGAGACACATGGCCTATCTCCAACCAGTACAAATTATTTTCAAGGCCACAATCTGCACAGACGTTTCAGTTCATCTTTGCTGGTGACCTGTCGTCACTGCCTCTTACATTTTTGTCAAACAGTTTTCACAGCCAGAACTTTGTGTCTGTGACCTTTTGGTTGTGTACAAAAGCACATCAATTAGAGCCGGTCCCGTCGGCATGTTGGGATATGTTAATAATCTGTGAAGTCACCTGCTGTGCACCCACCCCCCTGTGCGTTGCTAATCACAACGTTCCTTTTTGGGACTGAGCCTGCCCGATCTGGGCATCATTACCGCCTGAGAGAAAGGAGCATTCCCCTAGTCATGTCTAGTCATTTTCTGTAAACGAGTGGGGAGCACTGCGCACTGGGCTGCAACTATCATTTACTTCAATTGTTATTCACTTCAGATAAAATACTCACCTCAGTGACATTCATAACATTATGTTATATACAGTAGGACTAAAGAAACCAGAAAATATTCACGTTGAGGATGTTACGAGAAAAAAATCTTGAAATCGCTCTTTTTATTAAAAAAAGCATATCATATGCAATCACATTATGTTAGCGCAAACTTTGAAAACTTTGATTCAGGCCTGTGTTGGTGAGGCAGGTTCCCACTGGCTGGCGTGTAATTCAAACAGTGTACATAAATGTCCAACGTGGCGCATAAGTGACATTTAATCACATATGTCCCCTGGGTGTGTGTGGGCACAAAGGTATGGGTGACTAGGTATGCATGCACATGTAATAGCCACTGTGTGCACACCCATAAAAGTAAATGTCAGTGTGTAATTAAAGTGGCTGAATGACCGTGAAGTTTGGCGGCGTGGGGTTCCAAGGCCTGCCTCCATATTACAGGGAGGATGAAGCTGTGATCAGACTTGGCAGCATGATGAGATGTTTCTTAAATGTCAGCGACAAAGCAGGTGCTCATACACTGAGGAAGAGATAAAGTGAGGGGAAGTGAAGAGAGTGATGTGGAAGTTTTTCTTCTATTCAGAATGTGTGAGCTAGTAGGAGTCTATGTCTGAGCAATTCCACATTGGTGGCACATGGTAATTTGAGATATTCTACAAAAATAGAGGCTCGTGTTTATGCTTAACTACATGTGTTCGACTAAAATATAGATTTTGAACAAAGACAACAAAAGCATGCAAAAAACTCTTAGTGCCAAGCAACACCGTAGACACTTGATACCACTGATTGCACATTATCTCCATGACTGCATGAGACTCAGCTGTCAGAGAAATTACAACGCAACCTCAAAATACTTTTCACAAAGTAAAGAATATGCTTGAAAATAGTTGTCAAGTTGTTTGCCATTGCATGAAGCTGCATAAATACATATATATATATATATATCATTTTTACGCAGCCCACTTGCACTGAAAGGATTATGAAGTGGAATTTGGAATCACACATATAGAATGGGGAGTAACAATAATAACCTATCCTGTTTATGAGACGATGATTCTCATTAAATGTGGAAAAATGCCTTATGTCACCAAATGTTTCACTAAAGAGGTGTGCCAGTGTTTTCCGGAACAGCTACTGTATTGGCTTATAATTACTGCAATAGCCCAGAGGAGTCAGCATAAATGTGTCTTGAGAAAACAGTTGGTGCTAAAACATGCTATATTGTGTCATAACCTGTTCCCTGAGGTTTCTGTTTCTTATTCACATCTATTTCTATCATTGCCCTTGAAACCTATGTTTGTATTTTATCTTCTCACATGCTGCACCTGCCATATCCTTTTTTAAAAGGTTTGCTGTGTACCAGGTAATTGTTCTTCAATGAACATGATTGGCTGAGATATATCAGCACTTAGATCAACACTTATCACTTAGCGAGTCACATTATTCTCAACATAATGCAACTTTAAATAGGCGAAGAAAGGGGAGAAAACATTGTGCTTGACAGATGTATTCACAACAGAAATAAATAGATTGGTCAGTGATTGAAGGGAAAAGGGAAGAGAAAACTTGATAAGTGCAGGCATGTGCAGACAACAGTGAAAATTGAAGGCGGAAAAGTAATCTTAATGTGAAAAAGTGATAGACATGAGAAGAGAGTATACCCTACTTGCAAAAGAGCAATTTGAATCTTTCTGGAGACATACGGGTAAATGTGTTTTCCTGAGAATACTCAGTTTAATCCAGAGAGCTCTCTGAAAGGCCAACGTATTTTGTTAGAAGAAACAATGTTGCCACAAACCGCCCTGCTTCAGGCTTCAACCATACACTGAGCATTGCACCAGCCTGAAATGGGACCACTTTCTGTTAAAGAATCCAGATGAGCAAGAGTGAGAAAAAAAGACAAACAACTGAATCGAAGGCAAAAACGAGAAGAGACTATTGTTACAGTATGTTCTGATTTAAGGACAACATCCTTTGGGGGATGCATGACTTCAAGGCCAGTTACAGTACATCCCCATGTTGAATAGCTGCAGATGCTTTGGTCACTTTATCCTGAAAAATACTTTCAGTGCCACTGGATATGTATTTTTTTAAATGTAAGTACTTTGGTTTTTCAGTCTGAGTTGAAAAGCCAAGGTTTTTCACCTCTATTTTGCCAGTGTACAAGTAGCCTATAGGTAACACACTGGAAATGCTTCAAGGATAAATGGATGAAATAAGAGTAATAATAACCTACAGATGGTATTTTGGCCAAAACTTGGTTCTAGATTTAAAAGTAAGACACTGTATCACTGTTTGTCATAGACCCTCTGAAATCAGTGTCTCAACCAGTGTTTTCCAGCACCTAATGGAGAGGCCATTTAATGCTTCTCACAGGAGGTCCACACAGAGGTAATTGATGGATAGGTTACGGATGCAACAATAATTTGTGATCAGTGTTGTGTGTCTTTCCGTCTCATAGAGCTTGTCTTTTGTGTTTCCACTCTTTTATGAGAGTAACACAGCACATTGTTGTAGAATTTGGATAATTACATACACATGCTCAAATTCATATAATCAGAAGACAAGAAGATGTGGTGTCCTTTAGGAATTTTCACAGGATTAAATCAAATAGAGTAGATAATAGCTTTGCACCCCCTGTTACGCATGTCCTATCTTCTATTTGTTATTATCTTTGCCTTAGAATATGGCAGTCTTCCGATATGAGTCATATTGGTCTAACAAGGCAGGCAGAATGCATTACACTGCCATGCACAGCAAAATCAATTACCTTCCGCAAACAGAAAAAAATGAGCACTTTTATCAAAAGGGCCTAAATGCTTTCACTGCAAGATTAAGAGGCTCAAGATCAGATACATTTAAATAACAAAATGCTGCATTGTCTGCATTTCCTTGTTGATAATCATGACAATCAGCATCCCCATAGCTACGGAAATCATCGCTTTTATGAAACTGAGCGCTGCTCAGATTTCCATGTTTGAGTCATTTTTCTTTTTCAACAAGCAGCTTTGATATTTGAGATACTGTATACACAAATTGTTTGAGTGTTTCATTAGTATGGATTCTTCAATTTCTATTCTATTAATTTCTGCAGATGCCTTGTTATAGAGATATACCAATACAGCACAATCACTTTTGTGGCCAGACTGCCAGAAGACGTGCTGAGAGAAATAATGTTACACTCTTAATTGCAGTCAGTAATATACTTTGTAGTCGTGTTGTAATTATGTGGTTAAAAGTCTCACAGTCTTCTCTTAGGGTAGAAAGCAAATGGTACGGCAAGTACTGTATACTATGGGGATTTTCCTCTTTTGATGCACTATACATCTATAGCATTATATTAATAGTTTGGAATTATAAGACCCTTTTACCATAGAAATTGTACCGCTATCGCATGGATCCTATTCAATCCTGCCAGCCCGTGTGTGCTGCTGTGAGCTATGTGAATACTGGTATTCAGCGACCAGTTGCCTCTTTGTCAATGCCTCTGAAGGAGTGTTATTTTAGTGCTTTTCATATATCTGACAAAAGACATCAATCTCTTAGCCGTGCCGACATATTCAGAGTAACCTAAGTAGGTGGTGAACGATAGCACTTTTTTTTTTCTTATTGTTCACTTGTTATGCTGGCATTCCTCAAGGCTAGTGCTCTAGATCGCATGATATTTGAGTACTTTGAATGAATAATACATATACACAATTATACATAGAAACATTACTGCACCAATGGGAATGGGGGATGATTCAAATCATACCTCTGTATCACCATTGTTTCAATAGCTAACAAAGACAGACTCTAGCACATTATCGACAGTTGCCATCTTTAGAATGAATTTCAGTCAGACAACCTTTGGCGGGCACTGCTAAAGCTCTCTTGTATCCACAGCTGCTGTGATTTATATTAATGGATTCAGAAAATGTGCATATCTAACACTGCTCACCTGTGGAAGAGGCCCACACTGTCCTGAGAATGAGCCTTTGTGTGCCAACGACTCAATGAGGCAAAAGCCTGTAATTCACAGTTCACATGGAATCAGATTAATCTCAAACTCTATCCTCTCTGCAATACAAATCCACCACCATGATGCCTCTTAGCTTCCTGCTTCGTCCCTTGGTCCCAGAGCTGTACTGTAGATGTTAGAGTCAATACTCAAATTTGCTCTCAACTCCCAATTTAGACCCAACCTGAGTATTTTGTTTGTGCTATTGGGAAATGTTTGTTCAGATATGCTTTTATTCATGGATAGCTGAACTGTATGGTTATGACTGAGCACAGGCTTCCTCCTTGGTAGAGTAATGAAAGCACTTTTAAATTCTATTAATAGATTTAATATGAGCTATTAATAGTACTCAAATACAACTAATAGTCGTAAATGTTTAATTAGTGAATCAAATTGTATCACATTCATTTTTCCACCATCTTTGCTGTTGTTGCCATCAGTTTTGTGATGTGTGGACAAACCCAATGTTAAGAACTAAACTTAAAAGGAATATTTATAAGGTTGCAAAATTTATAAGGTTAGGATTGATTCTTGAACTTCAACAAATAAGATTAAGACTTCACAGAAATACAACATGGAGAGAGCAAATTTTATTGGCTTTGTAGTCATTTCTAGATAATATCCCCAAACCTTAGTATGTATGCATTGAGATAGAACTACATTGAATTTCCCAAGGGGAACTTCCCAAAGGGATTCATACATTTTCTATCTCTATATTTCTGAATATATTGCATGTAAAACCTACAAGAGCGAAAGGACCAGCTTCTATTTGTATTATATTCAAGAAGTGCAATACATGTGTTATGGCCTCTGTTTATTCTTGCCAAGTACAGTTGAATGACTCAGCACCATCATTAAAGACACTTGATCTAACCATCCCAGTAACTTTGTGTAGAAAAAAAAAAAATAGCAGAGCTTGTATATTACAGTGATTAAGCTCGGTGAAAATAATAAGGTTTTGACACAAGGTTGTCCACATGTATATTGTTATTATCTGATTCATAACACAGCAGGATCGCCTTGCAGTTTGGATCAAAAGCAGCTTGTTTCATGCCACTCACAGTCCTGAGAGATTCAGGGCCCTGAATCACGGCATACACGCACACCGTGGAAAACTCTGTAACCGTTGGCAACTGGGTCAACAGGGATGTGGTTGCTAATGAAGTGCCATCCAATAGCTGTTAGCGCCGATCACAGAGGCGTGTTTTGAGCCTTGACGGGGCCAATGAGGGCACTCGTCTGGCCTTGACCTCATGAATATGAATAAGCCGTGCAATGGTAAGACCTCTTTGATAGGCTAAATGCAAATTGTACTGATTCGGTTGTCTGAAATGATTTCCAGTGCATGGGTGCCAGAATCTGAAAGCGCATGAGAGGGGTGAGTGAGAGACAGAGATAGAGAGAGAGAGAGAGGGAGAGGGAAAGATGGAAATGCACATACAACCATGCACAGATATAGAGAGAAAGGATGACAAGCACACCAGTTGATGTGCTTCTTCTGTGTCATGATAAAGGTCCTTGTTCATGAGTGTGAAAAACCTTAATGTGAGGACTTGTTAACAGAGGGACACAATTACAGTACTGTGCTTGATCATATGCTACAACTAATGAACACTATGTTTATAATTATGGGAGCTCCGTACCCGCCAATAGTCTTATAACTAGGTGTGTGCACAAATGTGTGTCATAAGCATGGGAGAACATCTCAATACTATATAGACCTGGTAGCTTGATTGGTTTACCTGAGTGCAGAGGCCTATTTTGTCTGTCTCTCTGATTTTATCTGAAGAGATATTTTATCCTCCTTTGTATGAAAAAAAAGCAAAGAAAGAAAGAAAAGAAACTTGACTGCAGGCTGCTCTGTGCCCTCTGACGCTTTGCTGTGATGTGCCCCTGTGCTGTGACAACCTCCAACTTACTATGCCAAATTTAAAATGTTATTTTTATGACAACCATGTTTGGTTGTTTTTTGTTTTCCAGGTTCAGTTGTCTGATAAAATAACAAGGTAATGCAATGTGACATTTTCGCAACTCTGTGTGTTACTGTGTGTCAGATCAGGACTCGTATATATCCTCTGCCTCCCTTCTCGTTCCATGCGGGTGTCATCGTCACAGACTGTCCTGCCACCTTTGTCAGATAAACGGTGACTCTGAACAGACAGTGACGAGTCGAGCTGGCATTCTGGGAAAATCCTCTGTGTGTGTGTGTGTGTGTGTGTGTGTGTGTGTGTGTGTGTGTGTGTGTGTGTGTGTGCGTGTGTGCAGGCATTTAGAAGTCACTCTTGGTTTATCTGGATATGTACATGACTCGGTATGTGGAAAGGGTTTCACTTGTGAAACTAATTCAGTAGTTTGATTTGCCCCTCCTGGATAAGGAAATGCAAATGTGTTTTATCATCACCATCTCTCAGAGCTGTGTATGTACTGATGCTCAGGTGCACAGCAATGGTGACTATGTTCTGACAGCATTTCCATCAACACCTCTCTCGGTTCTCCACCTCTCTGGGTTAACAGTGTGAACTCGACCCTACTAGACACCCCTACCTCTGTCCATGGTGCCCGTGGCTCAGGGGCAGCACAGTCATCCACTTACAGGGATGTCTGTGGTTTGATCCCAGCCCCCTGCAACCTACATGTCAAAGTATCCTTGAGCAAGATACTGAACTCCCAAGTGTATGAACAGAAATAAATGGGCTGAATGTGGTATCTTTTGAGTGCCTTGAATGGTCATGAAGACTGGAAAAGTGCTATGTAACAACCTGCCCTTGACTTAATTACACCTTTGAACCTTCAAATGACCTACATCAAGACAACAAAAAGTTCACAGATCATCTAATGAAGACCATTCTGTTGTTATGCATTGGGCTCTAAGCTGAAACTACACAACGTGTGTGTATTGCCCTGAAAGATGAAGTGTCCAACCTCCTCTATCTACTTCTTAAATGAGGGTGACACAGACGATGAGTGATCTGTCAGTAGTCAGTGTCCACTTTGTAGTCTCTGCCTCTCCTGCCTCTTTTCCCTCCCACCAATGCCAAATCCATGCAGAAAAACATCACACCGTGGAAGTAAATTACAATCTCAAAGCCATTTCATGGGGGCCTTTGACTACAAAGCCGATGCTTCTGACATAGCAATCTTTGTAATAGTACACAGCGCATGTCAGAGCTTTGTGTCTGAGAAGGTGTGTTACTGTCAGAGTGGCCATCCTTTTTTTTTCCTTACTTGTGCCTGTTTGCTGCCTTGGTCACATGCTGGGAACTTGATTGCCTGCAGAGGAACAGTACGGGAGGGGGTGTGTCAGCAGTGGTCAAGCAGCGCAGTGTGACTTTGTGAGGGACTGATACCAGCTGCTACCACACCTACTGATAATGTATTTCCACTTCAGTCTCATCCTGGGTTGAAAATTCAGACGTACATGCATCCTGAATCAAAGTGTCAAAGTCAGTAAACACATGACTGAACCACATACAGGTACATCAGCATTCAGGTATCGCAGATGCAAACCTTGTTGTGTTCTATACATTTACATATACTGTATACATTTTGCACATAGTGACGCAGCACCTTAATTTTCACATCTAGAGTTACTTAATGTTCCTCTGGCCCACTCATCCCTTTATGTAGGAGTACTTGAATTTTTGTGATGTCTTCTAAAGTGCTTCTAATTGCCACTTTGAGAGGGATAGCAAACCTAATAACATTAATTCCAAAGAAGCGTGGAACACAGAGTACATGCAATGAAAACACAATTGGCAAGCCCACACACACAGGCGCGTGCACACACACACACACACACACACACACACACACACACACACACACACACACACACATACATACACGCATAATTTCCACTGAGCTTGCCTTTTAAACATCCATGTGGTAATACAAAAGGCTGCTAAAAGTAGTAATATTTGTGGGTGAGTTCCTAGGAACAACTGTGTGGACTTTTGTGTACATCTTAGAAAGTGGTTTGACACTATACTATCTTCGAAACCTTCTTATTTATCTGTCTATATACTGTGTGTGCACATTTCTGTATCTGTTTGTATGTGAGAACAAACCACAACTCTGCTGACATTCCTGCATCTAAAAGCTCCCCCTTGTGAGCCACATGCTGCCATCATTACTTAGAGCACGGCCTGGTTCAGCCGCCAGCACTAAACATGGGGTGGTAGACACTGTGCCTTATGGGGTCTTTTAACTTCACAATTGGTTGTCCCAGTTCTGTCAACCCACCATGGAACAGTGTGCACAAATACACGTGTATGTTTGTGTGGTTGTGTGTGCATCTATGTGCTGCTGGTGCATCTCTTTGAATGCACATCTTGTTTATTTGAATGCTTGTTTTCTCTCGATTTCTTGAAAGGTGTTTTCTGAAAGATAGAAAGCTGAACTCTGGCTCTTTTCTTTTATGGGTAAACCAATAAGCTCCAAGTCTATACTTAGTAAGAAGCCCCAGAATAAGACAAAGTTTTGTAGCCTCCCAGAATTGGTTTCCAATCATCTGTAGAACGACTTTTCAGTTTCATAGAACAAGTGTTATATCCTCTCATCTGAAATTATTCTTTTGTTGTGAGAATGGTCATGTAAGTACTATAAAACAGGCATTTGAAGGACATACAAAAAAGGCTCCAACAGAGAATCATTGTGTTTTAAACTGGATGGACAGAGCCTCAGTTAAGTCTTCAACATTAGTTTCAATGGTTGTGTCTAAATAGACATTTAAACTTTGAATTTTCATAAATATTCACCGCAGTGTTGCCTCATTGCCCCATTGCCTCTGTGTTAAGAGAGAGATGAGCATTTCAAAGGGTGTTTGAAAAGGAGACACAAGAACTGGGATTAAACAGTAATTAAAGCACCACTCAGGTGCACAGCATGCGTCAAGGCAAAACGTGTTCAAATAGAAGAGCATTTCAGTCCCACCTTACATGTTATTACTTGTACTATACTGTATTAACACTTCTACCTTGGCAGTCTGCTAGGGTACGCGCATACACACACACTCACACTCACAGACTTAGTAATGGAGTTAATAAAGTGGCAACCTAGTACCATTCATTTCAGCTTTTTGAAATTGTAAATAGGAGGAATCACAGGGGAACATTTTCATTTTCTCTCAAAGCATTTTTCTTTGGGCTTAATGAGCACTTAACAACACACTGACAGTGAGGGTAGGGAGTCACGGGCATGAGGCCAGTTGGCTTGATGGGCTCATTTGATGTTGCATTGTCCGGAGATACTGATTGGGAATTTAAGCACAGCTGGTTAATAAAAGCTGGACAGTAGCTCACACTGCCTGCCTTCATCATACGTCCCCTGTTACCCTGATTCAGTGAATTTGCAGGGCCTTCAAAGAACATGGAGAACAGAAAGAAATCAGCCTGCCCTCTTTCACATAGTCCTAATCACTGGTCAGCGTAGCCCCTTTGTTATTTTCTCATTTCTAATGTAACATTACTATTAAAAGTCAATGTAATGTCAAGAGAATAGTAGTGTGGATATGGCAACTGGATGGCTAAATTTAGACAGTGTTAGCTTCGCCGCAACACTCTCATAATACTCTCAGATTAGAGATCTTTTGCTCTCAAATGGTTTGCCTGCCACATTGGTCACTATAAATCACATACTGTACTGCACCATCTTGTTTAAAGCAAACTGGTCACATGACCTCACACTCCTAGTGTGGTGATGTACTGTAAGTGTGTAAATGTGTGTCTCAATTACATTTTTTCAATACACTTTTATATCAATACATCTCAGAATAACATCACAAGGGCACAAGAATGTTTTAGTGATATTTAAAGGGGTTTCCCATTACCAGTTTTTGTCTTTATACTGTCGATACTGTCAGTTTTTATACTTTGTATACTATCTTGTGGGGTAATGAAAATACACACTGTCACAGTCTTTGAAGCCATGAATTATGTTCGTTAAGGTCTCAAATTTTGCACCTGATTTAAATCTCCATGTGAACCCCTCTTCTCATATAAGATGAAGTTGGCCCCTCACTGAGAACTAAGGGGATGATAAAAGCCAGTTGTCGTTGCATGATTTGGCCGATGAAAAGCTTATTTGGGCAAGAGATACACTTCCACAGCCAAACAACCATTGAATGTTGGAAGGCCCTGCCATTCAGCCTTCTGTGCTATTAACCCCCACTCAAAAGAGATTAACACGCAGAATCAGTGCACGCCTCAGCTGCCAAGTCCATTGTGTCAAAATATGCACACACATGCCCATCCATATGCAAACACAAGCATACATGCATATACAAAATTCCAGGCATTTGTGTAAACATTACCCATGCATTTATAGATTCCTCAGTCTGTCACCCAGCAAATGTATACAGATGTTAAATCTGCTGATGCTCTGTTATTGGCTGAAGATCAATATGAAACTTTGCATGGATGTGCCACTCTGTGCTCCAACGTCTGTCTCTCTCCAATAATGATTTATGATTTAAGCATAAAGACAACAATAAACTATACCCTATTTTTGAAACAGTATCTAAACAAAATATAATTTTCAAAAGGTTAATTCAAATATATAGATTAAGAGTGGGATACTAGATTGGTTAAAATCAATCAATCATTTCAGAATAGGTTTTAATGCTGAATAGAGTAATGGTATTGACAGAATTGAGTAAACAGTAATGATATCAATTAGACTTATTTAGTTGTTGCCTGTTTATAGTTTGTATTTCAACAGTCAGTCACAGCTGCAGTCTTATTTTATCAAATGTGAGATTTTAGTCATATCTTCATTTACAGGTGGGTCATGCAGTATCACATCTCAGTCTTCAGTTGTGAAATTTTTGTCACCAAGTTCTGGTTTTGGTGCAAAATTACACAAGTTACACAACTATGTAGCCTATTCTCCACATCAGAATGAGGTTTTCCTGGCTCCGTTTTATTTAAAAAGTGTGTCTCCATGGCTGGAGAAGCCTTCAGTCTGTAGCTATTGGTGCTCTGGCCCTGACAACCTGTGATGATTATCAAATCTAGGCTTTATGATACCCTGTCAGACTGTCCGTCAGTGACCCATTCAGTGCCCGTCTGAATGCGTTTGAAGGGTAAGTGCAAGCAGAGAAGTGGGTCATGGAAAAGTGAAACCAGTTACCAAACTGTGGGGAAAGAGCTGCAGTTTAAACCATTACTGCATCTGGGTAGTTTGTTCACTTAGGACCACCACAAACAGATTAAAGAAATCGACTCATCCAAATGAGTAAATTCCATTTTAATTGATTTAAAGATCTAATGAAAAAATTATCCTGCCTCTGAATATTGATGAGCAGTTAGTTGTGCACAATGGTGTGGGTCAATGAAACAAAATGAATGTGACTGACCACTCTGTTTAAGTCTTCTAATGCTCTGTTGGCATGAAATGGCTTTCAGCCACAGAGCATTTGGTGCTGTGGCCATTAAAAAGAGTTTATTTTCATCACATGCATTAGCAGCAAGTGTTAGGTATTCAGCAGCACATGTGAAGGGGAGGGCGACGTGTATGTATGGGATAAACGGACCATTTTATATCTACGGTGCATTGATCCTGTTCACCTTAACTGTACACCTGAGGCAGCGCCCGTCTGAAATGATCAATAATGAATCCTCCTGATCTGATTTTACACATGCTCTCCTATGTCTGCAAACATGCTGCGTGTGTGTGAGATGGACAGCCTTAGAAGACTCTCTCTTGTATCACCTTTCAGAGTATTCCAGACTCTAGCACAGAGGTACCGCTGCTCTGAAGCCACATCCAATTTTGTAGCTCCGCCACACTCTGCACTACTCTCGCTGTTCATGCGACTCCTGAACCGACATCAAAACGCAGCATTTCAATCTCCTCAAAATAGTACAGGTCTAGGTTGTACTTCTGTGCGCGTCTTTTGAGGGAGCTCCCATTCAAACATCTCCAGCTCAGTTTATGGAGGGAAAAAAAAAGTATTTGCTTACTCAGCTTAAACAAATGCTCCTTTATTTCATTATTCCTCCACTGATACTGTGGATGTTTTGTTTTGCTAGGGGAGTAAATGCGTGTGTATGTGTACGCGTGCGTGTGTGTGTGTCTGTACATGCACGCATGTATGTCTTTGTGTGTTTTTGGGCTTTTTCTGCCTTTTTGCTGTGAGCTGGAATGGACTGGGTTTGTTTCTGTCTGCACTGATAAGAGGAAGCCGCTTACATCCCTCTCTTATCACTTTGCTCAGGGCTAATATCCCTTTTATTTTTTCTCCCTTTCACTCATTGTCACCCTTTGTTGTTGGTGGACTGGGAAGAGGTTCGGCAACTTATCAAATGCCTCTCTCTTTCTTCTCCAAGTTCCTGCCCCTCTCCCTTTTTGTTTCTCTTCCTCTGCCATTCAGTGGCAGTGCACTTCAAGTCAGAATGGCAGCAGACACTACCAGAGATCACACCACAGTAACTCAGAAGTGTGATTCTCCAATTAAAACATAAGATGTATCAGTTTTAAGCACATTTCCACAGTTTGTTTATTGGTATTTGTGTGTGTGTGGTGCATGCTATCTCCACAGAACACACACACACACACATGCACAGTCTTGATCTGAGTCTTCTGATGGGGGGCAGAAGGTGGGATGGGATCAACACGCTAGATTAAAGTTTTCAATAACTTTGCTATCTTATTTCCTGTTTTCCTCCCCTTCTGGATGACTTTTCATTGCCTTGGATTGCCTTTCTCACTGTATTTGCTGAAGAGAGAAATGGATTTCTGTTGCAGCATGTCAAGTACTCTGCCTGTCTGCCTGTCATATAAGAATTGCAAATTTCTTCCCATGTAAACAGGGAGAAAAATAGTTGCAGCAGGATAGGTATAGACATGTACTGTATCAGTCGATGCTCTATTATAGTTTTTCATGTTGTAAAGTATGTAAAGTATTTTAAATAGATTTAGGAAAAAGTCCAGCCTCCTGCCTTCTTGTTTAAAGTAATATGGTCATGTGAGCCCACCTCATGTCAGGTGATGTGTAAATAAGAGAAAGTGTTTCCATTATAGACACGTCAGGAAGACTGCTTCATGAAAGCATTAAGATGTTTTCGGAATATTTCAAAGGTATCTTTTTTTCTCAATTTCCGGTTGGTGATCCCATTACATTCTTAGGTTTTGCACATTTGCACAAACTGTATCATATCTTTTAGCTTCAGATTCTCCACACTGAGACAAAATGAATGCAGTGGTATCAAAGTGCACATTACAGCAGTTAAATATGGCTTCATTCCCATTCCAGAGCATGTTGTTTACTTTACTGTTCAAAGTGCAACACAGACTTCTTTTGTCTCGCACAGCAGCACATAATGCCTTGATCATGCTTGATCATATTATATAACTATTTTAGAGACCGTGCAGTTTTAAAAGTCTCTATTTCTTGTTATAAATTGTGCTTGCATCTTTGTCATTCATATTTCATCACAACGCCACCTGCATGCAATGAATGCACTTATTGGCTTCACCCACAAATTAATTTCATGGACCTTTCTCTTGGTGATAGACAATTAAAAGAAAAAAAGGTGTGCATTCATAAATGAGAAAACAACTGGTCTGGAATATTTCTTCAATTTATTGCAGAAGGACTACAATTAATAATTAAATAAATGTGATTTCTCTCATTGAGCAAAAAAAAAAAAAGCTTTATCAAAGCATATGGGACTAAAAATCCAAGTCAGATGAATAAGGGAGTTTTTTCCATTGGCAATACTATGACCTCTCAAAAAAAAAAGCCAGCATCTTTTAAGATGTGATGAGTCATTCTGGAGGCAGATTGCTGGTATCTCCTCATGGTCCACTTGCTGCCAGTTGTGTGAGAGCACTGGAAAAAGCTGTTTTTTTGTGTGTGTGCATGTGCTTTTGGGCCCAGCCATGCAACTATCTTGCAGTTGAGCAGCAGCAGCAGCAGCAGTGAGTGTCTCTGGTGACGGGTGAGAGGATGGGGATGAGAGAGGGGCTGCACACTCATGGGTAATCACTCCTTGAAGGAGGAGAGATGGCAGTAGCAACAGTCTGTTACCAAAGTGACTCACCTCCCCCTTAAACCCACTTTACAGTGAATATGTACCTGTATGTACACATGCATACTATATGCTACTGATGTGTGTGTTTTAGATGGGGAGAGAGGGAGAGGGGCAGACACAGGTTGGCAATGAACCACAAACAGTGGTGTATAGTCAGGTTAGGCAGCGCAGGCAGAAGATTATGTATGTATATGGAGAGTCAACTGTAGCAACTAAAAAATCCTGAAAATTGGTGGGAACACTGACCTGGAAGACTGCAGTCCAGACTCAGATACAGCTTGGTATTCTATTTTTTTTATGGTAGCGTACAGTCGAGGACTGAATTATTACATATGATGATGAGAGGCGTTTTAGTGAAAAAAAAAACAAAAAACAAAAAAACAAATAACTGGCTGAGCTGTTGTGGATTTTATAGGAGGTTTTGTAGGTGATTACTCAGTGGAGAATGCATTAAATAAGAGGAGATTTGGTTAGTGCTTTTTCTCCAAATGACTGATTACACACCCCTAACCTACATTAATTACATGCTAGACACACAAACTCTCACGGCCACACATTAAGTGCAGTAATTTTACACCCACACCTTAAGTAAGCGTGCACACGCGCCGGTGCACAAACACACACACACACACACACACACACACACACACACACACACAGAGACAGAAACATCATAGTCCATGAGTTTTTCTTCAGCTTTGCAACCGTCTGATCTACGCCAAATGTGAATCACATGAAAACCATCGATCCACGCCTTTCATCCTCAACATATACGCCATATCCGAAGGCCACAGTCAATGACAGGGGGCTCAAGTAATGTTAATCTTATTGACTACTTGAAAGGATGCAGTGATTTAGTGAATACGCAAGCACTCCTGAGCTCACACATATTCACGCACACACTCATGTCTGCACACATCAAGGAGCATGCCTGATTGTTTGATGTTTTTTTATCCCATCCTGCATCAAAGCTATATAACTTTCAAAGAATGCGTCCTCATGGAGAAACCTATGTTCAGGATGACTCTGTGCCACAGTGAGAGGCTGAATGATCGAATTATACAAGTCTCTTTTACTATAGTTATTGATGGTAACATTGCCCATTGCTCCTCAATACCGTGCTCCTTTGTATGGTGAGGTGGTTAAATGGAGAAAATTGATGATTCACTCCATATATACTCTTTTCCTGAAGGAGCACTCATGAGAGAGAGTGTAACTGCAAGATATTGGAAAGAAGCGTATTCTAAGCCAACTAATAGTCATGAAACACCTTAAAGCAAGGCAGTGAAGGTGTGTGGCAGAAGAATTATTCAGGGGGCCAGAGGAGTGCAAGGTTACATAGTTATCTTGCACTCTCCTTTGTCTGCTCTCACCTTTGTGGCTGGAAAGCTGTTTAGATTAGGGACCTGAGTGATGAGGCTCTGAGACACTAAAGAAGAAGACCTATGAAGAAAAGGAAAGCAGGAGCCTTGGAGTCCAGATATCATGGTTGTGGAGACTAAAATGAGTGAAAGCGCATGTGAAAATGGGCATGCAGTACATACTATCAATGTGCTCTTAAGCAAGACAATGCAACCTTTGAGTGCACTGAGTGTAACAGCAAGTTTATAATGAACTATTAAAATGACACATTCATTATTGAACCACTGTTCACCTTGAAAACTTTGATCTTTTAACTCTCTTCATCCAAGTTTGTTCAGTACTCGCAAGATCACATCGGTTCTGTTAATTATACCCTAAGTTGGAACTCTGTCCACACAAATCCCCAGAGAGAGTCTCGACTGTATAGTGATATGGGTCTGGTCAACACTGAGCCGAAAAACAGCACCATGTTGAGGCCATCAGGCTAAATATGCCATCTGGCTCAATCTGCATTCAAATTAAGGAAGAAGGTACTCTCTGTAGGGTTCGAGGCTCAGCCAATTTAATCGCAGAGATTACTTGTGGGTCTGGCTTATTGCATTGCATTGTATTGCATCTGTTGTAGTCTTAATGGTTAACCACTGTGTGCTGTGTTTTTTGTAAGATGAACAATATTTTTCTGTTTTCTTGACCCAATTTGGATCTGGATGGTGTAACCAGGGTCTGCTGGAGCCTCTTTCCAGCACCTATATTGTAGGGTGAAAGCAGTGAGTCTACCCCGGACAGGTCACACTATTCATTGACACTTGCACCTAATGGTAATATAGACTATCAAATCAACCTAAGAATTAATGTTTTGGGGCTGTGGGAGGAAACCTTGTGGAAATCCATGCATGGGAAGAACATCCTTGATTTGACACATCCTGATTAGACAGAGAATGAACAAACTACGATGACTGGATGACATTTGCATCCTCTAGATTCTTCTCAACCAGCTTTTAGTGCTTAGTATTGTGTGTATCTTTACCGTGACAAGTGGTCATGGGAAACTTTTTTCAATGACTTCAGCCGCATGTTTGTGTGTGCATTTGAGCGTGTGGTGTTGTTTTGGAGTCTTGTCTTTAAAGAAACAATGTTTTTTTTTGTTCACTGAGTAGATATGTGTAGATGAAGTGCTCAAAGCTCGATTAAAAAAAAAAGTCTAACCTTATTCTGTCTTCTCCTCTCTCTCCCACCCTCCCTCTCTTTGTCCCATCGCTTCCTGTTTCTCTCCAACAAGGTAAGAGCCAAGTGCCCAAATGTCTCCCACACCTGTTAGTACAGTGTCATCACGCTGTCAGCACCTTGTCAGCTCTCTAACGTGAACACAGTATTTCCCTGTGCTCCCCACACAAAAGCACGGTTACCTCCAGCCGTGGGATGCTTTCACTTCGACTTGCACAAACAGACAAGGAATCGGAGCACTCACACACTTTCTCTATCTTCAGTGTGTGTGGGCCCGAGCAAACACTTTATAGCCTCTGCTTTAGGTAATCACAAGGCCATTACTGCCTTTGCTGGGATTTTAGCCTCTTAATTTCTCCATTCCCCTTAGAGGGAAGACATTTTGCGCCATGTGGCAACCATTTTAAATACGCTGACACCGCGTCTGGACAGGGCAGCTCCAAATTTGGTTGCATACGTGATATGAAGTCTAATCTTTTATTACTTTTTGTTTTAAATGCGGGCAGAGGGCTTCATCATCTCAGTGAAAGGTTATCGCACTCCCCTGCAGCGATATTCATCTGGGAAGTATTTATCAGCAATGTGATGTAGAATGGCAATTCTACAGCCTTTAGTGGCTCAGGAGTAGAGCGATTCCTACACATATGCAGACCTTTTTTTTTTTGTTGTTACTTTGGAGCTTATTGAAAACCATTGCTGTGAACGCTGTGACGCGCAAGTAACAAGACTTGTCAGCAAGATGCAGTTCTTTCATTATTGGCTCACAAAAAGAGTTCAGAGGTACTAAAATGTCTCTTTGACTGATTTTTCTGAATCAGACATGAATAGGGGAAAAAACAGAACCCACTCAGGCCTACTATCTCTCAGCGTCCTCACTTCCGTCTAACTTTATTGTGCTGCACAAAGGTCGTGTGTTTTTTTTTTGTCTCTCCCCAACCTACACTCATTATGTCAGAGTGAAGCAAGACCACAGGATGTTAGTATGCTGAAGTGTGAATGCCATCCTCACTCTCCCCTGCAGTCAAACGGCTGTTGCATTGAACCACTGAGACAGTGTGCAACACTGAACCCTATTAAAAAAAGCATTTTCACACATATTACTCACATGCCCTCAGAAATTGTGAACAGTGTGATAAGGGTGATGAGGTTGACTCACCAATAGATTACTCAATAAAATGAGCTTTTCTTCTAAAAAAAAGTGTTTAAAGTTTCTCATATTGTCCTGCTTTTGGATTCTCTCTCTTTGTTATCCAGTCCATCTTATTTTTTTTATTTCTGTTTCATCAATTCCTTGACTCGTTCTCAACTTTTCCCTAGGTAGTTGTGATTTTGTGGTACTTTGCATTACTAAAAACATCTGCAAAAGTTTGCAAACTTAAAAAAAAAAAGTGTGCTCACTCTTACAGTATGCCCCGAATTGTAAGGGATGGTACCTGGTTTCTTCTTCCATTTTTGCTGCCTGCTCAGTTGAGGTTCCAACATATACCAAATGTCAACAGACATTGTCAACAGATGATGTCAACAGACTGCAGGGCCACTGATTGGTCAGGGAGTGTTGTCACTACTAATATGTTGTTTTACACAAACAAAACTCAGCAATTTTAAACACTGGCAACAGAATGATTTGTTTCACTTGTCTTCTGCAACCACTCCATGGTTTGTCAAGATGCAGACTTTTTGGGTGGCAAATAAGAAAAAATAACAAATGGTGCGAACTGAAATGACAAGATTTGACATGTGCCAGCATTTTTATGACCCCCACCAATGCTGAGGAAGAACTGAGAGCGATGAAAGAAATGAAGTCCCTGGAACCTATACAGTACTAAGCTGAACCGTATTGGAATAGTGTGGAGGAAAAGGGGCACCACTCCCCTTTTGCACATGTTGTTCTTTGAAGTATTAGTAGAAGTTAAATATTCTTTAAGGTTGTTTATTTTGTTCTTTTGTTTTTTTTTTTTTCAATCTCATGATCAGCTCTGGCTGAAGCATTAATGTGTGCTGTTTTACTGTCTTCATGTAGGATTATGATAAACTGAACTAAAAGCATTCCCCTCACTTCAAACACAAGCATACACAGACAAAGAGACACAAACACATCACTCACAAGCACAACAATCCCAACAGGTCATCCACCTGCTGTGCTACGTTTGATTTTCTGCCACTTTCCCTTTCCCTCTGATTGGCCGGGAGGGGAATGGCTAAAATCCAGTGCTGTTGTAGACTGTGTGTGTTTGCTTATGTTAAGAGGAACTATTTCTTTTTCTGCCCCCTGCTGCGAGGTAGTTTTTGAGGTGCACATGAGTGAGAGGAATTTGCAAAAATTTCCCAAACACACACACACACACACACACGCACACACACACTTCCCTCTCTTTGACTTTAGACACGCTCTGATTACCAAAGATAATCGTCTGCCATAATTATCTTTGATGAATGAACTGCACAGGATAATAGTGTGCTGTTTGAGATGCAGAAACTAACTTCTCAAACAGAGGAACGCAGCCTTTCTTGATGTCAAGTTTAGTTCAAAGTCTGTACACCAAGGTCGTCTTTGTGGGTATTTGAGAAAATAGCCTTCTTTCCTTTTTGGCATTGCCACATTGAAAAGTTCTTTGCAAACCTGTTACTTTCACTGAGTGGTTTGATGAGACAAGTGCAGACACTGACCTTTAGTCAATTAACTCACAAACAATCTCATTAGGCCTTCAGTTAATCTTCACTGACAGGTTCTGGCTATTTAGTTGGGAACAGTCAACAAAATTAAAGACACACTTTTGAAAGACAAAAAGTACACATCTTCAAAGCTGAATAACACACAGCATAAACATTAGATTAAAGGTTATTTTTATACAACATGACACGCAAATACACATTTACAAACACAGCAATGGGCTCAAGCAAGTCAGACATTGTTTAGTCAAGTTGGCAACACACAAGCAGTCAGCCATTGGCTGTGTTAATGTGGACAATATTCTGATTTTAACCTGATGATATTATGGCTAATAATACATGACTGGAATCCTCTGGAATCAGGAATACTATTCCGATTGTGTTTGCATTATAAAAGCACAAGAATTACAGTTTAAATTTTATAGCAATTTGTGACACATTCAGACTCAAACAGTCAAATTTGAAGGTAAAATGAAATGAATGAATGTCAGAAAATATTGCATAAGGGATATTTTTAACAAAGTGGTGTAACAATGTGGATTTAATGCATGCAGTTGTCTGAGCAAATTTTAAGCAGAATATTTTGATAAACAGCTACACTAGTGGCTGTGCTCCTTTATTTCTTTAACATCATAATCATCACATTTAGTAATAAAGAATGTAATGTGGCCATATTATTCAGGCAGGTAACTGGAAGATTAATGGAATAAGAACTAATGTAAACTCCATAATGAAATTATATGGTCAATATTGAGAATATTAAACATTGTTTGATAATTGCTTCTCATGGTGGATACTTTGTGAAGAAGCTGACTGGAGGCTTCTTAAAGTCTCCAGTAGAGAGGGAGGGATTTTAAACTCCTGAATTATTCTGAAATGAAGAACTTAAGGCCTAAATCTACTGGCTACAGTGAACTGACAAAGCTATTTTCTGGCAATGTGAGACAGACGGCACAAAGCAGATTAGTCTGCTGTAAATGAAAAACCTGAAAACATTAGAAGGACTTTAACAAGAGAATGCTCTGTTAAAAGCAGATTAAGGCTATTGATGTTTTACCCCAATTAGAACCCGAGGCAAATATTTTAGTCACACTTACTTTCTTTTTTTTTTTTTTTTTTTACTTGTACTTACAGCCAGCCATTACTGGGATTTCAGCTTTTCTCACTAATATGAAAACTTTTCACTCACAGGCTTATTCAGAAAGGATGGAGGTTAAGAGTGTCAGCAGCCAAACGGAGCTAAACTACCTCAGTAATTTGCTGTGCACAGATTTTATACCATAGTCAAAATCTTGAAGCCTGTAATTCTGGGATGTTATTGATTACATGTAAATTACCAGGCGAAAATGTCAGAGCTGAATGGCAAATTCGTTTTGATGAACCTGTTTGTCTGTTCTGCTTCCTAACACCTTAATAAACCACACACACACACACACACACACACACACAATTTCATGTTTTTGCTTTCTCTCTTCTCCCCTCTGCCTTTTTATCCCCCCTCCTCTCTCTGTCCCTCTCAATGCTTTTATCTGCCGTTTATATCTTTAATCTCCCGTCTCAGTTGACCTTTTCCTTGGTGTTTTTCTCTCTGTTCTTCGGGTCATGCGTGAATGTGTGTCTGTTGTTTGAAGTGAGAATAGAGGAACAATGTGGCTGAAAGCCTGGGTCAATTCACCAGGGACCAAGGGATTCCCTTCCTGTTACGGCTGTCCTTTATACAGTAAATAACCACTCTATATAACCACTGTGGCAGCTCTCACTCCATGTCTGTCCAAATCGAAATTCCAGTACCGTGTGTCAGTGTGGCTCGTTCGCATTAATTTAAAACCTCTTCAAACAAAACTTGTGTTTATGTCTTTACTCTCCACAGTAAAGAGACTGCATCTATGTGATAATTCCATCTTCTCCACTCTAATCACACTGTGAAGACATGAGACACCTGCTGTGTAATATACAAGCTTCAATCAGTTGAAATGACTCAATGTGACGCACCTCACCTTAACAGTGTCTCTAAACAGGTTCTCTACATGACTCATGCTCTCGTCTGTATTTCTGTTCAGCTATTTTCTGCAGTTGTCCAGATGCAGTCATAGAAGAATGCCTCTCAACAGCACAAATCGTTATACTTTATGGCATGTCAAACATGCTCAAAGTCTGTGTGGAGTACTAAAAATGTTTTCCAACCCCTGCCCCTGTTATTCTGATTATACTCAGAAGACTTTTTTTCCTCAAGTTTAAAAAAGGATTGGCGTCACGGTTGGACTGTTGGAATGAACAAATCATCCCAGATATTTTTACCTTTGCCTCATATTTTTAAATAGGCAAGAAAGTGAACAATGTTCCCCAATTTCCTTGACTCTAAGCCCCATACAACACCTAAACAACATTAAGAAAAATTTACTTCCCGTATTTGACAACTTGTGAGTGTTTGTTTTTTTATACTCGGAAGCTGTTATTTCGACAAAGACTTTGGTGGGTGGCCTTTATTCTTAAGTAATGATTTTTGCTTTTTCATCGTTTGTTTTGAGGAAGAGATGAGAAAAAAAAGTATGAAATTGTTGCTGGAAGCAGCTAATCACAGCTAGATGTCTAATTGTTTAACACCACATTTGACTTGGACGCCCTGCTGTTAGAGTGGGCTGCACACTGAATCACATGCCCTGGCCCACACATGAAAATGTGTTATCAGAAGGACGTGTGAGTTTGCTTATGTGACATTCCCAAGTTAGACTTTTGTTTCCCATGCACTTCAGACAGACAAAGCCAGAGCTGTTAGGTCAGCCCCCACAAGAAGATCAGTGTTGTTTTTTTGTTCAATCAGTAGTTTAGGATGCTCTTTACACAATTTATTCAGTTAAAAATACAAAACCTTTGCTCCGTTTTGAGGCTCCAGAGTGTAAAAATGTATCTCTGTCATCATGTAGAAGAGGGAAACTTAACATTTCTCACAGATGTGCGCACTGAAGTACTTTGCAAAATTTATCCTTTTGTATGTACTGTTGTGTACACAACAGTGGTGAGCAAACAAAGGATTAACCATTAATATGTATTATCTTTTTCCAGAAGCACAGTTGAGTTTAATTGATAGGACAGATCATGCTTTGTGTCCCCTGGAATCGCCATAATACAGTAAAGCACTTTTGTGACAGGGACTTCAGCAGTTTTGGAGGGCAGTGACAAATCCTGCACTCTCCACGTTTACGAAAATGATGAAATATTTCATGTTACACATGATGTTTGTGATGACTGCCGGCATTTTTGGCACTGGGGTCTTGGTAAATGGTCTATAATTTAATACTTACTTGGCATCTGAGGGGTTTATTTTTAGCCAGCAGACATGGATCATAGGCCTTCAAAAAGCAGATTTAAAGCTGTGTTTTTTTTCCTGATGGGAAATGCTTAACAGGGCTAGTTCTTCCTTCATATAATGTTAGGGTAAGACAAGAAAGCCCTATAAAATGAAATCTGAATGCCTTTGATCCATCCAACCTCAACACTGACATCTGAGCACCAAGAGTATAGTGTTGGAAAATATACAGAGATTTGGAGAATTCATGGGGGATGAAGACAGTGATATGCATCATGCTGTCACTTTTATGATGAACAAAAAAAATGTTTTTGGATAAATACAGACACCTACTTTACCAAAAAGTCAACAAAAAGCAGCGGTGTGCATGAGCATCTTAACAGCATGTGCACATAACATCACATTCAAGTATCAACATCCAATGAGCTGCAGACAGTAAAGTATCCGTTTCGTCAGTGTAATGCCTCTGAAAAAGGCAGACCTTGAACAAAAACTAATTGCAGGATATACATAATACACAGTTTTTCTTTTAACCTTTTGTCTTCTTTGACCAGGAAACCAGAAAAATGTTTGTATTTCATGGCCAACAGGCTATCTTGGTCAGTTGCCAAGCATTTGAGCAGCCATAGCAAATGATTACTCTTTCCTTTAGAAACAGCAACATGGTTGCTTGTTTTAATATCCATTACACCGACAATATATATTTATTTACAGTACTTATGAAAGTGAAACAAAAGAATTATATTTCTCTGTATGAAATAACGTTTAATACTTATTTAATTGTAAATGTCAGAGTAAGACTATGAGATTCAGCAGCCAGCAGCCATGACAAACCACACGACACCCGTCGTGGCCCATTATGGAAGCAAAATAAATACGTTTTAAAAGTGGGACTCATGCCCAAGGTGAGTATCACTCTATCATTTTACTGGACCTGGCTTTTCACATTAACAGCTTGACATTTATAATCTTCCCTGGGAAAAGAATCATGTCAGCCATTGTACGTGAATTCATGGCACTCGTTACAATATAAAGCTTTCAAACACCACACTTGTATTTGACAAATTGCACCTTTCTTTTAGTCAAACAAAGTAATAGGATCATGTTGGAGAAACTCCCCGCATTGTTTGCCTCAATTTGAAACTCGCCGTAAACACAGCGCTTTATGTGATGCACTGCGTGGCTCCTGTCCCATGCCTGCTCTCTGTGTAAATGGCTTGATGTAGGGATACCGTGGCTCATCGACTCCGACGTGATGGAGCGCCATTCGGATCGACTGGCGGTGGGAGAAAATTTGATTTAAAATATCCGTATTGTTCCTGGAGAAAATTCTCACAACCCAGAGATGTTTCTCTACGATTCTGAAACTATATCATGAATGCCTGGTGGAGTAATATGAGAAATGACAGACCGTGCACAATGTAATATTTCATAGTATCTTTGCTGAAAAAGTTGAAAGCAAGGCAAGTTTGACAGTGTGTGCAAAGTAAAGGCCACATTAATTTGACAAACTCTGACGAGGAGATGTGCAAGAAATAACTCTTAAAGTTCCATAAGTAGAAAACTTTTCTGGAGGAAACCAAGGTCATACAAGAAAGTTGTGTTTTTAAGCAGAAAAGTGCTGATTATGCATACAGGCAATGTCGTTACGTGGCACTTTCACATGGGTACATGAACACACACCCACACACGCATACTCAGCTGACCGTGATACTGGACTGTTGGTCCAAGAGAACAAGGGGAAGAAACCAGAGACACAAACCCCAAACAGCAGGTGCTGAATAATGTAGAAGAGGAAGGCTCACACACACGCAAACACACATACCTGCCTACACCTGGTTTTTGGGGTCTAGGGGGCATGAAGCTGGCATAAGGCCCGCTGCGCCTGTCAGAACCAATCAGAGCATTTGGCTGAGGGCTGGCATTTACAGCTGATTTGTCAGGATCGGCGGGCCCATGGGGTTCGGCCAATAATAAACCTCCACCTGTGGTGATGGATCACCTGTGACACAGCTGGCCACACGGGGGGAGACATGGCCACTGGCATGCTTCGAGACAAGACAGGACCAGACACAGGAAGGAAGGAAGGAAGGAAGGAAGGAAGGAAGGAAGGAAGGAAGGAAGGAAGGAAGGAAGGAAGGAGAGCAGGAGTAGAGTGCACATAGAACAAATTTCCCTCTTGTTTGGTTTCACACACTGTTCAGAGACAGTTGCTGGAAACCAAATACACATGTCTGGGAAACGCTGAAGCAGAGTGAATCAGGTTTAAATGAAAGGCATAAAGACTAACAAACCTCTGCTGACATTGATTCCCCTATGTCTTTATATTGCTGTTGACCCAAAATATCAGAAATGCAACAAATGTTTATGTTGACGCGAACATTGATATAGAATTTTGGCTCTCACCATAACTTTAATTTGTTTACAGGATATAGTACAGCATGTAAACAAAGTATTGTGACGATGCTGTTGATTCACGATGCTTTTAATTAGTTGCAGCCATTTAAGTGTTCGTGTTGACACTGAACTAAGATTAGCTATCGTGGAGATGCTTACCCTCCTGTCATTAAATGCATTAAAGGCCATCAAAAGGGAGACGTAAGGAGGGTGTTTTAATGTCAACCTGCGTTTTAAAAACATGCAAGCACATTAACGGCTCGATTTTTACGTTTTTGTCAGGTACTTTATAGGCAAGCCCAGAGATAAGAGTTCAGGGGATGTTTGCATTATTAGAGACCAGTCAGGAGGGGTTAGGATGAGAAAATAGAAAGGAGGAGCAAGGAGCGTGCTGCATTGTGTGAGGAATACAGAAAGAGCGTGGGTGTGTGTAGAGAAAAACACTCCAGAAGGATCAAATGTAGCAGATGTACGACAGCTACAAGTGCCCAGCTACAACTGTGGGTTCGCTGCCATGCATGCGGTGCTGCCCGGCAGCAGAGCTGCTGCTCTGACTGGTGCTGACTGGTGACCCTGCAGGAACACTGTAGATCAGGGGCGTGCGACATATTCACTGTTGTTTCACAAGTTCCCCTGCCAATCATGGCCTTTAGAAATGGGCTGGAGGTCCATGCACTCCGATACAAAAACATGCCTGGACACCATCGCGCTCACAGAAACTCGCATGCCAGAATACACGGAGGCTCTACTTAGCTCCTTGCCTTGTCAGTCCTTCAGTGTCTTATTTTAAGTAGCAGTCATCAATAATAGATGTGCTGAGGGGAATAATTGATGGGACACACAGCTTCCTCTAATGCTGCTTAGTTTGACGAATGAAGGGACAGCTGGAACTCGTTGGGCGAAATCGTCCTCCACCCACCCACGCACACTCGTACACACCCACACTTATTTTGATGGATGGATGAACAGCAGGAACTCTATGGTTGGATCTTTTACAGAAGTTCTTATCTTTATCATTCAAAGCAGTATTACAAACTATCGGTGCGGAACCAAGTGATAGGCAGCAGTTTTCATTCTTCAACAGTTTTTTTTATGGGTTTTTCAGTTTTTTATCTGGGTAGAAAGGCTGCAAACTACAGTCCAGTGTTGCTCCTAGGTGTGAATATTAGAGCGAATAGTTTTTGTGTGTGTGTGTGCTCTGCAATGACCAGGATGTCTTTGTTGCCTTTTTACTACAGTATGTGCCCTAGAGATGGGTGACAAAGCAAGCAACAGAATAGATGGATTGGTGTATAGTAAACGTTTTGTAACCGTAGCAACAGCACACATTTCATGACAAATTAACATTCCATATTCAGTTCAATTGCAGATATACTTTTGATACTATACTTTATTTTAATCTGGAACTCATTATCTTATCTGGACACAAAGAGAATCCCCTCAGAGGGACTAGACTGTGTGTGGAGACACAGAAATTAAAAGCCCTCCATCAGCATGCCCTAAGAGATGTCACTGTCATTTTATGTACAGTGACATGTACTATTTCCTGCATGGCTATTTCTATACTGTGAAGAGGGCACTGGAGTATGCAAGGTAATGTAAGGCCAGTACATAAGTGTGTGTTGAAGCGTGTGTCCATGCTTTTTCCCATGTGTTTAGAGGAGATATTGCCCCCACTGTCATTGATGAATGTGGCGACCCTGAAGCCAAATACCAAATATTTCAAACATGTTGCACAGAAAAATAGATTTCACTACAAAACTGCCACTCCAGTTTGTTGCAATGACATGAAATTATGTGAAATAAACCTTTTTTTCTTTCTTTAATTGGCATTTGTGAGCTTTCCGTGTACGACTAGAGGAATGTAAATATGCAACGAATATTTACTTTCAGTGTTTGACTATTTACACTGTGTGTCTTTCTGTGTTTGTGTGCATGTGTGTGTGCACAGCGAGGTGTTCTGTGGAGTGTTCTGTGCGGTTAAAGCTGTGGTAGATTTGGCTGATTGCTCAGGCTGCCATGCTGGAAACAGTCATGCCATCTGGCAAGTTGCATACGCATCACTTCAGCTGTGTAGCATTCGTGGTGCATGACTTGTAAACAGATTTTTCTATGTTCACATATGTATAAGCATAGGTAGGAGGTTAAGCTTTCTCTTGTTGACATGTGAGTTTGCATCGCCACAATATTATACAAGTACTTTATGTGTGTTGACCTCTTCGTGTCCAGTGCAGTTATTTTGTTCCAGAGTTGGCAGATGTTAATGGCTGTGCATATATACTATAAAAACAAAACTGTGTCGGTCTGATGATTTGTCACGGTTCAGTTGGTGCTCCACCACACCAGAGGAAGTTATGTTTCTCTAAGGGATGCTGCATTTGCTCAGAGCAAACAGCCACCTCCACAAAGTAAAGCATGGTGTATTTTGAGGAATAATAATGGATTTAAACAAGAGTTTTGATGCAAAGTCACTTCTAATAGATCCTTTTTGAACTTTGTTAAATGTTTCCACTGTAAATATGCTTTATTCATTTTACAAGGCACTGATTCAGACATGTTTGTTCATTTTAGAGTTGAAATGAACACAATGCAATTGTTTGCAAGTGAACAGCGTTCACTGACAGTTGTGTTTCTGAGTCCATGTGAGTCCATACACTTGACTCACTTGACTGTGCTGGATGCCTGTTTACATGACTAATACTAATTTTGGAGCATCCAGCTGAAGTGTTTATTAGCACCCTCTACGAAGATTAGCTACAGCTACAGCTACTTTTTTTTGGGTAACCATGAAAACCACAACAAAAGCATGTAACATGGTTTTAAAACCACATTGTAGTAGCACCATAGTACCATAAAGTACCATATATAAACTACACTACGAGTACCACAGCTATCATGAAATGCTACAGATAAACCATGGTGAAACAGGTAGGACCGTAGAATTTGTAATCACCATGAGGTACTATAGTAAAACCATGCTTGCGGCACAATAACCATAGGAAACCACAATGCATACAGGGAAAAGCAACAATCGTTGTGTTATGAATGATCAGTAAACTGTACTGGATGGATCCTCTTCTACTACTTTTACCCCAACAGTGGTGGGAGTGTAGATACAATTATAAGCACATTTCCAGCTTTGTGTGTTTATTTAGGTATTAAGGATGATGTATTCAATGTGTGAACTGTCTGAAATGCCTGAACTGGCTAGTCTCTCGATATATTTACAACTCTTTCTCTCTGTACCCCACTGAGAGCACTTAAGTAAACACCGTGTCCATTAGTGTTAGTCTACAACCTTTTACACTGTGTTTCATATCAAGTAGTCTGAGACATTTTCTTTTGATTATTTCCTTTTCTTTGTAATTATTTAAACATCTGGATAACATTACTGTGAAAAGGTGTGCAAGTGGACACAAACATATTAAACTTTGCAAGTTGCACAAAACACACTGTTGATAAATGGAAGGAGAGACTTAACTTCATTGTGCATATAAAGCCTGAATTTAAAAGTTGCATGAACTTATGACACATACAGTATGGTGTATTTCTATAGTAGTACAGGCACCCATTTTCCAATTCAATGGAAATACTGCATTCAAGGAAAGGATACCTGGAAATCCATAGACAAAGCACAATAATGCCAAATCGCTGTAATAACTGCCCGCCATCTAATTTGCATTCAAACTGTTTTTTTCTTCCTGACTTATATTGACCATTCTCTGTGTTCAAAAGAATCAGTTAAACAAATGAGGCATGTAGTCATTGTAAAGCTCTCCAGAGCATTCTGACAGGTAATCACACCACTCAAAGAGTATATTTCTAATGGAGTTTAAGTCATTATAATGTTGCACACATACAGTACTTGCGTCTATGTACACTTTGATGTGAGGCAGTAGAGTGGCATAAGGTGCAGGGCTAGGCGTTACATGAGTGAGATGTTTTACATACTTCAAAGAGGTCTATATCTTTGTTTTTATGCCAAATGTGTGCGTTTGTGTGTGTGTGTGTGTTTGTACGTTGTTTGTACGCTTGTGTTTAGTGTTGAGTATTACTGTGACATAATGCAGGATAAGTTTGCATGGAGATAAAGCCCCAGTTATAATAATATAAGCAATTCAATCTTATGGTAAAGTATTGGGTTGAGATTAAGCAGGTTGTGCTGATGCTTAAGGTAAATTTCCAGGAAAGAAAGAAAAAGAAAAGAAAAAGACAGGACTGTGTGTGTGTGTGTGTGTGTGTGTGTGTGTGTGTGTGTGTGTCGTCTGCCATATGGACTGTAATTAGTGAAGTAAAGCCAGGTCAGAGAAAAGGAAGATATGATTCTGTCTGTTTTTTGTCAGTGTGCAAATCATATGCAGCTTGAGACCATCTGGGTCATGATTAAAGCTAGACATTGAATATTCAATAACCTATCATTTCTAAAAAATTCTACAACCAGTTCTTAGAAATAGTCAAGCAGTGTGAAATGTTTCATCATCACATCATTTCATAGTAATACCATGTCACATATTCCCATACCTCAAAAAATATTTATATCACACAAAGTGCACTGACGTGTTGACCCAATTTATATATGTATGTCTTAAAACATGCTTGAGTGGCTACATGCCTTTCCATCAGGAACTGATGTGAAGATCTTCATGCATAATGTGAGAAAAAATAGCATTGTTGCCAGTGCAGATTTGCGGGCATGTGCACTCTAAATGACCCCATAGTTATTCAAGGTAATGTATTATGTAAAGTCCTTCTGAAGTATTGTTAGGCCTAAGCAGTAATCATGTTTTGTTAAAAACTCACTAACAATTCACAATTGCATCTGTACAGTATATGAATGTGTTGTTGCAATGTCACAAATATAACACCACCAGTAGACTAAATGCTAATAATAATAAGAGTAATGTATGTGACTGTATATTAAATATTTATGTGACATGTTTTTTGCAACCTTGCTTTCTTTTTGAATCTGCAGATAAAACAGGATCAGTGGCCTAATTTGAATTATCTCATCAATCAGACACAGTGGGGGCACCACAATACAACATAAACATGTGGTCTAATGTGCTGTGACCATTATGTTTACCATACTGTGCAGTCAGTGGGCTCCAGGGGGCTTTGAACGGGGCATGACCAACACTCAGAGACTGGCTAATGAGACAACTACCACGGGTCTCCTCGATGTTTGTGTTTGTCCAGTCAAGTCTGGGCGAGGAGGGCCACAAGGGACGTGCAGGAGCACACACACATACACATACAGACACACACACACACACACTCAGACCAGAAGTCACAAGCATGGTTGGATTACTTTTGTCATATATATATTTTTTTTTTTCTTTTTTCACTTCTTCCTAATTTAAACCCTTTTAATTTAACATGGTATTTATCTCCCAGGTCCAGATTACATGCTCCTGCAGTGTAATTGCAGCCATTACAAAGACTGCACTACAAACATTCAGCTTCAAAGACAACAAAGTTGAAAAGAAGAGCTAAGCCTGTAAAGAATTTGTTGGAGTAAAAATGTTGTTTAGCCCTCCCAGAAGTGGCTCTAGTGTATCACACCACTTCAGAGAGCTGAAATGTACATACCCATGGTAAAAATCCCACACTTTGCCATGTGCTTAGTGAACTGCAGCCCATCATCCTCAAGTGGATTTGTTTAGGAATATGGAATATGTCTGCAGGATATAGATTTTACAAGGGAAAATAACAATTGTAAGTCATTTGTTTGAATTTTCATTCATGCTTTTTCTTCTTTGGATTAAAATCATGTTTTTTTGAGTTCACATTCTGAGTATCAGACACATGTTCCACATGCTATAATGATATGGTGTTCTGTGCAAGTGTGAACTTATTTCTCTCACCCTTTTCACCTTTTCACATTCTTTTAACCAGTAATTGTTTCTTAATTTAAGTTTTGCTTTAACAACAAGTGCAATAGAGGCAGAAATTCCTCTGCCAGGTTCAGAACTCAACTATTTGGTTGATAGCAATACCTTCCAAAGAAAAAAGCATGAAAGAGAGACAAAAAAAAAACATCTATACATCCATAGCAGCAAAGCTCATTTGATTTCTTCAACAGAGTTCCAAGGTTATCTTAATGATTTGCCAACAATTACTTATTAATTACTGTAGCCAGCCATGTTGCATTTGCTTCAGACATCTTTAGCAGGATGAATGTAAGGGGAAGCTGTTCCGTTAATGAGTAGCCTGTGTTGCCTTTTGCCCCCTTCTCCTTTTTCATGTAAAGCTGAAGATGTTTGGAGTCAATGGTGCAGATGATTCATGCTTTGTGAAGCCAATGGATGAACGTGTTGAAGTGTCTTACTGTGTTGTCATGTGCAGGCACCTTGGTGGAATAACCATCTGTGTGTTTATACTTCTGTTTCTCAGTGCCAGTAGCACTTAAAGCGATTCTCATTGCTGGAGACAAAACTCCCGAGACTTACAGACCCAAAATCAGGCATATACTCCAAATGGTTCAAGAACAGCTTTCAATTTTCTTTGGGTAAATCTTGGACAAGAGTTAAAGGCTTATAGTACAGGAGTGGTATTAGAGGATTTGAGAGTTTTCCAAAATGTGTTCCCCAAGACACAATTCAACTAAACTTGTTCCAAGTAACCCACAGTCGTATTTCAGAAAAAGGACTGGCCTCCTCGAAAAGCCTGTGAGACAGACACAGAGAAGAGAGGGGAGCGAGAGAGAAGCATAGATTGTTCCATAATTAGAATATCTGAGGGGATGATTGGTAATGGTATTATGTCTTTTTCTCTGGGTTCTGGAGCCAACTCATTAATTTAATTGAGCAATTAAGCTTGAAGGTAGCATGTTAACTGTGTGAAGTGGCACTACCTCAAACAATGCCTTTGTTCTGGGATTTTGTGTCCTGTTAATGCTTGTTCTGCTATCTTGTGTGTTCATTCACACTTTTAAGTAAATCTTGTAATTGTGAATTCTGGCACATTAAACTGTATGTTTTCACGCTCCCAGATTAACACTTCACAGTCTCTGAAGCAGAGCTTTTGTAATTGTTCCTGGCTGGTCGATAAGTTGCTATCTCAGTCTTTTCTCCGGATAAACATTAAGGGGTCCAGCCAAGGCAGCATTCCAAAGGAAAGTGTTTGATAGAATTGCAATTACGGAATGAAACTGGAAAAAGGCAACGGAAAATGTAGGCCTGGAGGGACCTGCTTGAATTAGAAATCCTCAAATCTTAAGCTATTATCCTTCCTGGATATTAGTGCAATGATATGAAGACACTACAAAGGCACTTCATTTCCGATACCGATTCATTTCCGCCTGTTTTTCCTCATTTAATCTTTTGCTATGAATTAAAAAAATGGACTGTCATTTTGTTAGAGCCTGGACCTACAACACTGGTGTGATTCTAATTTCATCCTGGAGTGAATACATTTTACTTTGTTCTATACATATATTGGAGTGAAGATCACTGTAGGCATCTGATGTCTCCTTTTTATCAAATACAGTTCTCAGCTCATTAATTAAAGCTTGTCCCCATTCAGCCAATGATAAAACCTGTTGGAGTGCTGATGAGTTAGCAGTGTTGTCAGGAAGCACCAGAGGAAGCAGCGCCAAACACACACTGCAACATGAACACACTGGCAGTCGGTGGCACTGGAGAGACAAACGTCAGATAAATATTCCATGACTCTTTCAATAATAGATGGGGAAGCAGGATAAACACACTACCCTGCAGGGACATACAGACATACACACTGGCATACCGCTCATACGTGAATGCTTTTGTGGGAACAGTTGGCTTATTCGGATCAGGGGAATGAATGTGCCATCTCAGGCTAGTCATTTGCAGGCAAAATAGAAGAAATGATGAGATAAATTAGGAGGCTCAGTAGCAGAAATGCACCACGTCTGTGTAGTTCCAGACAGTCCATACTGTCCTGGATCCACGATCTCGCACAGCACTTCTGTAGCCATGGTTGACAATTCCTTGTCACATCCTCCCCAGAGACTTATGAATGTGCTCAGGGTCATGATTGGTCATGATCGGTGATTGGTCAAGGACCTGTGGATTTTCCCATCTCCTGAGCAAGATACAAGACTGCTGATTTTATGCCTTTGTGATGTTTATGATCTGGCATGGTAACAATCGTGAAAGTAAAAAAGAAAAAAAAAATTCTTTCTATCTACTGTAATAACAATCTACCCCGGAGACAACCCTGCTGTGAAACATGATTCCTCCTAGGTTCCCCTGATAACATATACAGTGGTACAGTAACTTGTGTAATGGACTCTGGACTCTTTCATTTTAGATAGAAACATGGTCGAGAAACCTGTGGATGTCTGGTTATCAAAAAGTGATGAGTTAAATGCAGTTGTAATTAGAAGAAGAAAGAGAGTGCAAGAGGAACTTTCAATGAGCAATTCATGAGGAGCTAACTGGCTTCTCCCAGCATGATCTCTCTTTAAACTTTTTTTTTAAGCCATTTTGTGTTTAACAGAAACATTCAAAGTAGTAAAGCCACAGCAAATATCCACCACTTTATGGTACTCAATATAATATTTTGATTGGAAGTGTTGAGAGATCCCATCTAGCTTGTCTAAAGTCATCAGACTTAATGCACTCTAGCAATCAATTTCTTTTCTCACTGTGATAATTTGTACATTTGTCCTTCTCCCTTTGCACTTCCTGGGGAGCCTCACAGAATCACAGTCATATTACCATCCACCAAATCAGTTATTCAGTCACCCAGGCAGTTCAATCAGTCACCAAGGTATAAAAGTGGTACAACTCTTTTTTTTTTCTTCTTCAATTTTGACATGTAAATGAAATTACAACCCATTGTAGGGTTCTGCTGTACATCAAGCAGACAGTCAGGGATGACTTCATTTTGGGGCTCCCATCATTATGCTGTTCACAGTGGCTCTGTATTTCAAGGCAATTGTGATCAAGTTCAGTGACCTTGAATCTTTCATCCGTTCCTGGTCCCATGTTGTCTCCTTTTAAAGTTGTTGAATAGGGGGTGGATTGATGTATCCATTCACTGTCAGGCTCTGCCTGTCTGCTCTGGCTTTCTGAATCATGGATGATAAAGTATTGTCCATTCAGTGGGCAAGTTGCTTGTGGAGGTTTATGGAAAATATTAGGACATTCATAAATCCACGCAAGGCACAGTCCTCACGGAGGTACTACATATACTGTAGTCTCAATTAATTTTAGATTAAATAAAATACTGATATAAGTAATTATTCATCTCGATCTTCCATCCATTTAACAGTCCATCCATTATTATACCTTTGACCTTTATCTTTGACTCAAATAGTGTTATTGGGTCCAGCACACATAGGACGAAGACAGATTATACAAGACAGGTTGCCAGTTCATCACAGCACACACACACCATGCACTTTCACACACACCTAGCGGCAATTTAGCCTCTCCAATCAACCTATTGATCTTGGACTGGTGGTGGAAACCAGATTACCTGAAGAAAACACACACCAAGAGCATGGATACACAGAAAGGCCCTTGGTCTGACAGAGTCAGCATGTATATGTCATATTTGAGACATTGCAGTACACAGTATTTCATACATCTGTCAGTCCACAATGTGCACATACATTTACATATAATCCACTCTCACACTCATATCTAGAGCCAATTTGAAGTCTTCAATCGACCCTAAACATGCGATTTACAGAGAAAACCCACACATACATGAGGAGAACATGCAAGTTTCACACAGAAAGACCTTCAGCCTGACTGGGATTAATACCCAGGACCTTTTAACTGTAAAGCAACAGAACTAACCACCAACATACTGTAGTATGATGTAGTATAAACTGTGGCCACTGCAGTCTCCATCTTATTTGCTAATTTCTAATTTGCCCATTAAGACGATACTGCGATTTCCTCTTAAGGCTAATGGCACATTGCAGCTGTCCTTTTTTTTTTGGAGGGGGGGTAGATCAGCTCAGCATGACTGCAGCGGCTGTTCAAGTTGCCATGTTTCTCAAATGGAACCCTTGAAGTCTCGATGCACCTGTGTGCAGGCTATTGGAAAATCCTGGCAGGCTGGACTCTGCTGTGTAGCCAAACAATCTGGGTTAAGGTGGAACAAGGGGTGCATGGATTTTACTGTGAAGGTGTGTGTGTGTGTGTGTGTGTGTGTGCATGACTGGGCTGTGCTGTTCCTGTCTGAGTCTATTAATCTGAATTCTTTCCACCTTAGTTTCTGCGTGCCTGTGAGTGTGTGTGCATAAAGCTGTGCATGTAAAACTTACTCCGCTCAGGCTTATGACTCATTGGCTGGCAGTGTGCAAAGTACCTTGCAGAGAGCAACAAACAGGAAACATTGGGAGAGACAGGTAGAGCAGTGGGTAGATACAGGTTGTGAACTGTGATTTCAGATGATCCTGTTGTACAATGAGTCAACTTCCCTAAGCTTTACACAGGACTCTGGATCTGCTTCGTTTCAATCTAAATATAGGACTATAAGCCGCTCTGTGCTCTTGCTAGTTTGATTTATCCTTGTGAAAATAGATGGATGTGTACTCTCAGAGGCACAAACTTTTTAACATGTGTAACTGGAGGATGGGGATCAGGAGTATACTCATCACGGATCTCAGAACCTTATTGAAAATTAATGTAGATGTAAAAATACCTACTTGAGACTAAACAATGAAGTGCCATGCATCCAATGTCAAGAGTGAAGAGTGGGAGTTAAGAAGGAGTTAAGTTAAGAGTTGATATCAAGGTGGCACCAACATCTCCTCTTCCACAGAAACACAATGGAAATATCATATATAGTTTGTGACAGCTCACGGGCACAGGGACAGGGACCCTCTTCCATTAGCATGTTATCTCTTCTTTTAATATTGCTGATATCCAATTTTTATGTTAAGTGATTGTTCTTTTTCCCCTTTAAACTATGAACTTTTGCAGTTTTATGATATAACGTGTTTTCTAAATGAGTCCTCTGCCTGTGAGTCAGCTCGCCTACTCTCTCAGCAAGTCCCTGCTTTTTTGACGGGAGTGGTTGTATGTTGTCAAATACCTTAGGGGAGAGAAGACAAAAAAACAAAACAAAAAAAAACAAAACAAAAACAACTTTCGATAAGGCCTTTTTAAAAAAAAAAAAAAAAAAAAAAACTTTTTAAAAAACTGTTGAGGTTGGTTCCCTGCAGTGACAACAACTTGTAGCACCCAACTGCTGCGCAGGTGACATCTTGCTTCGGTAAGAAAAGAGGTTTATCATATTTTACTCTATTTATGCCAACGTCAGTTCATGTTGATGTTGCACATCCATCCATCCATTTCTCAATTGCTTTGTGCCAAATGGTGTTTCAGGGGATCTACTGGTGCTTATCTACAGCGCACAAAGGGTGAAGGCAGAGCATACACCCTGGATAGGTTACCTGTGCATCACAGGATACACACGACAGTTCAATCTCATAGGAGCAATTTAGAGTGTCTAGTCACCCTTAATGCATGTTTTTCCGACTGCAAAATTAAAACAGACAGATGCAGAAACAATAGTTCATGTGTCTTTGGCAGAAATGCACCATCTGCCCTATTTCACCACAGAAATCAAATTTAGATTGAAACCTTCAAATGATGGATTTGTAGAGGAAGGAATCAGGCATCAAATAACTAAGGCTGCTCTTAGAACACGCCAGGCCACATGGATTTGCATGAAAATATGGATCTGTGTGTGCAGTGTGCCATCTGAGTACTTGTAATCTTGGCAAATCCTCCCGAGTCACACATTTCTCATTGAGCCCGATGACAGAAACAAAAGTGAAGAAGTAAAAAATCAACAGTTAGTCAGGGAGTGAATTTAAGATACAGGAAGGAGCATTTTATCGTTATCTTATCTGGCGAGTTTTTTGATTTTTGATTGAACACACACACACATGCTTGCAGTGTGAACATCAATCCTGTTTTGAATCAAAAGTGATGAGAAAGCTCAAGCAGCAGAAAGTGTACTGTAGTTAAACATAACAAACCCATCAAGTGCAGGCTGTTGTGCCTGTTTATTTATTGCATCGCAAAAGGGAACATTTTATTTGATCACATATTAGAAAGGCTTTCATGTTCACTCATATCTTTTCCATGTATTTACAAGCACATTGGTGTGAACAGATATGCAATGTTTTTGTTTTTTTCTTTCCTTCTGTCTTAAAGATTGGTTCAATAATCAGTCAAGTCGTATGATGTAATCGTGTGCTTTATATTGCACAATGAGAAAGTGGTAAACTTCATTTTAATCGAATAAGAAGCCTAATTTCCCCCCTGTAATTTCATAGGGTCAGAGGGTGCAGAATGGTTCACTCATGAATCATTAATTTCTCTGACCAATGTTTAGATGGTTTACCTAATGACAGGTCTGTTTGATTTCAATAATGCACTACAACAATACCTAATCATTTGATTACAGCATTGTGGGGAGCTCTGGGGAAAAAGCTAACCTCTTTTAACTTGGTGATACCAGGGTTTTTCTGAACTAAGGGTTGAGAGGTCTGAGCTCTACTTATGTTGCAAATAAATGCCAATTACTGTCATGCTACAGAATATTTTGTTATTTTACATCCAAAGCAGCAAGATTTTCAGTGGCCACGTTTAAGTGTCTCGGGCAGCAATGCCAGTACATTATCATGTCCAGACCCAGAGGGCACATATTCGATACAACCATTAATATTTGATGTTATGTTTGTGTTTTCTTGCTGTCATGATCAAGCATACGTTACAGACCCTATATTGTTGAAATTCTATCCACAAACGTGACCTTTAGTTTTTCAGTTGCTGCCTTTGTTGACGCTCGGCTTGCATGAACAGTTGTGAATATCATGTGCTAATATTCAGTCATTCATTTTAATATTGTATCTTCCCACATCCCTGCATATTATTACAGTACCTACCTGAAATAACCACAGCATCCTCCAGTGGTAAAAATAGTTAAAGCTTTGGGATAAATATTTTGTCTTGCATACAACCTTGTATAGCTCTGTATCGCTTCCTTTAATGTGTTCTGTGTATACACCCTAAAGGAGAAAATGAGCTTTGACCATGTGGAGGACTGAGAGTAGAACTGCAACAACTAATGAGCTAATAGACTAATAAGAGTCTGTAATGATTTCAATAACTGAAAGTGTGAAAATATTTCTTTGAGAAGAATTTTAAGAAATTAAGTCAAAAGACTGTAATATCAGCATGTGAATGTTTTCTTGTTTCTTCAGTCCTCTTTGACAGACAATTGTATGTCTGAGGTGGGGAGAAAAAAAAAGCATTTCAGTGCCTTATTTTGGCCTTTGGAAAGCAGACACTAACATTTTTCACAGTTTTTGCATCATTTCTTAAATCAAATAGCGATTTGATTAGTTGAGAAAAATCATCATATTAATCTAATTAACTTCCAATATCATTGCTCCCAGATATACGGTCGGCCCTGACATACTTTTGAAAGTAACCAGTTTAATGGAAGGAGATGTGTTCAAATACAGTTTCCTTACATGATACACAGGGTTTAGTTTGAGTTGTCATCTCCTTTCTTTTGCAGAGGTTTTGCTAAGGTGTTGATTCCCCGAAACAACTACTGTGGAGAAACTTCTGTGTGCAGTATTCTTTCATCTCTGATCAACTTGATTCTTAGCAAACACTGCTGGTAATCCAAACACCTGGCACCTGCGATCAGAAATCTGGCAACCAACTCTGCAAAGCTGTCTTTGCAAGCATACTCCAGGATCAGATAGTAATTATTAATCTTGCTCTGTTTTTGTCTGGAAGCTGTTGTTCTGGGACAGTGGGAACAAAGGCGAGGAATAAAGCAGATGAGTTTGAATAAGGACTGAACTATTCTTAACTGGTTCCAAACTGGGCAACACAGTCTATTTATAGATAACAGTGTCGCCTCCTGACAAGAAGGTCCCAACTTTGAAGCCCAGTCAGATTGAGGGCCTTCCTATTACATCCTATTTGTGCTGGACCCTAGATAGAAGATACCAAATGATGGATGAATCGGCTGTAGGTCTTTATTTATGGTGTTAGGAAAAGTGTAAATGTTAAGTTAGAAGGGATGACTAGCATTAAGATAAAATATAACAATGATAGAATTACAGGCATGAATTTGTCTTTTGCTGGTTTGGTTTTACTTTATTTAACCAGGATAAAAACTCCTTGAGATCAAGGGTGTCTTTTAGTGTCCTGGTCAAGACACTTGACAGCACAATTTACAAGTTACTGGTACTGTAGACATCTGGCATAAATAGAAGCTAATTTGTTTGCCTTAACATCATTCAGTAGCATTGTAAAAGTATTCAGTGAGACCAGCTTCTCCAGTTTTACATTTTTTGCAGTTTTCCAGTCACAGAGCACTCTTTCATCTCTCTGTTCCAACTCACAATACAAACAAATCTAGTGACCTAATACCAAACAAACCTGTTTTTTTTAAATAATTAGAATTCATAGATACCATGGGAGCATGTGAAGATGCATGATAACAGTGAGTGAATCTTGACTTGGTTGTACCTCTCTTTGTTCTGGTTTTGTTGAGTGTGTGTGTGGGGCTCTCTCTACTACTTACACACACACACACACACACACACACACACACACACACTGCAACCCAGTCAGCACTCTCTACATCTGTGAGAGCAGTTTGTTTTTCCTCAGTTAGACAATAAAGGGCACTAAGTGTGTATCACCTCCAATGAATCTGTTGAGCTTGAAAGTCTAATACTTGCTCCTCCTGCACAGTCAAGTGGGATGTGTGTGAGAGACAGAGTGTGTGTGTGTGTGTGTGCACATGTTTGTGTATAAAGATATAAGGTGTCTCAATAGTATATCATTAGCTGTTTTCTGCAGCTGAGCCACATGACACCTCTGAAAGCTGGAGCTAGGTCGTTGTTTATCACCAGGCCTTCCCCACGGTTTTTCAAAAGCTTAGGTACTCACGCAGAGCAGGGCATGGCGCTTTAGATACTCAAATAACACATCAGTGTCCTTTGGGAGCAGGCATAAGACTATTAGAGGCGATTTAGAATCCCTATGCAAGGGATAGCAAAGTTACTAAGAAGCAGACAACAAAGGGATTTGGATCTTGTCCTTGCGCAGGACACTGTGTGTCCATGTGAGTTGCCCTTGAAACGGCATGATATGAAAAAGTTGTGCATCCTATGCAGGAGTAAAAAGTGAGAGGATTTCACTCACTCTGCAAGTCATTTTGATGAATGAATGAGCCAAAAGTCAACTTTTAACATGTTACAAACTAGAAAAAGTTGCATAAATGCTTTGAAGGAATGATTTTTTTTTTCTTAATGGGATCTTTCACTGATATAAGGATGAGGGGAATATATTACTTTCTCATTAATCTTCTTTTGTCTCACATCTTTGCTTTTCTACTCTAGGCAGATAGTTGGAATTTAAGAAAATGTAAAAAAAAAAAAGAAGAAAGGAAAAAGGAAAGATACATTTTTGATTAAACTTAATGTCCTTTCTCAAGCTTCCCTACACTGTCTTCCCTTTCGTTACCTTCAGCGAGCTTCTCTAGACTCCAGTACAGACAAACACATAAATCATCTCAGGAGGCTCATTGCCCACAGAAACAGACTGGGATCTTAGGAATGATTATATACATTGCTGCGGTTTAGCCCAAGGCCCTCTGATAGGTGCCTAGCAACCACATGTTACTTGGCTCAACTAGTCTCTGTACAGTCTATAGGTAACTATATGCCTTGTCACGTGTGTTCTGATTGGTAGACATATTTGCCACAGGTTAAAATTAGATTGTTTAAGTGCTGTGTCAGATAAACCTGCACGCACAGAAGCTGCAGAGAAGGAAAACTTGGCAGGCAAAGCAGTATCAGGGAGCAATATGCTGTCATGAGAATGCAATTTGCGAATAATTAGATAAGAGTATCTCACAAATTATTGAATTTCTGGAGGACAAATCCCCGGAAATCCCAAGGAGGGGCCAATTTCTAGTCTAATTAAACTGCTTTATTCATATATCAAAAAACCCTATTTCAAAAGATTGATGCAGGAAAAACAAAGGAAAAAGTATTTACCTAATTTTAGCTAATCGACTATCAATCACAGCGAATATATGAACCTGAAACCACAGCGCAAGCCATAAAGTTTAGGAAAACAAGACGATGTACTGGCGCAGATTTGTGCACAAACATGGTCAATACAATTGAACAAATCAAACCAATACCAGACAAAATACTGACGCCAGCTTTTATTGTACTTTACTTTACTTTACTGTACAATATGAGATTAATATGGCTTTCAGTTAACTCTAATGTAAATGTATCTGTATCAGTATTAGAGGCCCATCAGAAATCAAAGGTCAGTGGGGTTTTTCTATACCCAACCAAGCTGTTTTAATGTTTAAACAAACTTTTTTTTGTTTTTTATCACACGAGTGTCCACATGCTTGAAAGTCTTTCCAGCAGGAAGGCACCAGAAGGAATGGGAGCACATTGAGGTCCAGAGCAGATGCTCTGTCTAATATTACATTGGCTGGGTTTACATTGCATTCAGGTAAAAGCTCATGGTGCTCCATCCATCTATCCATCCATCCATCCATCTATTCATCCATTTATGTATTTATCCATCTTACCTACTTAACTTACATCTCCTGCTCATATATGGTGAAAGCAGGGGATACAGCCTCTACAGGTTATCAGCCCACTGCAGCATGGTGTCTTATTCAGGTGCTCAAGAATACCTTGTGTCTGTATGAGATGAAATGACTGTTTATTATGTGCAATGTTCATAACAAAAAGTCACACAATGTATTTTTGTTGTAGAAAGTATGGTCCCCCTTTCTTCAGTAAATTAATCTGTTGGAATAGAGGTGGAATAGTGGAAAAAAAAAAAAACAACAAACAACAAAGAAGTACATTTTCCAACAGTACCACAGAACATGTTTTTCTATTCCTTTACATACTCCTCATGCATACATTAACGGAAATTTTGTTGTGCTCAATATCACCATAAAAAATCAATTACATAAAGAACATATTTGGACTCTTTGGTCTATCATGTGTACTGCAGTTGTATTTCTATCTCAACATCATCGTAGCTTAAGATCTGAGTTACAAACATCTCAGGACCTGGGTAAAAGCCTACATGGCAGTAAAGTGCAGTTTCAGAGCATTCATGTTCACTTATGGAAGGTACAACAGAAACGATGACACAAATAAAGCAGAGATTTTGTCATAACCTGCAGTGCTGCTGATATTGGATGGCCTGTGTTGTGGCCTTTCTCTTAGAGATAATAACTGGCACTTTTCTACCAATTGCTCTGAAGATTATGGACTAGTCAAGCATTAAATTGGGATAACATTACAACTCATATGGTATAGAGTTAATACCACCCCTAAAGAGAGAAGGTTCACTATTTTTAAAGTGTGTGTTTGTACCTTGGAAAAAAAGCAACAACAAGAAACAACAAACAGAAAGACAAACCATTCATAGACAATAAGTAGTAAGCACGGCCATTGAAGACATAAAACAATTTCAACATTTCAGGCAACATGGTGGTTTGGTGAATAGTTTTGGTTTTCTCCGAGTAAACCGATTTCCTCTTGGGTCAAAAATAAAAAAATGCATATGTAAGTTGATAGGAGAGTCTAAATTGCCCCTAGGTATGTGAGAGTGAATGGTGTGTGTGTGCCCTGCGAAGACTGGTGAGCTGTCCAAGCTGTATACATGAGTAGAAAGAGGAAGGAAAAATACCACTGAAAAACAAGAAAAAGAGAGTAACTAATACAGCAATTTATCCAACTAAACAAACACCTTTATTATCCCCTTAAGGAAGGAACCATTTAAGATTTTTAAGAGCACGCATCCCCAGAGCCAAAGCTGCGATCATAACAGCTCAACACACTTCTGTTCACTTTGCTGCCTCCATCTATTGTCTTTTCATTTTAATTTTTTTTGCTCCCTCATCAAATTCAATAGTGTGTGCTTAGAACAGTAAAATAGATGGATACACATTATGAAATTCCCATAAAATCTCCTTACTTTACCTATTTTATCACCTGCTTTCTGCTGGTCTTTTCATCTGCTCATTCTCTTGCGCCTACTCTCATGACATCGTATCCTCTCCTCTTCTTTTTCCACACACATAATCACACTCACTTGCACATGCTGATGGGTATGAAATGATGAATCGGAGTGCTTGCTGCGACATGACGGAAGGAAACTAAGAGCAGGGAACAGACAGACGGAGAGATGGGGGGGTCAGTCCCGTTAAGGGGAAATCATAAACATGGATGACCATTAATCCTTCAGTCCTACAGCTCATCTTTCAGCTCATCCAGAGAGAGAAGTAAATGAAAAAGCAGTTAAGAGATGGATGGATGGCAAGACTAATGAGTAAATGCGTGAATGGAAGGCAGGCGAGTAGATGAATAGATAAGCAACAGGATTTAGGGATGGATGGTTTGGGTTTTTAGGATCTACAGGTCATTACACTGCACACAGTACCTTCAGAGGGAAAAGGAAAAACAGGAGAATGGTTGGGAGAGTAAAGCAGGGAAGGGGGATAGAGATATTTAATGAGTGCACAGCCTGCAGATGTAGATTTCAAAAGATGATACAACACAGCAAAAAAACCCAAAAAACAATCATAACATGCTGTGGTCTCATTTTGTACTAAAAGTAGCAATGCTACCGCTTGGAAATACTCATTTACGACCAAAATCCCTGCATTTGAAGCATTTTTACAACCCTCATTCTGAAAATGTTGGGGTGCTGCATGAAACATAAACAATGATTCACCGACAAAGAGGACTGTGCTTCTAGACACTCGCACAGTACATTCCCAAGTTCATGCAGTAGTTATATACAATGTGTACTTTGTGGCAAAGTGATCTTTGAATTAGCCTTGCTTATGAGTGACTGAGGTTTTCCAGGATGCTCCTTTGATCCCCATCTTTACTCTATCACCTATTTTCAATGAGTTTAAGACATCTAAACAGTTTTTTTTGAGGACTCGAGGAAACGTTTACAACATTTCTAAGCATTGGCCAGGGACCAGCTCTAGAACCACGTTCATAGAAACATGGGCCAGTGTCCCAACTTTATTTTTGAAATAGGGCCTGTTAGCATTGGCATCATAGTTAAAGTACACATTATGAAGAATTACCCATTTAGGAACATTATATATTATATGACTGGATCATATTTATTGATGCCTTAAAGTGTTTGCATCACTAATGTTGCATTTGGCAAAGGCAGGGATGATTTTAAGTTTTTTTTTATGAACTGCTGAGTGGCTTTTTCAGTAAAATATGTCATGACACTGAGGAGATTTATATTTGTATTCATAATCTGATGCTGCAAAGTATCTTATAATTAAAGCTGTTAAGGAAAAGTTGTGGGGTGGAAGTGGCAAAAAAGGTCCAGTAAAGTACCTCAAAATAGTCTTCAAGTAGAGATCCTGAGAAAATGCATGGGGTTACACTCCACTGCTGCCAACAGGACAGGGTAATTAGATAAAAGAATGGATGCATGTATAAAGCTCTGCCTTTTCTAATGGATTTTGTTTATTTCAACAAGTAATGAGCCCCCCCTTTCCCTCCCCAGCCTTTTCTAAAAAGGCATGAAAGGAGTGACTGACCCACACTTTTTTATCCACCTCATTTCATTTCTTTGCAGGAGAGCGACTGACCCAATAAAACCTACAAACATTCTTCCCTCTATTCTGCTCCATTTGACCCAATCATCATTAGCCTTTCTTTACTTAGCCTGCACAATTATATAAATTGACTGCCTTGACGTCCACACATTTTCCCATCACAGTGTGGAGGACTCAGTCGTGAAATTGCTAAAAGAGCCGAGACACAATGGATCAATTATCCTGTATGTAGAGGATCACATCATCTCATCCTGGATTTGACATCTGTCACAGAGGAAATAGAATGATTTCCTTGTCCTTCACAGGCGCACATTTATTTTAGTCTATATTGTTCTGGTTACCTTTATGTGCCTGTCCTATTTGCATATACAAAAAAAAGAAGATTAATAGGTTTTACTGATATAACTCATCATTGGCTATTGTACATAAATATAGAGCAAGTTTCCTGTAACAGACACAAGTTGTACAGTGAAATAAAGGGTGTAGTAACTGCATGCAGCATATTAGCCAAAATAAAAACGATGACATTAAAATAAACAATCTATAACAAATGTCCGTTCATGCGGGAATTTAACATTTTTATGAGCCTTGCTGGAATCTAATTCCAGTTTCATGCTTTCACAGTCAGAATAATTTCTTTTCTTTTCTTTTTTGCCATTTTGGATAAATAGAAAAAATACATCTGGTCATTCAACACATGGTAATGTGTAACTTAATGTCCAATTAAGAGCACACTCATAGCAGAGGGCATCTGGTCTCAATGTGAGCCTTGATCAGGTGTTACCATGGCAATCTGTGGGGAGAGACGAATGACAAAAAAAAGCTGCTATATAGTGGAACAGCACTGACAGAGCGAAATGGGATATGAGACTGAAAAGATGGGATAAAAAACAGATAATATGCATCTGTGTGGCAGGCTTTGCACTGCTGGACAGAGACGGAGAAAAATAAGTGTTTAGTGAATGTAGAGTGCTCATCAAGCGCTCGCCCCCTGCACCTCGCACAATAAGGTTTAGTTTGCCATATTCGATTCGTCACATCCACTCGATATTCTTTCATCCCTTCACATTATGAGCACAGTAGTTTCTGTTTTAGGATGGAGAATGAGCACAACTGTGCGAACGCATGTGCGTGTGTATGTGTGTGTGTAAAGCACAATAGAGTGACTTTGTCGATATTCCATTATGCTGTATAATGTTAGGCCTCCAGAGGACTCAGAGAGAGTGAAAGCTTGAGAGGTGGGGAGCAAAATAAGAGGGAGAACAAGAAGAACCCATGTAATCCTTATGGTATTCAACTCACAGAGCTGTGTTGCACAGCACAATATCAGCAAATGGGATTTGATAAGCATATCATGGATGATTTGTCTTGCTAATATTCACTCTAGAATAGACCGATCCCTGATTGTTTCACATCTTATATCTGCGTAACTCTGTTTGGGAATATTCAACTCCTGCCTCTCTCGCTTCATCCCTTCATTTCTGTCCTCTCTTCCACCTCTCTGCTTCCACTAAATCTCCATGGCTCTGTGTGTAATGATTTTTAGTGAAGCTCCACTGTTTCACATTTTGGCCTCATGCCAACCCCCCGTCGCTCCGTAGCCACCTCTTTGATTCAGTGGCTGAATTTTTTTTTCTCCTCCAATACCTCAAGGAACCTTCCCCTTTATTTTGCTGCAAGGGAAAAACCCCAAGTGTGCTTCTTTGTGCATGCATGTTTACCTGTAGAATCAAAGAATTGCTTTGGTGGATGTTTTTTAGAGAACAGAAGGAGAGAGAAATTGACAGAAGAACAACGTAGAAAAAGGTCACATGAGGTTTTATGGAAAAAATAACTGAAGAGAGCCATGGTTTCCACAATACACTTTGTTATTAGTGTACTCATAAATGCCAGGATCAGACTACACATATGTTTTTGTCTTTCACAAAGGTCACTACACGTCAGATCACACAATCGCATTGGCATAAATTCTCGCTGTGTCTTGGTTGAGAGACTGGCAATATAACCCCGATCAATCTATCATGACCGATCACGACCCTGCATGAGCTCATATGGTATGTCATTGAAGACATGACAAGAAGCTGTCAATCATGGCTGTCAACACTGCGTGTGATGCTAGTGATCTTTTGTGCACAAGGTTTTTGTGTTCCTTGGTCTCGCAGAGAAAAGATGCACTGTGTCATAAACCCACCCAGCCACCACATCTCTCTTTGCTTTTTCCATATTCATGTGTTTGAGTATACTGAACTATCAACCTGTTGGTGTCAAGCTATGTCAGGAAATTAAACAAAATGAACAAAATGTTTCACACTAGCCTTTTTCATCTGTGGGGGATTGCCCCAATGCAAAATCGCTGTTCTTAATCTATGTTCACTATACATCTGCCCATTGGTGGATATGCGTTGGCCACAAAAAAATCACATGAAAATTGTTCATCTGATCATTGTATTAGTGTGTCAGAAGATGCAATGTGTGATCAAATAGCACAATACACTAAAGTACTGTTTGGGGAGCTCATCATCTTTTATTGTACCATATGACAGCCATCATTGTTCAACTGCCAAAGTAGTGGACACACAAACATCCATAAAGTCAAATAAAAGAAAAAAAGAATAAAAATAAAAAAGAATAAAAGAAATGTTCACCATATTTGGGGAAGTTTTTTTTTTCTGTGTCACCGTTTACTTGGTTTCACTGGCTGCATCCTCCCTCTCATAGCTCTCCTCCCACACCAGAAGGTTGTTTATAATTTTCTAGCATGGTAAGCTGTGGCCACATTAGCATGAAATTGACTTGTTTAAATAGCCATAAAGCATTCATGGTGCTATGATGGCTCTGTTGCCACTCACATGCTTCCTCCTTCATTTAAGCATATATCACCATATATGCTGTGTGTGGGGCCGTTTGTCCCAGTATGAATGTTCAGTCCTGTGCATTGTTTTACCTCAATGCTGTTTATGTCTCTGTGCAGTATGTGTTAAAACATGCGCAAGCGCATGCAGCAAAGTAACGGCAGTCATTCAGACAACCTCTTCTCACAAATCACCCTCTCCTCTTTTCTGCTACCTCGATGCCTTACTCAGCCTATGAACATATGCATCAATCTTCACTTTTTAATTAGCTTTGTTAAACTATTTTATTCTTGTCGCTGCTTGTGGGAGAGAGGATTATTTTCTGTGTGAGCTCCCAGTGGAGTGGAGCAAAAAGACGGATGGAAGGAGAAAGAGAGATGGATACACAATAATAATGTGCAAGAGTACACCCCAGAGAGGGAGAGAGAGAGAAGAGCAGGGATTGGGAGAGATGATCCCGCAGGGACGAGGGCAGAGATGCTTTACAGGCCATCAAGCTTGTTTTTTCTCTCACTTGTTCTTCAGAAAGAAAATTGACTTCTGTCTCAGTCAACCATTAATCTTGTTACAGTGGATGACTCCAGGGCTCAGGCATGGTGACATACATATGCATACTTCTTAGACTTGTGGACACACAGATTGTCATAAATACCACTGGTTCAACAGTGCAGTTCAAAATTAAATATTAATATTTACATCCCGTGTTACTATGCTGTCCTTTTAGTCTCTTCAAGTTCAGTGAAATATGAATGATGTGAGCACTGTCCAAGGGCACTAACTGAAAGTCTCTGTAGGAGGCCATGCAACCACAGACACAGGCAAGCCTTCTTCCTTTCATGTCTTCACACACAGGCAGAGAGAGAGAGATAGGAGGGCACATGCACCTCCTCTTACTTACTGCACATCCTCTAAAATGATTTTGCACTGAATCTAAATCTTATCTTAATCCGTTTTGCTTGCCCTGAAGGCCTGCACATTTTTGTCCACGCTTCTCTTAGAGGATCATGGGTCATTTAGAGCTGGTAGCTACTTTTCACATGGCCATAAGAGGATACTGGCTTTCATTCAAACACTGAAGCACCAGGGGATCAATGACTGTTCATGTTAACCCTGCCGGTCATAGTAACCCCTGGGTACCCACCATACATGCCTGTTGCTATGGAGTATCATTATGACTCTCTGCGAGTGAACTTCCTCTCACGGCACAAAAATAGAGCAGACACTCTGCTCTGTGTAAACTGAAGGGACTGATTCCAGTGACCTCTGATCCCATTAAATCTGGTCATTAACATTACAGATGTCCTGTCATAGCAGTCACTTTACAGACATTAGTCATATCCACACTGGCCTGCAATTACCTGCAGGGACTCGTGTGATTTAGGAATTTTAGGACTCACGGAGGGGCATTCTCAAATGCATTAAGGCAGTGTTAAGAGGTACTGATTTGATTTAGGACACGGGTGCCAATGACAAGCTTTCTGGGCCTACACCAAAGATGCAAATCAAAGCATTTCTTCTAAATTTTCATAGCAGCTTCCAAAGTCAACACAGGAAAAAAAAAGACGGAAAATGCCCCCGTGTTATGCCGATACCAAAGGGGATTTGAAACATGGTGTAGTTCAATAAGTATTTCAAAGAACAAGGGAAGTGGGACTTGTGCACATGCGCACACTTAAACCTGGAGGCTACCCAGCATAACCATTAGCAGCTCACTCAGAGCAATTTGGTGAAAATGACTCTGCTCAAGGGTATATTGGCAGTAATTTGTGGAAAGATGGTGGGCACAGCTTGCTTCTTAAGAAATGAAAAAAAAAGTTTTCATGACAGAAACACAGAGAAGAGAGATGGTCAGCTTCTGTAGTGTTTTTATCGTGACAGATGATTAAACAGGACAGACTGCCAACATGCGACAGTGCAGAGGATAAGAGACAGAAGTAGGACTTCAAAGTTTGTGATTAGAGCAAAATGTAGTGAGCAGTGTGGTGTCCGATCATGGTGTGAAAATGTTTGTGAGTGAGTCAAAGTGTTTTTCTCCAACAGGAAACGGAGTATTGTTGCTACTTCACCTCCTATCATGCACTGTTTGAAGTGTAATTCTTCTCCTTGACGGAAGGAGCGAGGGAGGGGTGGAAAGAGGAAATGAAGGTTAGAAAGTTTCAAGGAAGGCAGCAAAGAGCTCAGTGTGGAGTGCTGGGCTCAGTGGTGGAGAAAGGAGGAGATGAGAGAGCAAAGTGAGAAAGCAGAGGGGAAACTAAGGAGGTAAGATGGTGAAGAAGGAGTGATAACCAGGAGGTGCAGAAGAGGACACAGCAAGTGGGAGCTAGTGGAGAAGAGAGGACCAGCTGAGTGTGAACTTGAACAAAGGACAGCAGAGGGAGGGTGCAGCAGAGGGATGTGGAGAAAGCCGTGGTGCAGGTGAAGAGCAGAGAGAAAGTCTGAAGAAGTCACACCCAGTGTGAATGAGCCTCCAAGCAAGAGTGTGCATAGAAAATTGCTGGTCAGGAGGGTGAAGTGTGGCGACAAGTGAAGCATGGGGAGGAAAGAACAGGTGAAGGCGGTGGGGGGTGGGGTGGAGGGGGGGTGGGGCACATGTTGAGCCATAGTGTTTGAGCTATGGGTATGAGGCGGGAGGGAGAACAACTCAGTGTGAAGTGACGAGAGGAATGACAGATCTGTAATTAGGAAAGAAGGGGAATGAAGTACGGGCAGGGTGAAAATGAGGCGGGGCAGGGCGCCAGGAAAAGAAACATGGAGGGAAGAGAAAGAAAGTGAGGGGTATATGCAGGAGTCTCAAACTGACACTCCTGCTAATGGCCACAGGCCAGCTCCAAACAAGATAAATAAGGGGAGGCAAATAGGGAGGCAACTAGATTAACAACTAGGTTGGTAGATGGATGGACAGACATATACTGCCAATACTGTTGATGGATATATAGATAATAGATATATAAACAGGTAGGTATGGACTGTATCTCTTTAAAATCTTTTACAATAAAGCATCACCTTCATTTTGTGAATAATGCTCACATTTACAGTGGCTATACAGTGACCAAGTGGTTTGTACTGTTGATATGCGAGCAAGCAAGCAAGAAGCTAGTTTGCATCTGGTCAGAATAAAGGGGCCTCTGTGGAGTTTACGGTACATGTTCCCCCTGTGTGTGTGGTTTTCCCCCAAAGTCTGAAAATTGTCAACTGGAAATTGTAAATTGCCTCTTAGGTGTGAGTGAGAGAAAGAGTGTGTGCGTGGGCTCTGTGATAGACTGGTGACCTGTCCAGATTGTATTCCTGTTCCAGCAGACCCCTGCAATACCAGTGGGTATGAAGAGGACGATACTGTAAGATAGAGTACGGTAATGAGTGGATGGATGGTCCCAATTCCAATAAAGCTGGTGAAGAAGCAAGGTATACTTGGCTGGATCTGCATTGTACTTGGCTTCTACTCTGAGGCTTCAGGCATTCAAGAAAATTGAGGTGTAAGCAGTTCAATGTGACCTCAAGAAAACCAGGAGTGGTAAAAAATAAAACAACCTTGAGATGCATTGAGTAAAGCCATGCAAAGATAAAAAAGGTAAAGGTCAGGGAAAGGGCAGGATGCAATGAAAGAGCAAGGCTTTGCCTGCTGATCTGGGATGGGTTTTTAATGGCATTACATTAAGCAAAGAAGCTCATGTTCATGTTTTTTTTATGGTGTTTTTTTTTCCAACCCACACTGCTGCTGTGAGCATCAGTTAGCACATACCCTCCACGCTCAACCTCAGGTGAGATTCAGGGTCTCCATGTTTCAGGTAAAATGGAAGACCTCCTGTTAGGCCCCTGACAAGGATTTCTGTCTGGTAGCTCCTCTGGGACCAATTTTCCAATGGAGAGCCTACAGGGAGCTGCTTTTCCAGACCACACAGATTCCCAGGTCATGAGGGCAGTCAGACCTTTCAGAGTCAGTAATGTTCCAGCTTCTGGGAAAAAGGACTGAGTAAGAAATAATCAGTAATACAGATTGTAACGGCATCAGACCTGGAAGTACAAGTAATGATACTTTTCATGGTGGAGCGATGAGAGAAGCAATGGATGGATGGGAAGGAAAGGGAGGGGAGAGGGGGGATTGTAGTAGGACAGGAGTGATCCCTCGTGAGATAAAAATGAGAAGGAAACTGAGAGAGTTGGGAGTCTGTTTATGCCTGGAGGGAAATAGGGGAAGCCAAAGAGATGTAAAGACTGTAACGAGGGAGGGATGGGGAACAACTGAAGGAATGGGCTAGCTGAGGGAGCGGGATATCATGTACCAAATGGAAAACTTGTCATGCTGGCACACGTGGGAGTGAGAGTCACGCTGTGTGTGTTTGCACCTCTGTTTCCCTGAGAAATGTTTTTTGGCAGTGTTGTACGCCATCTTAAACAACGTTTGGACCATATGGCTCCAGGACTCTCCAGGGCAAGCATTGCAAATTGCATTGCAGCTTTTTCCCTAGGTTTTTAGAGTCATCTGAATTAGGCCCAAAATGTTTTCCTCTCCGTTATAACAAGCGTTGGCATCCACCTTTCGACAGTGTATCTAGAAATGCCTCTCACTGACAGTGTAACTGCTGTAATAAGGGGGTAGTCAAAACTGTGGAGCGTGTGTTTTCTGTTTGTGTGTATATTTGTCCTGTGTGAAGTGTGTTTGCTTTATATACATCTGCTTGCATGCCAGTGGTGACTGTGTGGGCGGTTGTGTGTAGACACTAAAGTCTCTGGTGAAACCTTGTCAGTCCTTGAGATGTTTGCGCTGTTAATGTGTTGACATACAGCCAACTGAGTGTCTCAGTAGACTGAAGACAACACGTAAACATGCAATGAAATAAGGCTAAAAGTGAAGCTTCGCACATTTTAGAAATTAAAATCCTGCTCTCATCAGTATTGTTAACATGAAAACCTCTCTCCCAAAGCTAATATGGTGCTACTGTGTACTCTGTCTCTGCTCTGCCTGAAAATCATGTTGTGGAATATTTGTCTGAATTTTCATAAACAAATGAGTGCAGTATTATAGTGGTGTTTACCAGGCCCAAACTAATCACTAATCACCAGGAAATTATGCAATAGAACTTTGCTAATTTGATCCCCTCATGAATAGAGACCAATTGGCCTAGCAAAATGCTCAGATGACTACTAAAAATTGCAGAAAGCATTTTTTAATGGCAAACATGCATGCAAACTTGGTTCAGAAATGACTTCCTCAGTGGTAATGAGTTTAAGTGTTTTTAATCAACAGTAGCGTCATATTCATGTTCATCCTGCTTTGGTTATCCTTTTATCAACATTGAGACCTTCATTTAGGTTTCCTCTAATTCCTGAACAGATCAGGATAGCAAACAGAGAGCAGCAAGGCTTAATGGATGTGCATCAAGGTTTAATGGGAATTCTTTTAATTAAGCGACCTTAAATTGCACAATAGAAAATCATCACTTACAGTTTAGCACAAGAAGAAATCACTTCAACACTACAACCACGTTGTCTCCTTCTGTTCTGTGTGTGGGCCTGTGAGTTTTCATGCTTTGATGCGTTTTTAGTATAATTAGATGTGTTTGTTCTCAGCAATCTGGGCTCATGTCAACTATAAAGACGTATATTCATTAACATTGCATAAGCCTTGGTACTTTCATGTATTTGTGCAGTTTGTCCTCTCAGACATAGGTTCTACTTTATAGGGAAAGATGGAGATCATGTTCCATCAACCACTAGCACTGAAGATGATGCCTGTGGTCCTTTATTGGGTGATATGTGACCACATGATTACTGTGTGACTGTGGCAAATGGCCTAATCTGTAGTAATCTATGAATGAATGAAGATGAGCTCAGTACTTGCACACTGCTGCCCCCGATCAGTTGGTGATATGACAGATAGATGGAGAGAAAGTAAGATAGATAGGTAGTTAGGTAGAGTGAAGCCCCCTTCAATGAAGCATCATGTTGGGTTTGTAAATTATGGTCCCATTTCAAGTAAAGTGTAGTAAAGTTGATGACTGGATAGATGGATAGAAAGAGAATGAGGTAGGTAGATGCTCAGTTTGCCAAAACAGACCATTTCAAGCATAACATGAGACTGACAGGGTGATTGATACTTTGTGTTTAAAATGGTGCACAGGAATGGGTAAAGGAGAGTAAAAAGCACAAAAATTAAGATGTAGACATGTTTTTTTTTATGTTTTTTTAGCTGATAATGAGAAGGCAAGTTAAATTCATTAACAAGAGGAAGACAACTCTATCTCCTTCCTCTGATGCTCACTGCAGTGTTAATGGCCTTGTCATTCTCTCATTCTTCACTGCTTTCTCTTTTTAATTACCATCTCTTTTCCTTTCTTCTCTAGTCTCTAATAGTCTAGGTCTTAAAAAAATGAAAACAATTATGCATCAAAAAACCTGATTTTCTCTTGATCATGTAAACCATACCTTGAATATACTCCCGTGGCGACTTTCAAAAGCAGGCTGTGACTATTATTATTTTTCCTCTCACTTTAATTCACTCATTGCCAAGTTTATGTGTATATATTCATAGTGCACCACTAACACATCATGTCCTTGCAAGCTGCATTAAGAGGAATGGTAGCTCATAGAATGATGTTCACTGCGATGTAAAGGCAATTAAAATGTGTGTTATAATTAAAACGCTGCATATAAAAGTAGCACATCCACATGTACGTAAATAAAACACACAAACATACTCACAAGTAAACTTAAAAAATGCCCAGATACATAGAATAGATCCCCATCACACACATACAAATACATGTGCGCACACACACATGCACACACGCACGCACACACACACACACACACACACACACACACACACACACACACACAATTCCATCCAATCTTCCTCCCCATCTCAGTGCAGTAATGTGTGGCAGAGTTTGTGTTTTTTAATTAAAGCTCTTGTGTTTTCACTGATAAGACGTCCAATCAACTGAGGAGTTTCCACATCGTTGATATTCTGCACATGCACGCAGCACAAATGGTGAATGTAACGACATATGGGGTGGGATGGAAAGAGAAGGATAGATGGATGAATGGCAGCGGACACAAGAGGGGAGAAAAGACAGAAAAACAGCAGAGAGGAAATGATAGGGCTGCTGAACTAAACACTGATTAGGAAAAGGGAGGAAAGGATGCAGCTAATCTCACAAAGTGCTGTGAAATGAACACAGCACTCATTGCCGGGAACCGGAAATTCGTGACAGCACCACAAATTGCATAATTTGACAAGAGCGCATATTAAAAACTCCACTTAGATTTGTTATCTTGTTGTAGAATTTGGGAACACAATTTGATGAAAAAAAGGTAATGATGTTGTGAAAATAAACCTCCCCACCTGCAGAAATGTCAAATGAATTATAAAATTAGGCTGTTTCTGCTGGTTCAGAGGGTAGAATTGCTGTCTCACATAAAAAAAATTGAAAGTGAATGCCAACTTTTCTTTCACTCCTCCTCCACTTGTATTCTGTCCTTCATGCTGTGTATTACTGAGTAAATGATGAAGGTTTCAGTGGCTCTCAAAAGTGTCGAGTACAACAGCAATTGTGAGTCACAACATTGTTACTGCTGATTGTGAGTTTGTTTCAAATAGCTGTGTGTGTGTGTATGTGTGCGTGTGTGCATGCATGCTTGGACTGCTAAAGAGGCTGTTGTCTTAAAGACAGATGGTTGAAAGGTCTCATTGACCTATTACACACCAGCGTGTAAAGGTCAGACTAGCACACATGTGCACATGTCGACAAACATCCACAATAAATCGTATACACCTGTTAAATGGTCAACCGACATCTCATCCTTTCATCTCTTCACCATTCCTGCACATACCAGCTTCAGTACGACTCTTGTCCACTCTTTGTGCTCAGTTGCCATGGCTTGTTCCACAAGAGTAGGCGAGGGAAAAGGAGAAGCACGTGGTTCAGCTTCAGGATAGCAAACAAAATGTGTATTTCTAAGTAGGGGAGGAACACAAATGGCATTACATTCACTAAGTTTGTAAACCTGCTTTGTACCTAAGCAATATCTGTTGGGGTTTGTGTTGCTCTCACACTCACGTCTATGGACAATTTAGAGCCCCCATGGACCCAAACATTCATGTTTTTGGACTTTAGCTGTAAGAACACATAATTGGAGTAGCCGGGGATTAATTGGAGTGCCGTCCTTAATAGCATTACAGAAATACATTGTGAATACAGACATGAGAAAAGTATTTCAAAGAGAGAGGAGAAAATAAAATTAAAATAGTTAAAATCGTGATTGAGATGTTCAGACTTAAATGTGGTACAATAAAGAGCAAAAAAAAAGGAAATAGATAAATAAACAGTTGCTCTCTTCTGTTTTGCTGCATAAAAGAATTACTTTTTGAGAATGAGAGTCATCACCCAAGACATGGACGTGCTCAAATATGCATCATAAACACTCACTATAAGGACACACACTCGATAGAGATATGCTTTGAAAATCAGTAGCGACATAATGAGACTTTGCTGAGCATGAAGACATATTTCCTGTGCTGGCAGGCTGACAATCAGGAGGTTACAGGTCTCATTCCAGGTTGAGATTGCTCCTAAGCAATGTGAAATGCTCAAAAGTTTCATTGTGCGGTCAACCCAGATACGAATGTGTGTCAGCGAGCCCTTCTATGCATTTCTCACGTGACACACATTCAGACCAGAATGCATCACTATGAGCAGCAGCAGACAGCAACATAATCGTAAGTGGATACGTGCAGTGAAGTTGGACACAATGATTGACACAAGCTGATTGATTACCTGGAAAATTAATTCAATTACACATGGCGTCCGATTAGAGCAAATGGGAAAATGTGTTCGGCAAAGAGCAATTACTGAAGGCTCTAATGATGGTTCAGACTTGTGTTCAGTTTGCACAGGGGGATATGTCCCTTCGTCCTGGATGACAAGTTTAAATTCCAGAGAGAGAAAGAGAGAGTGAGGAGGTCTCAGAAAGGTGCAAAAAGGAGTGAATGGAAGTCGAGGACAGAAGACAGATAGTTATTGGCACTATAGCACAAATGGGTTTACAGTCTCAGGGTACTCAGGATAATTTTCACAACAGAAAACCCATTTCCTCTTCGTCTGGCACTTTGGTCATAGTGGAAAATATATATATGTTGTCAACAAAGTTGTGAGAAGCTTATATATGCTTGTAATACTTGTAGTCTAAAAGTATAGGAATCCCATTTTTGTGTGTCCAATGTTTTTTTCTCTTTAACATTCAAGCTGGATTTCTGCAAAGACCTTGGGTTGGTCCATGCTCTAACTTTGGGTTCTATTTGTCAAGACGTTTCAAAACACACTTTGCATCGTTTATTTTTTTTGCTTTGCACATTATATAATCTGCTTTCAAGTTGAAGGTCCTCAGAACAAACTTCCCACTGAAGAATAAAGATTACAAAAAGTGTGAGGCTTCACCTAACTCCGCTGTAAACACATCCATTGCAATATTCCACACTCAGATCAACTTTTTATGGGCATAAAAGCGGACTTGGCAAAGAAAGAAAAGCGGTGTGGATTAGGTAGGAGAGTTCAGGTCCTGTTGAGATTAAAATATCAAACAAGACGTCGGTCAAAGATGGTGACAGAGGGCTGGTATGGGGCGCAGTGGGATGGGCAATAGGTTGGTAAACACATTTGTTTTTGCTGCCTTTGAAAGAATTTTATTCCAAATCATTTGAACCGAACTGAGACTTGTGAACTTTTAAGGGAATTACAGTTGCTACTGAATTTTAAAATTTTTCTGCAAAGATGTTGAAACTTTTCCGTCTTCTTCTTGGAAGTAGTGCAGCTTTACTTAAAAAAAAACAAAAAAACAATTACTCCGCGGCTGAATGTAGGTTGCTGCAGCACCATGAGCAAAATCATTGAGATGCTTAGCAAATATAACCCCAAATAAAAAGTAAACTTTTACTTTTCTTTCCCTTTTTGTTTGCAGCTATGCTTGTTGTTGACCTTACACTCAAAAGGACATCGCCATGGAAACAGAGAGCTCTCTAAAATAAACTATTTGCCTTTATTCCTGACTCTGTCTTCATACTGTATACACTATATTTAGATTTTCCATATACAGTTATGCTTCAAGGTTTTTACACAGGTCAAGCTCCATGGCTACAGATACGATGTCGCTATCAAGCTTTCAATTAAGAAACTTGTGGTTTAGTAAAATATTCCTTGGTTAACTCTTTCTCTTCCTTCTGTCTGTGTGTTTTGGACAAGGATTGTCTCTGCATGAATGCCGGCCTTTAAAAGCTTAGGCACTTATCCTGCGATGTAAGACAGAAAACAAGTCAAAACACATGAAAACCATTACTGTCTGACATCGTCTTGTCTGAACAAGATATTCCATAAAAGACAAAAAAAAAAAAAGCAATAGTCCACAGGAGCATGGCATATGTGCTAGAGTCAGTGACAATAGACATACTGTCGGGAAGAGATGTGCGTCAGCACACAGATGCTAACCCTCAGCCTCAGGCCACCAGTTTGTGGCTGAAGACTTGTCCTAGTAGGTTTAGAGCATGTAGAGGTGAAACTGTTTACTAATCGTCTATCCCCATGTCTCACTAGCGTTTGGCATGATTTCACCTGCCTAGTTACAAATTAAGACACCTTGTGACACCCACACACATGCATATTTATACATGTACACAAGGGAAACCTATGTGGAATAAAATTGGCTGGAATATGGAAATGTTATGCCTGAGGAAAAGAGCATAAATAGAATAATAAACAGAATCTCTATTACTTTGCAGCATTTTTATGCCAGCTTTGTGAGGTTCGAGGCAGTTTTTTTGTGTCTTGATCACAATTTGCAGTTTAGCCCAGAAGGAAAGTGGAAGGAAGATATGAATTTTCACTAACTGGAATTCATCAAGACAGCTCTTGAAGTCTACCTGCAACTCATATCTAATTTTCTGTTTGCGCTACCTGTTTATTGATTTGTTAACACAGTTGCTGTGTGCAGCTTTGGGTTGCGCATCCTGGCCCAAATCTCAGAGCAAACACAGGTGCACTGAGTTGTTGTCACTGAAGACTGAGGAGCACATACTGATTGAAAATTACATAACTCTTTTCGCCTTGTTTACATTTGCCACATTGATGACAAATCCCTTCCCATTGCACATCAAAAATGTTGTTCAAATGATCCAAGCGGAGTCTGTTTCCAATTAACTTCATGTGTGATTCATCTCCAGTGTTGTCAGACACAGCTGTTCAATGTTCATCTATCCATTCATCAACTTATACGCATCTATCATAGCTGTTTCGATCAGATCTAATCAAGATGCACACCCACCTTTTATTTTCTGCAGACAGCCATTAAAACCTGGTAACATGCTGGATGTATGAGGAAGCCTGAAAAGTATATTGAGACATCTTCAACACAAAATAAAGGCTGGAGCAATGCTGTTTCAACCTTTTTTGAATCCTGAATCTTTTTATGCATTATTTATAGCTGTAAATATTGTGGTATTTTGACATCACTTGTAAGTTTATTTTCAGTAGTAAACTGGTAATTATCTGCCCTTAGAAGAGACTTATACTCAGTACTCAAAAATTGCATCTCCCATGCATTTCCCAAACATAGTGAAAAATTCTGTTAGAAAATTAATTTAGAAGATGTCCTGGATTCTCCCAATTGTCTATTTACAACATTATCGGGAAGTCGTGATGAGCAGTCCTTATGCTGGAACAGCAATTGGAGAAGCCAATTTGATTTATTGGCTATTGTTTGAGCTCAGTCTAGCTCCACCTGCTACCCAAGTTTCATATCCCATTACAATGTAATAATAGAGTACATTCACTCTGTCACGACTCCATTTTTAGAGGATTCTTGGGTGTAGTTGTTGCTCCAGGGTTGTGATTGCATCCCCAAACATTTTACAGACTGCACTGCTTAAAGTGGCTGAATTAATTATGTGTATATTTCTGGTGTAAGTGTCTACATTGGTATGTGTGTGCTGCCAGTTGGCAAAAATCTCTCTCTTTGTCTCTCTGCCCTCTCTCTGATGCGACTACATACTAACATGCCCGAAAATAAATAAAGAACATGCGGCCTGACAAAACATGCCAACACACTCAAACACCACAGAGAGAGGAAAAAACAACTGTGCCGTCTCACAAACCCCTGTCTGTGTCTGTGAATGCCAGCTTGCCCAAATTGGATCACAGTGTCTTCGATGGGACTAAGTGTACAAGTATCAAAGAGATTGAAGAGCTGACAGGCAGCCAAATTAAAGCATTAAACCCTAGCATCTGTCTGGTTTCTGCACAGAGCGGGGCAGGAGAGGAAGTGAGTGGGAGAGAGATTACAGAGAAGAGATTTTAGGGAGGGATGCACAGACAGGTGACAGAGAGAGGAAGAGAGGGAAACGAGGAGAGCAGGCAACAGTTGCAGCACAATCATAAAGAACAGAGAGGGAAATGCAATAAAGAAGAGTGAAGAAAAGCACTGAGCATGTCTGCGTAAGAGTTGTAAAGAAAGGAAGGATGGAGTGCAGGCGCAGGCCTGATGTATAATCATGCCGGTGAGAGGGGGCGTTACAGGAACTGAACACACGCACAAATGCACACAAAGCATGTACATTTAGGCTCACCACGTTTGCAATTTTTGAATATGTCAAAGTAATCTGTTAGGATTTCTCAAGTGAAAAGTGCCTGAGGCAAGGACAAACGGCAGACACTGCCATAGTTAGAACTATGAATAATATGTATGACATTCACAGGGCAAATGCTTTCTGTATGTATGAAATATGGCACTGTTTAAAATACACAACATTTCATGGCCACGGCAACGTGTCACTGTTCATCACTGTGGCCTTCCCTGCTTATACACTAACTTCACAACTGGAAAGTACTTCAGGAGAAGTAAACAGCCATGAAGCGATTTTTCTTTTCTTGTCCAACACAGACCAATATGAAACATCATTCCACTTGCATGTGAGTATTTAGCTTTAACAATAACGGTACTAGCTCCAACTAAATGGAGAGATCCTGGACTGACAATACATGTCATGATATATATATAGATATCAGTTATGTATGTCCTGTGCCAGTCTATATTTAAAAATCAACCAATGTTTCAGGAGTTACAGAGAAAAATTTGTTGCTACACAGATATGAATATATATAAAGATATGAGTCACATATGATATATGATATGATGCGACTAAAAATGGCTGCTCTGATTCTCGGCCTATACATGGATCTGTGTGCTTTTGTGCACATGCCGTATAACATTCATCCATATATATTTTCACGTTTATATCTGTCAAGGGTTACTTTGTTCTGACATTTTGGTATTGATTTAAGTTACAGTGGCATGTGTAAAACCTGCCCATAGAAGATACAAGTGTGACAAATTGGGACATTGCTCTAAAACCATCAGCGCCATCATTGTCTACCTGCCAAACCTTCATCCCACACGTGATACACACACACATACAGAATTAGCAGACACTCAGACATAAGTACATGCACACATACATTTGTGAGGAAATGCGGCAAACATGCATGGGCAAGATTAACAGGCCATCTTAGGTGAAGCTACAATAGACAAACAGAAGCTCAGCTAGACTTTCCCACAATCCTCATGTCTCCCTAAACAGTTGGATGAATTATCTGTTTGTAATCCATTCTTGTAAGAATCTGCTTCATTCCTTCTCATTGGCCAGATCCATCCAGACGACCACTTCTGAATATTTTCTGGGGTTTTGATCTGGTTCATGTTAGCAAGTGTTTTCTTCTGCTATAAACTTCATTTGTTAAATCTTCTCTGCAATGTAGCCAACATTTTGATCTCCAGTGCTTACACAAAAATTTAAACATAAAGTTGTGACAAGTGATAAGCCATTGATTTTGTCATTGAGTAATTAAAGATAAGCTATAGGCTTTATAGATTAATTACCAGATAACGCATATAACGGTTAAGAGATCATCAAATTTATGACAGTTCAATGTTTACATAAACACAGACATCGAGGAAAAGCGTTACATACACATTGCGTTTCCATCATTTCCTTGTCATACCTCTCCTGCTTCTTTAATATCTATTTATGTCATGTGAGTCAAATAACTCTCATCTATGCTGAATTGCTGTGTTGTGCTCTGGCATCCGGCAAGACTCCGTCGCATCTCTCTCTGTCTCTGCAGTCTCGCGGTGCTGCTGTTCAACTCCTCATTCTGAAAAAAACACACACTCTCGTTTTGATATGTGTGTAAGTCTGGGTTTGAGTGGCTATAGTAATTTAGTTTATCGATCGGGCAATATGCAACACATCCAGGATCATGATGAGACGATTAACACTGATGGAAGGAGAGATGACAGCTACCCGACTTGAGATTCATGACCACTCAAACCTGAACTCTCCCTCTGTCTGTCTGCCTCCCCAAATCATCACACATACATATCCACACACACACACACACACACGTTTTGTTAGAATTGACCTCCATGACCTGCAAGACGTGCATTTTAACTTTGACTGAGACTGAGAATCATATTCAACTCGTTCCTAAGATGATGCAGGTTGGTATCTGAAGTGCATTTTGGTATTTAAACTTTAATTTAAATTTAATTTCATCGAATAGACATGACAATAAGTAAGCTGCAACACCCATTTTGTTGAACAACTAATGAACATTATTTTGATAAAACTATTGGCTATTGACAAACAATGACTGTGTGCATGTGTGATTGGTTTTGCTAATTTGTTTGTGCTTGTACGACAGTCATAACAAATGGAGATACAATCACTAATTTGCCCTTCCAATTGTTTTTTTTTTTTTTTTCGTCTCCCCCGATGAGCAGCAATTCACTCCAGACACTTTATGGAAAGCAACATAAAGTTTTCAAGAACACAGACAATAGTATATGGACATTCATGAAAACCCTGGACTCCCAGCTTTGTTCTGCCAGAGGGATGTTCTAGTAAGACAACGTTTTCAATCAAAGTTTTAGACTGAAAGTCAATTAGTTTCCATCAGGGGGTCACACAAACAACCACTCCACAATACAACACTCATTAAAGCAATCAGTGTTTTGGTAAACACATCAATTTTAAATTAATTTTTAAGAAATGACGTGCCAAAAATACATTTGTTATTCTATGTCAGAACACAAGCTGCTGGTTTTGTTATGAGATGCAATTAGAAAGTTTTTCACTGATTGTCCAGTATGCATGCATATTCAGTGTTAAAGCAGCCACGTGTGTAGCTGTCAGACTCAGTGGTGCTAGTCATATTTCCACCTATTTGTTTTTATTATATTTATATTTTTTTGATTTATAGCTTTTATTGCGGGTGTCTTGAAGCTGTTTGAGCTGTTATTGAAACGGGCAGTGTAGCCATTTCTATCACAGTGTCATGACTGCACTGACATGCAACTTTGCTTAGTGGGATAACTCTCATAGGAGGTGACAAACACTATGAACTGCATCTCCAGTGCATATTTGAAATTTCAGTGTAAACACAAAAAACCTTATTTGAATCAAAGGAGATTTCATCCTGAGCTCCTACAGAGGATTACATCGGCTTTAAAAGGTGTGGCAGACATCGCTTTTGATGCTATTTATGAAAGACTTAATGGCAACATGCCATCATGCATCTCTCCCTTATTAAACTTGTCCCTCCACCATTGCCACCCTCTTCACACCTGCCATTATAAGGCACCTTGGCTGATCCCATCACAAAGTGTCAAACCACCTGTACGTAGTCACGTATGGCCTGTACAAAGGCTAATGTGTCTGTTTTTGTCTTGACAAGGACATAACGGGAACAGAACTCGTCAGTGCAGATGTGAGGGTTGTTTCTGCAAAGGTGCATGGAGCAAATATCAAGCATGTAGAGCAACAGACAGGAATGAAACATGAACACAGGTAGTAAGCAGGGTAGATATACATAGCCGATATGAGGCTTGGATTTTGATTATTTATTACTTTCTGCTGAGAAATGGCTCATGCACGACACATGTTAAGGGCATATGTAAGTGTGTTCATTCATCACTCATGTGACAGGGTATTGCTCAAAGTCTTCTGATTTCTTCTGCTGGTACTCCAGCAGATCCCTCGTGACAACATTTAGGTATGAAGTGAGTTAAGATGATAGATGAATGGATGGGCAATACTATTTCTATTAGATTAGATTAGTTCAGATTCAACTTTATTGTAATTGCACAGAGCATAGGTACTTCGGGCAATGAATTTCAGTTGGGCATCTTACCAGTAAGTGTGAAAAGGCGAAAGGGAAAATGTCAACGGTATAAATTAGTGAAAAGTTTGAAAGACAATTGTAGTCATCAGTCAATTTAAAACCATGATTACAAACTACTCGCTTGAACTCGCTGAACATCGCTCATATTAGATGGCAACTATCGAACATAATACACATTGATATTATTGTGTTTGTGCAGTGTTCTGTCTGTGTTTTATGCTGACACACACACACACACACACACACACACACACACACACACACACACACACACACACACACACACACACACACACACACAGAGCAGTGAAACAGCACTCATTTGACTCAGACTCAGGGTCAGGTTTCATTATGAGAGTGACGTTTGCCATTGAATGGCTCATTATTCAGTGCTCTTCCAGCTGATGTACAGAGGCAGGGGATAAAGAATGATGGAGAAAAATAACAGACCAGGTTAAAGGCCATGGCAGACTGAGAATGTGTGTGTGTGTGTGTGTGTGTGTGTGTGTGTGTTTTCAAGCCAACATCGTGATCGTCACAGATATACATCGCAGCCATTAATGCAGAAGCTGACAGCTGCTGCAACAAAAAGGATATTTATCAAACAGAACTACAGTCAAGGACAGACCCCCCCACCCAAAAAAAAAGAAGTGCACAAAGCATGTCTGTTTGGTAATGTTTTCATGCTGCATGATTGGCTATAAATACTTGCTCATTCAATTATGGATCAACAGAGTGAAAGCAGAGGGGCTTAACGGAGTGTGCTTTGTACAGTTTCTGCTGTCGCTTTTCAACTTGAAACACATCAGTCCCTTGCTCTCCTCTTCTCTGGGTCTTTCCATTGAGGCTGCCATCTGTCATATTCTGCACAGTCACACATCATGCACACAGTCTATACAGTACGTGAACAGAGGAACACACCAAAAAACAGAAATGTGTGGACAAACGTGCTGTGGCACTCGCATAGACAACAACGAACCAGACGCATATGCACGACTCGTCTGTGAACTCATTCTCCCTTGTTTACCACTGCATAGAAGTGTCAGAGGAGAGACTCAGAGAACTCTTTTACATTTTTCTCAGTTTAGTTTCTTGGAACATTGGCTGTATCTACAGCATGCGTATGCGTGTATCGGTCTCTCTACATTGATTATTTCTATTACTTTAAATCACCTGCAGTTTAGAAAGCAACTGTGATGCATGGAAGAAGACTGGTGAACTCAATGAGGGATGCATGGACAAGGACACAGAAACACAGCAATGCAGAAATAACAAGTGATCTGTTCCCAATCTCATTAAATTGTACAGTCGCACACTAGAGGAAGAGCCAGGTGCATCGCCAGCAGTTGCTAATGAGAACTTTGTCTCAAAGAAAACCTGATAGTTATGATGAAATGTCATGGCAGCTGATGCCCTGAGAATGAGAGCTCCACTGGAGTCAGTTACCCATTTCTGCTAATGGTTTGTATGCAGGGTCCTCAAGACTTGTCAGAGTAGGTACATTTTATTTCAGTAACTAATGCGTTATTTGGTCTGAATGTTGTATAAACAGTTTTTCCAGAGTGTCCATATACAATTGGTATTATCGTTCTTTGCAGTTGTTCTCTATATATCTGGTGTCAGCCAGTTTCTGCTGATTTTTAATCTCTTCTTTTTCTCCCCACTGTCTCTTTCACTGTTTCTGTTCGCCTCTCCTTCTCTCTCTGTCTCTTTGTATCCCGATTTGTGTGCATCTCTCCCATTGCTTTAGCCTTATATGTGTCAGGCTGTATTAATCTCTCTCTCTCTCTCTCTTTACCCCCTCTCTCTCTCACCAACACACACTCCTCTGTCAGTTTTCTCACCTTCCGTTCCTCTCTTTTGCTCCATCTGAATCCTTTGTAAAATAAAAGGTGAGTGTAGCCTTTAGCTACAGCACTAGCACTTCAAAGCCTTTTCATTTTCTCTCTCCCTTTTCATCATGTGCAGGTTGAGTAGTGTTATAACCCCAAATAACCTTTTCACCGGATGGGTGCTGTCTGTCTGTCTGATCTCTACATGCCAGTGGATGAGCCATTACATCAGGTGCCACAGAAAACCTGGTCAACTTGTTGCTTTGCTATTTAATATGTGACAGATTGGAGAAGCCAAGATAAAATAACATTATTCTACTGTGGAAACAAGTCAAATAAAGTCTACCATCACATAGTGTCCATACATTCGTTTGACATTTAATCTTCTGACTGTTGAAAGCCTAAAGGTCACCAATCATTAACATTCTTAAAAAAGTCTCAGATTGCATAGACACGGCTATTGTAATTGCACAGCCTGCTGGATCTGGAAATTGCAAGTAGGCCTAAGTTTAATACAGTACAGCATGTTCCCATAGACATCATGGTTACAATTCAAGTATTGATATAAGTGGGTATAAGTCAAGTCATAAGCCAATAAAATTGATTTTGATTTATATTTAGATTTGCACATCATGTACTGTAGCTATGTTTCTGATATTTAACTTCTATGACATATAGAATAATTATAATAGAGTAGAAAATAATAGAATAGAATAATACATTTTGCATTGTTACTATTCTTTGTTTAATCTCTGCTCACTGGCTAGTAATTATGTCACTTCCACTTGCTGTGCGTATGCTACCCACACACAACTGCAGTTGTTCATTTGACCTGCGATTCTCCAACACGATGCAACATGGTCTCTGACCCTCTTGCTCTCCCTCCCACAAGCACATGTGCATATGTGATCTAACATGCTTACATATATGTCAAACAAAGAAAACCACTAGACACTTTTTAAAAATTATCTTTACATTTTATAACTTGGATGTAATGAGAAATAAACATGTACACTATGTGTTCCAATATTGCACATGCACATAATTCTGCACAGTTGAATAGATGAGCTGTGTCATTATGCACACACACACACCCACACACACACACATAGAGTACACACAAGGCTGTTCTTGAAAGACAAATGAGATTCAGATGTTTCCATAATACTGATAAGACAGGGCTTGTAGCAGCACTTAGAATTGCTCGAAACTTTTTGATTCCATTTTAGAAAAAGCACTTCACAGCTTTGAGTCCTATTATGTTTTATTGTCATCCACCCACATCACAAAATTCACTCAAAACCACTGCACTGTAGCACTTAATGTTAATGAGATAGATTTTTCTTTACATGAGTGAATGGTGCAAACTGAATTCTGTCACGATAATGTTCAAATTTATCTTCTTTTAAATATGAAACGAAAGAGGTTATAGTTTCACTAAATTTACTATTTGATGGTTTGTAACCTGTCAGTTTTCATTTTCCTGTTGCCTGTTGAGATCTGCATGCTATGACTGTGGGTGTATGACTTACGTTATAGAGGGAAATGTGCCATGTAACCAAGATGTTTAGTGGTTGACTGTACACTCACATATTAAATAGGTTATTTTCTCACTGTTCCATCCCTTCAGGCATTTATTCCACTTGCGCACACTCGTAAAGTAGAAATACATCGCTCTCAGGACTCTAAGGACTGATCTGCTCAGCACACTGATCTTTGAAATATTAACATATATCCTTTCTCATATTTTTGAGCAGTGGATGGAAGGAAATCAAACAGAAAAGCCTGCATTGATTATGAAATTCATGGAAGAAACCTAGTTACAACCTAGATACAAAACATCTTAAAATAACAGACCACACACCATCTGTTAGGATCAGTCCATTAAAGCAACACTGGTCGTGTTGTGTTATCGAAAGCAATGCATAAAGGCAGCAGTATCATTATCTTGATTTCAACTTGTTTGTCTGAGGTTAATGTGTCTCACGATACAAAGGTTGTAGCATTAACATCTATACATTTAGCTGATGCAACTTTGGAATCCCTTCTTAAATGTGCATTCATATAATTTATATCATGTGGTGAATATCTGAGTTTTTGTGGGATGGTTGTATTGTACTTATGTCAGAACGAGTCCAGGAAAAATAAACAGAATAGGAGATTTCTTGAGTTTCTAATTAGAGAGAGTAGAGGAGGATGATGCAATGTAGTCATGAAAACAGTTCTCACCTTGATGGGGCAGCCTGGCTCCAGTTTTGGATGTTTTTGGAAGGTCACTGCACCATTAGAGAGTGTGTGAGGTGAGAGAATAGTTGATTCGTTGTGAAACACTGATCAGCCCTGCACAAAACAAGGAGTGCACGGAGGTCTGAAGTGGCACAGCACAAGACATTGGCTGGCATGTGCTGCTGGACTCTGGCCTGGAGGGAAGGGGGCTATGGGTCCCCTCATAGGCTTGTGTGCCAACACCAGGTCTTGGAATATGATACAAGCAACCATGGGCAGCTGGGTGCATACATTAGCTCTGTCTGTGTATGTGTCTATGTAGATGTTTGCTACTCATAATGTAGAGGACATAAATTTGTTTACACAAGCAAGATTTGGGGACAAAAAGTCAGTGGCGTAATATAAATCATCCAGTCTTAAGGGGTTAAGGGTGGAGGGCTGGTATTGGAGCAAGTCTCCGGGAATTAATGTACCTTGGTTTAATGTCCTCAGCTACTGGCCCGTAGGTGTGTGTGTGTGTGTGTGTGTGTGTGCACACATGCTTGTGTTGTTGCTTATTAAAACAGTGGAGCTTTGATAATTAAAATCGGCATCACATGTTAGTCTGTCAAACATGTTCTGAAGGTAAAATAGTCTCCGAGGCCATGTGTCTGTGCGTTTGTGTGCACAGGGATGGAGGGATGGAGGGGGAGGGGTTCATATTCATATATATTTGCAATGTTTCCAAGTAAACTCATTTGAGACCAGTATGTGTCCTAGAGTAATCATGAGAGAGAGTTCTGTGTAAAGCAATTAAAACTGTATGGCAAACAAAACATCCATTAGCTGATGGCTCAATTTCCAATATAGGCATGAAACATACAGCCTGTTGTTTATTCTAATTAAGAGTTATTAAATTGTGGTCTCTTCCTCTTCCTTCTCAATGCAAAAACTACCTAAATTATTCAATTAATTAAGTTTGGTTAATCACTCTAACCTTCCATTACATGCATGTCAACTGCTCCCTATTGTTTCTCACTCTGTTTCCACCTCTGACAGCGAGGGAGCAGGCCCTTTCTTTCTCGCTGAAGTAAGTCTGATAGAGTCATGTATAATTATGGAGTTCCCCACAGTCTCTCCATAATTCATCCATCGCTTGTTCCCTCCCTCCTTTCATTGCCTTCACCCTCTCCATGTCCTGGCCACTGATTTGCATTTGTCTGCATCTCTCTCTCTCTGCAGACATTAATCCTTTCTTCATTTTCCAGAGTTCTTTACTGCAATACATTAATTGAGGAATCACTCTGTCCCTCTTTCTTGTCGTGATTTGATATTTCTTTATTTCCAGATTCCTTATTTCTCTCATGCAATCTTTCTTGCCTCCGTTTTCTAAATGTGTGTACAGTATGCAGCTGCACCTAACAAAGTTATTTCATCGCTCATCGTTCTGCCTTCTGGCAGCGAGTATCTTTTACTGATGGATGATGTAAACAGCAATGTTTAATATGACACTAATGTGTGGAATATGGCGCAGACATACATCCACCCACTCAGAGAGCAGCAAATGTTTCTGGTCACTTAGTTATGAGCAAGCACACACATGCTCCTGCCTCCTATTATGGAGGATGAGTGGTGTGATGATGATGCATTCTCTTTGCTAAATTCATCAAGGGGGTAAAACAGCCAGCAGGTCTGTGTGGGTGGTGTCACCAGCGAAGAACCAGTGAAAAGTCTTTTTCTTATGAATTTCTCATCAGATTTATTTATTAGGAAGGTATCACAGTAGCTCCACACTTTCTGACAATGATTTGTGTGCACAGGCGTGAAAACAGATTGAAAAGCAGAGAAACCAGCTCCCCATGTGCGCCCTTAAACCTGTGTGCAAACGTCTATTGAGACAGCAAGTGGGAAGATATGACATCTGCCGTGCGTACAGGCAGCGAAAACAGAGGCATACCGAGCCATTAGCAGTGAACAACAACCAATCCATTTTCTAAATATGATTAAAGCATTGACAAATGGGTCATTACCCAAGCTGACATAGAGAATATAAAAAAGATAGAGGGGGAGAAACTGTGCATAGGCAACAGTCAGTTTGTATAAATACACAGAATAACATGCTGTGTGTGTGTGTGTGTGTGTGTGTGTGTGTGTGTGTGTGTGTGTGTGTGTGCATGTTTTAATGGCTTCCAGTTGTTCACATTAGAATCTATTGTAAGGTCACATTTCTTTTAAAGCTGGAGACAGAAAGGGGAAAAAAAACAGTACAGGTGCAAAGAAGTGAAAAAAGAAGAGCTGGAGTAAAGGGCAGAGACACTTCCTGTTGATATATATAAAATAGAAAAATAAAAAAGTAGCAAAGCTGTAACTTAATAGCCAAAGATTTATATATATATATACACACACACACAAACACATACATTTGTGTCACATTTGGTTGGGTTGAGGTGGGATTCTGCACTTTCTTTGTGCTTGATAAAAATCTCTGCGACCCAGGAAGAAGATCAACTGTGAACATTAGCAGCTGACAATTTAGTGGGACAACAGCAGGTACATAACGGAGAGGAAACAAGAAGCAGAGAACTGACGACAAACCAGGCTGTGTACAAGGTGATATCAGAAAAAGGGAAATAGAGGGGCTTATACAACACTAAAGGACAGAGAAAAAAGAAAAGTACATGAAAGGCATGGAGTTTCTCCTCCATTTCATGTAGCACAGGAGGTCTGTGCTCAGATGTTTCACTTTGTCTTTTTTTTTTTCCTTCTCTAAACCAAACATTGTGAGGAAGACAAATGTGCACTTCATTTCTTCATGAACTTGTGAATAGAAAGACCTTGGAAATGGAACAGACCAAACAGATGGTAAAAGGGAAACAAAAGGAAAAGTTGTAGGGGTGTAGATGAAATGTATAATGGCATGATCAAACCGTGTGTAACATATAAAGAGAAGACGATAAAACACTCCGTTTTTTCACAATATCACAGGATGTATTATGTTTCAGTGGGGTATGCTCATCTTACATCTTCTTTTTCCTATATCTGCCATTTCAAATGTGAGGTACTCGACACAGTCAAATGGTTAACTCGTCCTATAGAGACAGCATCTATAATTTCTTATTAAAGAGGTTTGAGTGAATCATAATGCATTATTAATACTTTAAGACTTCACACAAAACACTCTCTGATGTACTATGCCAACAGTCATCAGAGAGGAGAAATATTAGAAAGTAAAGGTTTAATTACTAGTAATGATAACTAAACAAAAGTATTAATAAATGAGACCGAACTTAATTGTCCTGTAAAAGAATAGGATAGGATTAAACACAGCAATCTTTATTTTCATTGCATAATGGTTGATATTATAGTGCAAAATTGATAGCCCTTCTCCAATACTGCACAATAGAAAGCAATATTGCATACTGAGATACTATTGTGCATGAATAAAAGATGAAAACAAGAATGTAATAAATAAATTACATAAATAAACATGCATGTGTGCAAAAATGTGCCCAAAAATAGATAGATTGTATCTACCTGCACTCAACTGTAGTAAAAACAGGTAATGCTGTATTGACTGTAAATTAATACCTTGTCATACCTTGTGTAATTGTTTTTGGGATGTTGACTTAAAGAATCTATTGATTCAGAGGTGATCATGATGAAAACAAGGATTTACGTGTCCGTGGCACATCATGAGCTGGATGGATAAAGTGATTTAAAAGCAAATTCTAAGTGAGAGATGTGTGTGAGGATGGATGTCAGTAGAGGGGTGGGGGATGATAAAGGAGAATGAGGTATGCTATAGAGGTAAAAGTGCACATGGTGCAGTTTAATTGGATTTATCAAACAATTGAGCTGATGGATGGTTGAATGGATGACTAGACAGAGAAAAATGAAGAAGCCCTGAATGATGTACTGTACATGCAGCAATCACAGATAATGGAGTGGAGGATTCAGTTGTGTCTTGACGGGTGAAAAGGTGAAGGAAGAAGAGGATCACTGAGCAGAGGAGGGCAAACGGACTGTGCAGATGGAGGCATTTTCTGTTTCACTCAACAACAGCAGGAGCAGAAAACCAGGATTCATTTTATTGTTGAGGTATATGGCATAGGGGGAGGAGAAATAAGGTGGAGGCTGAACAATATTAGAGGGACGGGGAACTGCTCTGCACATAACTTGCAAGACCATTTGATCCATCTCATAAGGCAATTTATAAATACAATACTCAGTGGCATTTTCAGCAAAATAAGAAAGTAACATGAAATAGTTGTTCTTCAATTTGGGAACTTTAGTAAACACAGCATACAAGTTGCAGCTAATATCAGGCAGTACATACTTTTTACAGTCAGGGAGGGAGAATTAGATGCTGGGCCTAAAGGCATAAGCATGTATGAAGGACACCAAAGAACCCAGATAAAGCCTACACAGATGCATGGAGGACATGCCATCTCCGCACAGAGGGGCTCTCAGCCCTACCAGGAGTCAAACCTAGAACCTTTTTGTCAAGAGGCAACAGCAACAGATAAGTGCTGGGAACATGTTTTAGCATGACAAAAGTAGGCAAAAATTTAATTAACATATTTGCCATGCCATTTAATGTGAAACAAGCTGACATGCCTGTGGTTTCAGCTAGAGCAGAGGTTAGTTCTGGTGTAGTGATATAAATGTTAAATAATTTAGCACTTCTCTCGAAGGATGTTATAAAAATTAAAATGGTTCTTGACAGGAAAAAGGTTTCCCACCCTTTCCCATGAAGGGTTTATTGAAGGAAAAAAAGAGGAAGAAATGAAGCCACATAGCTGTGGCAGAGTGAAAGTTTAAAGGGAAGAGAGAATGGGGAAGAGAGCGAGAGAGATGAGGATTGGAAGGAAGGGAGAAAGGGCATTCATCTGGCAAGTGTGATAACAGTGAGCACAGTAACTGGATAAATATAGTGGTAAAGGCTACTGAATTGAGGGACAGTTAAAGGGAATGAGGAGAGGAGCCATAGATACAGTTACAAGGACGACGCAACTAAAAAACAGACTGGACGACAGAAGGAATGTATACATTTCGAGGGTGCAAAGACGAGAGCCAGCCAGAGATAGATAATGTTAAATGTGACAGGATGTAGGGACCAATGGGGGTCGATTAAATGTTAATGGGAACGGGGTAGGAGGTGGGGAGATGTACTTAGGGGCAGGAATAAGAAAAGAGTGTGTTTGGTTGGTCTGGTATTTTCAACTACAGAGACAGTGCCAGAAGTCAAAGTTACGGTGATAAATTCAAGAGAAACAAAGTCGAGAAGGGCATGTTATCTTTTGCTCATTCTACCTCCCTGTCCACATTAATTCAAGTGCTAATTCCCTCAAGGAGTGTATATCAGCAAAGCAATGGCCCACACAGACACACGCACAGGCATATATAGAGCAGAGCATATTTTCAGCCTGCCAGCGGTGTGAGTAAGCGTCTCTCTCTGTCTTCCTCTCTCTCTGCCACTCAGCACTTAGCCATGTATGGCACAATGCATGGCAGCAGTTTGGAGCTGAGGAACAATGCATGAAAAAATACACAGACACAAGTAGGTCATCCACTCTCACAAACACACTCAGTTTAGACGTGAAAATAGACTGCAGGCAGTGGCAGAGTGGCTCGCTCTTCCATTCGTTCTCTCTCAGTAAAAATCTGTTTGAATCAAATACTTCATCATCATGATTGACTCCTCATCTTATAGCCAGTGGATACTAGAAAGCTGAAAATGTAGGGAGTTGTCCTTGCATCTGTGGATTAAATCTCAGCCTGAAAGAAGAAACAGCACATCACCCGTCGGACTGTGGTTTTACGTCAATATGTTTTCAGGCATACATGAAGCATAAATTGAAGACTCTGTGTATTGTATGTACTGTATGGAGCTAGTCTATATTTAGGGGGGAAAAAAACCCACAAATCTTAAAACTCAAATGCCTTAAAACAAGACCCCATGAACTTTGATGGTCAAATTCTTATTAATCCTTGAACAGTCCTTAAGTAAGTCCTTTTGTGATAAATATGGGGAAATTTCCTTAAGACAAATTGGGTTCATGGCCATACCCCTAAAAACATAATAACCAAAATTAACCAATGATTTTTTTTTTCCTTGATGAAAAAGTCCCAAACACGTAATGTAATCTGACAACAGTTGTTTTTCCTTTAAAGTTTTTCGCAAAATAATAGCAATATTCCTAGAATCTCTGCAAAGTACAAACTCCTCATTGCAGGTGTTTTCATTGAAGGGTTTTTTTCTTAAGAGCAATAACTCTCTAAGTCTGACCTTATGGCAATTAATAATCCCTGTAAAGTGCTTTCCCGCAATCCTTTGAGGAAGATGCACACTCAAGACATTTTGCGTTTTTAGGGAAACTTTTGTTTCCTCTGTTTAGACATACCATATAATCTTTTTTGAAGCAAAACTGGTCAGATGACCTTCCCATCATCATGTCTGGTGATTTTTAACCCCCCCCCCCCCCCCCCCCCCCCCCCCCCCAAAAAAAAAGCATTGAGGGGTATTGAAAACGGACCAAGAGGGGTGTAGAAACTGCTGTTGGAGCTGCTTATTGAATGGTACATCGCACAGGTGTTAAGAATCTCCACTCCAACATGCGTAGTGATAGTTAGAAGGGATACTGAAAAAATCATGAAAACAAAAGCAACCTTCTACATTATAAATGACATGTATTGCTCTTTGAAAGTTGTTTTTTTCCCCCAGTTGTTTATTTGAATTATTTAATGACAGTTAATGATAAAACAACAATGATCACATGAGATTAGCAATAGAAATTGTTTTCTTCATTAAAAAAGTAAATAACAGTCATGTCAATAAGAATCTAACTAACGTGACTTTGAGAAGAAATATTCACAGATAAGGCAATGATATCCTGCTTCATAGTCATGGCAACCACCAAAGGAAGGGTGATATGAATCACTGGCAGGCGAACAAATGAAATGAAAGATTTCCTTGAAGAAGATTTATTTGAAACCTTTGAGTGCACGATGGTACAAACTCTTGCCATTAGACTTTAGTCTAGCTATCTTATATCACGATACCTCCTACAGTGTCCAACTTACTCAAGTAATATTCTTCAGTTTCAGGCATGCAAACCCACTTTCATTGGTTTTCTTCAGATATTGATTTCCTTGCTTCCTAACTCCCTCTTTTTCATCTTCTTTCCATCCTCAGTCACTGGGCCACAGAGACTGGTGGACTGGGTATCAGTGTGATAAAGTGTGTGGTGGGAGGAGAGCTGTTTGGAGAGACGCAGATAGAGAGAAGAATCAGTCACACCTGGCTGCAGGTGAAGTGCCTGCAGTCCATTTCTTCTGACAGACCAACAAGCTAAAAGAGAGAGAGAGAGAGAGAGAGAGAGAGAGAGAGATAATGTGCTCTGTTGCAGGACAACACATGTACAGTGCCCACTGAACAGAATGGAGGCAGACCATCAATCAAAAGTGACCAGGCTGGGGTAGTGGCCAACACACAGTGTCTTGAATTTCTGAAAAATCAAAGTTTGATTCATTTGCTTCGTTTTGTAAGTTGTGGTTCCTGTAGATGTCTGTTTCATCTGATGTTTCACAGCATCATCTGAACTTCCAGCTAGACAGATGATTAAATGAACGCAGAGCGTGTCGATTAGCACAGTAGATGAGTCCTACAGTAATCACTGTGTCTGAACTCTTTGGATGTGCACGTTTCTGGTTTGTGATACTACATGTATATCCCTTCTCTAAATGTCTCTACAGTATTGCTTGACAGGTCCTAGCGTCTTTCATGAGATTGATCCTGGAGTGACTTATCCTGAGTCACTGTGTGGCTCATGTGCAGGAGGGGTTTCGACCTGTGAGTGTGTCTATGTGTGGGTTGGTGGTGGTGGTGTGTGAGTGTGATTTAAGTAGGTGGTAGTGGTTCAGGTTGGTGGCCACACTGTATTTGTTTCGACTCCTACACAGTTCTCTCTCTGTGGTCCAAATCTGTTTTTTATGATATAAGCGCAGTCATTGTACACAGGAAGGAAAGAAAAGGAAGGAAATAACATCCATCTGCACCGCTGAACACTGAACCTTTGCTGTCACTTTCGCTGGACTTTTTCGAACTGTTGCCTTCTTTGAAACCTTTCGACGTGTGTGTATTTAGGTTCTTACAAACTCTGAAGACTTCTAACACCTCCAACACTTTCCTGAAACTGTTAGTTACTTTAGAGTAATGTAATATTAGCTTGGGTTCACACAACGGGCCCTTTAAGTCATTAGCAAAGAGCATTAATGAGCCAAGTGCTCAGTAGCCCCCTGCAGACTTAAGAGTGTGTGATGTAAAGGGGATGAGGGCACTAATTCTCCAAAGTGCCCTAATAAGTAGAGGATTAACAAAGCCTTCCATTAGCCGCAGCCTTGATGGCGCTAGCCTAATGCGCTAGACTAGAGCGAGGCGGCTAAAACGTTAGCATGACCGCAAATAGGGATGTGAAGGCTGGATAATTTAGCTTATGATACATGACTGGCTCATTCTGCTCAAATATGCAGAGAAATGCAGGAATAAAATGGCATCGCACATGATGCAAGACACAAATAAATCCACAGGTGCACCTTCCCACATGTGCCCGCAGGCATATACTCATTAAGACATTAAGATGATAGTAGAGGAAAGATGAATCTCAGGTTCATTGGGTTTGAGAATAATGACCATGACTAAGCAGTATGCTGAGACTTGGTGGAGTTTAATCATATATTGTTGCACTATAATTAATTCCTCAAATGTGGACTTGCATAATGGGCAGGGAGATTGAAACTGCCTTAGCTTCTACTCATTAATCTTCTTCATCAATGAATGTGGGAACCCTTTAGGTATTGCTAAAAAGGAAACAAGCTAGTGCCATTTAATTATAGAACTGTTTGTGTTTTTATACACTTTAGATGTATCACCGTCTAATTAGATTTATGGGGGTTAGCTGCACCAGCCTTGAGTGACAACCATAACCAATTTACCTTAAAAAAACAAGACTTTTTTTAAGAGACCCAGCTCCGGTAGCGTGTCTTGTGCATTAAGCTTTTTCATTTATAAATGCCAAGTGGAAACACAAATGAAGCGCCACCTGAAATTAGCTGGCAGTGACTTGTGGATCTTAGGAGTAATGTATCCAAATTAAACCATTACTGCTTCAACTATGTAATTAAACAGCGATGGCAAAATTACCAAGTAGTGCATCATTTATGCACAGACAAACACAGACATGGTTGGATTAGTCATGATTGCAAATCATCATCAAAAAATACTTTGAAACCTAACTCATTAGGTTGTTTTTTCCACTCAGCAGTCAACAAGGGTCACATTGTCACATCATATAGCTCCTGTGTTTTCTGTTTTTCGCTCTCCCACTTTCTTACTGACACAAACACACACTCATGCATGCACACATACAAGGTTTTATTCTGCTTTCCTCAGCACCATGAATCTGTCTCCTCAAGCTTTTCTTCCTTTGTTTTCTCCTTCTTTCTTTGGCTTTATATTTGCAGCGTCGACAGATTAGTCAGTGTGGTGTTATACAGGCTGACTGTGTGTTTTAGATTGTGCTTTCCTACCATTGTACTTTACCATTCCTGTGTCTGTCTTTGTATGTGTGTGTTGACTGTACTGGCTTTAAACTTTTTCCACTACTTTTTTTGTTTTGCTTAGTGACTCAGTGGCAGGGTTTTAGTCAGCTAGAAGTGAAATAAACATGTTCTGCTGCTTAGCCCTCTGAAAACGACACAACGAGCAACATGGTGACAGGAGGGAGGAATCAAATAAAGATGAGAATGAAGGATGGGTGGAAAAAGGGGATGAGAGCAAGGGCAAGATATAGGTAAAGGTTAGTTTGGGGTTATGGTGGGCCCTGTGGGTAAAAGTAATAGAGGAGCTGACTGCTAGGCGTTGAGGTGTGCAAAAAATAAAGTAATAAAGAGGTGATGAATGAAAAGAGGACTGGTATGAGGGAAGGAAACAGGATAGGTGGCTGTTTGTGTTGCCACGAGGGTAAACAAGAGATGGAGGAGAAAACAGTTGGTGAGTAAAGATGATGAAAAAGATTGGTGGGTGGAAAGGAAAAGGTGCTGAAGACGGGATGATAAAAGGAGGTGGAGGAGAAGGCAGATGACTCCAAATTGAGGACAGTGTACAACATTCAGTGGTGCCGTAAGGCAACTAAAATGAAAATCACTGCAAGACTGCAGCTTTGAAATGATTGGGGCTGAAAGGTAAGCACTCAAAGGGGCTGTTTTGGACAAGAAGGGAGATAACAGGGGGGTGGGTTTAGAGGGTAGGAAGCAGAGGTGTTTTTGACAGCACCAGAGGTCTAGGAAGGATGAAAAGGGGAAGGTAGGAAAAGGAGATGAAATAAGCACAGATAGTGTCTCAGAGCTGAAGAGCATTTAGGCAGTAGAACGCAAACAACTGGAGGATTGTAGATAGTCTGTCTGGCAAGAAGGGCATCTTTTACAGCGTGCTTTTATAACAGAGTTTTAAAAATACTCAATTTTTTATAGAAGCATACTTTAATAGCTGTCCATACTGCTCTGCTTTATATTGTATCATTGTTGTTCATGAAGTGGCCTGAAGGTCAGTCAGTATAACGTGAATGCTGACATGACTAGCTGACATGGGGATGAGGCCTGGCTTATCATCAACCTCACTAGGACCACCTCCTTTACGTCTCCTGTCCATCTATTGGTATTGATTAATGTGATGTGACCCAGGATGTTGCATGGCTTAGAAACATTAGCACTGAGGAAAAGACAGGAGGCAGGGCAGGAGGTGGCAGAGAGTGAAATGTTGAGGTTCTCTTTGGGATTGACAAGGATGGATAGGATCAAGAACAAGTCCATCAGAGGGACAGCATGTTAGATTTTTGGGAGATAAAGTCAGAGAGGTCAGACTGAGATGGTTTGGACATGAACAGAGGGTGGACAGTGAATATATCAGTAGAGGGATGCTGAGGCTAGTACTGCCAGAGAGAGTTTCCTGGAGGAAACCAAAGAGGAGATTTAAGGATGTAGTGAAAGAGGACATGAAGCTAGTTGGCATGAGGGAAGAGAATGTAGAAGATAGGGTTAGATAAGGCTGATGATTTGCTGTGACTTACAATAGTGGCATTTATGGAAAAATAAGTCAATTCTTGTACTGTATGACAGCCACTTTTGATTTGTTATTAATAACAAACAAACAAACTTCAGGCATCAAGGTTTCTGCTCAAGGGTTCTGCATGTTAAATGGATTTTTTTTTCCTCACTACTGTCACCAGCAACTTGCTCTTATGTGGATTTGTTAGATGCTATTTGTTTAATAATATTTAATAAAAAGTTTGTCATAGACCATTCCTAATGTTAAGTGCCTTGAGATACCATTGTTATGAAATGGCACTTTAAATAAAGCTGCTGAATTGAATTGAATTGTACTGGATGCTGCTCTGCCTCAATATGCATGTACCTGTGTTGGCATATCCCAGTCTCCCGTTTTCTCCTTGTTTTAATGACCTTTGTTTGTTGTTACAAAGCAGGGCTTTGCATCTGACAGCACCAGTCCTCAAAATAACTATGCACATCATATGGAAACAAGCAAAAGCAGCTCGCTAATAATTTCCCCATCTCTTTGTTGTCTGTGCTCTAGTGAGGTGATTTGTAGAATAAGAATTATTTGCCTTGGTTCACAACTACCACAAATAATTGCTATGATCAAAAGTGTGACTCAGTATTTGCCACAGATGTAACAGATATATTTACAACTGGTGGTTTTGGCATGAATGTAGGCAAACAATTTCCATCTTTGTGCCTTGAAAAATAACAAGTTCCTTCCCCCCCCCCCCTCCCTTCCTCCCTCTTTCTCTCCCCTGTGATCTAACCAGCCTGTGAGCTGATGAACCGTGGTATCCTGGCTCTGGTCAGCTCAATCGGCTGCATGTCAGCAGGCAGCCTGCAGACTCTGGCCGACGCCATGCACATCCCCCATCTCTTCATCCAGCGCTCCACAGCAGGAACACCTCGCTCCGCCTGCCCACCAACCAGTCGTCTCCCTGGAACAGATGACTACACCCTAATGGTCCGCCCACCTGTCTATCTCAACGAGGTCATCATGCAAGTGGTGTCTGAGTACAGCTGGCAGAAGTTCATCCTCTTCTACGATTCTGATTTCGGTGAGGACACGATTGGTTATTCATTTCAGTCTTCATCTGCATGCCCTTAAATTGATCAATGTAGAAATTTTTGTGGTAGACATAACAGAAATGGCACACAGTAGGCCTGTGAGAAATGTTGTGTGCACTTTGAAATCCTAATGTTTCGCAGCATGGTAGAACATTAGAGAGTTAATGGATGGTTTAGGCAGAAACTTTCTTTGCAGCTCTGCCAAATAGACATAAAGACGCAGCCACACATGTAGACATATGCACAGAAAGAAGCACACAAATGCGTATGTATCCTATTTTTCCAGTGACACAAAAGATGGTGCATGTACGTCATCTCATCTTACCCTACTACTCAGTTTCTCTCGCTTTTTTCACCCTCTCTTTTTCCAGTCCATTAACTTTAATATTAGACCAGCAACATCCTATGCCCCTTTCTGTAATGCACCCCTCTGTATCTTCAGTTTCCCCCTATAGAAAGACAAATTGGTGCTCTTGCATTTTGTGACTCAACTGTGGATGAAGACTCACAAACCACATCCAAAAATAACATATCATAAATGTATCAATAGCTGCTTTTCTCTTTTGAATCTCTAGTTTGAGTTGCTATCATACTGTACAGCCTTCTTTGGCTTAGCACTTTCACATCTGAATATGGTTTGGCTCATGAGTCACCCAGGAAGCGCGCTTCCAGTGCTCTGCTTCACCTGTAATGGCCAGTGCCTTGGATACGCGTCACATTCAGAATCACACCACAGTGACTGAAAAGATATTTTGCCCACTAATGGAAAAACACTGGCTGGGTATAGTCCTCAGTTAACACACACACACACACATATACAGACATACAGACACAAAATGCTTTGGACTGCAGAGAGCAGTGTGGTATTTCCTCCCTGATGATTCAGTGTTGATTTACTCTGTATAGTCATAATGGGGCTCCATTTCACTCATTGCAATCAGTTAACACAATTAATGTGCTGTATGCATTGATCTCCAATGAGAACTCTGCAGAGCAATTGTTTTGCAATGCATTCTGCAGGCTCAAAGTCAATCTCCTAAGATATTAAAGCATTTTGTCAGTCTATTGAATATGTCATGGAATTACATGCTAACAAGTGAGCTCTACCAAGCAGTTTATATATTGAATGTATATTGAATAGTAGCAAATGGGGCCTCCATGGAAATGCTACTCCGACACTTAAGGGGTCAGAGTCATAACTGCCTCGATTAAATCAATGCTAAATAGCTCCGGGAAAGTAACTGTAATTAACTGATAGAATATGCAGGTATACAGTTCAGTAAATTCAAAGTGCTCCTATAGTTTATTCCTTATCGTCTAGTCCACAGAAAGTATTGCACACACAGTGCACATACGTACAATACATATACAGTATATGCACACTTGCACGTGTATAATGTACAGTGACTTCATACACTAAAATATGACACATTGCATTTCCTTGTTTTGTTTTTTTTTCTGAATCAAAAAGTCCACGATGGCGTGGTATGTGCAGATAGAGGAGAATGAATGGCAGCAAGTTTTAAAGTTCCATTCCTCAAAGTGGAGAATTATAGGATGTCATGAGACTTACAAGACTTACAGCTCATACGCAAAACACCCTTCAATGAACGACTTTGCTGAAATTTAGAAATATCACTTTAGTTTAACAACATACTGTAATGGGAACATCCAAGTCTTGCTGATTCATATTCTGTCCAAATTAGAAATGAATACGGATTAATAAAACTCAATAAGGCAGAATCAACGGTGACCCCCTTTCTAGAAAACCATCAATCAGCTGCTTTAAATCCAGATTTTATTCCCCACAATTACCCACACACAACACACACACTCCCGAACACACATGTTCATAGCCCGCTTAAATCCCTCTGTCCCCTCTGTGTGCTTCAGCACATGGATCCTCTGGGTTTTGGCAGTGCCGTTCTCTCAGCCACAGAAGGCCCTTTAAAGATATCACCATTGTTCCCTAATGGCCTCACCCCCTGTTCAAGGAGAGAGGGGAGAACACCAGAGTGTAAGAGATGCAGACAGAAAGAGGGAGAGGGAGGGACAGAGAGAGCAAGACGGTGAGGTAGAGAGATTCAGAGATGGCCTTTTAAGATGATAGCAATGTTCCCAAAAGGCCTCGCCTCTGTACAAGGAGAGTTCTTTAGAGAACAGACAGCCGAGTGTGTCCTCTCAAATGAAGCTACGGTGCAACTGTCCCAAGCCCTATTTTCAGCTCTACTGGTGCGTTCCAGACACTGAGAACACATGTTTTCTCTCTATTATCTCTCTCTCCCTCTCACTTCATCTTCTTTACTATCCTCATCTGGCCCCAACTCTTCTTTCAGTGTCTGTTAGTCACATGCAATGATATATACTGATGGTGCATAAGGACACATATATACTGAAATTGTGGGAAAGAAGTTGCTGTCACCTGCCCATAATCCAGTCCTAGTTACAGCCACACTGGACTTGTTGAGCAAACGTGGGAAGCACCACTTGGTGGAAATAACACTGTTGACATTAAGATGATTTGTTTTGTTTTTGCTTTTAGCCAATGACAAGGGGCCTGTGGCACAATAGTAAAAGGTTATAGCTGAACCAAAGAGCTTGCTTTCAAAGCGTGACACTTGTTAGAATGCTAGTCTTTTATCAGAAGAGCATGATAAAAGTGTTTATTTTGGACAAATGCGCTTTTTAAAATTGGGTCAAATTTTTCATTTCAATTTAGCTACAGAACACAACTCTGATCGCGTAAAAGTACAGGCATGCTGTGTAATCAGAATGAGAAATAGGTTCATTGCTAGGTAGTTTTTCACCTACAGTATGAGGAATTTTCTTTAGCACCTGGTGCAGCCGAGATGCACAGAGGGGGTCATTCCTGGTGCTGCAACTCAGCAGTGCATCACCTGGGAGATTGCAAGAAGTAGTATGCAATACTGGAAACTGGAAATCTGCTGGCTGTCTGCTTGCATGGGAAGTTTTGAATCGCTACTTCTATGAGTTAAATAGCGCAAAAAAGTCAAGTGAAGATGTAGCGATTATAAACAGATATATGCAGAAAAATATACATTTTGCAGATGAGATATATATTATGCAGGTGAAAATATGCAGATGAGAGTGTTAAAAAATACATGTAAAAAGAAAGTCCAAGAAAAAGGACATGCAGAGAATGTTTTATGGTCCTGGAGGACTGCAGTCTCCTGCCAGAGGGGAACACCTCAAAGAGTTTGTGTCTGGGCTGAGAGTGGGTCGGCTACAACCTTTTTTGCATGCTTCTGAGTCCTGGAGGTATACAGATCCTGGAAAGAGGGGAAGTAGCAGCTGATTGCCCTCACAGTGGAGCTGATGATATACTGCAGTCTGCTCAGGTGCTTTACAGTGGCAGCAGCGTACCACATCAGAGAGAAATATGTCAGGGAGTGCTGTACGGAGTGCCAGCTTGTTTTCCCCTTCTTTCGGCGCCTCGCTACCCCTCGCTAGAGATGGTCAAGGCACCTTCGGCTAAAATGTCCCGAATAACTACAGATGAGGTGAGAAAATCAGGAAATAAATCTGCTGGGATTGTTGTTTGGATTCAGTTCTACCCTGGTGTAAGAGCTCTAGGAAAAGGGATAAAAACACACAAGCATTTGAAAGAGAGCAGGACCAAATGGCATGTCGACCATTCACTGGGCCATCAAGGTGAATTCATTATTTTATGTCCTTAAAACATGTTACACTAGTGTGTAACTTAATTTGACAAAGATGGAATAGGTTGGTACAGCTTGGGAGAGCCAAATTGGCTAAAAGTTTATCAAAAGACTTCATTTTATATGTATAGTGGTCAGTAGCTGAGGCGATGGCTGAGCGCATCGTTAGTTTGTCAAATTTTTAAAAATAAATAATAAAAATATATCTGAAGTTTATAAATTTTACACCACAAGCCAATGCACTCTACAACAAGTCCACTTTCACACAGTGCAGTTAATAGTTGCTGTGAGAAGTGTGTCATAGTCACAGTTGAGAGAGATAAAAATGTATCTCTCACTTTGCATATTGCTGTCAGTGAAGCACGGTATCAGATTTAAAAGGACATCCCCTCACTATAGTTTGGTCATCAATAACATTTGGCCAAACATGAATCACCGAATTTTCTTGTTTCTTAGTTTTCCCCCCTCCCATCACATTTAAAGTGTGAAAATGTCAACCATTGAGCTCATGGATTGTGTAACTCAGTGTATCTACTTATGCTGCAATACAGTGTCACCTCACTTTGTTCCATCTTTCGTTTAAAGGAAAAAGAAAAATGCTTGACAGGGGTGACGCATTTAATGAGCATAAAAGGAGATAATGAAAGACAAGTAAACAAAGCATGATAAAACTTCCTTTCTTTTTTACTTAAAAGCAGTCTCATGTGGACCTTTCAGTACTGACACTGGTGGTAAATTTCCATTTGAAATCTGAAATGTCAAGGTTTCACTTGAAGACGACTCAAATCCCACTCCATGTCTGATCTCCCTGTGGGCTTCATACAGAAACACATCAAGCAGAGAATAAGAAGGTGTTAGGGGAAACACCTCTGGGATTTTTCTTTATCTAATGTCAAGACTATCATTGAATTAATAAATACTGCATGCAGGACAGTTCACAGCAAAATCAGCTATGATCAGATTGCAGCCAATTTACCTATGCAACAAGTGCATCTATAGTTGTAATTTTATTGTGAAATGAAAGAGAAATAACAATTTTGCAAACCAACTTGTTCCTACTCACTTTGGTTGTTCAGTTACAGAAAAAATAGCATATATATTCTCAAAGTCCAGTTTACGCTGGCACATACCACATACTAGTGATAATGTTAATTGAATCAATAAAAAAAGATTAATTGTCCAATCATCTACACATGTATAGACCTTTTTTTACACTTTACCTAAACGTGATGTATCACTATGTTAAAAACAAACCAGAATTGCAAGAAACAAAATTGTTCAAGTAAGGATAGTAAGCAGAGAGGCAAGCAGGAAGGAACTGACAAATATGAAGTTGTTTATAGAGGCAGGGGGAAGAGATAAAGGAATGATGACAGGTGAGTGCATAGATGGATATCTTCTTTCAACAGTAGTGAAGCCCAGAGATACTGCAGGGTGGTGGGACGCTGGTGGGAGGTGAACGATGAGGTGAAAAATACATAAAAGCTATGCCAAGAGAGATGTGGGAAAGTTGATGATAAAGGAAGATTCAGAGGGACTGGAGGCAAACAGGTACACTCATGAGCCAAACACCAAAGATCTACAAGCTTTATACAGAGAGGTCATGTTTTACTTTCTCTCCTCCCAAGCAAAATAGTTTGGAGAGCGAGCGAGATGGAGATAAAGGCAGCAAATTTATAAGAGAAACAGAAATAGTGAAGTAAAGAGAGGGGTAGAGACATAGATCTAAAAGCAATGCAGAGAGGCAGAGTAAGAGCCAACCAGGTGAACAAAAGATAAATAAATAATCTAAAAATGGTGTAAATCCTTTTACAAAAGGGTATGAACCCAGAGAAGTGGTTTGCATCCATGGAGGACAGTGGAGTTAAAATTTCTTTAGCTGTGAATGGTACACAAAAAGAGAACAAAGCAAAACAAAATAAATAGAAAACTGCAACTCGAACAGCATTAAGGACATGGAGATTTCAACCAATGAGAAAAAACAGCTGAAATACCCAAATCCAGGTGTACTGGTAACCACTCGAGGCAATGTCTGGACGGTCAATACAGAGAGAGGACAACTGCTCTTCAGCTCATTGTTGACATTTACTGTAGTTTGTGTGTACTCAATTTCAGGACATTTATAGTGCATACAATGTCCTCGCTGAGTGCACAGCATTCTGCCAACCGTTTTTACTGCAAACCCAGAAAAAGTGACATTTACAATTTGTATGGGTTTGTCGAGACTTGTAAACGGTCAAAGAAATGTTTGACTCTATTTGTATTCATAGAGGAACAAACTCCTTTTTAGGTGCTGGCATTCATACAACAACCTAGAATAGCAATTGATTATCCTGAGGATAATAGTATTCAGGCTCTATTACTATGGCGCCTGAATACTATACACAGCTAGACACAACTAGACAACACAAATAGACTGTACTTGTATGTAGAAAATATGCGTATATTACAATTCCTATGCTGAAACTGGATACTCTTAATCAAATAGCATCTGAAGCAGTAATATGAAGTTTAGACAATGTAAACAGACGGATGGGATATAGACAGGTCAAGATCAAAGTAAGACATCAAAACAGGAAGAACAAAAGAAAGAAATCAGGGGAGATGAGAGAAAAAAAGTCATTGGAGAAGTTGTGGATGGGGATTAAGAGCTAGAGAAGATTGGCGGAGATAAAGAAGATTGTACACACCTTACAGGTGCCAGGCCGTTTATAGAGTGTTGTTTTTTTTACAAGTGTTGGTTAAACTCTCTGTGGGGACTCTGGAAATGTGAAGCCCAGGGCTTTGGCAATAACGAGTGAGAGACAAGAAGACAAGGAGAGAAATGCAGCAAAGGAATGGTGGTCAGAGATAGACACTTAGATCTAAAGGAATAGAGGATTTGAAGAGGAATGGGCAGTCAGGATGCTGCTGATGCTTCGGGGCATTTGATTTGCTATACGGAGGTAAACTTTCGGGCTGGATCCCTGGCTCCCGGCCGGCTCTTGAACATTTTCAGCCTGAACTTCAGCTGATGAATGAAGCTTACGAGAAATGGCCCCACATTCCATTTGAGGCACAAGCCATATTTTAAGACCTGCTGCCTTGGAGCGGAATAACAGTGACGTGCCTTGGGCAGGGATAAAGATAGCCAGAGGTAAAGGTTGAGGTACAAGACAAAGCTTAGAGATAAGGATGTCAGTCTGAAAACAGAATGGCACAGGGTAAAGAAGGCATCGGAGGCAGTTGTACAAAAATACATTTCCATGCAACATGGTAATTAGGGTTTGATGTGGATACACGTTGTATGGCTCTCTGATGATCATGATGAAGAAACCCTATTTAAATGAGTCACATTTAGACTATAAGCTCACCTGAACACTGTTTGTAAAATACACTTGCAGTTTTTGTTTTAACTATTATTATACTGTCATTATTTTGGTCATTCATGTAACTTCATGATTGATTAAACTCTATGTACCTTTCATCCAGAATCTTACATGTGGTCTCCAGAGTGGAGTTCAAGTGTCTCATTTCACTGACAAAAAAAAAAGACAAAAAAGCTTGATGACTTTGATGGCAGGTCAAATAGGAAAGCAGCTGAAATTGGCCAGGATGCAGAGAAAACAGGCACAAAATGAAAAGGACCAATTATTGGATAGGTAGTGTGTCTCCCTCTTAAGTACTACCACTTGTGCTTATCCCCAAAGCAGTCTGGCAAAAGTTTAGCAGACTTGAATTGTAACTAGCAGGGAGGAGACATTTTAAACAGAGCAGAAGTGTACAATCATAAAGTTTGGGTCTGTCTTTTTTATTATTTAAAGCGGAGGCAGAATTTGAAGTCAAGTAGAGGAGAAGAAAGAGGGAGAACAGGGAGTCTCTGACAGACGACCGGGGAGTTACATTGACTGGATCTCATTTGCAGATGTTTGATGTCTCCCTCTTCCACCATACTCTAAGGAATCTCCCCTAATACCATGTGTTAACACCTCCTTTTGGACTGCCCTGTTCATTTCTTCACAGTTTAAAGTTCATATTCATGTTTGCTTTCTTTTTTTTTTCTAAAGAGTATTCTCAGTGCAGACTCAAACAACAACATTATACCCCGTTAAAAAGTGTTGTTACCTTGAATCACATACAATGTCTTGACCTGCATGATATAAACTGAGGACAGTGATCTTAATCTTTTTTATTCCACTATGTGGTGCATAAACAACCTGCTTGTTTGTCTTTTATGATTATTTTTTAAGAACTACTGCCCTGTTGTTTTGGAGATAAGCAACTACTTGGACAATGTTAGGGAAATATCATGGTCATTTCCTATGTTATGGGAAAAGGGATCTGTTAAAAAATCACTTTAAAACTTGAGAGAAACCAGCACCCACTGTTGGATGCTCCTGAATACTGGTCTCCAGTGTGGAATTGACAATCATTACACATGACACAGAGCCTGCCTCTGAGAGTGGAATAACGGCTTGGACTTGGACACGCTCTCAAAATGAGATTCTGCCCGAGAGAACAGAAAGCAAATAGGGGAAACTGAGGGAGGTTTCAGATGAAAAGGTAGGGGAAGAGAGAGTGATGAGGGGAGAAGAAGCAGGGGAGGAAGGAGTGGTGGTTCCTGAGCACGGGCAGAGCACCACAGAGCTGCTCCGTACATGCAGGTGAAATCCTGGCGTGCTGTTGACTGATACACTACATTAACTCTAGCTTTCACCGTGAGACGGGGATTCGGAGGATTGATGGAATAGAGCAAAAAGAAGGGAAGCCTGACAGATTGGGTCAGGGGACGACAGAGAGTTACACAATCTAAATCTCAACCTTGTTTCATAAAGAATTATGGAAATCATTCCGGTTGATGGAGTTTCCTTTGTTGAAACCCCTTTTCAGTTCCACTTGTTTAAGTCAATAGACAGCAATAACCCATGTATTGCAAGGACAGGCGAAACCTGAAGTGACTCAGGGTCATACAGGCACTCTTAAAGTTTTAAGGTTGCAAAAAGCACTTGGGTGAGAGGGAATAGGATGGCAGCAATAACACAGTCATCTAGTCCTATTAGATGAGGATGAAGAGGCTTGGGACTGTGGGTTTGCACAGCGTGTCTTTGCGTTGGAGACTTAGGAGGAGGGGAAGAGCGAGATGACAGCACTGGGGGGATAAAGCTGTTGAGGTGATGGGTGATCATGGTGTTAATGGACCGGTACTGTCTCCCAGAGGAATGTTTCTCAAACAGATGGTTACCTGGGTGGGCAAGGTCGGTAGCAATTTTACTCGTCTTTTTTATCCGCTATGGCATCCTGAAGCCCCTTGATGGAGAGCAGCTGACGGCCAATGACCCTCTCAGCAGTGGCAAGTACACGGTAAGGCCTTGTCCTTCGAGCAGCAGGAGGCAGAAACCCTGTAAAACTTTGAAGGAGGCAACACAGATGGTGGTTGTGTAAAATCAGACCAGGACTCAGGATGATGATCTATAATTACGTGACCTAATTTCTGCACAGAATATCTCCCATCGACACACTGTTTTGCATACTACATTGCAAAGGTTCCCCAGACATTTGTTGCTTATTGTAATTTATTATTATATTATGTTGTACTTTTTCAATATTCATGTAATTTCTTTCTTGGGTTGCTTTTGTTCATTTGTGATTTCACTCTTTAATTGTTGGAAAAGTTACTTTTATAATTGTCAGAAGGGTATTCCCCTCAAGATTACTGATTACAGTACATGTCCTGAATTCTACCCTGGAATGTATCTGGTAACCATTATATAAGTAATTTTTTCATCATATTTGCTAAAACTGTCTCCATGCCCAGACAGCAGTACACGAGGCATGTAATCTGTGAAAAAAATTGCTCCATTGGTCCCACCTGCTGCTCCTACTGTGATTTGCATCCACCATGACCGAAACATAATGCAAGTCAGAGCCAGAGGAGCATCTGACATCTGTCAATCACAGTCATGATTAGCAAGAGCACACAGTAATGCTTTAAGTTCTTGATATACACCTGTAGCTCCCTGCAGCTGCATGAAGTCTTCCTTATTTGTGACTCTTCAGTATTTACTCACAGCCAATATAAAATGTATTTCTCACATCATCTTAAACTAAGTTACCTGCAAAGTCACAAGAGTTTATTGGAGTGAATGTGAATGACCTGATCAAACAGTCGGGGTTGTTTTTTAAGACCCTCACAGAGTGGAGCAAAGCAAATGCATTGGCCACGAAACTGGTGCTATAAGCCGGGATGGAGAAAGGATTGATGATGGCAAATAAAGCCTGAGCAACCCTTTAGTCAGTCAGCAGCCTGGCTGACAGGCAGACAAACAGGTACGAGCCGACAAAGAGCCCTATAATACAGCCACTAAAAATAGGCAGACCTGACATAAAACAAAGACAAAGTTTATAGAGACACTGGCTGATAAGTAAGCACATGTTCCTGAAAACTGGATAGGCATAAATTATTTTGGATTGTAAAACAAGAGCAGGAACAAGTCTGACATGCACACCAGCAAGCAGCCAAGTATTACGCTCTTTGGGTTCTCTACATTATTTAATTTCTTCTTGCTCTGTTGACAAAAGCTTTTTGATAGTGTTGATTTACAAAGCTGTCTGAGCACAGAGAGCGTAAATCAGATAGTGTAAATGTGTTCAAAATGTTTATGTAGCTTAGCCACCATTGATTTTAAATGGCAGCGGCTGTGCTATGGTAAAATATGGAGATTGAAGTCTGTTCAGACTGAAAGTATATATTGTCTACATTGTGTGTGTGTGTGTGTGTGTATGTATGTGTGTGTGTATGTTGTGGGAGATGTATGTATGTACAGGGAGAGAGAGACAGGGAGAGAGATATGCTGGTGTATATTGGCAGGAGGTAAATGATACTTTGCTGTCATTAGGATAGAATACTCTTTTACTAAGATGATAAGATTTTTTTGAATTATGATAGGAGACACACAATATATTGTGTAAAATACAATTCTGAAAGGTGGATACAGGAGCTGCAGAGCTTCTCTATTTGTTTTTTTTTATTGTTTTTGTATCATGAGACACATGACTTTTACTGTAACTCATTAGGAGACTGAGCACTGGCAATGATGGCAGTATTGCCACTGATAATATAAACAGTACTCAGGTTATTACAAGTAATTTCCCCTAATTAACAATAGTAATTAGATTTTAATGGTTTGATAACTCACCCAGCACCTAGACAGATTAGAGGAGTCTTGTTTGGCCATTAAAAATGCCATCTTGATGTCTCTGTTTGCTCTCAGATCTCTTATCAACACGTGTACTCAATAGGATAATACGGAAATGCCACATTGTCACCTGACGATCCTAAAGCATTGATACAGAAACCACATACACACAGACTTTTCGGGCACTCACATGGATTGTGTCCAGGAAAGAGACATGTGAATGTTATCCAGGTGTTTATACACAGGTACGTTTTATCTCAATAACTATATCTACCATATCTAATTCCTAGATGAAGCTGGAAGAGTGTGCATTGCATCCACTCCGTAGTTACCACAATATATATTGGGTACTGGCAATTCATGCATGAGTAGATGCTACGAGGATTTTATCCAGTGTGGTGGGAATGTGTGAATAGCTATAGAATAATGTGAATATCCAGAAAACCACAACATTTCTATGCAACTATGTGTGAAAGGGGAAAAAGTCTTTAAAATGAAAACTTAAACCCGGCTCATCTGCACGCATGCACAAATATGCACTTACAGACACAAAGGTCTGTTTGAAGCTGTAACAGATAAGGCGCCTAGATGTTGTCCTGTGAAGCTTTGTCTGCGATGCTGATATTTGTGCAGGGAAGGAAAGTGTGAAAGGAGAACTCTCAACTCACAGTCAACTCTCCACCACAAACTACAATGACTTAGCTGTCATGTTTCTCCTGGCCTTGACATATTGTTGTTGCTGTGAGACTGAAACGATTCCGTCTTAATCTGCTCAGTGTAGGAAATGATATCTGACACATGCACACACACACACGCACACACACACACACACACGCTCAGACTGCCCAACATGGCTCCTGCTGCCCTTGCAAAACCTTCTGAACTCAGCTCTTGTTAGAATCTGCAGGGTGTGTGCATGGGATTTCATTTGTCCTCTCCCTAAATGAATTTATCTCTGAATCAATGCTGTTTCATGCTGTCTCTCTTCTTAATACGCTGTTAAACCTCCAAAATTTGGCATTGATGCAATCACAGGATCGCCCCAGCCCTCTGGCCCTTAACAAGTCTAATCAATCCAGTTAATTGCTCAGCCCCGACACGGGCAATGACGACAGTGTCATCCGTTTTCCATATCAAATACATCATTAGGTAGTTGCTTTACATAACCACACATACACACACGCACAGAGACACACATCCTCCGACATCATTAGCAGTGGTCTCAACCAAAGTGCTTTAATCAGGATTACCTTGACCTGTGATGTAGCTCATTAAGAACAGGGGTCTAGGCTGCGAAAATCCCGACACCGGCATCCCGCTGCATTTATCCACCAAAAAATAACTCTTTATAGAAATAATTACAGTGGTTTGGTTCTATTATCATCATCTTAGCAGTGTCGTCAGTTGTTCTTTTAGTATTGCTGTGGGAGCAGAGGGTAAAGGATTCTGTAAAATCTGTTGCCGCTCTAGCAGCGCAGAACGCATTCATCACGCCAACAACAAGGCACCAAGTTCAAGGGATAAAGGCCAACTTCACTACTTTGATCAATATTACAGTGAGAATCGGTGACAAACACAGATGCAAATACACTGTTTCCTGTGTAAAATAAATCACACAAACAAAAAACTGTATTTCCCTCATTATCGTAACTCTCACCTAAACTTTCATCTTGGTGCAGTATACGGATGTGGTCATAATCTCTATCAGAGGACCAAAGTATCAACATCAATACACCAAACAGGGAAAAACATGCCTCTCACTTCTGATGAGTCATTGCCACATGTTTTTGTTTTTGTCTGCGTCTTTGCTTGTGTAAGACGGGGTAAGTCTATAGAGTGCTTTGTCTATTCAAGTCTTCAGAGAGAGGAAGGCGTTCAGTACTGACAGCTGTACAATTCTGGAAACAAAAGCCTCAGCTCAGGGAAAAACAAAGGATAAAAGTGCAAGGAATCACTGGCAGTAAGATTCATTTATTGAGCTGAGAATATGGCACAATGTGGTGTCCAGATCTGTAAGCTCATCGTTGTGTATGCACATGATGACATTATGATAAAACTTCCTCTGGACTCAGAGGGAAACCAAGCCAGTGTCTCACCCCTTAATCTCTCTTTGCCTAGATATCCGTGGCATTGAGGATTTCCTGGACCGGACCTCACAGCAGGGAATGGACGTGTCCCTTCAGAAGGTGGAATCTAACATCAACATGATGATCACCAGTCTGTTCAGAACCATGCGCGTGGAAGAGCTGCATCGCTACCGGGACACGCTGCGCAGAGCTGTGCTGTTCATGAGCCCCGCGACTGCCAAGGCTTTTATCACAGAGGTAAGGAGGACACTTTCCAGTCCCACATTTTTGTCTGTCGTTAGCTACACCCCTTTTCCACTATGCAGTTCCAGCACAGTACAGCCTTTTTTGTTTTTGGTTAGGGATCGTACCTGGTCTCATTTATTTATTTATTTATTTATTTATGTATGTATGTATGTATGTATTTTGTGCCTGCTTGGTCAAGATTTCAAGCAAATTAATTGGCCCTGAAATGTATCATCAACAGATCTGACAACTGTTTGGTTAGAGTGTTGTCATGAGTGTCTAAAAACCTGGTATTTAAAAATACAAACAAAGCTATTTGTTTCTCACGGGTTGCCATGACTTCTGCAACCAGACAATGGGATGTGGAAGAAGTGCAGACTTTCCTAACATCACTTTGACTCCCTCCATTGTTTATGTGTTTATGTCACGTATGAAAAAACTTCATGGCAGTTTTGTATCATTGTGATATGGCGACTTCATCAACAATGCAGAGGTACTAAAGGTAATAATAGAGAGTTTAGCTAAACCGTGCTGGAACTGTTATGGAAAGGGTGTTTGTGTTTTCCTGAAATAGAATCAGGATAAGAATTTTCAAAATAGTGACCCATTGGCATCTTGATTGGAAAAAAAAACTGGGATAATCTGAAAAGTGTATGTTAGCTCTGTTCCCACTTGAGATGTGGTCAAAGGCTGGTTCAGACTTCATCTAGGTTTAAAAACTGTATCACATGGAATAAAATCACACACTTCTAGCAGTTTTCCACAGATCAAACACATCACCACAATATTCTTGGCAATATTTGACAGTTGTACTTTAGTTAAATGCATTTAGATGGGTACTTTTTGCTTGTGGCCACACATATGCAGTATTAATCATGTTACAATGCTCATTTCTGTTTCCACCAATCAGTCAGATCAGTAGCAACAGCTTCCTCTCTCTCAACTTTTTATGATGCTGTGAATCTGGGATACTCTCAAAAGGGAATCAGAAAATCTTTCTTGTTTTGGGTTTAGACACAAGATTTTTTTGCACAACTTGCCACGAGTAAAACGGTGGACATACTGTATTCATACAAACGTGTTTCAAAGACCTTCCTGCTCCCTACCCCCTGCTATCGTGGTCTTTATCTTTGCTGAAGAAGACAATTAGGGGAGTTCCTCTGGCTCCTATACATAAATGATATGGAGGTCATGGTTGAAAGCAATAGGCTCTCGCATTAGTTATGAATTCATAATTTGACGTGGTAGGATGGGGCTTAATCCCATGTGTCATGTTCTCATCTCAGTTTAATTAAAAGTGACCTCGGAAAGAGCAATCACAATCTAATTTGGTTGGAGGCGTGACAGGGAGGGGGTGAAAGATGGGGTGTTATTGTGTGTCTGTGAGGAGCGTGACAATGAGTCTCAAGGTTTTGCACACTTGCAACATGCTACTGGAGCCTTTAAAGTTTTTTTTTTCTTTTTTTTTTCTTTCGTAAATACAGAGATGAGACTCAAAACAAATTTGAGCCTTTTTATTCATCAAGTAGTTTGAACTGACAGCTTCAGGTCAACAGCCTATTTGACCTGCAAAGTCACCCAATTCATGGAAGCAATCTGAGGACGTAAACAAGATTAACTGTAGTAATTGAATTTAAAACACTTATATAGTGTTCACACCTACTTGCCCTCCCTTTGACAGGTGAGCACACGATCAGCAGCTGTTCTTAGTGGTAAATAGAAAATTATTTAACCTCTAACAAAAAAGCACCTAAAAGCTACTGAATCAGTATTCACATAATTTGGAGTGCAAAATGCAGCATGGCAATAAGTAATTGGGAATAAGGTTATGACGTTATTATTAAAATCTTTTCACTAACTCCAAAGGAATATGTCCCTGAATGTATGTTCATGCAGTGTTATTTTTGATTCTGTGACATGTTTATATATGCTCATGACATTTGTCAAATCCACTTTTATGGGGTTATTCACAATTACAGTTTCCTATAACTTCATTCCACAAGGTAGGGGTAGGATTGCGTATCTGATTTGCGTCTCTTGCCACATGGTTTACCTCGCTCACCTCCCCAAACACCTGAGGTGGCAGTCATTTTAACAGAAAATAAGGCTACTGAAAAAATAAAGAACAAGAGTTGAAAAGGACTAAATATATTTGGAAATGGATGATTGAATGCATCCTTATCATTACCCATCCTTTCGCTCTGTGAGATCTGATCTACTACAATAGGTGCGGAAAATTGCTTTAACTGTTACGCAATATGGAAGTGTCGCCCTCCATTTTAGTGTGTGAGCGGAGCCCAAATGAGTTTTGCAGAGTTTCCCTCTCTCTCCTTTGGGAGGGTTGACAAAGCAGTCATTTAATCTAATTTAGTCAGACATCAAGTGGAGAGGGGTTTCTGAGATGAAGTGTCAGGACATGGTAAAGATTGGTGGATAAGATTAATGATCACATCTATCTCTCTATCTCTGTCTTTCTCTCTCTCTCTCTCTCTCACCCCCTCTCTTTCTTTCTATCTCTTTCTCTCTATCACTCTATTTCCTCAACAAGTTCGAGCCAGAGACAGATGCAAAGACTGAAAGAGAGACGTTGGCTAGCACAGAGATATAGAAATGGTGCAATATCACTGGGACCTGTTTTTTTTTTCCTTCAGCAGAATTATTTGTGCTCTCATTTGTCACATAGTGCATCTCCCATCAAAATGCATTAGGCCATGATTTTGGATCTGAAAGTAGAAGCTTTTCTAGGTTTATGAGACTTGATGGAAGGAGAGAGGAGAAAGTTCTACTTTCTGTCGAGGGTAGAACTGGCTGGAGGGTGTGGAACCCGTCCAGCAAACCTGTAACCTTTCCTTAAATAGTTTTCATTTTCCAAATGGCTGTGAAATTTCACACAGTAGAAATTTCAAACCAAAAGACACTGGACTCAGAGAAATGTCACATATATATGAATCTCATGCCAACATACGATGTGCACGTTGCTATACAATTTTTTTTTTTGCCAGCATCAGAATGGTAGGACAATGTAAACCCTGTTAAGCTGTATGAATACTCAACTAGATTTGATTTTTAAACTAGTACAGTATTTTTACTTTGAAACATTCTTACTTGAGCATGTAGTGAAAGTTGCATTAGAAAAGGCCAGACAATTTATTTAAAAAAAAGTTAAAACTGATTATGTTACATAGGACGACAATGATCAGAATCAGAAGAACTCCATGCTATGTTTTAAAGCTCGTGTGCCAAATGTCAGGACTCGTTTTCCTTTCTGCATTGATCATCAAAGTGATTTATGCCAGTCGACAGCTGCATGGATCAACCACACATGTAAAACTCTAAATGCGAGGGTGTTTTTGTGCCAAACTGTAACGACACATCATGAGCACGTGGGTTCATCTCTTCCTAACTGTGACTTCATTAAGAGTCTCCACCCATGCTTTTCTGTGATTTGTGACTTTAATATCCCTGTTGAGATGTCAGCCCAGCGAGAGATATAGTTCAACATCTGCTGCATTCTGCAGAGTGTCTTGCTGCATGCATATATCTATACATTTCACTACACAAGTGCGCAGATACACTCTTAGAGCCCACATGTTCGTTCGATTTTATGCATTATTTAACATTTTCTGCTCTGTCGCCTTTTTGGGCTTGTACATGTGGGTAAGTGTACCAGCCTCTGCCAGTGAGGCTCCTTGCCAGTTCCTACATCTCCCCAATCCACCCACTGCATGTCGACAGCAGAGCAAAGCAGGTTTCTCGCCCTGGGACCATTGTGTTATTAAAAATATTGCTTGTCATGTGTTATGAATGGTTTCCATGGAGTCACTCATCTCATAGACACCTTGTAACACAATGGATTTAAGAAAATGAAAATCATTCCAATTGTTTCCATCTGGTTTTCTCATGCTTCAGATATGCCTGTGATTATTGAAACACAAAGCAGAAAAGGAAAAAAAAAAACCTTGCAAAATCCTGTAACATCAGTTTAAGGCTGTCATAGCCATATTCTTATCATGAATCATGCATAAAACCTACACGCTGAGCCTGTGATCATGCTGTAAAAGGAACACATGGTACCAGATGCACTCCTCAACACTGTAGTGGAATCCAGGCTGTTAGCTGAATGTTTTCTGCATACTTACTGTCTATAAACCTGCTGTTTGAGCACACTGCTGCCTGTGTAACGTGCCGAACAAAAAGCTTAAACTGAAGCAAACCAGACATATTTATTTTCTTTAACTTTAACTAAAAAAAAGAAAAAAATACATGTTCTGTCGGTTTGTACTTTTTTTCTTGTCACTGACGTAGCGTGGAGTGATCAGTGACCAGATATTGCAGTCATATTCACAAATTAGACAATATAGGCTTGAGTGTGAATTCACTCAAACATTTCTTATTTCCCCACCCTCATAAACACACATGCACACACACAGAAAGGGAAACTTCACATTAGATATGCAAAGAGGCGAAAAATATGAATTTTGCCATTTGATCTCCAGGCGTTAAAATTTTGAGAACGTTGCCATTTTGGGACTGTTTTCTCTTTAAGTGACATTTCTCACTTGAAGGACCATCAAACGGGTTGGAGATTATTTCAGAGATGACAGATGTCACAAATGAAACATGAAGGAAAATATTCTGTATAAGCCATGTTGAATAATGTATTCACTGAATATTGGTGCATTCACTGCAAAAGTTTTTGCCTAATTAAAGCTCTCTACACTGTCCACTGTTGTGACGGAAAGAACCAGCAAGTGTTCACTTATAGAGCTGATATTAATGTTTGGCCAGAGACTGGTGAGTATTACGTAATGTATGTGTAAATTATATAGTGACTTTGTCAGCAAAATATGAGTCAGGAGAAATGTGTCTCCCATTTTGCACATAATGTGAAAACACCAGCACGTACACGTTAATACATCACACTGTCGGCATTTCCCTGCCTGGGCTCACTCATTTGATGAATTGTAATCCCAACCTGGCACAGCCTTCTACTTATTTATGTATTTTTGATCATACTTCCAGGTCTCCTTAATTCTTCTTTTGCTGACAGTTCCCGAAATTCAGACAGAAATAAAGGCCTAGTGATCTATGATCCCCTCCTACCGTGTCTGGAATAGCCTGAAGAAAAGGCATTTGGAAGACAAGGATCTTGGAAGTTCATTTTGCTCTGTGGGTGGAATTGTGTTGTTACAGTCTGGGTGGGTGGCTCTGCTGGGAGCTGCATTTTGAAACAAGGTTGTTGATCTGTTGTCATAGCTTCAGGACTGTACTTTATACTCTTTGTCTCTCTCTCTATGTTCTGTTATTATTCCCATTTTACTGTGTACATGACTCATAGACTGATTGTAGTGCAGTGGTTGTCAAGTCTTTGGACTTCTGGGAAGAGTAGCAGAAACACTGAAGTTCAATGTGATTACAAAACATACTGTACGGGGATATTGGCCAACATAGAGAGATTCAATTTTTGTGAGCAAATTGTGTTGGCCTTAAAAGAGGTCAAGCAGTCACAGATGTAATAGATGTATGTATTAAATATCAGCTCTCCTAAATGCAATAAATATTTCATACCTAAATGGCTGATGTGTGGGTCTCTAGATGGCAACATGTTCATTAGCAACAGCAGCAGACAATTATGACATGCTATGCTTTTCACACACCACACACATACCATTAGATTTTGTAGTTGTCTATGCACAATAAAATATCCATGTGCAATATATGCGTAGTTTTCAAGAACAACCTAGGACATATACAACATAGGGATCATGTGACTACTGAGAGTCAAAAGGCCTTTGAGGACAGGGAGGTTTCAGCTGTGGAAACCAGTTAATTTAGTTTGATTACACACCTATCAAATTGGTATGCTATAGCAAATCTTATTGTTAATTATTCAAGTTTATGCCTAATTGTGGTGCCAAAAGGCAGAGTTGTTTACTGCAGTTTTGCTGCATGTTGATTTCAGTGAAGGCATCATATTAGGCAGGGAAACAAAGAGTCTGTCATCTTAAATAAATGATCACCACCACACATCTAATCTACACTCATTTTTTTTATTAATCATGGTATTCAGTTATCTACAATATCTCACAGAATACCAGCGAAGTGATGGGAATTGGCTGGTGACCAAAGCATAAGGAATTCATGTGACAATCAGGAGATTTAGACATTACACATATCATCCTCAATCTAAAGCATGGAAGAATATTCATAATCCAGTTGCAGCTTTGCCCCGAAGTATTCTGAAAAGCACCACTTTAATATATTACGTTTCATGTGGCTAATCTGTCTTGTACGGGCAGATTTTCTTAGTCATGGTTGCAATTTTGGAACAGATCTGATCACCTTTTAAAATACAGTTTTATTCGTTCAGTCATCCCTGGGGTGCCCGGATTAGTCTGCTTCTACTGCTAATAGAACCTTAAATCAGATGTTGTGATTCTTCCCAGCTCCAATGCCATTGATGAATATGTATTTCCGTATCAACACTGCGCATGTATTCTGCATAATTTATGATGATTCACCTTTGATTCACTTTGGTCCCAATGGCTATGAAATATAGGTTGTGAAAGACGATGTGGCATAATTATTAGATTATGGCAACATATAAAAGATATGCTTTGAGCTTGCAGTTGAGGATATAAGATACTAATTGATCTAATTATATCACCTAATCTATCATTTTCTGTCAGTTTGCACCATCTCTTTAATGGTTGGGATTGACTCAGAGTGATCAATAATGCCACTATTCTTATGTTAAAAAATGACTAGTTTTGGACAATCTGGCTCAGTGTAAGTATATTTAGTAAAGTAGTATGTAAGGAAAGGGGAGGAATTCAACCACTGATCCGTATGACACTGCTTCAGTCTGTGTTCAGTACGCTCCTTTCTTTGACTTCTATCCCTCCTCTTTCACTTCTGCTTACTGACACATGAAGGCGAACATTTACTTTCCTTTTTTTCAGCCATCCGGAGGCAACTTCCACCAATCTGACGTTAACCACTTAGCTATAGAGGACAGTGGGTTGGCCGGGCATTGTCAGAAAAAAAAAATTGAAGGGTAGAAAATGACAGTGATTTACACGATGATTTGTGGGTCGTTTGATTGAATTCCTTGAGATTTCCCTCATCTCGGGGTTATGCTCAAAGAGTGTGCGTCATTCCCGTGACATCTCTGCTTTGCAATAAAGCATGAGGAGCTAGTGTTGACAATCATGAGAGAGATGTGTAGGAGAGGGTGTAAAGAGCGGAGGCAGGAAGGAAGACTTCAGAAAGTTTTTCCTCAAAAAGCGAATCTATGAAAGTGCAGCAGGAAGATAGAAAAAGAAGCTGACGGAACAATTAAGGTACAAAAAAATGACACGGAGAGGGACTCAAGGATGGAGTAGGGATTAACAAAGATTAAAGTGCCTTCAAATACAGTGCATTTAAGTTGATCAATGTGGTGACTTGACACATTTTACAAAACTTCAGAATCTAATGGACTTCCTATCAGCTGCGGTACTGATTGTACCCAGCTTTTTAGTTAATCTCCAATTAAAACTCAAACGTATGGCATAATGACTTTGAGAATTTGTATTTGTTCCTTGACAGAGGTCAACCTGAAAGTGATTGAGGGTAGTAAGGTGGCAAAGAGGGACAGATAAAGAGACATTAATGGATGATCTAAAGGGTGAAGAATGAGCATGTGCCAAGGAAATGAATAGTTAAAGTATAGATATATGGTAATTCGCAAACCACAGGACACCCTTAGAAGAATCATTGAAAGGGTGCAGATTCATGAACACACACACGCATAAACACACACAAACACTCACACACACACACACACACACACACACACACATTTGGCTCTACTGCTCCACATGACAGCATCAACAACAAACATTTCCCCATGTGTGAATCAATCAGCTGTTACACCACACCGAAAGTGTACTCATGTTTGTGTGTGTATGGGACATCGACATATATCCGTAGCCAGTCACCCGCACAGTTTCACTGAAATGAAAATCACTCCATACAGGACAGTGACCTGACCGTCACAGACAACTGATGTTCACTGACTTGTTCAGGAAAACCTTGTGTTGCAAAGTCGTTTATGTTGTACATTAAGAACCCGGCGTTAGCTGACTGTGACCAAACAAACCTAATGAAGCGATCCAAAAGGTAAAGGTTACTCTGTGCCTTTTGTTATAGGCTCTACTAATGGGCCACATGCTGTACTGGTGAGGCTGTGTCATCACACATGCACCAATACAATAAGAGGGAAGGGGTGGGGGGGGCAACATTCTCCACCATCCACTTTTTGGTGCAGTTAAAAGGGCACTTCAAGGGCTGGGCTGTAGTTCTCTCCTTGAACTTTATCACCACACAGAGATGGCATTATGTCCTTATCTCAACAAACAAGGTGTGGGTGTGTATGCGTGCCTGTGTTTGTGTGTGTGTGTGTGTGTGTGTGTGTGTGTGTGTGTGTGTGTGTTTCCGTAATGGGAGGTTTGTGCACGTGAGGTGTGTGATGACATTAAGGTTTTATCTGCACATGGTGCTGGGAGCACAATGATTATAGAGCATTACTCTTATAGGACTGAAAGGTTGCCTGCTTCTGTGTGTGTATCCACCTGTGTATGTGTGTGATTTTGTGTGGGTGTGTGAGTTTGTGTGTGTGTGTGCGCGCAGGAGCACCAAAGGTTAGCGCTATTGACTGCCGCTAGCACAGCCACTAATGGGGATGCCAGTAAGTACTTTGGAGATGATACGGATTTGTGCGGGCACGTGTGTGTGTGTGTGTGTGTGTGTGTGAGTGAGTGAGTGAGTGAGAGAGAGAGAAAGAGGGAGCGCTTATCATCTCACTTTTTTCCACTTTGCCAATGTGCTTATCTGTTGTCTCTCTCCCTGTCTCTCATGCTCTGCATGGACTCTGTGCCCTACAAGCATACTTTACCTCCCCACTCGTCCCCATCATGTTTCAATCTCTATTAGTTTATCTTTCCTTCATCAGTTTATCTCCTTTACCCTCACACACACAAAAGTACATGTTTACACACTTTTGCGTGTTCCACATGTGTGGGTCTCGGTACAGGACACAAATCATAATAGCAAATGATGGCTACCACCCACAAAGACAACAACACCTCTGCATGAGACGGATGTGGTGTTTCAGAGGAACAATGGAAACAGTGGGATGAACAAGTAAAATGCCATCCTTCCATCCTCCCTCTCGTCACGACACTTCCACTACTTGATTATGGAACACGTTTTGGGCTGTTGCATCCTCTGGTAATTCCTGTGCTGGGTTCTTAATGGGATTTCACCATTGAGGATGTGGTAGATGTGAAATTGGATTTGTCTTGTGTGAAAGAGAGGGAGATGAGGAAGGGAAAGACGAGTGATGGAGAGAGATAAAGTGCAGTGGGATGGACAAACTGGAGGATATTTTTGAATGGAGGACTCTGGATAAGAAGAGAAGAGTTGAGAGACTGTAATGGCACTGACTTACTGACAGCAAGCTGTAAAACAGAAGATTTTCTCCAAAAGAATTTGATTTTATATAATTTCAAACAACATAGCTTTCAATAGAAACATCTAACATATCCATGTTTTTCCTTTGATCACAAAAAAATCCTAATGACTACATGCTGTAGTTCATAGATGATGATGGAAATTTCTTTAGCTACAGTAATTTGCTGACCTCAAACAAAAGTGTAACTTCTAAACAAAGCACACATAAACACAGACCTGCAATGTTGTATCCTTTTATAAAGGCTGCAAATTACACAGTCAAGCCAGCAGTGCTACAGAGCTACAGTGCCAAAGCCCATTGTAGGCAGGATTTCTGAAAGGATGATGTGGACACTGTGTGACTTCTACACCGGAGACTGCTGGTCTTCTCAATTTAAGTTCCCGCACCAACAGTCAGTTTTGATTTCTGTGGAACCGTGACAGAAATCTTCCCATAAACACTTTTCATGTTTGGTTTTATTTTTGAACATGGTATTTTTCATGGTCCATTTCAGGCATCATACAGAAGAATCCCACTGAAGGTTGCTGACTGCAGCTCAAGCTGAAGTCTGTGGCATGATGAAAATTGACAACTCCCTGCTCTGCTGTGTCAAGAACCAGACAGACAGACACACACGCGCACACACTCACACATACACACACACACACACACACACACACACACACACACACACACACACACACACACACACACACACATTCCAATTTTCAAACCCTGTGACCCATGGAGACCTTATGCTGTGAGAGTGTTCAAGTATGGTTTTATCTGCAATATGGAGCCTTTGCCGCAGAGAAGATGAGCATGTATGCGTGTTGCTGATTTGTGGAAAAGTCAGACATTCATTTTGTCTATCAATAGGTCGATTCTTCACACTTCAGAACTGATGATGAAGATCAAATATGGGTCTAATTTTCTATTTCTATTAATATTTCAGTTAAAATTATTTAACATGGTATTTTTTGGTGTTGCTTTGATGAAACTGTGCATTTGGCTCATCTGTCACATTTGTCACATCTTTCCCCTTTTTTCCTCAACCGTGCACAAACACACAACACATTTTAGAGTTTGGCCTCACGCAGAGTGTCATGTTATCTCCCTCCATTTCATCTCTCTAATAGGGTCAGGTTCAGGGTCAGATAGGCTCCCTGAAACAGGGCCCAGCAGGAAATGAAGGAATAATATAATTTGGTAATTGAGTAGACGGGCGATAGAATCGGTCTTTAGGGTCAGTTGATCTATTATCTCAGCTCTGCTTTGATTTTGGGCCACAGCGCCCCATGGCTTCGATTATGCAGAAGGCATTTTGTGTCTGCTTTGGGTTTAATAACTTATTTATGAGGTCTCCCACTAGCTCTCAGCAAGGAGTACGTGTCCTCCTTTGTGAATAAGTGTAATTAAAATTACGGATGACATCTTTTAGTTTGCCTCAGTAGGTATGCTGTATATTCAAGTTAGAATTGTTTGGATTCTTATGACAAGGTCATTTTTGGGTAAAGGCTAAGAGCGAAAGTTTTCTTGAGTGAAACTTTGGCAAAACAGCATCGCCAAAATTTCAGGACATTAACTTTTAAATGCCTTTAGTTAATTAGATTGGTTCAGTATTGGTTTGCTGTTTATGCCCCAGAGCACACTCGCTTCAACACCTTTAAAGGCTCATTGTTTTCAATCAAAATGATTATTTTCACACAAAATGCAGTAGTTACGTGCTCTCCTGCACTAAGTGGAGGGGATAGGATAACTGTTGTAATTAAAGGAGCATTATAAGAATACTGAGAGAGAGAAAGAGAGAGAGCGAGAGAGGATGTGTTCCTTTTTAATCACACAATGTGTGAAAAATCTTCCACCTTTGTTTTAAAAAGACGTCATAAAATATTTAAAATATTCAATATTGTTCAACGTTCTGTCAATCAGCAGAAACAACGGTAGCTTGTCATTGCCCGAGGTGGTATTTTAATGGCTATTTAAAGTCTCTCTGTCATGATGCAATATGTCTCCACTCTTTCTTAAATGTTAAGCAGTCTACATTCCTTTAAAATAAAAAACGGAAAGGTTAATTTGCTGCAAAATGGCTACTTAACATCCCAGCCAAGCAAAAGTGATGCTGCGTAGGCTATTAACTCAGATCAAAGCACCGAGGGCACGTCTCAGAAATATCTAAACCATCTCCACAATGGAACAATATCTATGGGTCAGTTAATTTTAGATTAATTTAATTAAATAGGAAATTAGTCACTCAATTTCACAGCTGAGAACATTCCCTCACACTATATCTAAGGCTATTCTAAATGGTTTATAGCATTAGGATGGCTAATGGCACTGTAATGTAAAGCTTCTTATTATCATCTAAACCCATGATAAAATAAAAAAAAAATCTTTGAATTAGAATCATTTAGAATGATAGAATCTGCCAGGCTACAGTTACCATCCCGAGTTACCTGTAAAACATGTGTGCACGGTGAGGTCAGCTCCTCTGGCTGACAACTTTGGCATATGCTTCGACCCCTGGGGCCCGGATCAGATGTGCAATTGAGGGCCCTAACAGCTGGTTCACTGCACCATATACAGCTGGTTATTTCCTTCAGTGCTCCCTCACTCACACACACGCACACACACACACACACACACACACACACACACACACAAGCATCTGCCTGTGAACTAACGTGACCTCTCCCTCTCTCCTCCCACCGGTGATTGCTCAGACTCGTGTTGTGGGCTTGTTACGTCAGCGGCGCTTCCGTCGCTGGAGAGACATAACTTGAAGTGACCCCGTTTGCAAAAAAAATGCTAATACTCTTGGGTCAACATTGGCTGAATTTTCAGCAATGCTCATGGCATATTTTCAGAGAAATCATAATTTATGCATTCGCAAGAGAAATAGTTTGAAATTATGAGCCGCACAGAAACAAATTAGCTAAAATTAGTTGACACAAGTTACCATTTGACCTTGCAGGGTTGTCAACAGCAGACTTCATCATCCTCGTGCAGTATAGGAGATAACCATGCAAACATTGAACTGTGTGGTGATACACTCCTTTCATTATGTGTGTCTGAAGGCTTTCTTTTTCAATTCTACTTCAAATCTATCACCATTTCTTGTGACATTTCTCTCTAATAAATAGGAGCTTTAAATCAAAAGTTTCTCACCAGCAAAAGAGGCAGAAAGAGGCTGCCTTTATCAAGTCCCTGATCGTGGTTTGTCCAGTTAAAATGTTTACATGGACGTGTCTGATAAAATCCTTTGTATATATGTGTGGTGCAATGTGCAGGATTATGCCACTGACACAGAGTGCATGGTTTTCTTTCCTGGGCTGGCATACATTGTGCACTTTTCTGTATGATTGACACTTGTGAGGATAAAGCGATATCTGGTGTCGTGAGCAGTTGACCCATGGTGTGTGTTTCATATAGTGCGGGCAGAGCAAGGGGCGGAGGGGCTGCTGACAGATGGATGGTCGGACTCATTCCAGATGGATGAGAAGAGGTGGGGGGAATCATTTTATATTGGGTCAAAGATTAGTCAACCTGGAGAAGCCGAGCCAGCGCCCAGGAGCTCCTCGACACCTTGGTCAGCACACACACATCAACGCACACATTCTTTCTCATTCTTCCTTCCACCGCAGACACACAAGCATGCACACAAATGTACACACACATGTACAGGTTCCCCATCCAGAGATGCATCCATCTCCATCTGTCTCACTCCCTTTCACACACACATACGTGCTCACACCTTTCAGTCTCTTGCCAAAGGCAATTTCAGTTGGTACAGGGCTTCTGGTATTTTAGGGCGCGGGTTAAACTTCAAATACACCCGTGTTGTGCTCTCCACTGCCCTGTTTTACTCTGCACTGACACGACCTATCAACCACTGGGCCCCAGAGCTAATGCCAGCTGTTTTTTGGTGCCGCAGTCGTCATAAAGATGCTTTAGAGGTCAATAAAAGCCTGTAATGTAAAGATGATTGTCTACTCTTTTGGCTCATATTCCTTTTTTTCTTTTTTTTCTTCCTCTGGAATTTATATTGATATGGCATCAAGACGAGTAAACAACATAACTTGGAATAAGTGGACCGCTCTTGGATGCATAAAATATCTTAAGTGTACAGAGACTCATTAAACATTTTACTGTTGTAACCCCAATGGCTTTTTGTGAAGTAGAGGCACAGAATATTGATAACGTAGGTCTCAAAGACTAAAGCGGTTGTTAGGGTGATATGTCTACAACTTATGAATTCATTGCATGAAAAGTCATTTTCAAATGCAATGTTTATCATATTTAGTGAACATAAATGTGTTTAGTAAAAAGTCAAAGCCAATTAAATGTTTGTTTTCATGTCACCCAGGCAATGATGTTTGCTGTTAAATATTATTTTCTTTATCTTCTCTTTTTAGTGTCCATCTTCATGGGATATTTTGCAAGTCTGATTCGAAGAAAGTTTGGACACTGTGAACAAAGTACTTATCTTTTTTTAGGCACAGTTCAAAGACATTATATTTCACACTTTACCTCATCAGCTTCATCAATTATCTATGCTTATTGGGAATGTGATGCCCGCTGTAAACAGAATCAACAACAGACTGGGGACGTTGTGGGAAAACATGTAGTTAGTGGTTTTCACAGTTTCGCAGGTTTAGCAGTAACAGGTGAGACGATCATGATTTGTATGAAAGGAAGATCCCATCTTGTCACACATGCACACACACACACACACACAAGGCAGAGAGTACAGAAACATTTTGTGAAATCTGGAGTGACTCCTGTTTTCCTGTTTTTGACTAATTTTCATCCTTTTCATCCTTTTCAGTCTATAGACTGAATCTTTGGAAAAAAATTAACCATATAAATACTTTCCGTGTAAGATAGGCAACCAAAATGGTATGGCTTTACAGGAAAAGCGCAAGATTGTGACCTGAATCTATATTGGTATATTAGCCTTTCCCACTGTAATTGTTCAGGTTACTGTGAATTGTGGGGTGCATACTAAATGTGTGACATGGAAAAAAATCCTACTGGAAAAATCGCTTAGTAAATCAATTAAAGATACACAAACATGCACACATGCACATGAGCCCAGCCATGTACACACACATGCACAACTGTTTACCTTAAATCTATCAAGACAGCTTATTCTATTTGTTCCAGCCATTGATCTGTCCATATCTAAATGTCAGGTTGCATATCGTCATATTTGCTGGGGCTGGCTCTGGTGTGTATGTGTGCCACTGTGTGCATGTGTGTGTTGTACATTCTCTCTGTGGATTTGGCTGCGCTCGGATCTGTGGTCTGATCAATAAACTGAAAGGCCGACACTCACACACATACCGACAGTCTTGTGGGCTCCTCTGCACAGGGTTCAAGGATGATAGATGTCTGGCATGTTGGCCCTGTTACCCTTTGCCATCGCGGCATATGCTATCAAAGGCTTTCGCTGTTCTTGCATTATATTGTATGTCAGAGAGAGGAGACGGGGGAGAGCAATAGACAAACTTATGGTGGGTGAGAAAAGTCTGCTGAAAGGACAAAAAAAGGGAATGACTGTTGCTCTTTTTCCCTCCCTTGTTTTCATCAAAAAGTGAGTGATTGATCAATAATGCCGATGGTGTGTTTGGTGGGTTGGTGAGCAGGGCGAGACCTTGTCAAGATGAGCTTTGGTGGCTTTTGTTGAGTGTGACAGCTCTCTGTTGGGGCTGGTGTCGGTATGCATGCGGGTAGGTGGGTGGGAGGTGGTGGAAGGGGGAGATCGAGAGAGAGAGCGAGATTGAAGTGTCCTCGTCAAACGGGGTACGCAAAGAGACAATGTTCTTGAGCAATTACAAAAAAAAAGTCCTTTCACATCCGCACACACTGACAGACACAATCTGCATTCTTCAGCATCTCCCCGCTCCACAGTCTCTGCAGCGCACACGCTCATCGACTATAGACTCTGTAGATCATTGGTGTGTGACCGCAGCAGCATCAGACTAATTAAACAGACAATAATGGCTGTGATTTAAAGTCGTTAGTTGTTGGGAGGAATCTCACAGCCCTGCGAAAGCCCTCCGACTCATGTCATGGTACGGTCCAGCGCATCCAATCCGGTGATGTGCGGTGAGGTTAGTGGCTGGTGAGGGAGTTTGCGTGGGATTGCGCAATATGATATGAGACTCAACTCGCTGCTGCCTCACTCGCTTCCACTCCACCGCAATTGAGCAGAATATTTGCAAATTCTGCAATTTTTATGTAACAGTAATTGAAATTATTGGAAATTGAAATTATTGAAATTACAGTTAAAGATCAGCAGAAAAATATTAATGTTTAATGCTACAATAAAATTATTGTATCATTATCTGTAATTTACATCTCTTGATGACATGCACGTCCCTTGTCCAAACCAAAATTCGATATGTTCCTGTGGTTTCTCGGGAGTGCAATCAAATAGGTGATTATGGGTGCTCACAGTAGAGGTTTGTGAGGAGTGAAAGAAACACAGAAATGTTCTGGTGTGTAGCTACGGCAAGCTACCGCCACCATTACGTAGAGATCTTTCTGTTTTATTCTGAAATAAAACTCAATTTGTTTTTGTTTAATTTAGACAGGTTTGATCTGCTCTTGCCATCTACTTAATATTTTTAATGGGAAAAAAAACTTTTATCAGCACACTTTATTGATGTTTCTATCTATTTATTAATCATGTGCCATTTATTGAACTCAATTACTGAACACTTTCATCAACAAGTGTGCCTTCAGACTGTTTGCCTCTAATGCGGTAGGTTCATTTTATCAGATTCATTACTCACTTAAGAATCCCTGATGTGTTAGACTTTTCTTTGATTGTCACTCTGTTCCCAAGATGAGAGGAGCAGTGCCACCTGCACAGCCAGAAGATTTCGTACTTATTGAGTGTGAGCCAGTAGTATCTGGTCAGGATGTCCTCTGCTCGTGATGGCTGCTTCACTCACAGCTGTTATATCCCAGACATGCAGCCAAATCCTTGTTGACTGAGTGTAGGCATTGATGCCTCTACATGACTGTTTCATCTGCTTCATCTATTTTCGATGAATATAATATATGAAATGCATGTGTTTATGGTGCGAGAGCCATGTGTGTTTGTTTACTCGTACAACAGCGCAATAGAAAACAGGAACAAGATATGAGATTAGCAGTCATAGCGTGCAGGGACTGCACGCTACTGGACTGGCTGCTTGTGCGCATGTGGGTGTGTATTTGTATTGTTCACACACCATCAGCCGACACTCTGCCAAGTATGGAAATCCTCAGAGCAAAGCTGTGTCACAACGCGCTGCCTTCCACTCGACACATCACATCTTTTTAACACACAAACAGGCACACGCGTGCATACTTGATATCAAGACACGCACAATCAGACATGCATGAGGCACACTGTGGGACACAAGTGAGTGAGGCAAGTGACATTAAGCCTAAATGGCAGCACTGACATCCAGCAGTTATGATGTATCAGAGAGAAAATGCCGCAGTTAGCATGCACTAAATGCTCAATTCATAAACAGCTACGACAGAGTGGTGGGGGGGTGGGGGGGTGGGGGGTGGAAGAGATGGACTGAATGAAAATGAAGTGACAGGGTGAGAGTAAAAACTTCTTTCCCTATTTTGTGCAGAGGTAGTTGTCTCTTAATATTTATGGCGCTGCAGTGGTTACTGCTGTTGCCTGTTCTCCCAAGTGTGTGTGATTGTGTCCTCTCACAATCCAAAAAGGAGTAAGTTAGAGTCTCTAATTAACTTCTAGGTATGAGAGTTTCCCGGGCCTGGCCTTGAAAAACTGTAGTAGCACCATTTCATCATCATGGGTGGAGTTGGGTCGAAATGGGTGGAGTTGGTCCTACAGACCAGCCGCAATATGCAGGCCGGACAGGATGCAATAATGTAATGTTATGGCTCTCAAGCAGTAGAAAAGCAGCCGATTTTCAACTGGTTCACAAGTTGGACTCCGACCCAGTAATGACACTGTCCTGGAACCAGCACTGTAACCATTTCGTGTTGTGGCCTGTAATGGGCTGGCGACCTGTCCTGGGTGCGACCTTCACCCCGTGTGAACTAGATATGGCCTCCAGCAGACTATAACAACACCACTAGGCATAAAGCGTGTGAGATATTGGATGGATGTTTTTGCTTAACAAATCTGTGAGACATTCAAGTCAGACCAGGGCTCTATGATTACCCAGCAAAAGAGACTGAGGCAGTGAAAGAGAGGTGCTAAGTGGTTATGTATGTCACTAACTGATGAAAGACAGATATGGAAACATGTAAAGCTTGTGTTGTGTGAAGCAGAGCCTTGGCAAGAGGACAAGAAAGGACAGCAACAGTATTTCAGCAGAAAGAGAAAAATGAGTCAAACTAATCAAAATTTCCATTTGGAATCAGTAGATTTACTTGCCATTCAGAAAAAAACACTTTTTAGATTTCACAGACATATTTTTTATCATAAACTAAAGTTTTATCTTGAAAAAAGGTGGTAATCTACAACCAACAACTATATAGTGGATAATTACAACAACAAATTAAGTAAAGCAACCCCTCATTACTCTGTGATTATGCTGAGGGGGGAATCATAGTTAGTTCCCCCACAGTGTTATTCAGGCCATTTATTGTGGATACTAATATTTATGTTATGTGTCATATCCTGTAGCATTCTCTACACATGCTGGGAAAACCAGTCAAGGGAAGCATGGCACTATTGGTGATCATTGAGTGTAATATCTGGCAATTATGAAACAGCACAAGGCCCTTTTCTCTCCTTTCATCAGCATCATCTCTCCATCACTTCTCATGCGTGCACTCTTCCTCCCCAGCTCTTTTTCGTTCTTGTTCCTCTGTATTTTTGCCTTTCGTCTGTAAAGCATTCAGCGGGAATGAAAGCTTTGACATGATAACAGTAATCACGCTCCCCCACCTCGAGGCCCAGGCACAGCCACCTTATCCGCCTACGCACATATGCAGAAACAGAAGCACAAATTAATTATAGTCATCAAAAACCAGGCTTGGATGGACCAGGTTGATAACATGGTCCATTTACTTGCTGTAGCCAGAGAGAAACATGCCACAGTGACCGTGCACTGGTAGAAATAGAACTGTGTACGCATGCACGTGTTTTCAGATGTTGGGCTATATGTTAGTGTTGCATGCGTCTACTTCCACAGCTTTTGCCCGCATTTCTAATTGTGAAGCTTGGATATTCCTATTTCGGGGGCTGGGCTCTAGGCTATTTGCTTGATTTAATCACAAATAGTGCATGAAATTAAATTACACAACTAATTTTCAATTTGGAGCACTTTATTCAATAGCAACGCCCACTCCCCCTCGTCAAGCTTCCCCCACAATGTACTCAGACAATATCTGCTGTTGCATTAATATCTCTCACCCGCTCACACTCAGAAACACAAATATCTATAGATGAACAAACTACACAGTAAATATATAGTGTATTTGTGGTAGTCTAAATAGAGACATCCCTCCATGCAATGATTGTAATCTGTATGTACAGTATTTCTGTTTATGCATAGAATATGTGGGTACATCTAATATTGTGGATCTCAGTTCTGCATGTTAGTCGCCATTTGGATTAATTCAAACTCAACATCAACATTTGTTTCAAATGAGCTATAGGACATAATGATATCATTAATATGATCATGGTTTCATTTGCATTGAAGTTTCTACACATCTGTTACATATCTGGCCATTTGGTGCCTCACCTGCTGTTTCCCTCCCTCCCTCTTTCTCTCTCTCTCTCTCTCTCTCACACACACACACACACATTTCCTGCAATTCTTAATTCCAGCATGGCGACATTTGTTATATTATGATTTGATTGTTGTTTTCTTGAACTTTTCATTGAACTTCATCAAATGTATACAATATCCCTGTGGGCTTAAATTTGTATGGGGCAGACAAAAAATGGAGGCAGTGCCACTGACGAGAATTCATATTTTAGGGTGCAGCGAATTCAACTGTTACATTGCATTATAAACATTCATATATACAGTAAGGTACATCAATATCCTGCCTAAACATTTTGGGTTATAATTTGTGGTCCATATTGCCCATCGCCAAGATTCAGTGGTTTTCTCTCCTCTCCTTAGCTGGACTTTTATAGCTGAGTGACAGATGCACAGAGTTGATTACATAAACCAGTATGGTGTTTGGCTGCGCTTTGGACACTGTCTAAAACACATACAAGACCAGGGTGCACAGACTGTGCAGCAGAGCGCTTGTAGTCCCTGTCTGTCTGCTCTCGCACTTTTAGAAAAGCCTTTCGTATATTGACACTGAGTGATTGGATTTGTCCCAGGCCACAGAAGTGGTGTTTGTTTGAACTTCTGACTTCAGAGAGTGAGAAGTAAGTGGGAAAGAAGCTTTTGTAGATCAGGCCAGGAGAGGCCCGGAACATCCCTAAGAACGATATCCAGATGACTCCTACCTGCCATCTCGGCCTTGAGTTGTTATCGAGGCTGTGGTAGTTTACAAATGCACACAAACAAGGCAGTATTGGGTAATACCAGCACTATTTGTCGTGTGTGTGTGTGTGTGTGTGAGAGAGAGAGAGGGAGAGAGAGAGAGAGAGAGAGAGAGAGAGAGAGAGAGAGAGAGATTCTATTGAACAGAGCTAGCCCCTGAGGAGTCATGTCTAGTGTTAGGAGTCTGCCCTTTCACTAATTAGCTTGAAACATCTGTCCAGATGGCTGCCAGAGGGATGTTATAATGGGAGAAGTAGAAAACTCCACCAGTACTTGTGTAAAAGCTGAACACGCATCAACACATGCATGCTGACACTATTTTACATACTCAGTCACAAATTGAGTTGAATAACTTTTCCTTTGTCCCGTTTGAAAAGTCTTTTTTTTCCATGTGTGATTGGTTTAAAATCTAAAAAGGCCACACAGGAGGGTGCCAGAGATGAGCACAATAAGGTACAAAGACAAATGGGGAGAAAAATGGAGAACAGACACACCTCTTGCCAAACCTCTGTCCTTTCTTCTCTCTCTGGCTCCTTTCTCCCTCCTTCTCTGCTCTGTGTGTATGTTTCCACAATACAGAGGAACAAACAACGAGAGCCGACACAAAAAGATGAATAACCTCCAGGATTCTAATGATTCTCATTGTTTAATTTTCTGCCACATTCCCATGCAAGGTTCAGTCTGAGAAAAGTAAGTCAAAGTAGAGTCAGACCGAGCTCCTGACAGGGAAGAAAAATGACGGCAGAAAATTTGTTTCGCATCTCTCTCCATCATTCGCCGTTGCTGCCTTACTCCTTGTCTGTGTCACAACAATGTTTCCTGTAGACGGAGTGTTTTACGGCAGCCGTCTGTGTTATAATGATGAAGTTTTATGGAGACTCTGTGGGAGATTAAACCACTATTAGCCATGCTCCGTCACCCTCTCCAGCTGTTGCCTTTTGTTTACGGCTAAAAAGTGTTTTATGACACACGGTGCTATAGTCACCTAGACAATTATAGCTAATGATATACGAGTGGCACTGTATTTTTACACCGGGTGTGGAGGGAGGAGGCAGTCGAGATGAAAGGAGCGGGCACAGTCACAGAGTGAGAAGTGAGCAATTAATAGAGAGCAGAGATGATGCGATGAGTAGTGAGGAAGGAGCGGAGATAAGAGGGCGAAATTAAAAGGCCGGGTGGGACCCAGCGGTGCAAAGTAAGGGATGGAGGAGGTGAGAAGCAGAGACAAGTGCTCTGAAACACAAAAGAAAGTCAGAAACAAGGTGGTGAGAATGAGCCTTAATACATGTGGGAAATAAAGGACACAGATGGAGTGACACACCTAGAGATATTTTGAAGGGAGAAAGGCATGATGAACATGATGAACAGACCTGGAGTTGATGGTAAACGACAGCAGTATTTGCTTTTCTCCTTTAGAATGTTTTCTATTAGGGTTTAATCTTAAGAAGTTTATCCCTTGCTCATCCCGAGCTGACGTTGTACTTTATGTAACCCGAGTCCAGCTTTGCATTCTCATCAGTTTCGGGCAAGAAGCCAAAAAACATACATATGAAACTTAATCACCTCTCGGCTCTGCCAGAGCGGGATCTGAACTGTCAGTACCTCTTGAAGTAGACACTGGTATAATGTGCGCATGTAATTATATTGGGCGTAGCGTAAAGAGGTGGCATTAAAAAAGGGCGACTGAGAAGAGAGATGTCACCCTCATGCTTGTCAGTGCAAATGATTGAGAGTGAGTGTTAAATGCCGGCAGAGTTCACTGCTAACAAAGGGGAAGCAGGTCGAGTGTGACCTAAAACAAAGCCTCTGCTGCAATATGGATGGGAGAGGATGACGTAAAAGCAATGTATGTGTAAATGTGCCCCGGACGTCTTGCAGCTCCAAAATGTCTCGCCCTGTGTGTGTGGCTGGTCTCTATTATCCTGGCAGCGCTGTTTCAAAGCGTCCCTGCTGTACTGTTTAACATTTGTGTAGTTACTGGTTAAGAGTTGACACATATAAATATTTAAGTTGGTCCATTTAAAATTCATGCCAAAGGTTTTCTTTTTCCATCCGCCTGACTATTTTGAGGCAGTAGCCACGTGTAGGACTTAAGAGACAGAAGCCAGAGTCACACACTCAGACAGTTCCTGCTGCAGAAGTTTGTCTGTTTTTTTTAATTAGTGGCCAAAGCTCTGATGTTGAGATTTAACTGTTTCTGTTGGTATGTGTGTGTGAGTGTGTGTGAGAGAGAGCGTTCTCAAGCAAGCGTTGCCACATTTGCATGTTTTTAGAAGGATTTTGAATGATACCTTGAGTACTTTTGATACGAGTTTTCTCAAATGACTTATGCTGAAGCTCCACACTGCGTTTCAGCCTCAACGCATTTCCATAATGTTCTTTTCCATAATATTCACACTTCGGTTGCCATGAATCACATTATTGGAGCCAGAAAATACCTGTAAATGTGGCAAAAAGCGTTTTTTTTTTTCTTCATAACAAAAACAAAACAAAGCAAAAAAATAGAAAAGCTAATGGACCTCGTATCTCCTGCATCTTTCAGCTTCTTTATTTTGACCTGTCATACATTTTTCAGTTCGAGTTCTTGTCATTTTTTTTCTGATATCTTCTAAATGCGCTGGTGTGTTTTGTTGTGTTGCAGGTGGTGGAGACCAACCTGGTGGCCTTCGACTGTCACTGGATCCTGATTAATGAGGTGAGCAGCATGGAAATGATTTATGGATTCTGCATTTGGTGTACCTTTAGTTCCTGTTATTTTTTTCAATTATCCTGGGAATATTTATGGCTTTAGATGCAGAACTGTCTCTTTGATGTCCCCAAAGTGACAAGTGCTTGAGCTGGACAAGAGCCTGTCCCCTTATGTGTCATCTGAGTTTATTGGATGACACACAAAGCTTATGGAGAATTTAGGTTATTGCAGCAAGCACCTGCTACTGGACAAAAGTAATACAGAGAAAAATATATTTGTATTCTTAAATCTCATTTGGGAAAGAGAGAGAGTGTACAAACAGAGGTTGCAGAAGAGACAAACTTAGATTGAACAGAATTGGCGTGGTTGACTCTTTGTTTAAAGTCAATATAATAGCAACCTTTTTGCCAGAAATCAGACCTGCTCTTATCAGCCATGATGTGTTGAAGGTGTGTGAAGCTTACACTTAGGCTTAAGACTTAGATGAATGCTGATCACCTCTAAATCACCTGTATGTAAACATGAACCGAGCACTTGTCTGCAGAGAGCAGCTACTCTCCTCTGGATTTCATCATGTGCACACACTGAGCCTTGTTTCTGGTTCTTGCCACCATCTTCGGCTCTCCTCCAGGCTTGGCGGAGGATGTTATGTGGAGGGGACTCGGTGCAGAATCAAAGCAGAATGTCACTAAATCCTACACACTGGACCTTTGATCTATTAGTTTTCTATTTTATGTTGTACACAAGAGAAAGATGATTAAACTATTACATTTGCAGTAATTTGAGATTGATTTTGAATAGGGGTACATCTTTGATCTTGCTTCATGAGAAATGCCTCTTACCAAACCAGCGGGACCAACCATGTTTGTGTCTATGTGTGTGTCTGGATGTGTGTACACTGCCTGCTAATGCACTGTGTCTGAGTTGCCGAGGGCATCACAGTGAATTGGCATGACACAGCAGGGGGTCCATGCTGCCACACACATACACACAAACGCACACACATACTCAGACCCAACTGTAGACACAAGTATGTGTATATGGATGAGTGAAAAACATTTACTGCAGGAGCAAAAAACAATAATGATAATTTGGTCCAGAAAACAAGAGTAGATGTTCAGATGTTCTCTCTCTAGCTCTCCTTCTCTCTCATTCTCTTGCTTTCTCCATCTCATCACAGCCTGCAATGCTGCTAAATCATGCCTCAGCAGTCCCATTAGTTCCTTAGTTATACAAAGACAGTATGTTTGAACAAAGTGTTAGTATGCATGACACCCATTAATGCTGCAGGGAGAGCAAATCATCATTTTCTGATGTTCACTTTTAGAGCGTTGGTCTTGCAATGCGGATTTTTTCTTGTCTTTTTTCACATTTAATATGGGCAAGATGCTGCAGTAACATTGTTACAATCCCCACAAGTACCTCAGACAACCTCTCAGTATTGTTTTTGCATTTTCTCAAATGCTAATACTTCCTGGGAGTGAGGGAACAGGCTGAGTCTCGGCCCTGCACTTTAATGAAGACGGCAGCAGACTTATTATGGAGGTAAAAATGCGAATAAATCTGCTCCAAACAACCATTCGGCATTAGTCACTTACTACACAGAGGGACTGTTATGCAGCCAAAATGTGTGTCTGCTAATCGTACCACATAGCAACAACTAACTGAGCACCATTACTCCACTACCGGGTAGACTAAACTCACATCTACATGTCTAATAGAGTGCCTGCATGCCATCCTGTTAAGCCTCAGGTATTGTCGACTCCTCCTCAGGCCTCCTGGCTGCTACCTCTTCTGTGCATTGCTTTCTGGGAGACTTAACAGGTCATTCTCTTTGAATCTAGCAGCGTGCAGCCTGTAATAATTTGTACCTGCTGCCTGTGAGGAATCAGTGGTGAAACACAGCCTGGCAGGTCACTGCTGCCTTGGTGCTGCGTATGCTGTGAATGTTTTGTTTCCGCTGTCACGGTAAAATATTAATGAAAAAAAAACACGGTCAGACGTGTAAATCTCTGTAAATTGGCGTTGTTTGTTTTTTGTGTCCCTTACATGGAGTTTTCAAACATTCACAAATAAAAATGTCAGGAGACAAACCAATTTAATTGTTTTACATTTCCAAGTATGTAGGTTTTAGCACCTGCAATGTGATTCAATCTCGTTATCACTGAGGCTCATTGCAAAATCAGAGTCACTGGCAATTGGCCATGTCCACTCAGGCAGTCTTTCAGGAAAGAACATACAGTAAGTTGCTGCTGTGAATTTTACAAGTGTTGCATCAGTCATATCAACAGAATTGCTACCTGAAAAAGTCCCACAATTTGACTTGGTGAAATAACTCTCATAACTATGGCATGCTCCTCTCAGGTTCTGTTTATTTATTTATTTTTTTGCTTTGTTTTTTCTTCTACCCTTTTAAAAGTCACTAGCCAGGTAAGATGTCCTTTAGAATTGAGCAAGAATCAGCAGAGAAAAGTGAATGCGCTGCACATCCGCAAACCAGTTCAATACGAACATAGATTTACCTCAGATGCCCAAAGTGCTCAGCGGAACAATGAGTCCACCTGTTATTTTTCCCTGATATTTGTGAGCGCTTGTTGTTTAAGTTGTTATGAGAGAGGAGCGTAGCGGAGGGGAACACATAGGCGAAGTGGAGGGGAGATGCAGGAGGAAGAAATACCAGATGTCCAGAAGTGAAGGAAGAACAGAAGAGAGATGAGGGAGCAAAGAGAGCTTGAAGGAGAAGCCTTCACAAGATTAGGTGGAGCAAGGTGATGTGAAGTGAAAGAAGATGAAGTTATCTCACTTTACCAATTTACGCTTGACCACTTTGGAAAAAGTACTTCTCCTGGAACTTTCTGAAATCTGTTTTCAGGATAGCCTTTTTCTTCAAACTGCAAGTGACCCCAATGGACCATAAACTGGCTGTCTGTGTTACTGATTTATTCTGCCCAAGATCCAAGTGAACAACAGTTAAACTCGTAAATATTTCACATTGACTTCACTGCAGTTTCACTGAGAAGTTCAGAATGATTTCATTGTCATTTGCAAATTTTGGAAATATTTACTGGATTTATTACTAACTGGCTGTGTTTCTCCTCAAACTGAACAAATAGAACATTTTATGATGAAAAAAATGTGCATGAATCAAGATGGATTATAACTGGATGTCTGTGCTAAACTGGTGAAGGTATTCATGAGGAGGCATCACTTAAGAGGGCTACCTCTCCTCCCCTCTGTCTCCCTCCCACTTTTCACTCCAAATTGTCTTGAAATCACATATCATTTAAATCAAAGCTTGAAACCACTCTTTTTAATGGTGTCTGTTTATCATGATCAAGATTTAAATGTGGTAATGGACTACTCACATAAAGACACAGTACTCCCACCATGAGCCATGGCAAGTCCTCTAGTGGTGTTTAAAATGGACGAGCAGCTGCAATGTTTTGTCATGCATTATGTCTTCTGGTACTGGTTCTTGGGAGAATGAATATTCCTATGTGGAAAGTGCTCTCCCTCCCTGTGGTTTATTATGGATGAAGGGGCACTGTATGGTTGTCATAACTCTGCTTTATCTACAGCCAGCAGTCAGACAGCCCCACCGAGGGGGTGTTCACAGTTCATAATTGATCATCCCTCCTCTCCCCATCTCCTTCGTTCTGCTCAGGATGAGAGGATGAGAATGAGGAGAAGGGGAAATAATAAGGGGTACTTGTGGCTTCTCTTTCTCTCCGTCTTTCTCTTTAACTTTGGAGGATAACTCCACTGCTCCTTCTGAATCTCTTCATGGTCTCGCATTTGGAGGCTAACGTTCTTGATCTTGCCTCACTGCCGTTCACACTTTTATTCAATGTTTTCCTTCTCTGATGAGGTAAGCTTCGTGCTGTCTAACATAGTGGCATATTGGCTCTTGACATGTCACCACATGAAAATCCTAGTGTAACTGAAATGTGGGCAACATTTTTAGCATTGCATCCGATTTTCCACTACAGTTTAAGAACATTTTTGTAACTTTTGGTTAATAAATTTGAAATGTGGCAGCAACTAATGTATGGCTGTCTGTGTCAGTAGCTGCATTTCCATTACCCCTAGAAAAGTACAAAATCTGAATATCGCAATTATAAAACTGGTAACAGAAACACATTTCTAAAAACTTCTTAAATATTGCCAAAGTAATTTTATGCTTTCATGAAGTGATTTCTTAGATAAAGGGGTTTGCCACAAAAGTATAATGGAAACATGTCAAGAGGAAGGAGGTCAAATGACCAGTTTGCTGGCATGTTATGCACAGTATGGAAAAAGGAGGAGAAAAAAATCTAATAAAACCATGGCAAAATTGTTCAACCACCAATCCTCCTCAAAGTCGAGTCTCACAGGACCAGATTTTATAAGAACTGTTGAATATTGAACGACTACACTTTGACGGCTTAATAGAGGCACCTGCAAGTAACTATTGTACTTTGGAAAATTTTAGAAATATGGCTTTTATTTTGTAAAATAACTGTAAATACAACTATTCAATGTACATGTGTGGTCATATAAAAAAGACTTGAAGAATCAGACCTCAGACAATAAACACATTGCAACAATTTTCTTAAAAATATTAATAAGCGTTATGCATACAGCATCTTTGATCCTGGCAAAATAGCTCTAAGTGCTTTACCACAGTGTAATTACATGCACCATTACAGCTGCTTGCTCTGTGCAGAGCTGGAGTTGCCCGGTGTGACTGCGCCCACCTACACACGAATTGTGGCTCTGGAGGAGCTGTTCGATATTTTGTTTTCTGTTTAATGCACCATCTTGCTCTCAGCACCGAAATCAGACATCATTTTAGCTTACATTCCACACGTAAGGTTTTATTTCAATATGCCACTTTATTTTCTCTGTCCCAAAAGAGACCCTTTGGTCTAGTCAAAGATAACCTATCACCTATCCATAAATATCCTAGCATGTACGGGGTAAGCACAGACACATGCACAGAAGCATGCACGGGGACATGCGTAGAAATGTCCCTTCTGGCTTGCCAGGAGACATTTCTAAGGGCTGCTGTGGGAAACAGCTATAAGTGGAGAAGAAGGAGGAGAGGGCAAATGAAAAGAGACGTGCTTTCCTGGATTTGTTTTGTTTTGTTTTTCACAACTCTGAACCTTTGAATACGAGCAAAACAGAAGGGATTTGGTGTTCTCATAGAAAAGGAGAGAAGCGAGAAGAAAGAGCTAAAGAATAAATAAAACCAACACCCCCCATATCTACAGATAAGCAGGCAGAAGGAGGGATTTGATGTCTCTTGGGGAGACGTCAAGAAAGGGAAGTAGTTGGGGGTAGAGAGGGTGGAGGACAAAGCATAGGGGGTCAGGGAGGAAGTGCCAAGAAGAATAAAGGATGAGGCCTGTGTCTTTGCTTTTGACACTCACTAAAACACTAAAGATGAGGATTTAGGGGAATCGAGGGAAGGACAAAGAGGTGATTGGTTTAGGTTGACAGGGATGCCTGAAGCCTAAAACCTCAAGTTTATGGAGTAAACAACTCGTGATTCAGTCCAAATACAAGCTGCAGGGGGGTTACAACTTAGCTGTAAAGCTTCTGGTTTCAGGTTGGAACCCAGCATCCTCAGGATAAGTGTGCAGTTGATTTCTCAACTTACAGTCAAAAAACAGCAATGCTACTTTTGTTTAAAAGCTGATTAACACTGAATGATTTTATGAACCAGGTGGATATGGCGCTTGCTGAGTGTGTTGATAGATTTTTCTCATGCTGTTAATAAGGTAATCAGCAGCAATTACTTGCTTTCTAAAGGTCAGACAAAATGATTTTTAATTTTCTACACAGAGCTGTAGAACAAACTCTCAATGCCAAGAGAGCACAGGCATTTTATTTTGTCTTAGTTCAATGTTTTGATCGACGAGGTCTGTGAAAAGTTGACAGGAGGTGGCCTGAGGGAGGTTCTGCGCGAACCCGGGAAACGAGCACTTTGATAAAAAGGAGGAGAACATCAGCACTCCAGCAGCAACCTCTCTCTCTCTCTCTCTCTCTCTCTCTCTCTCTCTCTCTCTCTCTTTCTTTCTCTCTTTGTCTCACTCTTTCACTCAGAACTCCTGTGTACGTGTGTGAATGTGTTGCATGTGTATGTCTGATTTTGTGTTCCTTCATGTCAGTGTGTATATGCTCACATCACATTCATTTTGCCACAGCTGTGAAAAGGCTAACAGCCTTAAGAGCAGCCACCGCTGGGAGTCCTACCGGGTGAAGTCTGTTAAGTCTGTCCCCAGAGAGACAGAGGTGTGGAGACTAACAGAGAGTGACAAAGGCAGACAAACACCTGATTAGAGGACACATTCAAAAAATGATCCCGTCTGTGTGCCTGGGCATGCATGTGTTTGTATGCCTTTGCATTTGTGCAACTATATTAGTCTGAGTTCGATCCTTTGAGTGTGTTACTCTGGATAATTCTTGCTTGCCTGCTGACATTTCTTTGCATGCCCTTGACTGCCTGCTGTGAATCTTAATTCTCTTTTGGCCAACAGAACTGCCTTTTTAGCAATTTTCACTGTTTTCTCTCTGTCCTGCATCTTTTTTTGTTTGCTTTGTAATTCAAGTCCCTTCAGGGTTCCTTCTGCTTGGGATTTTCACTACAGCCCCCCCTTCATTCGACTGCCTAGAAGGTAGACAGGCCTATTTCAGAGCATAGGGCATTCACACAAGGTTGAACCTGTTAAATTATTTCACCTCTCCTGTGAGTGTTAAAAGCGCATTTATTCTGTTTTCTTTTCTGAGCTAATTTTAAGCAACTATAGGTCCTGAACTCTGACTCTCTCCATTTTGAGAAGATGTAATTTGGTTTGACAGCCAAAGAGAAAAATTGCAGAATCGGCATCTCAAGCTACAGTCTCAAGCTTGACGCAAGGTGCCTTAATTTGAATCTTTAAAATATCATCAATTTGAATCCAGAGCCAAATGCATATTTGTGCATATACAGTAGAGCAAAGACCATATATCAACATAATTGAAGCAGATAAGCACAGTGCCACCAATGAAGCCTGTATAATACTACCTCTAATCACCATTGATCATGTCCCATGAGGACTCGCAGGTCTTAATGAATGTTAATTACACTCAAATAAAATCCATTGAGATTAGTCAATGAACCGGTGCTTCCAATAATATTGCCCCTCGCTAATATGAAGTGTGTGTGATGGCTTGTTTATGTAATGCACATGGTCTACAGGGACAGTCCCATCTATCCTGTCAAATGGGCCGCCATGTGCAAATGAAATGGAATCAAAAGGGTTTCACGTGATTGGAAGGCTTTTGACAAAGACATATACACGCACACACACATAGAGTTACAAAGAAACTGGCACGTGAGTGCTAGATATGCTCAATCACACACAAACCCAGGCAATCACTGAACGCTTACAGAACAAAAGCAAAGGCTCTCTCGGTTGGTGGTGATGTTACCTCCACCAGGGACGATAAACGTCAGCTCTCATCTTGTCACCATATGACCCTCTGCAGTCGCTGAGGATGGATGGAGTTCCATGGACAGTGGGTGAGGGAAAGGGAGAGAGAGAGATTGTGTCCTAGGGCTAAAATTAGCAATGATTCCTCCCCAAGGTTTTGCAAGGACATGCAGAGTACGTGCAAGCACACTTGTATGCACACGGCAAGCACACACATGCAAACACACACACGCACTGTGCACTCCTCCTCTCTCCCTCCCTCCATCTGCTGACATGTGCCTTTCATGCCTAATAACTATTTTGGCTGTTGATGCAGACAATGGTTTCTCCCTGCGCAGAGTAGTGAGAATGGCGCATATGAAAAATCCCTTAACCACTTAAGATGTTTCTTGTGTGTTAGAAATATTGTTTTTTTTTTTTTTACACAAGCTATTATTGAGTGGCAGCCATGCAAGGTTTTGTTATTGTCCTTGGTTTTTTTTTCTGATGTTCTGATGACATTTGTTAACCATAAATCCCCTGCTGAATAAATATATGACATAGCGGAGTTGCTAACGCTGATTTTTCTCTTTTCTGCCATACTCATTCCCCATCCTCTCCTTTCCTTTCCTGAAACCACCTATCCTTCTCCTCATTCCACGCTCTCAGGAGATCTCAGACTATGATCTACAGGAGTTGGTCATGAAGTCAATCGGCCGACTGACGCTGGTGCGCCAGACGTTCCCCATGCCTCAGAACACGACCCAGCGCTGTGTCAAACACAACCACAGGATTAACACTTCTCTCTGTGACCCCAAAAACCCCAAGGCGCAGCAGCTTGAGGTTAGTTGGTTTAGTAATGTGTCTGTAAAAAAGCTTTTTTTTTGCTTAAAACACAAGTGTCAAATTGAAATCTATCTTTTCTATTTAAGACAGCCACAAACACTGTATATTGTACACTGTATGTTTATTGTATGCAGGGTGCTAGGAGACTTCTTTTTCCCTTTGAAAGTAGGTTAATGGCAGACGTGTTGTATAAAGAAGGCTAAGGGTGTTAAGTAACAGTAAGGTGAAAATAAATTAGAAAATGCTGATTCACTACTAGCAAGATTAATTCCTTAATGAGTTGTGTGAATTGGCTCCACTAATTCCACTAATTTTACTTTAATACTATTTTTTGGATCACTGTCCATCACACCAGTGCACTTAAACAATTAAACTCTCCACTCTGAGGTGAGTGTTGCACTCAGTAACATCATAAATAGCCTCTTCAGGAAGTTGCTGGTGGTCTGGTCTGCTGCCTTTTGTCCCCTGCAGTTTAATTAACAGGACGAATGATCAGTAAAAGGCGAAAACATCTAAGACTGAATCAGAATTCAGTAGAATTTTTAATCAGTTGAATTTGCCTCTTTTAACTGAACCAGAGAGGTATGTCCACTGAAGGGTAAAAGTGAGTGATAGCTTCCAATTCTGCTGGCAGTGTTAATGAGAAAAAATAATTATAGAAGGTCCTGGGTTTGACTGCAGAGTTTGGATATTCACTGGGATTTACAGGTTGTTTGGGAGCTCCAAAAGTTGCACCTACATGTGAATGTGAGACGGAGAGTGTGTCCTGTGTTGGATTGGCAGCATGTCCAAGATGTCCTCCCTGGCCTTTTCCTATATGTGCCGGAGACAGACTTCAGCAAACCCCCTTGTCACCTTTTTGGTCTGAAGAAAAACTGAACGAAAAAATGAAAAGAAAAACTAAAAACTGAACGAACAGCACTAAACAGGTCCAAAAAGCTTGATTTATTCAGATGCATTTGCATATCCTGGATCACATGCTGTACGTACCTCTTCTCAGAAACTCTGATGCACTGTGTTTAAGTGGTGTTTCTTTAACTTTTCAATTTATGATATTTCTGAAAACTATTTCAGTTTCTCAACTCATATGGCTCTGCTCAAAACTGCTCCCAGTATGTGGCATTTCCCCATGTTCCCCAGTGATTCCCATTACACCAGGCTTACTGATGTGACATTGTCAGAGCTTGTGCTTGCAAAGTTTCACCTGGAACATTAATCATTTTGGGAAATGCTGGCTCACATCCCTATGTTTGTTTATCTTAGTCCACACAATTCATCTTATATTATGTTCAAGAAAAACACACTTTTTCACACTTCTGTATCTTCACTAGTTTTTTAATATTTTTTTTTTCCTTTAAATATGTCCGCAAGGGTGGCAATATGTATGCAATTATTACCCCTATTTTTGTTGCATGTGAGTCATCAAGCTACCATCAAATAGAGCGGAGAAAAAAGGAACACATTCTTATTTATGTGTCAAGACAAAAATATGAAATTGAATTAATGTTGGTGATTTATGTGGATGCACAAGACCCCAAGGGAAAACATTTGATGAACGTTGGAAATATGTTGAAAACAGGAACGTGGTCTTAATGTTTATGTGGATATCTGCCTCTCAATTCTGTAGACGGTTTTGCTCCAGGCTTCACCCACTCTAATCAGTGCACAGGTGTAAAATGCATTTATTAGTTTTTTTAATGAAATGAAATATAATGAAATAAAATGAGAAAATAAACAAGAAAATACCCCAAAAGTTTAAAATCAACTTTCTTTTTTTTTTTAAATTATCTAAAAGGTCAATGGATGCCTAGAGTTGCTGTGAGTCTTGCTTTACAGTATGCAAAATATGGAGCCTCTGCAAGGCAAAGACATTGTTAGCTGCTGGAGGCCCTGAAGCACTGAATAATGTATGTAAATACAACTCGCCTTGTGTGCGCTAATATGAATCAAACGCTTCTGAAGTGTGAAAAGCTATTATCAGGAATCAAGCCCCTCCAACCTATTCATTATTTGCTGGGCGAAGTCCAGTCATACGTGTGGGCATGTGTGTGTTTACGTGTGTGTGTTTGCATGTGAGTGTTGCTCATTTCAGTCAAGGACACTGTGTTTTTGTGCATCTAACAAAGAGGGGAGTAAAAACCATTGTGTATGCACGGTTGCAACGTGCTTTACACATGTTCAGTGGGACGCTGTGCGTGGGTGTCAATGTGTGTGTGTGTGTGGGTGTGGATGTGTGTGCGTGTACATGGGGGATGAGTATGTGGTTGAGACAGAGAGGAAACGAGGGATGGGAGAGAAAGATAGAGACAGACGGGGGTGGGGGGGCAGATCAGCTCAGCGGTCAGAGAATGGCCCAGAAGCCCAATTTCACACTGCACTGAAGCATATCAACACAGGCTGACCACACAAGCGCGCACACACACTCACACACACACACACACTCACGTATATCTATAATGTGCTTGTGTGCAGAGCTCACTGATCATTCAAGCTCCCCATAGAGTGGTAGATTTTCACTTTAATTTGCTGAGAAAAAGCAGGAGGGAGAGAGACAGCGAGTGATATATGGAGAAAGACGAAGGAGGTAAAGAACAAAACTGTGAAATAAAGGATACTGTGCAAAAAGTTAGACAGGGGATAGACTTAGCAGTGCATTTTTTTTTCTTTTGTAAACACACACCTGTGTGTTTGCATGTGTCAAAGGCAAAAACAGTAACAGCATTGACTTTTTTCTTATTCTTGACAAATGGGAATGCAGGACATCGTTCAGCATTACCGGCACTGATTGCAGTGGTTTTACAAAGTGAACCTTTTCCTGTCTTTAACTTTGCCACCACTCAAAAAACTGCTGCTGTAATCAAAGAATCTTATTATATCCATAAAAGTGTAGAGAAGGTAAGTAGCAAATATAAATGTTTGCTTTCATGACAAAGATGTTGAATAACCTTTATAATTTAATAACTGGTTATAAGTAGAATAGTTGATTAAATATTAATATACTGAGTACAGATATTGTGTGTGTGGGTATATATGTGTGTGTATGTGTGTGGTACCTGCCAACCCTCCCGATTTACACTCATGTCTCTGTTAATTTTAATTACCCTCCTCATGGTAATTCTGCTGATTTAATTGCAAGATTGGTCAAATGGGTGTTTTGACTGCTGTGGTACCCAACCCACTCACGTCTATGTCCAACCTTATGGCTGCTCTTTACTAGCTGAAATGAATGAAGCAGTTCCCAAAAAAAAGAAATATCCCTTGAAATTTAAACCTGCCCACATCAGCAAATAAGAAGCATTGCCATATCAACAAACACGTTAACTTAGCAAACACAAACAGGCTGTGGAAGCATGCAGAGGAACTGCTAACACAGTGCATATCTGCGTTTCTGTGTCTCTGTCCAAAAATGTGTTTGTAGATATGCTATTATTGGATGTATTGTCAGCATTGTTACCCAAATAATGCCTTTTAGTCCTGTGAAATTGTCTTGCTGGGTGCGCTAATTGTGTGCAGCAGAACTGCCACATGGGTGTATGAGTGTGTGTGTGTCTGTGTGTGTGTGTGTGTATGAGCATGCGCACGTCCATACATATGTGTGCCCAAAATCATCAAGCAGTCAATCTATTTATTATATTCTCATTAACATGGAGACAAGAGGCTCAGTAAATCACACAACAATCCATCACACACTGAATAAACTCCTTTCCTTATCTCTGTCCCCCCTCTGTACGCTTATTCTGTGCTGCCAAGGACCTATCAATACATTTTAATGAATGTCATCCTAAAAGCTTCTGTGAGTGTGTGTATCTGCAGGTATGCACTTACATGTGCAAAAATCCCAAAAGAGAGCTGTGTTTGTCTTGAGTTTAGCAAAGATATATACTACAGGTGCAGGGAGGATTCTGCATCCTGTTTCCTCAAGAGGACCAGGCAAAGCAAGGCTCAATTTTTTCTGTTTGTGTTTGTTTGTTTGTTTTAATGTTATTTCATGTGCAGGTCTGTCTCGGTCTCACTCCCAGCTGAATTAACAATGACAAATGATAAAAACAAGACTTTGCAACTGATGTACATTTGGGCCGCAAAAGTTTGCGATTCAAAAATTGAATCACAGCAAAGTAAGAGCCTATGAGATGTAGCATTCGTGTCATCATCTCATTTTTTTTTCTTGTTTTCTTGTTAACAGATCACCAACCGCTACATCTATGACACTGTGCTGCTGCTGGCCAACACCTTCCACAGAAAGCTGGAAGACCGGAAGTGGCACAGCATGGCCAGTCTCAGCTGCATCAGGAAGAACTCCAAACCATGGCAGGGAGGCAAGAGCATGCTGGACACTGTCAAAAAGGTATGAGGACACAGACGCACACACACACACACACACAAACATACACACATAAATACGCACAGAAAGAGATAGACACACCTTTCCATACAATTCTTACTAAATATATACCAGACTGTACTGTATGTTGCTATAAGCTACATGCAAGAATGAGTCCTTCAAAACATGTATTTGTTCACACTGTAAACCAACAACTCCCCTCTCCTTCCCTGATTTCTCTTCTAAATGTTGATGACTCAGTAACACAAAGTCACCTGTCTCTAATCTCTGTTTGCAGACCGTCGATCTGTTTCATCTGCCTAATACAGAGTTTGTCATAAATACTTTGTTTTTGAAACAGAAGAAATAGAGAATTCTAAAAACGACTCTCGGTGTATCTTGAAAACATTGACTCACAGCCAAATGCACAAGCCCATACCACCTACCTTGTGCATGCATGATTCTAGATTCTCTTCTATTCTTAGATGTGTCTCGTGTGTCTTTTAGCATTGGGAAAACATATCTTTCACACTTTTCATTCGGGGAACATGTATTTGCATTTCAAGACTTTGTGCTCATTACATGAAATTTTGGAGACCGGGCACAATTGTTCCTCAAATTAAAACAGGAAGATGCCTTCGCTGCCTCATTCATACGATGCCATCTCTTGGTAGTCCCCTCCAGGGATGCAGGGGAAGGAGGCTTTAAATAAGGCTGCCATTTTGATATTGTTCTTCATCATATTTTTGTTCATTATTCGCGGTGAAAGTTTCAAAATTCCTGTTGGATCTCAGTAGACTTCCAGACCCCAAGTGATGAACTCAAAGGATAGCATCCCCTTAAAACAAACACATACACACACACACACAGATGTCAATCAGTGAGTTTTGCTCTATTTCTAAACACTTGACTTTTGGGAGATAGCAGGTTTCACCCTGAAGCTGTGATTTTTATGAATCTTCACATTTCACCTTGGCTTTAAGGATGGAGTCTGGCAACACTTTCATCACTGTTTAATCCAATTGGATCAATGCCCTCTGTTTTGATATCAATAAAAAAAGTACTCCAGGGATGGCAGTTTGACTGAATGATGAAGCCAAGTGAAATGCTAATTTAGGATTAGTGTCATACAATAATAAATGCAGCGCAATGGCTTTCATATCTATCTCTGCATTTCACCTTGAGATCGGGCTGGGGTTTGGCAACACTTTCATCAGCCAGCCCCGGCTGTTAAACCAGCCCTGATGGCTGTCTCAACACAACTGTGTTAAAGAGCCCTGAGCACTAATAGAGTTCAGTTCAACAGCCTGGCATCAGCTCCATTTTACTGTGTATCAGCAGTGTGCTTTACTCACAGTGCGTGCCTGTGTGTTTAATCAGTGCACTGGTACGCAGGGCCATTATGATAATGATAAATACTAATTTGCAGCTGTTGATGAGGAAGCTCTGTTGATCTTGTCGTTTGGGATCCACTGACAAAATCAGAGTGGAGAATAAAACGGAGCAGGTGAGGTTATTCTGGTCCCCAAAGTGTGACTTGAGTGCCATGTTGGAGCAGCTGCTAGATTACATGTCACTGCGCTGTCACTGGCTGCTGTGTTCCCTGCTTTGAGTCCCAGCAACTCCAGCAATTAGGTTTAGGATTCATTTAACAGTTTTATTAATCTCTTTCAAACCACACTAAGTCCTGCAGTGCAGCCCAAGATCTCCAGCCAGGGCCCATGAGATTGTTTCAAAGGCCGAGCTTAACTTTTTCATATTAGCTCTCGCTGTTATTATAAAATGCAGAGCTGTTCACTTTCATCTTATTTTTAAGAAGCTTTCAAACATCAAAAACATCTTTCAAGTCCTCTGTCTTATTTATTTCTCAGTTTTTCTCTCTATCATTTGTGCTCAATGACAGCTTTCGTTTCATCAGGTGCAATTAAAAGAAGGACAATTGTGAATGCATCGTGCTGATGCTGAGCTGCCAGCATCAATCAACTAGATAATTATGAGAGGCAGTGAACAGTATCTGGGTGGGTTTCACCCTTGCCCGGCTAGCGAGGAAGCAAGTAAACATGTGCCTTATTGTTGTGTGTGTGTGTGTGTGTGTGTGTGTGTGTGTGTGTGTGTGTGTCTACACTGGGGAGTCTGATACTTCTAAATGGTCATACTATGTACAAATGGGACATTACCACCATGTATTAAATATGTTATAGAGAAAATCATTAAAGATATACAGTAGACAGTTGTCTTCATTTTCCCCTGTTATATTATGCACACATACACACATGTTCACCCCAAAGTGGCTTATACACACACACACACACACAAACACAACGACCTAGAAATAAGGGAGATTTCAGTGGGACTTTATTCGGACATATGTCAACAGATGGATGATAACCGAGCTATAATGACTGTACTTTATGTATATATATGCACGAATAAGGACACACATGCTTCATGGCCCAATGTCACCCCATGTGAACTTGCTTCTTATGCACAGGTGCAAACACATCCACACAGTGAGCATGAATCATTTTAAGGAGTATAACACCTCTCCTTCCCTGAAGCAGGCAGTGTCACTTTCACTGACTGGTCACACTACCAGGAGGCAGGGCAGAGGTTTGGGACTGACACTGCGTATGTGTGTCTTCTTGTGAATAGCTTAACCTCTCCATACAGGATGCCACGCGTCGCTTGTCCAAAACAGAATAACAAAATTTGAGTGGTCCCAAACACGCCATCCTTTCATCATCCTCATTCTTCAAAAACAGTAGTGCCACGAATCTAAATTGTGAATTTACACCAAAGGCAAAACCTGTTGCCCAATTGTTTCCAAAAAAGCGTTCTGACACACAGATATTTTAGTCTATCACAACAAAAAACACCCCGCCCTTCAGTGTCTGCACTTCCTGATGGGATATGCTCATTTCATAAGGGACTGACAGTTTCACTGTGAGCAGTTACCACTTCTGATCTTCTGCAAGAATAAAAACCTAATTTAATGTCACATTTTACAAGGGGAATTATTGATGAGGCTTAGTGCAGTCAAGAAGAAACAATAAAAATAGCAAAATGAGTTGTAAGTTGTGTTGAAAAAAAAATCCATCTTCTCTGTTCTGCAGTTTGGAGTGAGTGGCCTCACCAGTTTCCTGGAGTTCACTGACAATGGCACAAACCCCAACATCTTCTTTGAAATCCTGGGCACAAATTATGGAGAAGACAGGGGACGAGGAGTCAGTAGGGTAAGTGCTTAAAACAGAACCCCTGCGTGCCATACCACTGTGGGTGAAGCGGGAATAATTTCTGCTCTAATGCGTAGAGTAGATTTACATAATTCCTGGATTTACCAGGGAATTTCACTGCACCTGCTCTCTACATTATTTTCACCTCATATTTATTCAGTTATTTCTTTCCTTGTGGCTGTCACCACTGCGTATAGCAGAGTGGAGCCCAGCTACCTTTCTCTTTTTACCTCTGCATTTCTGCCTGAAAAATATATACATCATAAGCATGGAGAGCCATTTAAAGCATGTTAATCTTTTGATTCACTGTGTTTTGTCGGCTTATTTGTATGGCATTAGTTCAATATCTCACCCATTGCTAGCTGAAGCATGAAGTTTAATAGCTTAATTACAAGCATTTTCATGTTCTATTAAGTTATTATCCATACATGTAATTTTAATATGCCCCATCAAAGACGTCCCCTAGGATTATAGACTGGCATATATATTCTAAGGGTTGTTTATTCATTTGTGTGTTTGCATGTGCAAACGAAGCTGTGCTCTGAATGCAATAAACTCAGATGTGGGATTTCTGTTCTGTGCACACACAGCTCAGATCAACATACAATAACACACAAGAGAGATCCCAACAGGCTTTTATGTCGAGGAACATGTTTCTTTGAAACTCTTTGATACAGTATATATTTGATCAAAGACTCCTAGAAACAGGATTGCAAGAATACTCCATTGTAATGGAGCATAAGTAGTAAGCGGTTTGCGGTGATTTGCAAGGCTGTTTCCTTTGTTAGGAGATTGACCAAACTGCATCCCCATTGTTAACCAGCACACTCCATCCCTCCATAGCAGAGAGTGTGCAGGAGCAGGGAGGCTGTGTAGCCGAATTTCTGGGTCTGCGGCTCCCGACTCAGATATCTTTTATCTGACAGAGGTTTGTTAGACTCAATGACCCCGACCACTGCTGGTGCTGGGTCGAGAACAGTGTCACTGCCATGATCAAAGAGGATCAGCATGAGGCACCCGGCTGCCTCTAATATTCCAACAATATTCTTTTAATATGTCTCTGTCTCTGCAGTCTGTTATTAGGAGCTGTGCTGTGGAAAACACAACCCCCCAAATCCACATACATACCTATATGTTTGCAACAAGATTAGTCTTGGTATAAATGAAATCACATACAGATTATGCATATAGCTGTGAAAATAGTAGATGTGGAGTGAAACATGAGACATGCACACATACGCAATATGTTTGTCCCCTATACCAGAGGGATCTCCATGAATACAGTTAAGATAGTGAGCTGTGATTATGGATAATGTGGTGAGACATCAACATAACGCAGCATGCCATCACAGACAAAATTAATCTTTAAAGCAGAGCATAATTACGCTTAGGCACAATTCCCTAATCAGAGAACATAATTACTTCTGAGGGAATTAAGGCAGTTGTTACACAGTATTCCTGCCACAGCCTCCTTTAATACCCAACATTTGTTGGTCTGTCGGTGGGATTCAATTAAATACATACATGGAATCAAGCAACAAAAGAGAGGTTAATATTCCTAACATAGTCCCTGCATGTGAGCTTTCTCTTTAAGCACCTTTCAAATCATGTGGTGCTAGGGGAGAAAAAAAAAAGGCTTTCCTTTATGGCGTAGAACACGTAATAAAAGCCTAGCAGATATATGTCAGGCTGTGGAGGAAAGGTTAGTGAAAACATAACCTGACCATAACCTGACTCGGACAACCTCACCGCCATGGAGGAAAAGACGGCAATGAATCTGTCCTGACCCAGTGTGAGCGTATGAATGTGTGCAGAGCAAATGCTAAAAGGAAATTCAAATCCGGGAATAGCGGCAGAAAATCACCACCGCATGTCGTCCAAGCCTTCCATTACCATTAAAACATGTGCAACTGCCAAGATCAAAATGTTGACTTTCAAATATTAATTCAGACTCATTTTCTTTTACCGTCACAAAGGACAAGAACCGCTACCAACATGAAATTATTACTTCTATTCTGACGATGTGCAAGCGTGAAAAAGCAGGTCGTACTTGAATGAAGACCTCTGTCGAAATTGATGATTATGAAAAGTAACCCTATCTCCCTCACCCCAGGTTAACCGTCTTCACTCACGTAATGATGCAGAGTGACACTACTTAATTCTCAGGTTAATTATACTGTAGAACTCACCGCCGTGCCGTGGAGATGGCTTCTTGTTGTAATATATCTTAACGCTGTTCAATATTGTGTTTCCTCTAGACATCCACTTTGAAGTGAGTATGTAAAATATTTCCAGCCGTTTAACACCGTAAAACGAGTGGCTTGAGCCCTGAGCAGTCAGAAATATTCACATATAGTTTACGACTTTGGAAAATGAGTTTGGCCTCGATGTGACTGCTCTGTTAAAATCATTCAACTCTGCTTTCCAAAATGACAAAAGCTTAAAACCCCAGTCAGACAGTTATAAACTGAGCCAGCCAATAACACTAAGTGTTCCTTGTCCACATCTGTCAATGTATTAACCAGGTTCCAAAATATCTGTTAAAACCTGCTGCATTGTAGAAGCAGAAGTAGTAAAATGAGAAATAATTCGCCAATCAGCCTGCAATTACAGTTAGCGACATTAAGCAATTAGCTGTGATAACCTTTATTATTTGCAAGCTGGTCATCTTGCAGTGCAGTTGATTTTCCAAACAGCAGTTCAGTTTAAGACACACACAGGAGCAGTGATCATTTGAGCGTCTGCTTAATTAGCTTTTTCTTGCATCTACCTGTTAGAAATAATCATTCATCTATAAATGTTCATTTTAATGTTAGCATGCATTTCAGATTCCCCATGGGTCACTTGAGAAAATGCTGATCTGCTTAATATTTGAAGCTCATAATATGCAGATCTTTTTCTGGCTGACCCTCCCTCTATTATTTAGCCTCTGCTCTGTGATAATTATGTGTCTTTTCCCAGTTGTGGTCAGCTGACAATGACCTCTTCAAGAAACATGTCTAACCCAGACTAAATCAACCTTGGATATTTTTCTGAATAATTACTCTCTCTCTCTGTCTCTCTGTCTCTCTCAACCATATCTTGACAGGATTTTCATTAACTTTCGTAACACATGAAGACAAATGTATTTGCCGTCTACCCCTCTGCTTTCAAGGCACATGGTGTGTCAAGGAAATATAGAGATATTAGATCCAGCACCATATATCTCTCACTCGTTCACAAAGAGTTCTGAATTATAGACAGGTTTCAAAGGCTCTACTGTTGCACATTACAACCTTTGCAATACATACAGCAAATGTGCATGTCTGATTTCTCAGACAGATGCATCCTGTAATTACAATATTAGCTTTACTTTCTGTTACTTTCTGTTCTAAACTTGAGCTATCGGTACCTCCTTCTTGAGATGTCTTTATGCTCTCTCATTCTTCTGTTCTCTTTCTTTCTCCTCTCTTTTATACCTGCTGAAAGTGTCTCTAAAGCCAGATGCACAGTCCAGCTTTGTTTTTCTGTTTCACCTTTATGAATGTATTCTTAATGTAACTTTAACCTATTCCCCTCTCTGTCTTTGAAAATCCCTTCTCTTTTTGCACCCCACTTTCTCTTTCCTCCTTTTTACTCACCATTTTATAGTCTGCCTCTTGCTCTCAATCCTCCAGTTCCCTCTTACAGCATTCACCCTGATCATTCTTCACACATATGCATACAGTTGTCTACTGGTAATGATAATAGCGGACACCTGAGATTGTCACAATTATTCCCGTTACACTGTGACAGAATTGGCTTTCTGCTCCATTACCTTCTGTAGCAATACATGCGAGCCTATATCTCTCTCACTATACATCTACAGGCATGCCAGGCTCCATTGCACTCTTATATTGAGGCGACAAGTCTGCCATGTGTAATTGCTTCGTTAGCTATCTGCGACATCTTAAATGACTTCAGAGAGGAAAAATGGCATCAGACTCATACTTCAGGACTAGCACAATAAACACAGGTCTGTGTTAAAGCGGTTTAGAAAGATAGGGAGAGGTAGGGCAAGGAGAATGCGATGAGTGAATGAACTGATACATTGCTAGATTAAGGCAAATGGTAGATGTGAATGAGAGGAAGGTAGATTGTAAAAGGCAGCAGAGGTAGAGACACCGTTAGTGAGGAGATAGATGACCTAATCCTTATAGATTCTTTACATGAGATAGAAAAGGTAGCACGGGTCATGATAGAGTCACAATCATTACGCCCTTACTCTCACACACACGCTCATGCTTCTCTTTTCCCTCTTACATCGTCACGTATTCTCCATCCTTTGGATGTGAGTGGAAAATATTCTCCTCTTTGGTAGAACCAATGGCCTTGCAAACTGCAGTGCTCTTAGATTGAGGTCACCTTCAATTATCATCTCTAGCCTCATCTGACATACGTACGCGGTAAATTACGATAAGTGACTTCAGAGAGTCGCAGGACCTTGGAGGCCACCTCATAGTCCTGTCATTGTGCTAGAACCGTTTCTTGGTTTTTACTTTACTTGTTTTGAACGATTGAAAGGCTTTTTTCTTTTCTTTTTTTTTAATGTGATGCCTTAATGTGCCCACAAGCTCAAATACACATAATAGAGCACAAAAGCTGATGCACACACACACACACACACACACACACACACACACACACACACACACACACACACACACACATACACACATTTGCATAAGTCTTCTGGCATGTTTGGAAATGCTTAGCTAACTCTTTTGGCTTTGCATGACAATTAATGTCAGTGTGCATGAACATCAGTTTAAAGCACTAGAGAAATACTAGGTTGCCTCTTTCAACTAAGCACATGTACATGCATGCAGGGAAGATTCGCTATCAGACATTTCCCCTTTTAAACTGAGGTCCAAACAGAGTTAATTATTGTTGACAGGGTTTATTTCATAAGGCTAGGCCACATGGCTGTTCCATTTCCTCTGCATAAAATGTGACATAAAATGCAGATTTTCACTATAAACTATCATGGGTTTGGTTGGTTGTCTGCAGCTTCTTTGACTTTTTAGTCAAATGAGCACTGTTTAAAACTATGAGCCACGAAAAAAGACAGTGAACAAATAGTCCATTGGAGATTGATTTTTAGAATAAAACAGAGCATGTGACATGAAAATGCTGTCATAGATACATACAAAGAGCAGAAGGCCATGAGAATATTTGAGTTAAAAAGGTTAATTAAAGTGGGAACCTTTGAGTGAAACTAAAATTGACAAAATACATAACAACTTACTTTATACACAGAGGGAATCAGAGGACATGAAGTAATTGATACGAATGGGTCCTTGATAGAGAGAGTGGGCAGTTTCAAGTAGCTTTGTGGGTGTCCACATCAATGGGAGGGTACAAGCAGAAACTGTTTCACCTTTAGATGCTTTTTGAATGGTCTGAAATATAGACAGAGGTATTTTTACTCCTACATTTGATGGAGAACTTGATCTTTGCTTTGGAAAAAGGCACCATGAGGGGACCATGTACAGCAGTCCTACAAGAGTAGCTACTGTCGGTAAAGATTATTTACACAAAATCAAGGCTAGTAGAGCCGTTGAGAATCCCAGCCACTTGGATAAAGGCCTTTTCTCACTGATGTGGTCAGGTAGGTATGATAGAACAGCAGGCGCTTGTATTCTCAGGCCATTATGATCTTAGATGAAGGCACAGCTTCACCATTCACAGGCATGCTTTACTGTATATTTTACTGCTCTGTCTTTAATTCAACTCTTTGAATGCACACATCAAAGGAGCTAGTTCAACTGGACTTCGTTGTGACCTTGTGTGACTACGTGTGACCGTTTGATTGATTCATGTATTGGGTGGCTGATTAATATGGATCAGCATGATAGGACTTCTCTGTAGTTTGCCTCCTTTTGGCAAGAGTAGACTTGTTACAGCTCTATTAAATTTGCAGTACACTGCTGCTTTTTAATATCTTTTCATTTTTATGGTTCGTGCCACAGGAAGAATAATATTACTCATTTAAAGAGCTTTTCTTTCCCACTGCAGTCTATGGGAACTCCTTCCAATGAAAGTTTGATGTGTTTAATAAATGGCCTCTACATGTTTGTTTGTTATGGTTGGCGTCTTGGCAAGAACACCCTCTCTTAACCATCACAGCACTGGAACTTCCCACTGTTTTTGTTCTTTCTAAAACTCTCCTGTTATTGGCTTGCAGACTAATATCCTGTTGTTTATCTCTGCTTGGATGGTAGTTTCGTCTTCCTGCAGTGCAGGAGGTGCAAACAGGTATCAGATGTTGAAGTGAGACATGTCTGAAGTGTAGGAAATGGCTTTTACCATGCAGGGACATGAAGACTTGAGCCATTGCAGTTGTGATGCTTTGTTTTAGTACATTGCTATTACCTGCTGCAGACTTAGTGGTCAGGATTTCATGTAATAATCAGTATTCAGCCCATATGGCCTTATAAAATGATGACGAAGTTCTTCCTTTTTGCCAGAGATCACGACTCAATTCTGTATCTGTCAAAACATTTCAATAACATCACAAATGGCAACCTTGTGATTTTACCAGATAAAAAAGTTTCAGTGTCACTAGGTCCATTGCCATTACCCCTATAAATGCAGCATTATAAAGAAAGTAAAGGAATCATACATTTTGAAAAAACTGACAGAGGAAGAGGACTAAACTTGAAAATCTCATAAAACCATGGAAACACAAAATGTTTTCAATGTCCACATTCCTCGAGTCTTGCAGGGTGAGATTTTATGAAAGTTATGGGATGTCATACGAAAAAACTTCACAAGAATCGTGGCTCATAAGCAAAATGCCATTCAATGGAAACACCTGCAAGTACTGTAACAGTTGTACTTTAGATTTACATTTTATTTTGAGAAGAATTTTAATGGAAACCCGTAGATGTAGTGCAGATCACAAGATCAGTGACATTTTGAGCTGCTTGAGGTAAAAAGTTGGGAAAATAGCCATAGCAAAGGGATTTATTCATGAATATCTAGTCCACTAAATTTGCAAGAAGTCTGAAAACAGCATGTGCTCATAATTCAAGAATGGAACTTTACTGAAGGCAACCCCAACCTTTCTGATATCATCTAACATGCCTCAGTTGCTAACAAGGAAGTGGGTTTAATAAGGTGTTTAATGAATTAGATTTTTTACGCACAGCATGTAGCTTGTGTGTATAGCAGCCTCACACCAGCCTGATCATTGAGCAGATTACTGAGGATGCGGCAGAGGGCAAGTAGGTTAGTGCTATTTCTAGGAGGTCAGATGAGGGTCATTGCAACAGGAACTGATTATTAGCATTATGTAAGTCATGCCGTGTAATTGAGAGGGGACGTAACAATGAGTCACAAAGAACAAAAGCAGAATAAGAGATTGGCATGATGCAAGTGAGTCAGAAAAACTGAGACACATATTGGAAGTTAGACAGGAAGTAAAGTAAAATGAATAAATCAGGGGCAAAGAGAAAGCAAATGTAGGTGAAAACACTCAAGGAGTGAAGGGGCGGAAAGATAGTGACAAAGAAAAATATCTCTGAGGGGTAAGATCCCTATTTCCCTCCAATTTTCCGTCCTATTAGGTAGATTTGCATGTATCTTTATTCAGCGTGTCTCCCCCACCTCCAGGGCAGGTGGGAGATAGCGGAAAGAATGGGGGAAGCAGGAAGCGGAAGAAGGGGAGATGCAGTCCATGATGCACGGGTGAAAGGAAGGTGGGGAGAGGGAAACGAAATGGGAGTGGAGAACTGAGGAGCAGGAGAGGGAGGGGAGCCTCATCGACATTGATTTGTCCTGCTTCACAGATGTTTTCCCCTCCACTTCTTTGCTTCTCGGTCATCACATCTGATAGGAGTTTGTGTGTGTGTGTGTGTGTGTCTGTGTGGGCATGTGTGTTTTTTCTCTATTCTCAGTTGATTCAAAGGTGCGATTCAAAGACTTTGTTGCGTTTGACATCATGTTATCTCCTCCATTTTAACGATTTCTGCCTCTTCCTTTCATTAACCTCATATTATCCTATATTATCCTTATCGTTACCCGTACTCGTAATCTGACATGCTCCTTTGATTATTCACGTTTAAGGTAAATCCATAGGAGATCTCTGAGACTTCGTTTTTGTGAGTCTTTGGCACAACAAAGTGTCACACTCAAGAGCTGCCTCCATCACCGTGTTTTTATGTGTATTTTGAAGTATTGCATGAGAAAAGGTTGATGGAACAGGCAAAATTTTAAAATGAAAAACTGGTGTTGTTTGAAGAAGATGAAGAGGAAGGAGAAAAAGGAGAAGCTGTTTCTCTCAGATTAAAACTCACTCAGATGTGATGCAACTTTTTCTCACGAGTACATGAAACGAACAAAAATGTCATACTTCAATTGCATTCTTTACATTTTTCACCATTGTAGCTGCGACTGGCAGTCCTAATTGCGATAGTTTAGTGGTTTTCTGTAGTGTTTGTGCCACCCCCTGTTTATTTCAAAATGGTCACCTACCAAATACACATATTATTGTGTTTCTTTTGGTGTTTCTTTTTAACTTGCAAATCAATCAGTATGATAACTCAGCTGACAGAGTTTTATCTAATGCCCTTGTATCTTCCACTGGTCCTCTCCCCAGGGCATGCGCCTTTTTTGTGCTTTGTTTTGTGTTCATCCTTAGTAGCGACTGAGCAGCTCAGTGATGGATAAAATTAGCGACCGGTGCATCCTCTTCGTCGTAAACGTGCTCAAACAAAGAAAAAAAGACCAGTCAAATTCAAAGGAGCCTCCAGCCATTCTTGTAGTTGTAATTTTCTGCTCAGGCAGAAACAAAGCTGTAAAAGTACAATATTGATATTGTCTTTTTGTGAAGTTTTATTCTTGTTTTATTCAATCTGTTGCTCTGTATGCAAAATGAATTATAAGAGGCTGCAGTAATATTGCAGCCACCGATGTTGATAACTTCTATACAGTTAGAGCCACATAAAAATGCCCAGTCAGTCATTGCTCACTGAGTTGAAGCTGCTTCAATTTAGTCTTGGATGTAGTCTGCCAAATACCAGATTTAAAACCTTACTGGTTCCTGCACCTGCTCATTGTATCCCATTCACATCAATAGAACTAGGGCAGCATTTTGCAGCTCATACTTCTTCATTCACTGCAACACTTAGCTGTAGTGTAGAAAACTTCAGCTTTTATGTGTGTGGACTAGGTCCATCAGGCGTATTTGTGTCATTCCTTCGAGAGCCCAACGAAACGATCGGTATTAATTTTATCTCCCCATGTTCAATACCAAAATAACATGTCAGACACAAATGCAGCCTAGTTTAACACCAAGAATGGAGGCACAGAGGAGATGCAGAGAAGTAAAACAAAACATCTTGTTTGCTTACCTACAAAAGCACAACTCAACATCTCATTAGTTTTGTTCTCTGACGATGCCAGCTTTTACTGATGCAGGAAAAGAACGAAATTCCAGGTGATATTTGGCCGTATTGGCTGACAGACATGTTGTTTTTGTTTTCCTTGTTTTTCACTGCTTTGCCATAGACCAATCTCTCTACGGCACTCACACAGATTGGATTGATATTGATCTACTTATTTAACTCCCAGTCAGACACCAAACAAGCATATTTCCCAAAATGCTGACATGTTCTTTTAAGGCTTCAGTTTCTCAGTCTTATCTTTTATCCTGTCCTTGTCTGGATTCTGGCTGGGTCAGGAGTACTAAATAGCTATTCTTATACTCTCACGATAACAGCTTTTACCTCTGTGAACTCATGAATACTTGAGTATTTGCCGTCTTCTTCTCCGACTTGATTGATGTCAACGATTTGTTTTAGCTAGAAGGTCGTGTCAATCATGACAGAACACACATGCACTGACCAGCAAGTTATATTCTGGGTGACCACAGCACAGTGGACACTGGACATTAATTGAAGCTGACAAACTGCCTCTGGTGTCCTTGGATCAGCTCAGCGTGGCAGTGTGTGTGAAATTTTTTGCTGCGTGTGTGTCCCTGTATATGTGAGAGAGATATCACAAGGCACAGAGACAGCGAGAAGGGGGAAGTGAGCTCAGGAGAAGAAGGGAAGTGAATACATCAGGCAGACAAATACAAAAACGCACAGGAGTGGGAGACAGCATTTTTAACTATTACCTGCTGTCACACAATCCCCATTGGGAAATTCATTGTGGTGCCAAACAAAAACACCCGTTGTGTAAACAGTATGGGTAACACCAAGCGCTAGCCCGGCAGCCACTCGTCTACTCCTCTGTTTGTAGAGACAAGCCAGGAGAAGTTTTATTCCCCAGATACTCCACTGTCAATCCCGTCTCACGTCTCAGCCAAGACAGATTCTGTGCGGTGACATAAGGAAACCGAACCTAAACCTAATTTTTTTTACTGCATAGGCAGGTGCATAAACCATCATTCTGCTGCATCCTATTGTTCCTAGAACCAGCATACAATGCGCTGAGACTGCTTCAGGCTGTGATAAAAAGAAAGAATGAAAATATAAAAAGAAGATATGATGCAAGAGAAAACTATTCATTCAGTTCCCATCTTCTTCTTTGAGATAAAATGAAAAGAAGAGTTCAGAAAAAGTCAAGATCATAAATTTTCTTCTCCACCAGCCCCAATCCTGTTGCGAGTTATACTACTATAATATTTTTTTGACTCATAAAAGTGAAAACAGTCAAATATCTTCGTTTTTCTTTGTTAATTTGTTATATTTCAAAAGATGACTTTTTAACATTCAGGTGGTCTCTCTCTGGGATGTCATGTGTAGTTTTCAGTGTTATTGATACATTACTTTAGATCATGGCTGAGGGAGTGCTACACTTTTGTCTCGGAAGAATGTTGTACGGGTTGGGTTGGTTTGAGCTCTGTGTAAAAATGGTGGGAGGACAGGAGGAAGGATGCATGGAGAAAGGGGAAAAATAAATGAGCGACCATGTTAGAGCCGTCAACCACTAATGTTTTTATTTAAGTCAAGTCGAGGAGATGAATGGGTGGATGAGCACAGAGGCGGAATGATGCATGGAGAGTGGAGGAGGAAAAAAGAGGAATAGGGAAATGAGGTGGGATGTCAGTCCTTGGGTTAATCTCTGCTGTGTACCGGAGGGATGGATTGATGGATTGATGGATTGATGGATGGAAGGTTGGCAGGCACAGGCATGTGAAGGAGAGACAAGGGGGAGGCCTAATTGCCTGTGACCTGATTGTAAACATAGCATTACTAAGATGGCAGCATAAAATGAGGGACGGATCAGTGGGAGAGGACACAAGAGCTGCAGATCTGTGGCATCTGACACCAGGGTCGTGTCCTCGTGTTGAACACACCATGGCTTGGTGGCTGGGGCCGATGGCCGGCCTGCAGAGGAAAGGACAGCTCAGGTGCAACTTTGAGTCAGAAAAAGGTGAGTCTCTGGGCCAGAGAGACCAGTCAAGGATTACAGAACAACACAACATAAAGGGGAATAGCTCTGCTGAATAATAAAACAGTTTGAACGCACAATGGTGCATAGTTATAGAGCCGTTGGTTGCATAAGGTCTTGCCCTTCTGCAGAAAGGGCAATTCTCAGTCAGGTGCAGTGCTGTCTAGCGAAAAGAATTCAAACAAAAGGAGATAAGCAGGCGGGCAAACCTGAAGACACATTAACATCTGCAACAGAAGTAGATGAAAGAGAATCAGGAACAAAAAGTCAAACAAAGGTTAGAGAGAGCAAAAAGTAGAATAAAAGAATTTCAATGTTGACACTGATGAGACTGAATGGAAGGTGCTCGAAACTGATTAACTGCACCCCATGTGTTAAAATCAGCCAGCTGTCCAAGAGACAAGTAATAGAATAAGATGCAAAGAAATTAAGAGTCATAGCAAGAAATTGAGCGTAATAAGGAGAACCTGTAGCGAACCTGGACAGGTGTCTTCACTCAGGTGTGAGTGAATAGCATTACCTGGCATATGCTTCTTTCTGAAAGTGGCAAATTTCCCATAGCGTTCCACCTTTTCTCCAAGTTAAATGTATGCAGACTCTCTGACAGGTATTCCCGACGGCACTAGCAGTAGCTTCTGCAGTGATGGAACTGATGAAGAGGCTGTATGAATGGATGGGACCCATCACAGTCTCACACAGTCCCCATTTCAAAATTCTGTCCTATACTCTATTTTATTACCCGACACATAATCCTGCTGTAAAATGAGCGCCCCCATATAACTGCGGTTTTAGTCACCAATTCATCGGTGAAATCCTGCATTCTTACCACTCTGCCATGACTGCTGGTATCGTGTCCTTTACAGGGAAGTGTGAACGTGATATTCAGTCCCAATAAAAAGCTTCATAGTATCCGTGTCCAAGCTATGATACTTGAATATAAATGCATTTTTTTTCTCTGATGTCAAAATTTTAAAGTCAGCAAGAAATTTTAACTGGTTCTGCAAGTGTTGACATGAATTTCCAGTAGAGACACTCAGGTGCACTGAATATAGAGAAACAAAGAGGAGCTGCGTGACCTCAGCTCTCAGGTGTATGCCTGCCTCTGGAGGCCAATCACAGCCTCTCCACTCTTCCACTGAATAATCAGTAAATATTGGCCCAAAGCTATTAAGAACAGCAACCAATTATCCCCCCTATAATTACTAAGCCCTCATTTTCAAAAAGCAGTTTTTTTCATCATATACTTACGTACTATAATAAAAGTTCCCTGGTGGGTTAGGGTTAGACATCTCAAGAACTACTTTGATAAGAAAATATCAGCAAGAAAACATAATTTTCTGTATCACACCCAAAGTGCTAAGAGTCCAAACTACAGTATACTGCAGGGATGGATGCATATGGAATGCTACAACTTGGCCACTAAATACTTTGCTCAATATGTTTTTTATTTATTTATTTTTTTTCTGCCTAGTATCCTTGGATAACATGCTGTCCCTATCACACTTTAATAAGTCAATAGTTAAACCACAGTGGATGCAGGCCGTCTACTAATCAAAATGTGGTCGGTCTGTCGGTTCCTGCAACACCTTGTCCTTGAAACAGAATCAGAGAGCTGTAACTGCATCACACACTTTAAACAAGGCTATTACTTATATTAAAATATCTTTTCAATACATTTGTGTCCATTTAAAAAATGAAATTTCCTTTCATTCCTTCCATCTCTTTCTTTTCTTTTAAATTGCTCCTTTTTTTCTTTCTCACTATCCCCAGACGCACACATGTATTCAAACCAGTGCCTTTTTCAATCTCTTTATCTATCAGGGGAATGGATGCCAAACAATCATAGTATCATGGAATAATCTCAGTGAATCATCACATGCCTACAGAAGATTTTCTCATAGGTTTAATAACCAGGCAAGAAGGATTTACATCATGCATGATGCTGTGTGTGTGTGTGCATGTGCGTGTGTGTGTGTGTGTGTCTGTGTGTGTGTGTGTGTGTGTGTGTGTGTGTGTGTGTGTGTAACACATGCTAAAGTGATTACAGCAGGGGGATCAGATTTGCATTGGTTTGATACGCCATCCATCTTCCTCCTCCTCCCCTTCCACTTCTCTTCAGCCCTCTCTCATTTCATTTCCTCTCCTCTCATCTCCTCATCTTGTCATCTCATTCCTCGCCTCCTCTGCATTCTGTGACTTTGCAATAGGTCCTTTTAGGACCAAAGCACTGAATAATATTAGAGGTGTGACTATCTATGCTGTGCCTGCAGCCTGTGCCTGTGTACATCTTACTTCTCCATCCCCTGGCCATCGTCTTTGGCAGAATCTGTATTTCGCCTTTGACTTATAACAAGTCTGCATTTTTCAATTCTCACCATTTCACTACTCAAGCTTTTGACCGTGAGCATTGGTCAATGGTATGGTCTAAAAGTATTAAAAATGCAAAACAAAATGGTAGAATTAAGTTTTAAACAGCACTGGGCAGCCACTATCCCTTAGATAAGCAGCCTGCTGTTACAGTTAAATCTTCCTTATCTGCCTTGGTTTAACTGCAGATGCAGAGACACACATATGCACACTCACAAAAGACATGCATCACTGTTAATAATTTAAGCTGTTTTTTTTTGTTAATGATCGCTTTAAAAGTAGCTGCAAAGAACAAAGCATAGTAATAGACTCACGACAGCACAATTGAGGCAGATGGAGTCTGTATTAGATGAATCTGATAGAGGCTCTGAGTGAATGGCACAAGAAACATGGACCTTCTGCTATCATACTATCATTAATATTATTGGTATGAGTAGCATTTGTCCACCTCCAAGCTGCTTCTTGAACACTTTTCAGATGCACCTTGCTGTATGTCTATCTTAACTCTCCATTTATTACATCCTCCCTTTCTCCTTTCTCCACTCTTCTCCCTCCAGTTATCAATCTAATTCTTGTCTCTCATGCCTGCCCTTCCCTTTGCGGCTCCTCCTTGTCTCCCCTATAACGTCCCTCCTTCTTTCTCTCTCTCTCTCTCTCCGTCTCTCCGTCGCTTTCCCTCTCTTTCTCTCTGCCAGCAAGGCCTGCAGGCTTTCAGCAGCATTACAGCGTGTAAACCTCGGATTACAGCAGCCAGAGTCTGCCTAGCACTGCATGCCTCTGTGGATCACAAATACACAAGTGTGTGCATACACACCCACCCACACATACTTAGACATACACATGCAAGATATAGCTATGGATGTGCTCAAACCTTACAGATGGAAAATGTGGATAGCATTGCATAAATGTACTGTGAATGCGTGCAAGTGCATATAGTATATGCATGATCAGTCAAAGGTTTGGACGCACTTTCCCATCGACATGAATGAGTAAGTGTTTTGACTGGTAGTGTTTGAATGTATGCACCCACGCACACATACACATATAGATGCACAGAATTAGGATTACTGTTCACTAATACCGTCACCGTTCTACTTCATCTAAAGTTCCTTAACTCTGTCTTACAGCTCACTTCCCAGAAGATTTACTCCCCTCTTGTCATGTGTGTGTTTACCTAACTTCTCCACTGACCATTTGTGCTGTTTGCCCCAACTGGCCTCCATGAACTTTCTGTTCTCATTGGCAACCTCTCACGGCAACCTCTCACGACTCTGTATGAGGATAAAACATTCGTCAAGGCTCTCTTTGTATGTTCTGTCGGATTTCCAGCAAGTAAAGTATCCCTGTCTCCCAGATGTGACTAAGTACTGTCCATCCATCCATCCATCCATCCAAAGGGCAGAAAAAAATACCCTCCACACTCACACTTCCTAAACATGCATGCAGTCAGACGTCACAGAGAAAGGCCCTTGATCGGCCCGTGATGCGAGCCAGAGACCTTCTTGCTGTGAGGTGGCAGCACTGTTCTCTGTGTTTCCCACAGCTTGCAACAATGTATATTATTATTTTTCCCTCAAAACTCTCTCTCTCTCTCTCTCTCTCTCTCTCTCTCTCTCTCTCTCTCTCTCTCTCGTAACTTAGTAAAACTTGGAAGCCTTCTTTCAGTGCTGACAGCACTCAGTAAAGAGAAGATTATTCCATTGAGTCAAACCGTGGTGCACTCTGTGCCAGGGTTTCCAGGGAATTCACTGTGGTGTGTGTTGTGCATGTGCTTGAGGGCTTTTTATTAAAAGACACCCTCTTGAAATTTAAAATTTTCATTAGTGTCACAGAAAGTATTTTTCCACACATTTACTGCTTCAACATTTGATATTATAAATGGGTGGAAAAGTTGCCCTTTCCAGGGCAGCACAGCTCAAAATATATATTAGTTTTTCTGGGCAGGAAGGCCGTAGGCAGGGAGCAGGTGAGAACAAAGAGGAGAGGTTTATGTGCCCTGAATTTAATTCTAATTCTGTATTGATGTGAAAGGTGGATCTACCCTTTAACACCACATTAGCTCAACTCTCATAGCTGCCTTGTGATGTTCCACCCACTGTAGTAAGTGGCATTGGGAGAGTTATCTGCCAGCTGTCCCCTGACTCTCAGCCCTCTGCACGTGTCTCCATCACTGTGGAAGTTACTATTGGGGTTTCCACAATCATCTATTTGTCCATTCAGCCACTCACGCCTCTGCCCCAACCTCCCTATCTCTCTGCCTCCTGAGTCAATCTGCACCGGTTGTCTTTTCCTGCTAGATAAGTGTGCGCGTGCAGGAGGTCAAGAGATGTGCTAATGCAACAAAAGGACCGCTTTCAGACATACCGGGCTCAGAGACAGGCCCTCGGTGAACAGCAGGAATCAGAGTGACGGGTGACAGGACTGGATGTTGTGTGTGAGAGTGTGAGTGTTGGACAGCTGAGAAGTGAGGAGCACCAAGTGTATCTTCCTGCCAGAATGCCCTGAAAACAGCCTGCAACTGTCCACACATTTGACACAGATGCGCGAGCACATACACATACACACACACACACATACACATACACACACCCGCACAGAGTTAAAGACCAAAAGTTGGCGGTGTCTGTCTCTTCAGAGGTACAGTACATGACATCCAGCCGTCCGCTGTCGACCAGAGCTGTCAAGGCTTTAACAACTGAGTCACACTCGGTGACTAAGTGAGTGACCAGCAAGACTGGGCTCAAGCTGAATTACAGTCCGCAGAACCAAACTAACTGATTGGTTGTCAGGCTGACTGACACACTGGTTAACTCTCTGAGTGTAAGTGACGTGGTGTGGATTGACTGAGTTTTAGTCGGCTGAGAAGTCAACTGACAAACAGGGTAGTTGCAGCACACCATACATGTTGACGCTGACACTACAGGCGACAAATGCACTATAAGATTAAATATGAGTACTGCAGATTTTCCTGGAGGCATAGTTGCACAGCTTGAACATGAACTGGTGCTAAAGTCAGTAATTTAATCATAATGTAGAATCAGGCCTTTAATTTGCTGTTGATGAAGTGTTTTGATGATAGATTGCAACTAGCACACTGTTTTGCTCATGAGATATTCCATATTGAATATTTTCTGCTGTATTCTATGAGAGTGTACTATTGTTGACCCAACATCTTACCGGCACACAACTTTAAAAAGGAACGGGCTACCTCAGTATTTTATTGTGTTTCCAGGGCTATGTGTTCTTTCAGCAGTGAAATGTTTTTACATGTAGTGGTGCTTATTTACCCGAATATTTATTCACTTTTTTTTTTACCAGTTCTTCCTGCTCTGACATCCATTTCTAATATCAACTGGTGTAGCAGCAATTGAAACTGGGGATGTAAAAAGACACATGGTATCAGAGGAGGAACACAGTTAAAAGGCAAAGTCCCACTTGCAAAAGCAAGTCACCTAAAGGTTTTGCCACTGAGCTTTATATACCATCTGCAAAAAAGGTTTCGGCGGGATTATAACTCTCTGGCTCTCTAAGATCATAATTCAAAAAGTAAGCGATGATCCTCGTCATAGGTACTTTAATTTTCTGAAGATATAAATCAGCTTAATGAAAAGCTGTCCGTGTCAGTGATAAGTCATCACGTTTTCAAATACCAACCTTACAAATTTGTTTGAAGAAGGTCACGCAGGCAAGGGTAAAATGTTGGCTGATGACTCAAAACCACAATTCTGAGAGATGTTTTACATTCATTCCATTATGATCTCTCTCTGCCTATGTGCATCTATAATTTCTAACCCCACATGTATGTGACATGTATTATTTATAACCCACTAGTATTTAATGACTTTAGCTTACTCCTGCTGTGCTTAACTTCACTTAACAGTCCCAATGGATATTTTTCTTCATCTGTACATGCATTTGTGTGTGTGTGTGTGTGTGTGGGTAGTATACAGGAGAAGGTTTGCATACATTTTCAGCCGCATGCAAGCTCTGCCTGCATGCTTCTTCAGATGCATGCGACTGAAGTCTTGCCAGTGGATAGAAATGGAGAGGTTTAGATATTTACACACTGCAACGCTAGGGTAAGAGAGCAACGTATGTGTCCCTCAGCATGATGTCAAGGAGAGGATAGGCACGTAAGTAGACGTAAACAAAAACATACGCCTGTCTGCATTAATCCCAAACACCAGACAGACATGGAGGCAAGTGACAGGAGGAAGAACAAGTCAGACTGACACAAAGTGGAGACAACAGGCAAATAAAATTTGAAAACTTTTCCTCCTGTTATAAGCACTATCCCACAACCTTGCAGGTAACCCCTGTCAGGTCATACTTGTATTCCCAGCAGATCCTCAGCCTTTCAGCAGTCATCAGTCTCCTCATCGGGACACTGTACAGTCTGACACCTCTTCCCTCATTTTCCTATGGGGCAGAGTGAGAGCAGTGACAGAGAACATCCTTTTCTAAATGACCCTGCCCTCGATTCCCTCCCTCAAGTCGCTCTTTTACTTTCTTTGTCTGCTCCTTCTTGTGTCATTTGGTTCCCACAGCACGCCTCTTTCTTCTCCCATCATGCTCTCACTACTCACATGATAGACCCAAACAATTAACTCATGCAGAGATGAATGCAGGAGTTATATAAACACCTTATCATTCTCATTTAATCCATTTCTCTTTGATAAGGAACTCTTTCATATGTACTTTTGTTTTACCAAACAAATATATTGTAATTTGCTGGACACACCTCAATACAGAGGTTAATTGATTTGATTTGTTGCAGGAACTTCATTTGGACATTATTAATAAAACATTGTCTTTTAATTAAATTGAAAGCAGGCTGACAACATATTAACGATACTGCAGTTTAATTATTTAGTCATTTAATCATTTAAAGTTTGAGATTTAAACGCATATTAAAGCAGAGAGTTTAAATTGCATAGTTGCACAAAACAAAACACGGTCTAACCTAACCATGCAGGCATACACACACTGACACACATCTTCCCAACAACTCAGGCAAGCAATAAAACAACTTTCAGCTCATCTGGGAAATCAGAACAGAGCTTGTTGTTGTCGCCATTGTAATGATTAGTCTGTGTAAACTGCAGTGTATGTGGGTGTATGGGGGTGGGTGTGGGTGTGAGTGTGTGTGTGTGTGGTGTGAAGGAGTGCACCAGAGTTCTTGCAGAACCAAATGTACAGTTTATTACCGCAGGTCCTGAACAGATTATCTGCCATCAATACAACCCCACACTCGCTCTGTTCTCTTCTATTTGTTTTTTCCTCAGTCTCTGCCCACTCTTAGTGCTCCCATGCTCACAACTGCTGTGCATAAAAGCAGCATTGGTTTAATGCTGGGCCTTGTTAAAAAAAAAAAAAGTCTTTAATCTAGTAATATTTCACAGCAATGCCAAATCCAAACACTGACACTATAAAACATGTCAATAGATCACATTTCTAAGAACCAATAATATTTATTCAAGTCCCCTGTTACGCTTTATCGCAGTGACTTCCAAAATGTAGTTTAAGATACTAAAGACCCATTTTGATCCATTTTTGTTCTCAGACATGACATGTGCGTTTATGTGTTAAGTTATCATGGAAATATCATGAAACTTGGGATAGGCTCCAGCAGACCGCACTGTGACACCACTGGATTCAAAGTGAGTAAAAAATTGATGGATGGTTGGTTTCTAAAAATCTGTTCTAAATTCATCAGTATCATGCATGGAAAGGATTTTTTTTTCCAGAAATCATGGCCTTGGGCAGCCCTGTCAAGTCAGTATTTTGGGTAGATCCGACCTGGCATCAGGTGCTGTGTCAACTAGATGTGCAGAGGCAGAGGGAAAACATCTCAGTTTTTTAAAGATCCCCCTGCAGACATGTTTTAAGATGCATCCAAAACACTGTACTGTACAGCTAACAACAGGATTAGAATCATTAAAATGATATTCCCTCCTCCTGCCTGACCAAAAAAAAAGACACAAGTAATCCTCAATTATGCAAATACATGTGATTTTCAAAGTTTAGCTGCTTCACTGGCAATCAATCTGATTCCGTAGGAGTATTTCATACTCTGTGCTTTGGAGACTTTACTGCATTTACCGCACTCGATTAAAAAAGATGAATATTGGACCAGTGGTAGCCTCCAAATTTCATATGATCTCACAAATGATGGCTTTAGACCGTGCACAAAGAATATTTCTGCATTCAGTAGAGGAATGTGCACATACTGTTTATCATTCTGCCCAGTGATGTTGGGACATTCAACTGATGGAACAAAACAAGGATTTTTATATACATCGTGGAGATGGACTTAAGCAGAAATTGTAAAGAATGTAGATAATCTTTGGGCTGGAAGGAAGAAAATCTAAGATTTAGGCCAGATAAGGGAACAGAGAGTGTGTTGTGGTCATCAGGGAGTCATATTCAACATTATTCAGACAAGAGTAGAGTCAAGTAGTCAGTAAACTTTTTACTAAGTTTCATAAAAATCCAAACTTTTCATGGTCATATAACAAAAATAAAAGCAAGTTTGATTTTAATTTTTTACATTTCTACTTCTTAGGTTTCTTTTAGAGCTATCTAATCTGCATTGAAGGTGAACGCTGGAAAGCATAAAATTCAGTACATAAAGTTATTTGTGAAGCCGCAGCTTTGAATTGGTGTGCACTAATGTATTCTACAGACATTCAGTGACTAAGCTGAAATATTATTTTCAGGCATTTAAGAGTTCAAATATACATATATCAAGCTACAAAAGAGCTTCAATGATGCACACAGTTCAAATCAAGTTCATAATCACTTACATATAGATCAATCCAATCAGGAGGAGAGAAAATGAGCTCCACTCCACAGTGAGGCCCAAGGAGATCAAAATATCATCCTTTATTCCATTTGATGTAACCTTGCCGAGCTGCTCCAAAGGCAGTTAAGTGACTGAATGACAGCAATGGTACCAAAAGTGATTTCTTAGAGGCAAAAGTGTCCAGAATTTTAATAACATACCTATAAGCTACTACAGTGGTGCTTATATGGAGACATGCAGCATGGCCCACAAAGTATTCATGACACCAATCTTCCTGAGGTTTGTAAAATAATGCAATGTAATAATCAAGGAGATCCAAGGTTTTAATCCAAATCTCAGAGGTCCTTTTTTTTAAACCTCATAAAAAGCTGTTTGTCAGTTGAAAGAATGACTACCTTGTCAATACTAGTTGTGTGTGTGTGTGTATGCACATAAAAACATGTTTTTTTAATTTACAATATCAATTTAGTTTTCACACAGAGGAGATTACGCAACACTGCTGACAAAAACCTCTTTTTCTCTTACAAATAGGCCATGTTTCCATTTATGTTATTAGCTTACGTATTATACAGTTTATCAGCAATTTACCAACAATATTTCTTTTGGTCTTGTAATTGTTTCAGTTCGATTAGGGAAGCAGGCAGTTAGGCAGAACTTTGCCTCAGTAGCCCTTTCAAATATAATTGCTTTCCAGGTAGGAGTCCCATTATCAAAGGCACACTAATTCTAATAGGACACACTTTACTGTTTTCATAGAATTTCACTGAATCAACAGCGTAGAACTAAGGTACGGTTCTTTCATTTAAAAAGCAAGAAAATAAGGTGGAATTAGAGGAATAGCATTTGCAATTATTTGAGATGCAAAAGGCAAGATAGACAGCTGCATGGTGCCCTCAGACCGCAGGGTAGAATATGCTTTGCAGGGATCTACTTTTCTCTGAGGGAGCATCAATGGATGGGCACACAGACTACAAGGTTGAGATGAGGCAGCCGGTGGTGCAGAGCAGTGATACTAGCGCAGCCTGGACTGCTTGCTGCAACAAGCTGTCCCTTCTCTGTGAGGAGAGGGAAACAGAGAGAGGGGGACCGGGTAGAGGCGCAGAAGGGGCACGAGAAAACCAGGGTTTGTGGGCTGAAGAGAAGTTGAAGAGGGACTGAAGGAAGGAGGGAGAGGGGAGAGGACAGAAGGAAGGCTTGGTGTGCAAGCTGTTTGGAGACTGCACTGACACACATGTTACAGCAGGGGAGAAGGAGAAGTTGGGGTGGAGGGGTGGGGGTGGGGATGGGGATGGGGGTGGGGGCGGCACTGGAGGAGAGAGGAGTAGCGAAACTGCTCAGCAGCTTGTCTGCATCCGTGCCTGGCTACTGTCTCTTTACTGCAATGGCAGACGTGTGAGTGTTTGGCAGCGGCGACAGAAGGAGTGTTACAGAGCTGCAGTGGCTGGAAGCGACACACCAGTGTTTGGCAGATGAAACGAGGTTAGCACAGAGAAAACAGATAGTTGGTGAATGGAGGGATACAAAGTCATATTTTCCTAGCTGTTGGTGAAAAGCAGATAAACCGCTGAGAGATAAGAGTAGTCTGCACTAACAATTCAATATTGTGCTGCATTAGGGAGCCCGAAATCAAATCTCTTCCACTCGCTCCACTAGTGGGTCTGCTGACGTGGGGTGAGAGCAAGTGTGGTGGCTAATACAGCAGTTGCTCAGGTCCAATTTCATGGGGGGTTGCTTTTTTGTCTGCTTGCAGCTATTTGTGTAGAACAAATTTTTGACATTTATTCATACTTTTTCCGTTAGTTTTACAGCTTCCCATGCATATTGACTGTGCCGCAGCTGCTGATCTCTGTGAGCGCTGTATACACTGTTTCCAGCCCCATCGCTTCAAAATGTCACCTGCTATCGATTTAGTTTTGAGCCGCTTCGACACACACGTATGTAACAGTTGGACTGAGAGCCAGACGTCTCCTTATACCGTGAGCTTTGACAGGGGGAGAGATGCATGACACTTGAAAATAGTCCACAGTGACTGTAAGATGCCGTGAGAACGAGGGCACAGCTGCATACAGTGTGGCCGTGTGTGTTCGTACTGTAAGCGAGGTGTGTGTTGGGAGTTCTGTCGAGCGAAAGGGTTTGTTGTAACAGTAAATGACTCTGCTGGTTGCCGCACAGCACTGGTCGATGGTCCAATTACTTCTAAACGTGTGCAGTTACACATCCCTTGAAGTGCCCGAGGTCTGCTTGTGTGTGTGTTGGTCTATGTGTGTGTGTGTGCGTGTGTGTGTGTGTAGAGGGAGTAGGTGTCTCGGCAGTAGGTGATCGCAATGATGGTGGTGTGCATCCCTTTTTGTAAAATAATGAACACACCACTTAATGCCAGCAAGACTAGTAGCATTATTGACCCATCTGCTTAATTTAGAGCAATTTTCAAAAGCAGGTATTTTGTATCTACAAAACACAGGCAGATCCTGCTGATATAAAGCATTTGCTCTATTGCACTTTGACTCCCCTTCAGGAAAACAGAGAAACAAAGCCGCAGCATGAATTCCGGTGGCAAAGTTTCCAAGTAAAGTCAATAATAATATAAAAAAAACAACAACAAATGACTATACCAGAGAGAATGAACCAGTGTAGACCAACACTGAGTCGTGATGAAATAACGTGGCTCCCCGCTGTGAGATATACAGAATCTCACTTATCACTTCAGCAAAATGACAACATCTGCTGCTGGTGAGCATGCAATGAATAAATCAACACTTATTTATATTACATTGTTTACTTGGATATCCATTTGTTTTTACAGATGCAACATTGATCCCCATGAGGGCCATGTGAAACATTAAATCTACAATTTCCGATGCTACATGTTGTCTTATTTGTCAGTTTATTGCCATCATATTAGTCCTCATGAATCTAATGATCGCAAAAAAGGAACACAAATGAAGATCGTTTATGCATTTTAATACCCAGATGTATTTCTTGATGGCTTTACAGTCATCAATATTTATTGAAATCTGGGAGTGGAGATTTATGTTGTTGTTTTTTTTTTGTTTGTTTTTTTGTTTGTTTTTTTCTCTGTATGACATTAATCAGTACAGATGCTCTGCCTACTATGGTGCTCTGCAGCTTTGATATAAAGCATTTGTGTGTGTGTGTGTGTGTGTGTGTGTGTGTGTGTGTGTGAGAGTTTTACTTTTTCACTGAATTTGTTACTGACCACACAGGTAACAAAATCTAAAAGTGGTTATTCATCTATCAGTTCAGAAGCTCCAGTCAACATAAACTAAGGTGACCATATTTTGGTGTGGGGGGCCATTATTATTGCCCCGGACCCGATCTCTGCCGGGATTGTTTCTGCTCTGCTCGCTCTCTCACTCTCTCTCTCTGCGCTCTGCGCTCTCTCTCTTCGTGGGTTTTAACTGGGCACAGGGCGGCCGAATCAGTTACAGTCAGGGACTGTCGCCGGGACTAGTCACCCTTACTTAAACATCCACGTTTTTTAGACAGTAGATAAAACCAACAGTAACCGGAGAACACCCACACAGATACTGTAAAAGAAGAACATGCAAACACTGCACAGAAGGCCTATGGTCTGGCTGGGATTCAAACCCACGTCTGTGAGGCAGCAGTGCTACCTACTTATTCTTATCGCAGCAATAATATAATTCACAGCTGCCTGCAGGATGTGGAGTATTTAAGTATATCTGATATATTTTAAAACTACCCTGATCTAGATGACTGAGAACGTGTACAGACATGGAGTGTACAGCGTGTAGTATCAAGTGATTCTCCTGCTAAACAAATTCATGTTAGCAGGTTCACAGCAGTAGAGGTGATGCTTTTTCCTGTTTCTTGCTGTGAAGTGACAGCGCTAATCACAGAGCCTCCATGTCAGACAGAATGGCTAGCAATAATGTATAGACTTTGCAAATCAACATATGTCTTCTGTTTCTGTTTAAGTGGAGTCCAGAGAGTTGCCTGCTGGCTAGCCAGCTAGCTAACAAGTTTTACAATGGCTAAATCACAGATTAAGATTAAGATTGTACTACTACGTGTTAATCTAATTATTACCCTGAGTATTTGTTTAAAGCCCTGGGCTACCCAGTGTGTGGGATGCATGCATGCTGAAGGATAAGCATTAATCTGATTTAGGCAAAGCTAGCAAATATTTATGCGGAGAAAAATGTGTTTAGATGAGAAACAGACAGAAAGTTAAAGGAACAGGAAGGTAGAGTGCACTTGTAATAAAGCTGAAATAAAAGACAGAACAGTGAAAAGTAGATTGGCAACAAATGAAATTAGCAAAGATATAAATAGAGATGGTGCTTGATGAATAGAAGGAAAAGGTTGCTAATGGCAGTGTTTTGAATCTACATGCAAATGGTTTAAGCACAGTGGGTCATTCACTCAACATGCAAACCCATCACATACGCACGCACACACAAATGCACACACACACACACGTACAGACACACAAATGCACATTTATTTCAAACTGTCAGGGGGGAAATGAGCCCTTATCTGGGGCTGTGGAGATAAGCAGGAGCAGTTGGCCACTCTGCTAGCCATGCTGCTATTTCAGCTCCTGACTTTCTCTCTCTCTCTTTCACACACACACACACACACACATACACACACACACACACACACATACACACAGTCTTCACAGTCTCCTGTTATATGAAAGTCAAAACAAAATAAATATAGAGTGGATATATTGATATTCAGATAATGTAGCATAGCCAATTTTGTTGTAATATTGCAGAGAGATTCTTTCATTCCGACTAACTTTCCCCTCTCTCTCTGCAACTTTCTTTCCTTTTCCTCATCCCTCCTCATTCAATCATGCTTGCAAGTTGATCTGTGAAGTGGGACTGTATCTGATAAATATGTAAGGAGGGAATTAAACGATTCATAGCTTTTATTAGCATTTGTTAACTGGGCAATTGCAGCAATGTTGGCAGGTCTGTTGGCACAACTTGTAGTGGCCTACAGTAAATAGTTAAGCAGTGACTCAAAAGTCAAGTGGCACATATTCAACTTTTAATGCATAATTGCTGGTAATATGGCTTTGACTTTATAATGTACACTCCTCAGGTCATTAGCAATCTATCAGTGACTCAGATTTACTCACTAAATTTTGCAGAGAAGAAAGTAAACAACCAAATTACTACTGAAAAAAATAGGAGTATATACCAATAAACAGAAAATGAGAGATTCACACTTTAAACAAGTTTTTCAGTTTTCAGCCTTCCCCATTCCAGAAACTGCACGTAAATTACTTGTGCAGTCATACCATTCAAAATAGTCGATACATCATAGTCAATCCATATCGAATGTGGGAAGGTACAATTAGATGTGTCTTAAATGCATAATGTGTTTGTGTTGTGCCTGTCTGCGAGTGACTGAGTGAAGTCATGGCTGCAAACAAAACCAGGCCAGCCTTGATTGATAGTCTGTGTGATTACTGTAGTGCCAAGCTGATTAATGTGTTTCTCCTCAACTTCTTGACTTATGTTTAAATACTGTGAGAAATACAGCACAAACTACAGTCATTACAGGACACTGTAGAATCTTCATTGATGAATCTCTTTTTATATTCATCATATTCTCTTTTTACAGTCACAATGTGCAATCCTAACTTCAAACACCGTGGCTAAGGGATTTAGGACCTCAATGAAAGCTAAAACAGAATTTTCTTTTTTCTTTTTTTTGTTATTGAATGAAAGCTGGAGAAACAGGCATTACTTTTCAAAGCAGTCTTTTACATTTTTTTTAATAATGCAATCTAGAGTAATCAATATTACTGTTAAATGTCTTGCTTAAGGCTAAAATTATGGCAGAAGGTGATTGTCACTTGTTAAAACAAAAGCCCACTATTTTGACATAGCAGCTCTGTGATTAGTTACAAATCTACTGCATATGCATTATGCTGTCTTTAATTAAAGGGCTGGGTCTCAGCCTCATACAACCCCTCTGCTCTCTACAAGCCTTGAATCCAGTGTGCTGCAGCAGGTGCGCTCGCTGAGGTTCACTTACTTGCTGGATATTTGACCATTGCTTACTTTTTCCTCAGGGCTTTGCCACAAATAAGCCACACAATCAAAAGGACGGGTCACGATTCCAGGAAGAAAGCACCAGAATAGGCCGATAGGAGAGCACATACTGCTCTGCAACACTATTTCAATTTGCATTTGTCATGCTTTATTTATCAACACTTCCCCTGGTCCCACTCAAGAAGTCTTGGCTCACTACTGTTTCTCTGTCACCAGAATAAACCTGATCAACAGATACATGCAGCAGGGCAAAGGTTTTCCTTTTTGTTGCTGCTTTCCTTGGACTTATCTCCTGCATTTTCAACAGGCTCTTGAAAAAGAGACAGACGTTCCCTGAGACTATTTTTCTTTCTTTTTTTTTCTTCACAAATCTGCTTTCTTTAAGTGTAGCGACATTAGTGTTCATAACACGTCTGTCACTTGCTTGTGTCTGAAGGACGGACAAGGGACAACACAGGCAGATTGCATGTGTGCGTGTGGTGTAGCCATGCCCTTGCATGTGTAGCTTGTACATGTGTGTGTGTGTGTGTCTTTGTTTGTTGTGGTGGGGGGTTGTAATTTCCTTGATACAGGTATTAAAATGACATTGTGTTACATATGTATATATATTTTTTTCCATTGGCCATAATCAATGTCTGCACTGATATGTTTATCATTGGTGTATTATGACTTGAAGCGGTAATGAAGCAGGGGACATAGGACCAACGCGTTTTCCCAGCAAGCCGATGCAGAGACGCTGGAAGAGAAGATGAGGAAAAGAGACTGTTTCATACACGGCAGCTAACGTAGTTGTAGTTGTGTAGTTGCGTATTTGTGTCTAAAAAAGAGAAGCGCTAGAGTGGCGCATTATTAGTTTAAATGGGATCCATGAATGGAGTAAATTCTACACAATGTCCCTTTAAGATGAGTCTAAAAAATAAATAAACAATGTATTCAGGATGTGCAATATATACAGTATGATTTATTTTAGTTTGTTACCAAAACAACATCAAACTTACAATATCAAAACAACTGTCTTGGTCTTAGAACAACTCTACTCCTTCCATATGCACTGTCTTTTTGTTTTGGTTTTTTTTAACAGGATTTTGTACAATATTTGTGAATTCATTTCAGAATTTATGACCTGCCCATGTTCTTTTAGTGTAAGCATCTCGTTACTGTTGGTCTATTGGCCATTGTGGTAATGATGTATTGATTATACATGCTCACATTTACAAGCACTTAGAACATCTTCTGTGTTGTAAATTAACCTTTCATGATGGTATTCATCATTGTTGCTCAAGATGCATCTTTTTGCATGATGTCCATGGCCATCTCCACTCAGTTTGTTAACTGTTGCCTTTGTCCTTCCTTAACTGTGTGCAGTCCGTGTCCCTCGTTTATATGTAATTTCTATCTTTTAACAATTCTTGTTACATATATATATATATATATATATATATATATATTTATAAGTCTAACTGTCAAGTCAAACTGTGTCGATATTACTTGGAAAACTTGAAAATGTGACCAAACACTAGGTTGCACACACACCCTGCCACCCTTTGATCAAGCTTTTTATGAAAGTTAGTCATTTGAACAATTTAATATGATGTTTTAGTGTTGGTTCAAAGGTTAGTTGGCTCATTTTCAGACAAAGGCTAAATCTCAAATGCATGTTTTGAATTTAAAAGAATAATAATCTGATATTCAGGTTTTGTTGGCGGTTGAGACGTTCAGATTCTAGCTCCACATCTCCCCCTCCAGGCTGACAATAGGATAATATCCAGTGTAATTTACCTGGATGAGTTACGTTGGGGCTGAAATAAGAGCACATCTTTGACAAAACAATGAAAATCTTATTAGAATTTGGTTTGTTACAATATTATTTGACCTTGGTTGTATACTGAAGTAATTCAAAAGAAACAACAAGCCTGGCTAGAACATATCTCTATCAGGCTTCACACATCTACACTTGTTATTCAAGACCTGACTTTAAATAGTAATTGGACAAAAAGAAATAGTTATTATTAGAGGCCACAGAGCGGAAAAGGAATGGCAAGAGTTAGGTCTGGGAAATGTCGATGAAACACATCCACACATTTAAGAAGAGGTGTAATTAGGTGAAATCAGGCAGTTATAGACTACAGGCCCTTAATACGAAAACCTTTATCTGTCTTGGCCAAGGAAGGGAATCTAACAAGAGAACTAAAATGCACCTTTTGTTCTGTCAACATTGTTTCAAGCTGGATGGAAAACTTAACTAAAAGGTTCAGAGTCAAAAAAGAAGCACATGAGCTGAGCTTTGTGAAATATCATACCCAAAAGGGAACTGATTATAATTTTCAGAAAAATACAAATTCACCAGTAACTTCAGTGTTTAGAAAAAATGGATTATCTCATATTTCCCTCTGCAGTGTGCCCTCTGTCTCTCTGGCATGTTGGTGCTTTTTTTCTGTGCACAAATCACGCTGTTAAATTTTGAGTGAATCATAGCCTGTGTGTGTGTCGCATTTGTGCTTGTGTGTTTGGATAGCAGACAGCTAAATTCCATCCTTTTTTTTCTCGCTGCCTCTCCATCTACAGGGAAACCAGGATTGTATAACTTTGAAGCTAAAAAAGAGAACATGTTATTAAAAGGCGTGGTTTGATTCAGTTTGATAGATATGCAAGTCTTCAAAGTCATAGAGCATATTTGGAAAAAGAAAAGTATGAATATTTTGGATCTATACATACTGTATGTATAGATCAGTTTGGAACTGTACTTTCTCAAGAATTGGCTCTGGCCCTGAAAAGCTGGTCACAAATGTGACAAGTCCGCCATTTTTTTTCAAGCTGTGAAAGTCCAACTCTTTTGTTGGATTTGTCTCTTTTGGCTTGACACCATTCCTACAGCTGCGAAATGGTTCTTTATGAGAATGACTTTAAGTCTTTTATTTAATTCTAACATGCCAAAGTCTAAACATTGTGTTGTGCTTTTTCGATTTTATCTTATTTTTTGTCCATCTGCTGACGTGCTTGCATTCCAATCCTGCTTCTCGTCTCTCTGGTGTCTTTACAACTCCTCTTGTATGCTGCAAAGATTCAGTTCTCAATTCAGGCTGATTGATGAACAACCCATCATAGCAGCTAAAGAAGCAAAACACTAGCGGTGACATAACTGACCTATACAGTGACATAATCACACAACTCTTGAGCGGCTAAAATGCAATTTGTTCTCAACTAGTTCACAGGTAGAACTGGCTTCCAACCAGCACCATAACCATTTTAGTGGAAAATGGGAAATGGCATACCCAGGGGAAAGCTCAGACAGTTCAGTGAAATAATGTTGCGTTTAAGGATTGTGCTATGTGCACACATACAACAAGGTAGAAAGTAGGACGTTGATTTTTGTGTATTGCACTTATTGGGTTAGTCTCCTGTGTGAGTTGTTCCTTTTTGTTTTGAACTGTATAGCAAATGTGCTTACATTGAGTAGGTTTTCCCTCTGGATCACAGTTTTCATTGTTTTTAAATCTTGTGTATACGCTTGAAGTGAATTTGCCTCCTTTCTTCTCCACAGTTTACAGCTCAGTAAATGTTGCCCTGTGATTTCTCTGAATCTTTTGTGCATTTTGTGTGTGTGTGTGTGTGTGTGTGTAGCTGGCAACATGGGACCCGGTCCACGGCTTGAACGGCACGCTGACAGACAGGAAATTGGAAAATAACATGAGAGGCGTGGTGTTACGAGTCGTCACTGTTCTGGTGAGTATAACTGGCTACTGTGGTCCTTTTCTTTGTGATTTCCAATTAGCTATATTTTGACAATCAGCCTGTTTAAGTCATGAATTTTAAAAGATTGCCCTACGGTTCACCCAGAACAATCAAGATGGACTATGAGTCTTGTACTGGCATGTTGGCTTTCAACCTTTTGCTTTATTGTAAATTCAACCTTTTGTCTTGTATCCCGCCCATCACTCAGCTGTCTCTGCACAGATGTAGAGGGGAACAGATTGAGGGCTCATGTGCAGGAGTGAAAATGGCAGGCCTATATTCATGGGACAAAGTGCTCTGAGGGACTGGTGTCAGACAAGGTGAAACAAATAAAATGTAACAAAGGTGTGGATAGCAAAGGACAGAGTTGTCAACATTTCATTAGCTTCCATTCTGACACTTGATGGCGAGATGATAGAACTGGTTGGAGTCCTGATGATAGTGAGACTCCAGCTCTGTCTGTCTTGCCTGCAGCATCGATTTGAGTACATCCCATGAGTGCTTTAAAGATTCACTGCTGTAAATTCTTCATATCCCGTCTTTGAAGTGAGAGGCAGAGAAGAAAGAGATAATGCTAGACATCTTTGTGGCGACCCCTTTTTTCTTTCTCTGTGATTTTTTTTTTCCCCCCCTTGTCTTTGATTTTCATCACCCTTAAAGGGAGAAAAGAATGCAGATTGTATTTTTGAGAAGTGGCCATTTCACCATCATCAGTTGCGGGTCACTTCTGTCGCTGCACAGACGTTCTGTGTCTCTGTGGCTCTCTGCAGCCTTCATGTTCTGTACCTGTGCTGGTGACTGATGCCTCGTGAGGCACTGAAGACAGAAATAGTGTGAAATGTCCAGGGTGCTGCCCGAATGTACTGTTTTTTTTTTCTTTTGTTTTATGCAAGAGTGGTTGAAAGGCACATCTTGATTGTGTGTGTGAGTCTCTGTGTAAGTGTGAGTGCATGATGTGAAGTTTCTGCGGGGACCCTTGGAGCAGATTGTCTCGTGTTGCCTTGGGCTGTTTCTCCTCCGACGTAACTGTTCCCTGTCTGCACAGGGGCAGGAGGCCTTAAGTGTGTGTGCGAAGGTGCATGTGCGCACACAAGCATTGACCTGTAAGAGGATGTGTTCATTCTCGTCTATCAAGCCAGACTGTTAGTTATCGATTAGCTAATTGGTGTTGAGATCATACCGCTATTAGAGGCATTGACTCTAAATCAATGCCATTGATTAGGTGGGTCTGCATTGATTATTAAATGGCTCTTACGAAGAACTGGCTTCAGAACCGTAATTATCTGTGTATGTCCCTCTACAGGCCTCAGTAGTTCCCATTCAGGCCACAAATGTGATTGAAATAGATACATATTTTGCAACAAGTAATTCCATTTAAAGCCCATAAATGGTCACATTGAAATGATGTGTCAAAGCTCTGATGGTGCAGTATCAGACTCCCTCTAAATTACTCCTCAGTGACTTGTACATGTTCCCAGTTTAGTTTGAGTCATTTCAGCAGCTTAGTTTTCATCTTTTGCTCTTTTTTCATCGCTGTGCTTTTTAATTTTTTGAGGGTGTGCCCACATTTTCCTTATTCTCCTCCACATTTATGAGCAGCAAGCTGCAAATGTAGCCACTGCAGTGCAAATATGCAGCCAAAGGCACAAGATGTCCCTTTTTAACTTGAGTCCACATTTTTTAGAGATAATGAAAAAGTGCTCATAGTGTTTTCCCCAAATGAACCTAAAGTTTTACTTGTGATGATAAAGCACACAGGAACCACAAATTTAATTGCAGACCAATTCACAATATAGTTAAAAATGCACTGCATCGCACTGTAGCCTGGTAGGTTCAACAACCCGATACTCATTAGACAGCAGAAATAAAGAGCTGGTAGAAAATAAGAGGATTGGAAAAAATGTCCAGGGTCACTGCAGTTCATGGGCTCTGTCTTAATCCATAAGCCACAGCAACACCCTCACAAGTTCAATTTTACCAATGAAAGTGTAGGAGACACAGCTGAGACCTTAACACCTCCGGTGCGTACCAGCTGATGAAGATGTTTGACCTGTGAGAAGAAGAATGGAGTGTAAAAATGAAAAGTCACCAAGTTCAAGACTCAGCCACTGAGCCTCAGTCTGCACAGCTTCTCTGTTATTGGTTGACGCATGTGTTCCATAACAATATGAAATCCATGCTTCTGAAGGAGCTGGCAGAGCTTTATAAAATATGTTTTATTCTAGTTTCACAAAGTCATAGAATCCTTTGAAAATGCTCTGTTGCTGCAAATCACCACATGACTGTCATTCCCAAAATTCCTCCAGAGGAGTCTTCAAAGGAAGATCAGCGGTACCTTGTTCCAGTCGTGCCTCTAAAAACACCCAAGCAGCACTAAGACCACATGCAGAGCTTCTACTCGAGAGGAAACTAGCGTGAACTTGTTCAAGAGGAGTTGGCATAGACAAAAGACAGGGGCAGGGGGTAGGAGGGGGAAGGAGAGATGGGAGTAATATCAGACAAGATGTAAGAGAGGGCTCGCCGGGTAGAGAGGGACGTGGTATGCAAGGATGAGAAGTGTGGTAGCATCGATAGATGGATGGATGAACGGATGGATGGATGGAGAACAAAGAGGTGTCTTAGACATATGTTTAGGGAAAGTGGGAGATGTTGCATTGTGGAACGATGCCAAATGGTTTGTCTCACAGCTGGTAAGTGGCAGTGGAAAGGGAGAAACTGCTAAATAACAGCGAGAGAGAAAAAAGGTACAGGAGAAAGACAAATTAGCGTTAGAAAGCCACACCATCTCTGACACATTCTCGTAAGCGAGAACACCATCTCTCACAGGGTAATTTTTGTTACAAGATTTCAGTCTGGAAACCATTGACTTAGTATTGATTGGGCCCGGCAGCTCAAAGCCAGACCAACCAGTGAGTTATGTTCAGATGATTACATGAATCGTTGCCTTTCAGAAGTCGAAACCTCAACCAACTCTTGGAACCAGAATTTATGGATTCTGTGTTTTTTTTTTTCAACAACTGTATGTTTTAACTCTTTTAGTTTAGATTCATCTGAAGCAGAATGTGGCAGTATAGGAGTTGATTCAGATAGAATGCCCTCGCCTCAGGAGCTTGTGTGCATTTCTTTCTTTTTTTTTGTGGTTGCTATGTGACCATAGAGAATCAAGCACAGACATTATAGTGCTGACTAACTCATAACAAGTGAGTGCACCTCAGTCACTTGCCTGTTTGTACTATAATGAGCAGAAGATGAGGTGAGAGAAGTCAGAGAGAGATTATGGAGTATAGATTTTGACTGCTTTTAGCTGCACCCATGGCTGGTTCAGGAGCTACATAGAAACGTCTGTCATAGCATTTGATTAGACAACGGAGAAAACTGCCGTGAGGTCTAGTATTTCCAGCTCAGGGATCAAAAAATGTGAAGCGCACACAGCTCAGGGATTGGGGATGAAGCAAAAGTGTTCTCTCAAGAAAATTTTGCCAGTTTCCTCTTCTTTTTTTATGCAACAGCTCAATTTTAAATCACCGAGCTGCACTGCCAAGTGTAAAACTTGCTACTTTCTTGTAGCAGACCAGTGATTGCGACCACTGTCTTCAATAAATAGTCAATGAGTTTCTGAGCTCTTGAGAGAGTCCAGGGTTACAGCAACTTTGGAACTAAGGAGTTGTGAGAAAAAGTTAGTTGAACTTGAAAAATAAAAGAATGAATCGAAACTTTAAAAAACATATCCAAAGATATAAAGTATCAATCTGTATTGTTCAAACTCTAAATAAAGTGTCTTATTAAGAGTCTGTTTCAACCAAGACATGCAGAGATTGTATAGAGATTTACCTTCTTGTGAAATACAGACAACTCAATAAGGAGCAACTTTCAAGTTTTGAAATAAAGTACAAATAAAGTAAAATAAAGCAAATAAAGTAAAAATAGACTCTACAATTGAGTGGCTGGAAAACTACCACAAAACAGCCTGTTGCAGAACATCGAAGGCTGCAAACCTGTCTGAGACCATAAGATCAGCACTGAGTGCAACAAAGAAAGGAATATAGTAGGTAAAATGCCATATAGTATGCAGGTAAAAGCAGTGTATTACACAACATAACTTTGAAATTTCTTTCTAGTATTAATATTGTGGTGGGCTCTCAGGGGCATGTCTGCCACCCGGGAGGATTAGTGGGTAGTAGGCATGGTTTGCGCCTCGGACATTTTGGCACTCTTCCACTCGTTTCACTCGGTTCATTGTGTTGGATATTGAGGAATAAAGTTCAGAAAACCACATTTGTCTCAGGGACATTCCTCATCCTGCCACAATATTTGTATTTTGAGAGCTTTAGAGTCAGGGCAAATAGTTGGCTCAGTTATTGTTCCAAAGTATAAGAGGGTTCCCCGTATTTTCCCCACCAAGGTATCCAAACATGGAAGTAATCAACAGCGCTTGGGGAGTAATTCAGTATGTATGGGTGTGCGTGTTCGCGGGTGTTCCCGCTGTGATTGATGGATGCTGCTGGTGAGAGAGGGACTTGGCATGCATGTCCACTCACCGCCTAATAGCTTATTGAACACCAGCAGCTACCAAGGATTAGAAACCACCAAGTTAATGCGTAGCATAGCCTATGTGTGCTGGTGTGTATGTGTGTGGATGTGTGTGCTTAATGTGCAGCCAGTATTCAGTCAATAACACACAGGCGCTCATAAATCTGTCCGACATATTGGCCTAAAACATTTCACTCATCAATAGGGATTTATTAAAAAAAGAGAGAAAAAGAGTGCTCGCAGAGGGAGAAGAGGCTGGGGTTGAAATAGACAAGAGCTGTAGAGAAAAGTCCTCAGTGAAATACTCAAACCGAACATAATAAATGAAAGTAAACATCCTACTCGCCCTCTGCTTTCCTCGTTGGAAATACCTTGTTTCTCCTTGCACTGCGTTAACCTAATTGCCTAAAATGTCAGCATTGCTGGATGTCATTTAACCTCAACAGGAAGCTGCCCTTTAAATGCCATGGTGATATCGATAAACAAGAGGTTTGGCCATCCCAACTGCATTTAAAAATGAACCAATAAAAAACACATCTACTGAATTGCATGATGCGATTATTGATTTTCAGCATTTTAATTCACTTGAAAATGTTAAATAGGTAATGTTTTAAATAGATTACCGAGCATAGTTCACCCTGTGATTTGAAAGAAAGCTGAGTCAGGAACTTCAGGAGCCTCATCTAAGCAAGATCGGCAGGATAAATGGTCCTTTCTCCTTGAATCCATTCTGAAAAGTCAAAATAGGAAATCAACTAATGCCATCCACAAGCAAAGGATTTTAAACTCATGGAAAGATTGCAACTTGTCATTTGTTTTGTTACATGTACAGTATATCTGGTTTGGATAACTGCATCTTTTTTCACTTTTTACTTTGTTATCATGAGGTTATAAGGTAAACTGAGCTACTAATACTTAGATTTATGCAGTCACTCCTGCTCTACACAGCATCAGTGAAATCTCATTTCATTGTACCTGTAGAGTTTTGACCACCAGGGGTGCTGTAGAGCAGTGTTGGCAGGATCTCTTATTCTACCAGGAGACAAGGATAGCTGCTCACACACCACATGGGAGTCAGATGTGATACATCTCTCACTTCTGCTGGGGCGTTTCACATGTCAGAGGGGTGACAAATCCCATTTGCACCCAAGCCCACAAGGATGGAAATGCATATTGAGACTTGGGGGCGGCAAGGTAGCTTGCTTTGAAAGATAGCAATGAGTACAAATCTGTGTAGTGGTGTAAAACATATGTAAAGCAATCAAATGACAAAAGGTATCAGTACAAATGAAGAAACTAATTCATTAGAATGTCTAAGCTGTTATTTACAATGTGTACTCTAGAAGTACTTTTCCTGTGAGCTTTCATATGATATAAACAGTGTGACGAGGGTATTGAAAATGGCCTTTTTATTCTCTATGTGTAATGTACACAATCACAGTAAATCTTCCAGCCTTTAGAGGGTGGACATATAATGGCCACTTATTTAATTGGCTGATTTAATGCTTGAATGACCCACGTATTGATTAGCTGTTTGACTGGCTTACTGATGGACTCATTGATCTTTGTCTTCCAGGAGGAGCCGTTTGTAATGGTGTCAGAGAACGTTCTGGGGAAACCGAAAAAGTACCAGGGCTATTCTATTGATGTCCTGGATGCTCTTTCCAACTATTTGGGCTTCAAGTATGAGATCTACGTTGCTCCTGACCACAAGTATGGCAGCCTGCAACCAGACGGTCAGTGGAACGGACTGATGGGCGAGCTGGTCTTCAAGGTGAGGAGAGAGAATTTACATACAGCACTGTGCACATGCACACACTACACAAATATATTACATTTGCTAAGTAGGACTAAAGACTCCCTCAGGTTGAGCCTTCACAGTCTAAAGTCCCATCTTGCATTCCCACAAGAAATCCTGTCAAAAGCTAATATTTGAATTAGTTAAACTTCTCCAAGTAGGATGGAGAACTGCAGACTCCCATTCACAAACTGCTGCGGCACACACATATGCTAGTCTGAAGTGAACTAGACGGGGATTTCAAAGATTCAGAGACGTGAAATTACACATTGGTGAAAACATAGGATCCTTTTTAATCATATGACTGACTTCAAGTAGCATCAAGTACTGGTCAGATATTCACTAGCAGACACTTGAACTCCCTCACTGCAAAATGGGAAAGTGGCAGTGATTTTTTTTTCTCAAGAGAGAAACTCTAAATTTGGATTTCATGAAGATAAATAGGACTATAGTTTAAGGTCAATAAACTGGGGCAATAAATAAACTGTAAAAAAAACACTTCCACCACAGCAAAGCTCCTCGTTGTCCAAGACACTGTAGATGTTCTCCCACACAGCTTTTATTGGAGCATTTAACAAACATACTGAATGCTGCATAGTGAATTCACCAAATTGTTATCTATCTGTTGATCTTTGACATTTGGCTGCAAAAAGAAAGTAGTTTCAGACATGTGCGAACTCATAATTGTTCTGTTACAGAAACTTTTACACCATAATCTATTGCACATTTAGTATCACCCCAGAAATAAATATTTTGATAACAGCATTCATAGCCTTTTTTTTTGTAATGGAGACAAAAGTTGGGGTTACAGTACAAGAAGCATCTGAATTAACAGAACACATCAGACCTGAGGTGCTCCTCCTGGGCCTTGATTCCTTTAAACATTCACTGGGCTTTGTCCTGCAGGGTCCTGCCAACAATAAGACTTGAGCTCACCTCACAGCTTTTCTGTCATGGCATTTTTGTGTCCCCAGAATAATTTAAGTATTCATAAAGTAGGATTTGACAAGGCCAAGGAAGCAATATTTATTTTATTATTATGAATATTATTATTATTTCACAGATAGATAGTTAAAAATTTAGTCAGAAATTCTCTTTAAAAAATGTGAAACTGAATTCATTGAGTCAAAAGAAATGCTCAGTCTCCAAATACCCCTTTGGCAGTAACAGATTTCAAATGGAGGTTTGTTGTGCTGAATTTTATCATCTCTCATTGTGTTTTGTCGAGTAAATGAAAATGAGAACACAATGGCCTCAATAAATGTAAGAAAAAAATGCTACACCTGTTTTTCCTCATTAAACAGCCATGCACCTTCTGAGTTGTAGTTATTCTCTTAAACACACTATAAAATAGACCACTGTAAAATTCCCTCATCCATTTTCCCACAACTCTAAAACATGTCAAAAACATCCAGCTGTAGACCCATCTTCCCCAAACTAATGATGACCATGTGCTCGCTCCCCCTGCGCTTTCCATCTCCCCTGTCTGGCCCTGCTGTGTCTTAATAATCCCCAGAGTCAGGATCCTGGTTGAAGCTTTTGTAAATCACCATGGCACAGTTTTCTTCGTCATCAAACTGGCTGTGATCGTCCTGCTCTGGGAAGCGGCCGTGCCTGGTCCCTAGATGCCCGGAGCTCTCTCACATCAACTAAGATAACGAGGGAACTAAACACCTAATGGCAGCTAGTCGCTGCAGCCAAAGATAGCCACGTCAGCGAGTAGATTGAGCAGCACTTAGCTGGTACTCCGGTGAAATGCTGAAACGAGATTTGTTTGGAATGACCTTCAAGACGAATTAATGCAAAGTGTGGTTAGGGAGTTAACTTTAAACGGAAAGAGCTGAGTGCAGCAGTAATAAGTAATTGTTAAACATCTCAGATAAAACACGGTGAGATATCAAACAAAAAAGACCTCAGCTTACTTACACTTAAAATCAATTAAACAACAGAAAGAAATCATCGGTGGCAGAAGGATGATTCCCTTGCAAAAATTCAACCATCCCCATATGTTTTTGCACAATAAAGACAAAGCTGCTTTTATTTACCATTGCCCACTGTGTATTGGTGTGAGCAAATGCATGCTCATCTGGATGACTGTGTACAATGCTCTTTGATGTCCTCCTGGAATTGTACTAAGCTGCTGCATATTTTGTTCACTCTCCGTAGGTCAAGGATGTTTTTATATTGTCAGCAATGTCTCCCACGAGTTTTCCATGCCTTCACTTCATTACTTTATTTTGGCTGCGTCTCAAGCTTGAACTCTCTTTTTTTAAAGATTGCTCTCCTTCCCCTGACCTTGTATACTATATTGTGCATCTACAGCCTTTGTGCTCACTCCAATGCAATGGCTCATAAAGTGTTTTGAGAACGATGCATATTTATGTGTACAGGGACTGTAGTATAGCCTCTGAATAAACTGAACACGCAAATAATTTTATTTTTCCCATCAGTCAGCAGCAGGGTTTATCTCTCCTAAAACCCAATTATGCTAGATAATTATTACTCGGCGTGCCTTCTGGAAGTCTCCATGTCCACTGACCATACCACACATACAGAAACACACAAACGTATGCACATACACACATGCATACACACACACACACACACATACATGCACACCCTCTTGTGTGCATATCGTTTTGTTGTCTCAACCAAAAGGCATCCTGCCGGGTTTATCCCAATATTCTTCTTATGCAGTGTAAGTGACAATTTCTGCACATTTAAGCATTTTGTTTCCTCACTCGACTGTGAAATTAGCAGATTTTTCTTGCCCACAGTGAATTAAAATTTTTGTTTGCTTTGTGTATGTGTGTGCGGAAATGTGGATGTGGAGTAAGATGTGGAGGAGTTATGTGTGTGCTTGACTGTGTACGGTGGCTGTATGGTCTAGCACTTGTCTACAGAATCATCAATCAAGCTTGTTTCTACAGTCTATTTTTCAGAGGAAAAGAGAATACATCATTATGAAATAAGTCCATATTTGCATGAGCATGGATTCCAAATCTGCACACACTATCAACAGCATCTTAAATCCTTCTTGTAGTGCAAACAGATGTTTACAGCTGCTAGCCAACCACTGGGGACTGTAAACATTTTAATTAGACATCATTGTTTCTGCATTTAAGCCGAGCTCAGCCTATTTTTTTCCTGGCATACATTCTCAATGACAGCTATTTCATGCCCCCCTTCTTCAAGTCTTTACACGTAAATAATTACAGCAGTCATTAGTCTCTTAAAATCTCCAAGATTTCCAATTCATGAGAAAGGCTTTGGATGTTTGTCGAGGCACACTGACACAAAAGCTGCTCAGTGAATGAGTAATGAATGAGCCACTCAGATGCCATACATCAAAAGTTGCTTAATCAATGCTAGGCCTATGGGACAGTGCTCACAGATTGAAACAGAGGCAAAGCAACAGCATTACACAAGTCATAGTGTAGAGTATACATGTTCACATTTCGTCATCCTCCTCTCTTTGACCTTAGTTTTTACTTACTCATCCGAAAGTCGCCCTCTGTTTATCACTTAACCGGTTCAGCATATTTAGGACTCTTAGAACATCAGGTCAGTCTTTGTCACGAGAAATCTCTGTTTTTACAGTTCTGTCAGTGTGCTGGGGCAGATTCTTTTGTTTTGAAACATTCATTTTATTACAAGCTGTACAAAGACTGACTCTTTCAGAAGTCTTACAGTACAGAATAAAATAGATCCTCTTAGTCTGATGTTGCATTTATTTTGTCAGGAAAATTAATAGATGCCGTCAACAGCGGCTCAGCTGTTCGATAAATGCATTTTGAACATGTACAGTACAAACAGCACCAGTGTTTCCAGATCAGGGTTAAGGTTAGTTCAGTGAGTACACTATCTGTATTCAATGCATTAACTTAGATGATGGGACATAAAGCAACAAAAATCCTCATCTTTTAAGTCTGTTCTCTGCTTCCAAATTTTCACAGTGTTGATACTTCAAATTCCTCTCTTACCCTCCACCTCTTGCAGAGAGCCGATGTGGGGCTGTCTGCCCTGACCATCACGCCTGAGCGAGAGAGCGTCGTGGACTTCACCACACGCTACATGGATTATTCTGTGGGCGTTCTGCTGCGCAAGGCCGAGCGCACTGTGGACATGTTTGCCTGCCTGGCACCCTTCGACCTGTCACTGTGGGCGTGCATCGCAGGCACCGTGCTCCTCATTGGCATCCTCGTGTACTTGCTCAACTGGCTCAACCCACCCCGGCTGCCCATGGGATCTGTGTCCTCCACAACGCTGTACAATTCCATGTGGTTTGTGTACGGCTCCTTTGTACAACAAGGTAAGGAAGAAATGGATCGCTGCCTGATGAATGAATGACTTTTTGAATGGTTAAATCTGGCATAAAGAGATGATGAAAGTTTGATGAGCCAGATTCTAAGTAAATGGTTAATGGGCTGATTCATAGAAAGCTTTCTGTTCTTCATAACCACTTCATGCACTCGTGGCAGAAGCCACTCGATCTACTCACCCAGTAGCTTTACAGTAGATGAATGAATAGCTGAAGAACATGTAAACTCCACATAGAAAAGCCATTGACAACAGTACGTATACACCTACACCTTAAGCTATGATGTTTAACCTTTTTAAATGTTACCAGAATCATTACTAGATTTCCATTTTTTATGATTCTTTGCTCAGCTGCCCATTAAAAGGCAAACACAACAACAACAAACACAACAATAATCATCCTTGTTTAATATTTGGCTGTAGAGATATTGATTTTCGCAGCACACTTTTTTTCAAAGTAACAAAAGTGAAAGATAAGGGGAGAGGGGTGTTGGTTTCACACTATTGGAATGACTTTTTGTGTTTGAGCACAGTTCTCCAGTGAAAACAAAAGTTTCTGGGCTGTGTGGATCGAGTGGAGGATAGTGACCTCATCCTGGTTATCAAGCTTTTCTAGATTTTCTAGAATCCATAGGGTTGTGCTCAGGTGTGTAGTTCTGAAAACTGACACCTATGGGAGGGTTTCAATTCCATCTGTGCAAGAAGAGAGCTGTGACCGGGGAAATAGAGGACTTAGGGAGCAGGCAAAAGTAATATGACTTTTATGCATCTGTGCCCAATGTCTGTTTTCAGACTGAACTGTTTCACTTAGTGTCCCTGTCTCTGTTTTTGGTATAATGTGTAAGAAAGACCTGCTTGTTGTCTTAGACTTTGTGTGTGTGTGTGTGTGTGTGTGTGTGTGTGTGTGTGTGTGTGTGTGTGTGTGTGTGTGTGTGTGTGTGGTTTGTAACACAATGAATAAACAAGTACCATCTTCCAGTGAACCTAGTGCGCTCAAGCTATCATGCTCCGGGACTTGCAATAGTTAATTTTTCAAGCTTCATTAATTATGTAAATTTAGGGAGGACACATTTTTGTGTTTGATTTTTATTTATCTTTTTTTGGGGGGGGGTGTTTTTAATGCCGCCTGTGAAACATTTCAGGGCCTGAATAAGCAGCTGATGAGCATTCTACCGTTTGGTAAATAATCCTCCATCTTGTGCAGCAGCTAATGGTGGTAATGATGATGATGATACATGCTAATTGCTGTTTGATATTCGCAATCGTTTCTCTTTTTAGCTGTAATTAACATTTTAGTCATGGCATCATTAGAGAGAAAAAAAGAGAGAGAAAAAGGGTCTAATTCTTCAAGAGTGAATGTGTGTGTATGTGTGGGACATAATGGTGAAGTGTGTGAATTTTCATGCTACTTCAGGTGCATCTTGTTCATGTGAGATGAGCTGTGCATCAGCCGCAGGTAATTCATTTCTGATTTGGCTGGCCAGAAATATATCTCACAGATTTAACTGTGCATGAACAGATTACCACCACAAGGCCAAGTGGGCTGACCTTCACTAGCTTTAAAAGTCACCTGGGATGGGATGTACTTCCATGCCAGCAACCATTTGTGAGGCCGAGATCTCCTTATTCAGACTCATAATAACATACAGTTTGTGCCAGGGCCCTGCGCCCTTATGTGTGACCGTCGCAGTCAATCATCATTCAGAACAAGCACATATCTCCTGGCTTTCCTCAGCAGCTAAAACAGCAGTCTGCTGAGACATCTCACTCGTGCCGTATTGCCTGACAAGCATTTCCCGATGACTGACTTCCAGCCCCCTTCACAACACCCCAGTCCACTAAGGAACCCAGGCTAGGGACAGCAGCAATTTCACAGAGACGCGACATCAGACTTGGTAACTGTGAGAGGCATTGAGCAGATAGCTCATGAAAAAAATGGTCCCCTCTCTCTGTCCTGAAGGGCCTTGTTCGCTCCCGCATCAGTATGCAAAGCACGGAGTGTGCACAACATATGCAGCTGCTGCTGTTTTGTGAGCCCCTAAGGTGGAGGCTGAAAACTTGCCAGGTCCACTGGCGAGCAAAGATTGACCACCTTTGAGATGAAAATAGTATTAAGCCTCAATGTCACCCTCGAGGCACCCCAGTGATGAACCAAATGCAGGCATGAGGAACAGACTATAAATATCACTCACACATTTAGCGGTGGCTAAAGCCAAGAGTATGGCCACCTTTGGAGGAAGTATGGCTGCATCTTTGCAGGAGACTGGATCAATGGGATATCCAGTGAGGGCCTCCATTGGCTTTGAACTGGTATCTCACTGCATCTGTCATAAACTGACAATCGAGGGGGATGCCAGCCCGCTGTTTAGCTGTCAGAAAAGAAATCCTGAGTTGAAATGGCAGCCAAGTACTACTTGTGAGTGACACATCCTTTTCTTTTGTCATTCAAGTCCTGTGAGGAGGACAGATCTGAACAGACCATTGACAATAAATTAATCAGAATTTAGAAGACAGTCAAGTCTCTGTGAAGGTGCTGAAATTTCAGAAGTTAATCCTCTCACGGGCCGAACACAACGGGTAAGCAGGTAAACTTGCCAATGAAAGAAGGTCTCTACACAATAGCACAAAGAAGAGAACTCTCTGATGTTTGCTTTAAGCCACCATTGCCATTCATCCCATTCCTGCCAGCTCACAATGTCCGAAGACGAACACAAGTCTTTCACTTCTTAGAAATTTGAAATATTGTAGATGTGTGGCCGAGATTTCTGTTTTAGTTCACTGTTTTGCTCATGTTGTGTTGAAACTTAGATAGATAGATAGATAAATAGACAGACAGACAGACAGACAGACAGACAGACAGACAGACAGACAGATAGACAGATAGACAGATAGACAGATAGATAGATAGATAGATAGATAGATAGATAGATAGATAGATAGATAGATAGATAGATAGATAGATAGATGCAATCTATTGAAATATGTTATCTTCTGCTGTTTGTGTGGCCTTTAATAAGATGAATATTTTTCAAATGTTCTGTAACGTTTGGAGAGAGCTGAGATCCTGGAATCTATTTGCCACAATGCAGTGAACAAACATTTGCTTCCAAGTGTGTGCGATTGTTTGTGAGACTTCCACAGAGCCACCCAACAGTTGAACTGAGTTTCTTTGCCTTTTGGCCAGAGCGCTCTAATTGAGCCCCAAGCCCACACATAGCAGAGATGGAGCAGTGGCACATGGGAACTGTTGCTGAGACACATTGGAGCATCTTGGACCTGTGTGTTCCAGTCAGAGGGTGGCTAGTTAGTCCAGTCACAGGTGGAGAGTGGGAGGAGGTGACTGAATGACAAGTGCAGTATCTATATCATATATAAAAGCAGAGGGTCCTGACATGGACACTCCATAATGACTTTTTGTTCCATAGTGTATGGAAATGAGGAACTATGATCTAGACTCCAAGAGAGATTAGGCACCTTGTAAAATATAATAGAGCATGAGAACTCGCTAAGGCTTTATGACATCAACCGTATGGAATTATTCCAATCTGTTTTCAAGATAGGATCAACGTGTCGTACACCCATCATTGGGAAATTTGCATTGCTTTTTGACGTTACATATTGTGTCAGGTTTTTTTGGTTTGCGGATACACAGAAAACATTTGTAGAAGTGCAAACATAGGTTTGCAAGTTCACACAGCAGTTCTCTTGCAGCACCTGCAAATTGTCCCACACCTTTGTGCTTCACCCTGAAGTATTGCCCTGAGGGAAAACTGATTCAGATGCAAAGATACACACAGTGCCACAGCGGGAGGGATCTTGAGATGAGTGATGAGAGTGAATACTCAAACATGATACCAGAACTTTGCTTTTGGCTCTCTGGATCTCTTTGAGAGACATTTGTGTGCAGTGGGAGTGCACCAATTCCTCTCAACTTTTTTCCTTCATTTCTTCTTCCATTTCCTGTTCTTTCTGTCCGTATTTGTTTTGTGTCCTTTTGTCACTTCTTCACCTTCTTTCTCTTTTCACACGTTTTTCCTCCGACCATTTGTTAATCTTGTTACTTGACTTCAGCGCTTCTTCTTGCTCATCTGTCACAGCATTATCCCGTTGAAACTGTCTTTTCACTTCTTGACCCCCAGGTTTCTCTGCTGTTTGTGTTAAGTGAAGCAGACGCACACAGAGGCACTGAGAAAGGAATAGGAATGTTGCGTGGACTTAAAAAAAGAAAAGTCTGTACTCTATAAACTATTTCTAATTGGTCTCAGGGAGAGTCAGGGTGAAAAAATGGATTGTAGGGAAGAGGTAAAGAGACACGATGGGAAGTGCTGCTTCTGATCTGCTCATCTTTTCGATGTTTTTTAACCACTGCATCAAATACCGAGTAGCGATTTGGGCATTGGTTTTAATATTCAAAAGTAATACAACATCTCCTCAAACCAAGAAACCTTCGCAGTGAAACAACAATAAATAGCTGCTCAATCGTGAGATGTGCAGCAGCAATCCAGAAAAAAGCCCATTTCTTACCTCTGCTTAGTGATTTAGCCAAAATAATAATTGACTGTTTGCCTCCAGTTTCTGTCAAAGAGGCTGGAAAGGATATTGAATTATACAATAACAGCTATTCATGCAACAATCAGGTAAAAGGTATAGAAGACGGAGATGGAGCACACACTATCAGAGCAAGGTCTGACATCACATCAACAAAAGCTGTAGTTGTTCTGAAGAGCAATAAACTACGCTGAGGGAGAACTGTGAGGTCACCAGTCTGTGGTACAAAGGCTTAATGAAAAAGAAGTAGAAAATATAACTAAGCATTTCAATCTAGCACACACAATTTTAGTTCAAAAACATGCAGGAGAGGCAGCCAGAGGGTGGGCGTGTCTATCAGAGCCCCTCCATCTGTATGTTGCTCAGACCTCAATTGTGGTTTTGATCGTCTTTTGAAACACGACCACACCTGTTCTGCTGCTGGAAAAGTGGCTCTTGCATTTCAGCAGTGAAGCAAGACACTGAAAAAAGGAAAAACTAGAGAAAATAATTTGCAGGTGATCACAGTAAATTAGGAGTGGGAGAGACCGAATGAAGTGTGTAAGTTTGTAAGTGTGTGTGCAGGGATCTTGATAAGACGTGATTTAAGGAGGATGTGAAATGTTTCCCAAGGAGATTAATTTTCATCTTGAGTTGGGTGACTCTCTCCGGCCTCAGCGGAGGTGGGAAGGTCGTACCAATATTTTTCTGAGCCAGGAGGGAGGAGAGTCAAGGCTGGGCTGAGTGATTACCAGGTCACATTATTACAAGAGCCAAGCAGGCAACATTAGCTGAGTTCAGGGCATTGAGTGGCTGGTATGTGCAGTCTGGACAGACCATGGCCTGGAGGGACAGGGATATGCACTCATTTGCAGTCTGGTGCATCAGGTTTTGGATTTAAAATGAGCCCCCACAGGCAGTAAGAGGAGGAAGAGCAGGTCGCGGGTGACATGCATGAATTCAGAAAGATGAAAAACAAGGCAGCCTGTAGCAGTTTAGAGGAGTTGTGGGGAGTGTGGTCAGAGGAAAAGTTGCAGTACCTCAAATAGAAGTTTCAACAAGCTGCTGATCAGAAAGTGTCCACGTGAGTGACTTTTTTTTGGGCAACCGAAAATAAACACTACGCAAAATGAACAGTTAACACATTTACACATGGGAATGAGAGTGGTATTTATAATATATCCTGCTCAAATTATACACCAGCAAATGGAAAATGGATAAAACCTTATTTTCTGTGGATTTTGGAGCCAAAACAAAAATATAACAAAGTGGCAATTTCTTATGTTGTTTGAAAACTGTGGGAAAATGTGTTAATGATGCTATTATTTTGGCATCAATTTTGTTCAAGGCAAACCTCAAGAGGGAGAATAAAGGTAAAGCACCTGGAGAACACAGAATAACAGTGAAAACAATGTGAAGGTGTAAATAAAAAGGTCTCGCTGTAGAAAGTTGTCTGGCAGAGTTTTCCACCCAGGGCTCCTGCTCTGACGTCCCCTCTGGTCCTCCACAACCAGAAAGTGACTGCAGCAGATTACATTTGGAAATTGCGCAGAGGACATGTTTCTTAATTTTGAAATGATTTTTTTTTTTTTGGTGCAAAGGTGACCCTTCTGAGAGGGATCAATGCTACACTAAACAAATCGACTGTGAACTGTTCCATAACTGAAATGGGCAAACAGGCGACCGGAGCTGGCAGTGAGAGGAGGCAGTGAGAGGAGGCGTCTCTGCTGACGTGGAGCCTGTGTGGGGGGGACAACGCTCTGTTATGCAAGTCCGACTTGTTGAGGAGGGCGCCCTACTAAACCACGAGAGACGGACGCGTTGCCCCATTCCCCCTCAACCCATTTCCTCTTTCAATACCTCCCTGTCTCCCTCCATCTGTTTCACCTTCTTCTCCCCTTCCTCCTCTCCCTGCCTGGGCTCCTAAGTTTTGCCGGCGATGTTTGAGCTAAAGTAGAACAGTCAAAGGCAAAACTCCGGTGTCACACTGAATATTTGTCTCTCACAAGTCTCCCCAATCGCTGTCTCGCTCTCGTTTTCTGGTGTTCTCCCCTAATTAACGTCCTTACCAGTGGGGGAGGAGAGAGACCGCAGAGTAGCAGACTGTGTTTTTGTGGCTGTGTGTGCGTAACGTGTGTGTCATCTTAGCATGCGGCCTCGCTGTCAGCGTGAGTGCTGCTGTCTCTCAATTAGAGCGAACTTTGTGGGGAATCGTACACAGCCTCACACATATGCACGCACAGTGAAATACTTGTCTCCACTGTTTGAATAAAAACTGCTCGGACACACAAACAAAAACTCGCAGCCAATGCCATAGGCTATAATCAACTCTTTGGTCTCTCCATCTGCTCCCTCACTTTTTCCTTTTTTTGTATTTTCCCCTCACACATGCTGCACTTCTGTCTCTCTCTGTGTCTCCTGCTGCACATCTATCTGTCAGTGTGAGTGAGTGTTTCTGGTTGTGAGAGTGAGGAAGGCCGTGCGTTCTGCTTACCACCTTGTCTGAGCAGCATATAGGAAAACCCAATTGTTCTCTCTGTTTGCTCCCTCCCTCTTTGTGTGTTTCCTCCCTCAGCTCCCTCCATTCTCCACTTCTTTATACTTACTGCTGAGTTTTCTCGATGTGAGATGCGTTCCCCATTCTGCACTCCTCCACTCTCTCACTCTCGCCTCCCTCCATGTGTCTCTCCCTCCATCATTATCTCTGCTTCTGCTGTGCCTTACTGCTGGGAATCCAACGTTATCATCATTTTTCCCGCTCTCTTCTTCTCCTTTTCTCCCTCTCTCCTTCTCTTTATGGCTCCCTCTAATCCATTATCCCTCTCTAACGACCCTGTTGTGCTGCTGTGAAGTGGACCCAACTTTAGGATGCCCATCCCTCCTGACGGAGCCCCTCTATCTCTCCATCTATCCTCCCTCTTTTCTTACTCCTGGCCCTCTCACAGTCTCTCTCTGGCTACAGAGACATGCCACTGTGAAAAGAGACCATCTCTCAGCAGTTCCATTAAATGCATGCCTCTCTTCTGCTCTCTGTACCACTCTCTACACTCTTGTTTCTGTTACAGTTGCTTCTGTTGCTTTTCCTCTCTTTCGCTTGCCCGCTCTCTGTCCACTCGCCTCTCACTGCTCACATGTGACCAGGTCCAGCTGTTAGCAGCTCAGCTACATCCTGCTCAAACCTGCTTTCATCCCTTCTGGCCTCTATGCAATCTGTCCATACACTGTAGTCTTCGTATTAAAAACATTCATTTATGTTATTCAGTGTTTTTATTATATTTCCATGAATAAAATAATTAACCTGCACGACTTGTCATACACAACTACATTATTATTGATCGAACAATCCACCACTATTTGAGTAAACATTCGCTCATACTTACTCAAAGCTGCCCTGTAGGAGACCCCCATGATACCAATTAGAAGTCGATATGTACAGTACATGTTGTTTGAGCTATTCCTCTCAATGGGATCTTTTCATTGCAACATATGCATAGAATTTGGAGCTTTTTCCACTATTGATGCTTTTAGAGCAGTCAAAAATGACACTAAACTGAAATATCATCCTGAAGTCAACAAGACATCAATGTTTGCGAATTAAGATGGTTTCTGGGTGCTCTAGGACATATTTGTGAACGTGATGGATTAAAGGTGGATAAAATTAATCTTCTTTTGAGCAGTGCAGAAACAGGAGAATGGATCTGTGCTCCCCTGGCTGTGTTTGATGGCTGCCATTGGGCAAAAGACCTGGCCTTCAGCCTTAATTACCCAGCTCCCCTCCCACTGGTAGAGACGGGCAACAGCCGCCACATAAAATACGACTTCCATATTGCTCAGCATGCTTTCGTTAAGCGTGTCAGGGTGTAATGTATGTGTTGACTTTTACACACTGTGTATGTAGTCTGTCATGTTCTCTGCCTTTCTCTCTCAATGCATTAAATGTTTAATCATGCTGGTTAAGTTGTGTGAACAAAGCGTCTCCTGCTGCTCTGCGACAGTAAATGTCACAATCTGCTGGAGACTCCAAACAGAGAGGCTTGGACAAACAAACAGATACACAACAAATATTAGAAGACTTCTAATACCTGTGTTTTGCTGTGCAGATTGTAAAATAAAGCCGCCTGTGGATTTGTAACTCTCAGAAAACATCTATCTGTCAAAGCAGCCTGAAGCACACTGGTCTCTTTGTTCCCATATTCTTTCACTGGGGGAGCCACAAAGCTCTTACTTCTAGGGACAGTCATGAAAAGTGCTGCATAATTGCAATACAAGTATGTTTATTTTTGGTCTCTCATGTCGTTAGCCGCTTCTAATAAACAGACCAAATGAATTATGTTTATCTCCTGGTGAATGTGTTGTAAAGGTCAGGCGCTGAGCAGCAGGCAAATGGTATGAACAAAAGATTGAATTCCTTCTTGAATGCTCACATTAACTCTTCTGTTAGAGTATTAGTTCCTGCGCGTGCGGGTCTCTGATGCCAGGAAATGTTTCCAGGCAAAGAAAAGAAAAAAGCTCATAAAACATTTTAAACACAGCATAATAGGTAAGATACTTACTGACTCAGGATCAATAGGATTTGATGCAACCCTCAACTAGCACTTGTCAAGAAGTCAATAGAGACAGAAATCTAGTGCTTTCTTTTGTTCATGAGCTAAAGGCATGCCAACATTTAAAGCCCTGATTTCCCTCAATCCCATTAATCCAGGTAATTGCAAGATTTATGTGATCATTTATGTTAACAAGACAACCTCCTCTCTACCAGCCCCCAGCTAAACTCCAGAAACAGCTCAGCCAGATGGAAGAAGAGAGCACAAAGCAGGAACAGGGGATAGGTCAGTCAGAAGAGATAAAACAGTAGGAAAGCAGAGTGCTGCACACCTTGTTAGACACCTTGTTAGTGCTCAGTCAGTCATTATAGTAACTGCTGAGGCAGGACTATATAATAATATAGAATGCTGGGAAGACAGACAAAATGGCAAAGTTTTCACAGTGGCCAAACTAACACTGTTAGCAGATACGATGATGACTGATATACTGTAGACACACTACGAGGTTAAGAGAAGAGAGGGGAGGCCAGGAGGTGGATGCAGACACGTTTGCATGAGCTGGAAAGACACAGAATGCGTGGTAACAGACTCCTGTACCTCATTATATCGGTCTTGTAGGGCTCCGAGAGGTCATGCCGACAGTTTGAAGGTGCAAGCGATTCAAATGCAAATAAGGAATAAGCACACTTCCCTCCTGATTGACAAGTCTGAGAGTGGTCTAGCAGTCGTAGCTGGTGATGTGTGAAAGTCAGTGTCGGTGTAATTTGCAATGCCTCTTAAGATTTTTATTGGGGGCAAACACGAGTGAGATTAGGTGAGTATTTACAGTATAAATGTAGTGCACTTGCCCCCATCAGGAATATATTACACAATGTTGTTATGCTGGATCCTTGCATTGTACATACACATATATTCCATGTATCACCTACTTGACATCTGTGTTGTAATGTAAATAAGCTATTGAAACATGCGTTTATTGGATACATCTGCCCATTTAAGGCTGTTTGTCATTGTCACTTTGTACAATGAAGATCAACATCTGGCTCTCTTATTAGCAACATCCATGCTGCCATATTTTAATTTCCATGAGAATAACAATTATGAATGTTAGCTAGTCTCCAAGAGAGCCAGCTGAGTGTGACCACTCAGAACAACAAATGTGCCTTCATAAGGTTTTTTTTTTTTTTCGCAGAGCCTGACCCTTTGCATCAGTAGACAGTCCCATCTTCTCAATAGCTCTGTATTCACAATGTACCTGGTTTATTTCCTAATGGGCTTTATTTCCCAATTTATTCTGACAATTCAAGAAGGCATTTTTATCATCCATTCATCTCTTATCTTATCTGGGTGAAGGCAGGGAGTACACCCTGGACGAGACTCTCACACCCCCCTCGGGGCAATTCAGTCTCCATTCCACAGTCCACTCATCCACTATGTTTCCCATTGTTTTCAAATGTTATTATATGAATATATCATGAATGAATAGTATCTATTCTCTCTCCAGACCTGTAGACTTAAAATGCCATCAGTCCTTGTTGTATGTCCATTAAACAATTGCTCAGTATTCTAGAAAAAAACAAAAGCAACAGAATCTAAGCGGTTAAAATGGGAAGTGTAGCATTTGTTGAGCACTGAACAGCTACATTTCTTTTCAGTCTACCTTTCTCCTCTTCACAGCCCAATCAAACGTGGCAAAACTAAATTGTGCACTCCACCTTATCAGAAAGAACCCCTTCTCCTCTTAATTTTTATCCAACCCGAGTGATGGTTGTTACATGTGACTTTTAATTGCATTTCCATAATCGATTCTGTTTCAAACTCACTGCTTGTGACTCATATCCGGTGTGACAAAAGCGCTCAGCGTGATAACAGCAGTGAAGCAGAAATGAAGGCGGGTTGAGGACAGGGAGATGGGGAACAACACCAACACAAAAAAAGAGAGAAGTGAGATGGTGAGAAACTTTGTGAAGACACTTAAGTGCTCAACTTGCGGGGATGAGGTGTCGAGAAACAGGGCGAGAGACTTGCTGTCATCCACCGCCTCGCTCCTCCGAGTGCTGTTTTGGAGACGGGGGTGGAAAAGTGAAGCAGTTTTCCATTCAGTATGAAAAGACAAAGATCAGTGACAATAGTGCACTGATGCACTGGGTACGTATTTATTTGTGTATCATGCACATAAGGATGCATCCTCTCCTGCTTACATTTGCATTTGTTATAAAACCCTGCTTATCAAGATTTTGCTCTAGAGTGCCCCTAGTGGTGGAAGCCTGTACAAGGGTTATACCCCCAGGGAATATACGAAGACAGAAATGCACCAAAACCAGCAGATAAACAAGGCAGGCTCATATGTTCTGGTGTGGGCAACTTTAGTGGTTTAATGGTTATTTAAAGTGTGGATGTGCTGCCCTTGTTAGAAGGAGCGAAATGAAGCAAGTGGAGATGTTTGAGAGGAGCGACAGAGACGGGGGTGTATATGGGTCGCGGGATGTGAAATATTGAGAATGACAGTGTTAAAATTGAATATGAGCAACTCAAACACAATCACTATCAAGTGAAAGAGCTTAGAAATACACACACGCTCGCAGAGGGCGTGTCTGTCGGGAGGCACACACACGCACACACACACACACACATGCACGCACAGATTGCCCGAGTCAAGGGGAAATTGCTGAGCGAGCCAGCTGTCAAAAGTTGCACTCAGAGAAGCAGTCATGCTCTTATTGGTTTGATGGAACAAGACACAGTTTGCATGCAGTCACCTTTAATGAGAGCCCTGCGCTGTCTGAGCTGGCTGCACATGTTTGCATGGTGGACATGCAAGCGAGTGAGCCGCTGGGTGTCTTTTTGGCAAGAAAAAAGGAGAGATATCAAAAAACTGCCACTGCATCTATTCTGACATAGCTCTAGCTATTGTCTCCTGGCTCTTTGTCGCTCTTTTGTGTCTGGAAGATTCAGATCACTTTAGGTTTCCCACAGCAGTTGGAATAGTTCTTGACATTTTTTTCTATACATCTCTTTAAAATGCTCTCTGCTTATATACCTTTGAAACGTGCTCTGAACTGTTTTAACAATTGGTGTGGCTAAAACAGATTTGTGAACACAGACATTAACGAACCATGTATCAAGTGTTTTCTTTGGGTTGTTCAGTTTCCTCACACAGTCCAAAATATTTAGTGTGTCCTGTGATAAACTGGCCCAGGCGGACTGCTATTATTGGGAACAAAGCAAGTAAAATTATGTATGGATGGGTGGAATTTCCTGGTGCTGATCTTCCCTATACTCTCATAAAAACTATCCGGGTGAGATATTAATAAATAGCTTCATCCTTCTGCACTTTTTAAACAACCTTCAGCTATTATTGATTGAGTGTACACTGGGGTGTGAAATTTTCTCTCATTCTGGAGGAAAAGCCCTTTACTTTTGCCCTTTAGGAATAAGCGCATACATATACAAAAGTGCCAAATACAGGAGTACATTCATACAAAGCCTTTGCTTCCCGTTGGCTGTTGTAACCCTTATGCTATGCACAGATTGTATCGATCTATATATATGGGGCAAGCAAGGAAACACAGCCTGTAAATAAGCTCAAAGAAATTTCTGCTGACTGTCATTTTTGTGTTCCTTTCAACTGTGAAAAGGAGGCAAAAGTGCTGATGAGGCTTTAAAAAAGGAGGAGAGAAGAGGAGAAATGTGTGTTTCTGTGTTAAGTCCAATGTCAAGCAATTTCTGCATATAGTACAGGCACACACCCTCTCTCTCTCTCTCTCTCTCCCCCTCTCTCTCTCTCTCTCTCTCTCTCTCTCTCACACACACACACACGGACACACACACACACACACACGCACACATTTAAAGCTGTACTTTACCACAGCTTTTTGGAAGGGCATTAGGAAGTTGCCTCTTTAAGTTATATACAGATGGAGATACACACATAGACACAAACAAACACACACACACATACATACACACTTATAGAAAAAGGCCAGGTGTTTATCGGCAGGCTCCACACTTGGCCCAGAACAGTACAGAGCATCGCTGTCTATTCTGACCCCAGTCATTCCAGGCAATAAGAGAAAAGCTCTCCAAGGCCAAAAAGAACCTCGTTTTAATGAATGTCTACAAGTGATGATGCAGCAAAATACCTTTGAAGGGAGATAAACAAGTACTGTGTGTGAGTGTAGTTATGTTTAGGATACATTTCCCAAATTATATTTTTAGACCATATGATCTAAAATTAACTGAGCGTTAAATACTCTGCGCAAGGTGTTGTCTAAGCCAGTCAACTGGCTTAATGTAAAACTACAGATGCATGGTTCACACACCATCTGAGCCCTGCATCAAAATCTTATTGGTCCTCCTAACTAGAAGTGACAGAATGCAGGAAACCATCCATCCATCCATCCATCCATCCATCCATTCATCCGAATGCCAGGAATATACCCTGAACATATTGTTAGCCCTTCATAAATCGACACACCATCCACTTTGATACTCACACCTTGAGGGCAAATTTAGAATCTTGATTAATTTAATGCCTTCTTGTCATTATCAAATAGCATTAGAGGAGCTATGATCTTTACCTCCGAGGCCCGTGGCCAGTATGACGTTTTCTTGCAAATATTTGACTACAGAAATGGGCAGCCAATTATTGGAACAAGACTATAGCATCTCACAATAATACACCATTTAGATTACATTTTTGGCCATTATGGTCTCATTGTATTGATTGTTGGCTTAGCAGGCTAATACAGGAGGCTCACTGTTGTCGCTCTTGGAAATGTGAGTACTCTGAATCATATGCGTGTCATCAGGCAACAGCTGCATCTGTAGATGGACAGAAAGAGAGCCTAGTGCCCTTAATAAAAATCATTGTTCTGTCAACAAAGAAAACAAAATCACTGCGACAGAGTTCAGCGTCCTCCTTTCCCACTGACAGCAGGGACTGGAGCCTGCAGCAGGGATTGGACAGGTTTGTGGAACGAGCTGTCGTTCCACCAATATACTGGAGGTTTTGTCCTCTGTGTTGGTTGTGAGAGGGTGATTACTGTAAGTGCAGCTGTTTGGGCTCAGCATGCTGCTGTCTGGGCACTACTTCTTCACCAAAATAATATCATTACAAGCAAGATTTCAAAGCCAGCAAGTGAGAGCGAGGGCCAGCGAGAGGGAGACCCAAAGCAAACGGGCGGAAAAATTGATTTACCAAGTTGCCTTTTCCAATTAATTTCAATTCTCGGTAAAGGGCCATCGCAACACTATGCTCTGCTTTTAGTCCTGATGTAAAACATGAACTGTCCTATCTCCCATACAGACAACAACAGTGAAATGAAATTGTGTTAAGTGTTATCTGTTTCCCCTGACTATGCACATATACAATATGTGGACGTAAGCACAAAGTTTTTCTCTATTTTGCATGCACGCAGACATAGCTGATATCTGCATGGTGAGGCCGGTCCAAAGCGCAGCTAAGTGGGGAATCATTTGCATTTCAATCTTTTAATTTGCTCCTTTTTTTGTGAAATTGAACCGACTTCCATGAGCTTACCGCAGTGAGCACAGAAGCTCATTTCAACGTACCCCCTCAGGGTGATTCTGTACAATTTGAATATCTTTTTCTCCCAGTTGAACCCATATTGAAACTCATATTCCTATTATACACATTGAAGTTTTGTGGGTTTTCAACCTAAGTCATGTTCTGAACATGTCAACTGTGCAAAGATAGCAGAAGCATTTTCCTAAATCCCGACTGTTCCCTGGGAGTTAAAGTGCCAAGCAGAGTTCAGAGAGACATTCCTCAGTGTAGACTGCAGAATTTTGTGTATCTACGCAATGCATCTTGACTGTACCAAATAAGCTTTCTGCTTTACAAACAGCGCTATTTGTCAAAATATGCTCTGCTGTGGCTTGCCTTTAATCCTTCAAAGCACATCGGTGTGGTTTTTGCCTGGAAAGCACTGTTGAAAGCAACATATGTTTGGCTTTTCATCTTTGTACGATAGAAAAGAAGTGTTTCTGTTCAAATGCATTAAATAGGAGGCTCTGCAGGGAAATAAACTGCATTTTCACGAATCTTATAACCCATTTAATTACGAAAGAAATCCCAAGACAATTTGTAACTTTTCTAAATGACTGTTATCGTATAGTTAGAATTGCCCAATGTGTCTTAAAAATGGAACTTGAATCCATTTACTTTCCTCATTTTGAGCTTTTGTGTTTTTGTTCTTGTGTGTTTTGATTTGATGTCCACATGATCTATGCCATGTAGCAAATACAATGATAACAGGATGATTGCTTCATTTGTAGCAAGTATTTTCTTAAATCACTGCTCAAGTCATTTGCTGATTCGTCACTTAAACAACAAAAACCCATTGTTACAATCAGTTGCAAACACTAAAGCTGCACCAGTTCAAAACCTGCTTGCTCAGAACTGCCCGATTTCTCAGGCTCTGATTTTGCTGCTTCAAGCTCTCTCAACAGTGCCATCGACCTGCAGAGTTGGAGAGACGCTGTGGACATAGCAATTCTACTTAATGGAGACAAAATAAGCAGGTGTCATGTTGTTGTTGTGCATATTGTATGCATAGAAATACTATGCAACATTATGGGCATTTATTTGAAGAATCAAAAAAAATCCAATGTTGGAAAAATTTGAATTTTTCTATCTGCGTAAAAGTGAAACTCAAATCTTCACAGCTCTGCTCGTCCTAACATGACATAATTACATTTTGAAACCACTCAGCTGCAACAAGCTATAAGCATGCAATACTGCAAACATTTGCTTAATGGCATTTAAACACCCAATGTGCAGTTATTAAAATATTAACAATAAAACTCGAATGAGCTCAGACCTCCGCAGGTGAAAGCAATGCAGTGGAGGGTAAAACTGGCCTCTCTACGCAACTCTGGGTATCACAGAAATAAAGTAAACTCACATACACACACACACATACGTCTAAATCCGTGGGTGTGGAGCTCCTGCGGCTGGAGCTACAGGAGCTCTCCGGCTCTGCAGGGCGGTGTTTCTCAGCTCTCCTCAGAACTGCTCATCCAGCCACTCCACTCCCAACACTGCACCACCTCAGGCTCTCAGCAAAACACCGGCTGAGTGTGAAGTCGATCGGATGAACAGTTGTCGAGAGAATCGAAGCGCTGACAGACAGACGGACAGACAGAGGCTTTGATGATGTCTGGACCAGGGAGCTGAATCATTCAGTGTGTGTTTTACTCACTTTTGGGATTTTACGGTACATTACTTTCCTGGAATAGGGGCAAGGGAGCAGGTGACCAGCAGATTGAACAAATATTCTTTGAAAAAATGTGAGCCCGCACCTAATTAGCATCTTTACCCAGTGCAGAATCTTATCAAACACGTGGATACACACGCAGGCCTTATGTATATATCATATTAGAAATACAATCAAAACAGTGCTTGCTTTCCTGTGCATAAAACCTTTGGTTTCTGGAAACTGTACGATGGGCAGAAGTATTACAGTAGTTGTATAATGTGTGATCACTGTAAACATTGTACATGTTCACACTGATATCGTGTGGATTGTGTGCATGTCTGGTGTTTAATTTTCACTGTCAAACAGCAATGTGTGTATGTGTGTGTGTGTGTGTGTGTGTGTGCGCGCATGTGCATTAATGCATGGATTGTGTGCTAGTGATCAGTGAGCTGCTGTGGATGGGTGGCTGTATGTAGTAAATATGTCAGGACCAACTGGGTCCACAGCAATTTGTCAACATCAGAGGTGAATCATTGCCAATATGAAATATTTATATGGAATTCATGAATATTAACGGTTTTATTGTAGCAATTACCATAATACCAACACTGCTCAAGCATGTTACACTTAGTACTAAAGGGAAATGAATTATACACTAAATAATATGGATTTATTCTCTTTTTGTAGGCTTGATGTACACACCCACCGAAATTAAAGTGACGCCTGGTGCGCGGTGTGCTGAGCGCTATACCCTGCGCAGGGACATGAGAATTACTGTGTAATATAACCAGTGCAATATCCTGCAGACATCGGGCATTCTCCCTGCCGAATAAAATAAAATAAATATGTAAATGTACAAAAAAATATTCATTTGTTTTATTTGGATGAGCATTGTGTATACAGGCGTGATATTTAAGTGTCGCTTGTTCCAAAAGTAAAATGAAAAACAAGGATGATCAGCATCTGGTCGCCAAGTTTGGATTCATAACTCCATCTACATAGTCCAAGTCCATGTTCCAGAATCAGTTTGATGTGCACGAAAAGGTTAGTTTTAGCTTTGTAACATATTAAATTAGAAAAGTTTTGCTTTAAATTGTTCTATAAATGTGCCTATGACACCCTACAGGAGGTAGACCTGTGAGCTATTAATAGGAATTGTGCCTGTTAGAATTTATATTTTTTTATATTATTTCTGTTATAGAAATTGCCTACTGCCATTAAAATTAGTTTGCTATTCAGTAAGTCCATTTTGGGTCTCATCTGCCATGTAGCAGGTGATATTTCAGATCCATTTGAGAGGTTTTCCAAAGGTCTATTGTTTTCCTGGGCAGCACACAGCAGGTTACTCCATTATTTTCTTTTATCCAGAAAAGGTGCCCAGTACTGTAGCTCCGGAAAGAACTCTTGGATCAGTGTCCACTGACTGTCGTTATTTATCTGCCTTCCAGTTCACCCTCAGCGGATTTCTGGATGGTTGTGCTTCTGATGCAGTGATTTATGTAAATAACTGATAACAACCACTGGCTCGAGTACCACATGTCTTTTTGGACCGCAGTAGAAAGCTTTCGTGTTTTATGGGACTTTTGACGAGACATCACATGATATGACATGATAACAAAATGATTACACTAATGTTTATTGAAAAATACACCTGTTGAATCACGTTTTTCTCAGTATTAAGTATTAAGGCGTGCGTTTTCTCAGACCCTCCTTTCCTCTCCTTCCAAAATGTAACTTCATGTTGAACCACATCTTGCTTGTTTACCAGGTCCCACTTTCTCAAATTTACTAGGTCCTCCTGAGTGATTGTGGCGTGATGTTCTGTTTTGTTGTGGCCAGCTCTCCGCAGAGACTTTGTGAGTCCTCTAAAAACGTTGTTTGATGCTGTGAACTCAGTGTCTTGCATGAGACACCATGCAAGACTGAGAGGTGGACACTGAGAGGTCATTAGTAAAATGGCTGATGCTTGCCCTCAATCCGACATAGCTGCTGATGGAGTAGTGCTGACCTCGGCTGTTTCTCACTGACATAAAATTCATGAAAAATCCTCTTTAGCTCTATTTTTTTGTCACAGTTACAAAATCATGAAGTAGTCTTCATTTTTCAACAATTCCAGTTAATTGAGCTCTTCATTTGACATTTGCACATTTTTTTTCTTTTTTTGGCATCTGTTTCTTCTCATCCTCCTCCAACCATTCATCCAAACTGAGACCACCAAGTAAATTCAAATTCACAACAAACCGATCTATTTTGTAGCCTATTAGTTTTCCGCCATTTCCTGCTTCAGCTCTGGAACTGATTTGAGCACATTCTACATTTCTTGTAGACCAATCAGGTTGCTTGGTCAGAACGACTTGTTGTATAATACAGGTTATGTGTAAAGCACTAACCTAAAACCAGTGTTACAAGGTGATTACATTGAAACTCATTCCCATCCTCCTCCTTTTGGAGAGAGGAATCCAATTAGTCCTGAGCTGAAGAGAAACCTGTCCATCAAAATAATTGCCAACCATCAGCTCCTTAGCTAGTACATACTCTAATGAATATCACACTGTAATTGTCTAATGAAAAGTAATTGATGAGAAATACGGTAGGATGAAATGCTTACTCTTTGCCTTTTCATCTTCATCCCATCTCTGAGAAACATATTTGCTAATAGTCTATCATGTTTTAATGGTGGTTTTAGTTTTTTTTGGGAAGCGTACTGGAAAGGCAGATACCATTAGAGACATCTTGTTGTAAACTTCATGCATCTTATCTTAAATCCACAACATCCCTGGCCTGCTGCTGGACCCTTAAAGCAGCAGCTCCTTGTGCCCTGAAAAAAATTGCAAACCACATGAAAAAAATCCCTCAACTCTTTAGTTGATAGCCTGTAGTGTTAGAGAGGGCACAGACAGAGCGGAGAGATTGAAGAGCAGCAGGCAGAGGTGCTGTGGCAGCAATGTATGCATTCTGTCATCCGCCTCATCCCTTTTCCTATTCTCACACTTCTTCCCCCCCTACTCTTCACACCAGCACCAACACTGCAATATGTCTTCCCCAAGTTGTTCGTAATCACTGGGGCAACATTGGTCGAGAGTGATTGAGGTGCTGGGGGCGAAGTATACGCTGTGGAAAAAAAATAAATAAGAAGTCCTGCGAGTCATCAGACAGTAGAGGGAAATAATCTGAGGCAGCGGAGGTGCCTGCTCAGTGCTGAGATTTTGAAGCTATACAAGAAAGCTACATACTCCTGGATGTGCCCAGCACTCGGCTGCTTTCAAAGCCGCACTCGTCTGGAGCAGCCTCGAACTGCAGCATGTCAACAAGGATGAGGTGAGCAGCGGTGGTGTGTGTGTGTGTGTGTGTGTGTGTCTGTGTGCGTGTGTATGTGAGTGCACCAAACGAGTTTGATGCAGATGGGTTGGCTTATGAAACTGTTCTCTGCGCCAAACCTTCAGGAAACAACAACTCCTGTATCTGACTAATTTTTCAAGCCTCTTTCCGCTGCCCCTGCTCATTTCACTGAAAACAAATGAATAACTGTGAGCAGACATGTGTTTGTTTGTTCTCTTCTAGGAGTGTACGTGTGTGTGTGTCTGTGTGTGTGTATGTGTGTGAGTGTGTCCGTGTTTGGCTTTGATTTTGTTGCACTGTGAAGCCTCAGAATTTGTTGACACAAACAAAGAAAAAAATCAATTGCATCCAAGCTCGGGCCTGTATTTTACCCAGCCAAAGTTTCTCTCAAATTCAGAGCAACTGGTCCTCTATGAGTCAGCATCAGAGTCATCAGAGGCAGAAAACTTTATTGATCCCTGAGAGGAAATTGGGTTTGGTCACAGCCGAGGCAGAGTGAGAATCCATCACTTGAAAACTATTAGTATTCATGTGGTAATACTGTGATTGCTTGGACCATGAATACTTTCAGTAGCTCGACTGTGTTGTGTCACACATAAACATGGAGATTATTATAGAATTTGGTTAAGTGAAATAAGTGTGCAATTGTTTTGATGTGGATTTTTAAGGAAATCTTGTTTTTCTCAAATTGCCATAGCTCCACTAACATGTCCAGAGTGAAAATTTAAAACTTGTATCTTTTTTCTCAAACCTTTTTTACCAAGAGTTGACATTGTGTTGACATGATCTCGCTTTATCTTTGACGTTTGATTTGAGCAATACATTGTGAAGTTAGATGCTGTTGCATCAAATCATTTTCCATGTAGAGTTGAAGAAACTGTTGACATCTTTATATTGCGTGACTCAAGACTTAAGACTTTGAGAAAGTCTGTGGCATGAATCAAGTGCTTGAAAGCAGATATATTTTCCACTTTTCATAAACTGCATGATTGGCAGAAGAGTTGGAAGTATATTGTTTGAATTATTTAAACTGAACAAGAAAGTCTGATACATGTCATAATGACTTGGAAAAAGTGTTTTTTTTCTCCGAACACTCATTTTGATTCAAGCTTCTTTATCTGATCAAGATTGACATTAAGAAACAAAATCCAATACAGCTGTTGCAAGAACCCACGTAAAGGAAAGCAGTCTGTATTCGACTGAAGAATGACGTGTGACTTTCTATATTTTGTCTACCAGAGCTGTTTTAGTTTCATGTGTGAAACTCCCTCCCAGGCTTCTTATTCTCTCCTTTATTCTTCTCATTTTATTGTAGCCTACACAGTAAGTAGCTGTCGGTAAGAGCTTTTGTGTGGATCATTGGGTTACAAAATCAAAATGTGCAATATTACGCATGAAAAGCAGCTTGACATGACCAGAAATTCAATATCCCAGAAAAGTAAAGTCTGTGTTAAAATTCACATCAGCTGCTGCCTTTGGCACCACATTTGAATGCAGCCTGTTTGTGCTTTTCTGGTCTGTACCTCCCGGAGAACAATATTATTCTCCTGCTCAGAGATGCCGGCATGGTCAACCACCGCTGTTAAAACAAGATGACTAATGAGAGGAGCGAGAGGCTAATGATTCATTGTTACAGAGCTGATAAATTATAGTCCCTTTCCTCCAGCTCTTAGCCCTACAGCGTAATGCATCTATATTTCGATGATCCAGCTTTGAGAACAGAACCGGTGCTTTGAGGAATAAATCATCCGTTCTGTTTGTCATTTAAAAATGTCAGATCTATTGATTTGTACTTACTGTGTGAACACATCGCACCAATGCTGTGCTGTTGCCTGCTACTCACAGCCCTCAACCCTGCCAACATGTCCCTCAGCTAGACACTCTGAGGGCTGTAAAAGAATGAAGTTGTCCAAACTGTAGTAAAAAAAAAAAAAAAAATTTCATCATTTTGTTGCAAGATTGCAGAGATCTCTACTGGGAGCTGACATCAGCTGAACATATTCTAACTCTCCTTTCCTCATCTGAAAAGCTCTAATGAACTGCTCTAGTCGTCTTTTCATCCAAGAATGAGTGAGGGTGGTGATGTAACTTTGAAGAGAGGCCTCAGAGTGTCAGGCAGCAGGCATGTAGATTTTAAAAAATGATGCGTGTGTTTGATAGAAGTTGATCCGGAGTCCTGCAGACAGCCACTGTGAGCCATCCTCGTTGTCAAAAGCCGTAGAGAGGAAAGCGGGGAGAGATATCGATTATTCAAACGTGCTGCCGTGGATGCTATTCTGGGATGAGATCAGAGAGCCATAAGTCTGAGCAAGTGATGCCTGCAGCACCGCTCACAACACTTCAGCATGAAACACAAGTGACTGACGGACCTTGTTTATATTGACAGCATTAATTGTGTTTCGTGTACAGAGGCCATGGTCCATATACCATCCAGAGTAACAGTTAGTCCTTATCACCAGTTTGCCCAGTCTCTCCTGTCGATATGTGGACGTTTCCTGAAAGAGAAAGTAAAGGGTGTCCCTCTAACAGCCAACCAATGGTCGCTCAATAGTTGGAGCTGCCCCTCAATAGTTGGAGATGCCCCTTTTTCAAAGTGAGTAGTCTCAAACACTCATCCCTTGGGCTCATTTAACCTCTGTTAATGCTGTGAGTCTGTATGACATAGACCCCAATGCAGAGCTAGGTATCTACTAAACCATCCATTACAGTGTGTACAAACAAGACACAGAAAAATGCCATGGACCAGACATGACTGCACACACAACAGTACAGCTCCTCTAGCACCGACAATGAATTGCAATGAGCTTTAAACTCGTGTCTATTCACGGATGTAATTTATCTCCATTGCACAATCTGGGGAAAGAAAGACTTAAATTCTGATAATCTGACAGTTGAATTTCAGATACACAAACTGACCTTGCAGGCAAAACATTTTTTACTTAAATTAATATTAATTTGAAAGCTGAGACATAATATGAATCCCAAAAAAGTACCGAAATCATCTTCCTTTCCTTTCCTCCGCTCAGAGCTGTTTTCATGAAGACTGATTTATCAGTCATATATTATGATATATTATCATTATATTGAATGAAATATTCACATCTTGCAGTCCTTACATACAGTAAAAAAAGTTGATGTTGAACCTGAACAAATCTAGACTCAAGGGACAGAAAACATGCAATTCTTGTTAACGCACAGCCAAAGGATGGCTCTGCATCTGCACCTTGTCCTGTTTTCTGAACTAAATGTCTTGGCAACTGAGTGAGCCCATCAGATTTATGACACCCACACACACACATACACACATTCTTGCACTCACACACACCCACAGGTTCAAGGTCACTCTGACCAAAGAACCTTTCCTCTTTGATTGATTCGTCTCAAGAGACCTGAGCTATGATATATCTGATGTGCTGATGGTCTTGTTAGATATTGGATCATCTTCCTGAATAAGCAGTTGTGTCTTTATGGTGTGCTTGATAGAGAGAGAAAAAACATCTTTTTCTTAACGATTTATGTACATTCAATATTTTATTGATGATATTCTCTTTTTTTGGCTGTCGTTAGTTTTCTGCTTTGTGATGTTTTTTTCACTCTCTTCACTCTTGCTCCCTTTCTCCTTGGGATTGCATCCAATGGTTTTGAAACAGAGATGCATGAAAGAGGTGGGATAACTGCTAACAGTAATTACCAACCAAACTCTTTAGTGGCCAAGAGCAGATACCTGTAGTCCCTGCTGTAGCATTGTATGGCTCTCAGATTGGATGGATGGATGGTTAGGTAAAGGTTATGGTGTATTGTATACCTTTGTTTTGAACAGTCCAGCTGGTCTGTTGGTCAGGAAGACTGCTCCCCCCTGTCCGGTTTGATGGTAGGGGGGACAAAGTAGCTGAACAGACTTCTCTGGCTGCTGGTGACAGTGTGCACACCTAAACATGAAATCCATTCATTCAAACAGTAGCTCACCTGCTCCATACCCAGTGGTGTTACAGAGGTCTGCTGGTTCCTATCTCCAGCTCACATGAGGCGAGTGTAGAGAATATACCCGGGACAGGTCAGCGGCCCATCGCAGGGCACAATCAGGAAATGCAATGATGAAATTGGAAAAAGGTATGACAGGAGAAAACGCAGCTGTAATAGCTCAGCAGTGAGTCACAAGATGAGAGAGCAGGTCTGTCAGCGAGCTCAGAGGCCAGCAACGTAGTAAGTCAATCAGTCAATCGCTCTCGTAGCCAAGGGGGCAGGCAGCCAGCCAGCAGGATATCTAATTAACCAATCAGTTATGTAGACATCCAGCTCTCCAGTCCCTTCGGTCAGAGAAGGTAGACAGAAAGCAAGCCAGCAATTAGGTTCCACTAACACCGTTGAAACAAATAAATGCCGACCTGGAATTCCGGGGCATGATTTGCAGGCCTTAAAGCTGCAAAGGAGGACGTGTAAGTGAATGTTTGTTTTGTCTTTTTTTTTCTTGTTTTTTATTGGTTACCAATCCAAGTGGAGATGGAGCAAGTAGAGAAATGCTGTTTGCCCATAGCCACAGGGATACACAGCAGAGAATAAGAAGCAAGGCAGGGGAGACATGGTGGCAGGAATGGAGAGCTATATTGAGGGAACACAATAGGGTGTCTTTGATGCTGCTGAGCTCTCCTCTACAAAAGCTGCTCCATGTTACCTATGTCTCCTCTAGAATCCTTAAACACACACATACACACACATGAGCAAAGCTGCACACACTCTCACCTTTAGCTGGAGTTTTTTTTCACATATTCAACTGCAAAGAACCTTGGAAGGTCCTGACATGAATGCGTTGAAAAGAAGTCCCTTTATTTTAAGTCTTACAGAGAGAGGTGACTGTACGGCCTCATTTAACAGTCCTGGTTTGCACTGAAGTCACAGACCCACATCATAGCCCTTTGAAGGCAGGAAACTCGAGCCAAAGTGTATTCATTCATACTTGCATTCTGTACACACCCACATGCATCAATTGCTCACCCAATTTGAAGTATTCGCTGACTTCATGTATTCCCTCCCAATGGTGACATCCATCAGGGTGTATCCCCCTGTATGAAAGATGGTTCTGATTGTGCACAGTATGATGGATGTTTCCACAGGCACAATATACCAAGGATTCTCACGCTTACTACTCATCAGAGGTCTGCACCTGATACAGTAGCAAGTCTGAGTTCTGATGAATGAGTGGTGACTACAAATGAATTTAATCAGTGAATTAATTTGACTTCCCATTCAGATTTGTTTCTGACCCATATCCTGACTGCTTTGTCTGAAAATGTGTGTTTGCTATAGAGGAGCTGATAACAAATTCCCCAACATAATGGAAGATCCTGGCAGCAACAACACATAAAACTTTCTCCAGCAGTTAACATTGTTTTGACAAATATTCCAACAATAATCACTGATGCTTAAGATGAAAAATCCCCCCATTGTCTTTAACCTCTTTATACTGCACTGGGGATCTGCTGTAGCCAGTAGCAGTACACATAAGGTGAAGGCAGGGAATGCACCCTTTGACATACCACCAGTAGATCACAGTAAAGTAAAATACCATGCTACAGTGTAGCCTGGTGTAACACGATGTCTACTTTTTTAGTATACTTATGTAGTCTCTATAAGGAGAGAATAATTAATACCCGGTTTACATGTTTGTGATGAGTTTTTTTTTCATTGAAAGATTACCCTCACTTAAGCACATGCAGCTTAGACACCAAGACAATATTATATAATGTCATCCAACATATGCTTACTGCAGTGTTTATATGATGTTATTATATAACATCAAATAGGATATTTACTTCCAACATTCTTTCCTTTTGGATCAGCTCTCCCAATCTGGATTCTGGATGTGTATGCTCCAATTGAACCACAAGTCTGAAATAAAGGAGCATTGTGTCACTTGAAATCAACATAAGAAAAGTATTTTGAATTAACCATGTTAAGGGCCTTTGTTATCTCCTTGCTTTATATTGCTTAGCTCCAAATTCCAGGTTGTGCAATCTAGAAAATTCCACTATTGTCTCCAACAGTAGCACACATCCACTAAGTTGGAAACAAAATTACCTCTTTCAAAAAGTCAGACATACAGAGAATGTCTGAAAGAACCTGATAAAAGTCTGCACACCTTTAGATTATGGAGCATTGAAGCACTGGATGTCAGCAAAGTCATTTTCCCAGCTGTATTAAATATTTCCTAAAAGTCACATGTGCAGCCAGAAACTAACATGAAAATAGTTCTGAGACTTGACAATAGATTTTCTTTTCTGGGAGCTAAATGAGTTCTCCATGGATATCACCAGTGAGAAACCAAAAACCCCTTCTGCGGGTGGAATGATTCACAAAGGTCATATTTTCAAAGCTACTGAAGTCTGAGATGCTGCAGTCACAGTTTGGCAGATATTTGGACTTTTCTGGCAGCTCGCGTTATGAGGCAAAGCATCTGTCCCTGCTGGTTTCAACTCATCCCTGGAAAAGATTCAGTTCATCTTCCCACTGGCAAATGTGCAGTAATTTCTAATGAATAGTTAACTGCATGAACTTTATCAAAAATGTGATCTGCATATTTACTGTGTTTTTATTAATGAGCACATACTTTGCATTATTTTCGCTATTTATGAGTACGTAAAAAGCTTTCAGAGAGGCTGAGCACCATTTTACATAAGAGGCTGGAAGAGAGAGATGAAGATGACACTTGTGTCAGCAGGATACATGTAAAATACTTGAAAAGCCTAAAATATCACATTTGAAAAGTGTAATCCAAGATCTTGTATAATTCTGCGAACAGCACAAACAGATATCAGCCATATGGGAGAAAAAGACACAGACAAACATGCACAGAGATTATTTTTACTGCATATAGAATACAGTACAAGACGTTAGTCTGCCTTCAGGCTTGTGGTTAAACCTGGTGTCAACAATAAATGTATTGCCTGAAAAAAGTAGACCCACAAAGAGAGAGTGGGAGAGATAACAAATTTGAATTAAATCAAATGCTATAAGCGATGTTGAAAGGGCCTAAGAGGAAGATGGAGGTTGGAAGATGGAGGGGTGGGGTGGGGTTGTGTGCAAGAATACAGCGCAGAGAGAGAAAACGGCGTGAGAGATAAATGGAACATGGGAATGTGTGGGTGTCACATATATTATTGAGTCTGGGCTGGAGGAAACAGCAGCGAGCAGAGCCTCTGTTGGTCTGAGTAGACGTCACTGCGATCACCTGCCACAAGGATGAATGAGGCTAATTTCTAACAGGCTTCAATAACGACGGTGAGGAAGAGCTCGCTGGCTGCAAATCAATCATTACGCTGCATATCTGTGTGTATTTGGTATGCATACGTAAATGTGTGTATGCATGATTGGCAGTAAGCCTGCCTGTGTGCAAATGGAAAGGCTAGCCCACAATCTACTTAAGCACAATAGAAGAGCCAAAGATGAATGTGTGCTATTTTCTTTCCTGGTTAATGCACAAATGTGCAAAGAGATCCTATTCTTTTTTTTTTTAAGACAGTAGGACTACCAGCCATTTTTTACGCACGCGGAAATCAGAGGTTGTTTGCTTTTTACTGTAGCTCAACGAGATTTGGGAGGACAAGGCCGCAGAAGCTTTTTATAACATAAGATGGGGATAAGGAGGCTTTATATCTGAGGATGGACGAGCTGCTGTTCAACATCCTGCAGGCAGCTTTAAATCTGGGAAGGCCTGACAAACATTTATGCATTCTGTTCAGATTGATCAAGATTAAAGAGGACAATTTATCGCTATAGAAGTCAGATTTTTTTTTTTGCTTTCGTCGCACACAGTAGTTATGCCTACTAGTGTTTGACCAGCAACTTCACATAACAACATTCCCAGGGTTAAATTCAGTCTATAAAGGCCACCTTTATATCTCTGTGATCTTTGAAATACAATTCAATATCAGCACAAGGTTCAACTCTTTCTGACCAGTGCACCAGACCTCAGATGGATCCATTGACGTTTGACAGTTTCTGAACTGTTAGTATGAGATTCAACATAATTTGTGTTTCTCTTCTTTCTTTCCAGGTGGAGAGGTGCCCTACACCACTCTGGCCACGAGGATGATGATGGGTTTCTGGTGGATGTTTGCTCTGATTGTCATCTCCTCTTATACAGCCAACCTTGCAGCTTTCCTCACCATCACCCGTATAGAGAACTCCATCCAGTAAGTACCCATCTGATCTGTACCAACTGTGCTGGCTCAAACATTCACACATGCAAGAAAAAATTGTAAACCTTGGACACAAGAATATACTGTGCAAAGTGTGCTGGTAGTCATGCACACGCACATACTTCCCTGTCTTGTCTCTTCCCTCCCTCAATCATTTTCCTCCTTCTTCTTTTTCATCCCATCGCAAAATAGTAATTTCCTGTCTGCCACAAGTTTGGATATATCATTTTCTGTGTGTTCATGTGTGTGCGTGAGTGTGTACCTATGTGGGTGTACGTATGTGTGTTTTTGGTGATGGAGATATGAAGGACAAGACGAAACGGAGAGCGTGAATGAGCCTCAGTGTGTAAGGTGGTAAGAAGTATGTACAGGTTGTAGATTGTGGGCCCAACACTTTACTTTCATTTCTCAGACACACAGGCACACACACACCACAAGCACACACACACACACACACACACACACACACACACACACACACACACACACACACACACACTTTATTTCCCAAAGCTCGGTGCCCTCTGTTTATCTATGCTTGTGATAATATGTTTGCCTGCATCTCTCCTGGTGGCACTAGGAAACGCTCATCTCTCATTGGACTAATCAGCATGCTGAAGCATCCGCTATGCCCGGCAGTGCCACAGTTAATTGTGCTTGGCTTTGGAATAAACAACATTTATTTCTCTAAATCTCATCACTATCTGTCTCTTAATTTGTTTCTGTCAGTTTGTCTCTCCTTCAGTCTCTCCACCCGCTCTCTCTCCCTCCGTCTTTTTTGGCAGAGCTGTTCACTTTCCCTTTACTTTGGTCTCCCCTCTCTCTCCCCGTTTTTTCTTCTTTATTTCAAGTCTGCCTGTGTAGTCCCTTGAAAGATATTTAGAAAGAATCACTTTCATTATTTTCCTTTCTGTATCGCTTATTTCTTTTTTTATTTTCATCTAAATTTGCTGTCATTAATGAGTGCCTCTCAGTTTACCGCCTCATTCAGCATCCATTCAGCTAATTGAGGATTTCCATAAATTTTAATGTATTATCATTCATGTGTTGACTCTTCTGGGGTCATTAGTGGCATAATTATCCCCTAAACAGCAGCGCCCGTGTGGCCCCGGGCCTCCAAAGATGGGTGGTGAGGCAGACTGGTGCAGTGATAACTCTTTAAATAAACTGAGAGTAATCGTAAAGCAAAGCTACACCTTAATGGAGACATGAAGAGCGGAGCCTGACTGGAGGAATTACATTTTTATCTGATAAATACTTCATGCATAATCTTTAGCATCAACATGCTACACAGATGGAATAAGGCTGAATGGTTTCATGACAAAGTGCAGTGCTTAAGTGAAGAAAAGAGCAAGCGAATGCATAGACAGGAAGGCAAGAGGAGGCCAAGGAAGGATGGAGGCATCGCTGTCTCACTGAGCTGTCAGGACAGACAGGGTTTTTAAGTATTAATGCCCTTGTTTCATCCTAGAAATGAAATAACAAGTGAGCGTTCAGAACCCTCTCTGGACTATTTCACGCTTGGATGTTTTCCTTCAATTTCAGGGTGAATCCTTTAGGAAAACAGTGAGGGATGGCAGCAGCAAATGGAGGGAGCGTGAGAGCAAGATACAAAGAGAGAGAAAAAGAGACAAAACAGTACAGAAATTATAAAGTGGAAATGAAGTGGCGTGAACAGATGAGGTGGATTAAGAGGCGAAAAGGGGAGGAGAGAGGCCGAGGTTAGGGGGAAGAGGGGCCAAAAAACAGAGAGGAAAGAAGCACGACCAGACAGAGAGAGGGGCAGAGTCTGGGTAGTGGAGCTGAGTTAGAATGAGAAATGGATTTTGGAGTGTTTAAAAAATGTGAGCAAAGAGGTGGCACCTGTTGAGAGGAAGTAGATGGAGCAGAAAAACTGCTCAGAGTGGAAAGATTGGAGGAGAGATGAAGTGTTTGAGGATAGGAATCTTTCTTTTCTTGCCCGAGGAGCTCAAAAGATAGTTGCCAGGGACTTTCTCAACAGTCAATCAGCTGTTTCTGAGCTGGACATGCAGATGGAAGCATCAAAGCGTCTGCTGGCTGTCCTGTATGTGTGTGTGTGTGTGTGTGTGTGCGTGTGTGTGTGTGTGTGTGTGTGTGTGTGTGTGTGTGTGTGTGTGTGTGTGTGTTTGAGTGGTGCCTCTGGTCAAACTGACCACAGATGATTTGATTAGTCTTTCTAAAAGGCCACAAAGTTGAGATTCAGTGTCACGCTGCCTCTTTTTCTCCCCCTGTTGGTGAAACATGGAGTGCAGCCTCATCATTCCCTGGATGCTTTATGACATCGGTAACAAGGATGCATCTAATTACTGACAATGACATATAAAGTAATGATCCATGATCCAAACACCTGACCCGATTGAATCCATTCATTATTTTACCCACTTAGTATCTCACTTTAACCCTCTCTAACCTTCCTGAATTTTGTCTTAATGTTGCAACAGTCTTTGGGTGACTCCACCCCCCACCCTCCTCTGACGAGCATGTTTAGTTGGTGTAGTTAACATTTTTTTTTTTTAAGTTGTTTGTTGTTCAAGGTTGTGCAGCTGTCTGTAGTGCTTCAAAAGCCATTTGTTAAAAAGTTAATGAACTGATCAAGGCTCTACTGCCTTTACCCAAATTAATTTCCCCGCAGAATCACAGTGCCATGATCGTCTTTGCATTTAAGCTTCTGAGAAAACAAAAGTCTGTGCTCTGACTTTTGCAAATACTAATAATTTGTTTGTTAGCATTTTAACACCCAAGGCAATGCAGCAACCCAAGATATTACAACAGAAAAGAAAATGAAAAATAGCTAAAAACTATTGTTTGCTACAATTCCAAGCTTTGTACAGTTCGCTTTTCTTTTAACATTTTACATTTAACAGTTTTATCACAATTCAACACAGATGACCACATGCATGCAGTAAGCAAAGTAACACACAACACACTGTATACCCACTTACACTGCATCCAGGATTAATTAATATGCAAGTAATCTCTTGCCAACATCTCTCTCTCACTCTCTCTCTCTCTCTCTCTCTCTCTCTCTCTCCCCTAAGCACACACACACACACACACACACACACACTATTTGTCATAGGATACATTCAGCTGCTGTTCACTCCATTTACTTGCTCATTGAGCTGCTTAGAGAGAATATAATTGGTTGCAAAATGAGCTAGCATACACTTAGGATAACATACACACACACATACAGACACACTCACATTATCTGAATATGAAACACCCCAAAAAACAATTAAGCACATAATTTATATACATATCTCCATAAGACATTACACACAAGGTAATAAATCTGGAGACAAGCTATGTCAGTGGGTTGGTTTTTTTTTTTTAATTTATCCAGACATTTAATTATTGTGAACTCCTGTTATGTCCCTTTTATTCTGGTCAGTTCCTCCCTGAGTGTTCCTCACCTAAATGAGAAAAAAAAAAAGAAAAAGCTTATATTTTCATACAAATGCAGCAGGACATGTGAAGTAGAAATCCCACTAGTGGTTATTTAGCACAAGGTGTTTCACAGCTTAGAGCTAACAAAGAACAGAAGAAGAATTGGGTATTTCTTACCTCATTTTGTTTGTCTCACATTTTAGGGTGAGCATTATGAAAGACATTGCCTGTTTTACTAGCTACAGATCATAATTTCCTTCACTTAAAGCAGCTGGTGAATCAGAACCATTCAAAAGGTTATTTTAACCAGGGATCAGTACAGTTTCAGTTACTGCAGATACACTGGAAATCTGTATTTGTTCTGTACTCAAATTAGCTCACATGGCAGCTGTAATGGTTTTCATTGAGTAGTTATGTGGTTATATGTAACAAAACAGTTGCTGCATTGTGTGAGCTTATTATCTCTTAGTATCTTGTCTTCTTTCATCATGAACAAAATTTGTTTAATTAGCATGTTTAATGGCATGAATTCAGTTTAGATCAGATGGTTTTGTCTCATTTTGACTAATTTCAAAGACATAATCTCCTTTGTCTCTGTCTCTGATCCATGTGCACACCATTAAACTAGCTGAAGAGTTACTACCCAGCCAAACCAATTCACAAAGGGAGAATCCTGGCCAAAGAGTGTGCTGACAGGCGTGCACACTCACAGGGGACCACTGAAGAAGCAAGATTATTAAGGCCAAAGATTAATTGACAGCAATAAAAGATTCATGTTCACAGCAAAGTTCATTAAAATCTTCAAAGCCACGTTTTTCTTAGCGGGTCAGAGAAACAGTTGAAGAGGGCACACGAGAGCAAGAAGAAGCACCAGAGCTGCAACCTTCCATGAAAATGTCTGGATTTGTTAGTGTGTGTGTGAGAGTGTGTGTGTGTGTAGGTGTGTGTGCATATGCCTGTGTGTGTGTGCTTTGTCTGAGCAAGCAGCCTGGTAATGATAACCAGTAAGTCCTTAGATTTGTGTACATTGTTAAATCTACTTTGTGGGTTTCTTAGAGCTGAATAATGAAATTAGATACTTGTTCTTCATTAAACAGGACATGTTGAGAGTTTTTTCATGCGTTTTTTTTTTTGGTTTTTTTTTGCAAATGTGTGTCTCTCAAATCCATGGGTGGTGTGTACCAGCCCTTTAACAAACAAACTGTAATTAGTTCCTGTAATGGTTCTCCATTACATTTCTCAGCGGCCAAACTCTTTGAGAGGCAACCCAAGCACTGTAGCGTTATAATTAACAATAGCTTGTGTATTCCCCCAGAGGTGGCAAAAGAGAACAGAGGAGAGAGAGGAGAAAAGAATTACAAGACGGCCTGTTTTTTTTGTCTTTTATTTCTTTGTTAATGTCTGTCTTTTCCTTGCTTTCATTATGGGTATCAGCAATGCTCAGTTAGCCATGCTCCTTTGTTCAGCAGTATGAACTGAGTGAGCATCACTGTCTAAAATACCCTCCACACCCATTTTTCTCACATTTCTTGTTTGAGACATTTCGCCATTTTTCTCTTTTTATTATGTGTCAATTAGATGTCACTGTCAACTCCGACTACTGGCCATAGTTAATTGTAGATCCAAATCCTTCACTTATTGGAGAAGAGATATACAGTATAGCTGGCTACTTCATGAGTGCTGTTCAATGACCTCCTGCCCACACAGTTAAAAAGGCTTGATCTTCCATGTTCCATCCCACAGAGTGACTGTCAGGCTATGTCCACTCCTAAATGTTTCCTTTTTTATAAGACTTTTGTAAGTATATGTCTAATGTCCACATTTATCCATTGCATCTAGCTGTATCTGCCCACACACACACATCAAACATGAAATATGCATGACTATGGTGTCTAACGTGGCCATGAGTTTATAATACATGGCCACTTCTTAGTACAGCACAAAGGCAGAGGTCATTTTTATTTTAAAACGACATTACAAAATGAGTAAAATGTAATGTGGATGGAGTTCAGTGGTGCCAAGCCAGCAGCACCACAGGTCAGTTGATGGACAGCAGCCTTTCTCCTTTCACCCCTATGTCAAACAGATTCATCTTTATTATTCTGATTGTATCCTAAATACACAGCACACTTTTTTACTGTGCCTTTGTTTGAAGAACAAACTTAATTTCACAGTAGTTTCCAAGCTGATGTGAAAGGCTAAAACATTTCTGTACCCTCCTTAAAGAGAAGCCAATTTTACTTTACCTCAGCTTTGTTGAATAAGCCTAAAATTAACATCATCCCAACCTCAACCCTATATACACTGCCATATTGAAAAAGGAAGCTATAAATGGGTGAATTTTGAGTGTGAGGCAAAATATGAGCGTGATCGGTTTCCATGTACCAGTCCTGACCCAGGTAAAAAAAACATGGCAGTTTAGTCAACTTTCCATCAAACTGCACTGTAAGTACAATAGTCTTATTGCTGCATCTCTGTGAACACTAACTCTCTCCAACAAATAGAAGCATGGTATTATTATTACCCACAGCTTCAACAGCCTTTATCCACCAAAGAACAACTAAAAGGTGACTCTGCAACAGTGATACCAAGGGACGGGCTGAACCGAGTTGTGGTGGTGTTCACAATAAAGGCATAGCTGGAAACAAGCCGAATACTAACCGAATACTACTAATACTAACTAAGATTTTGCTTGTCTCTCTCCAGGTCTCTCCAGGACTTATCCAAGCAGACAGAGTTGCCTTATGGGACAGTGCTGGACTCCGCAGTCTATGACCAGGTGCGCTCCAAGGCCATGAACCCCTTTGAGAGAGATCCCATGTACTCCCAGATGTGGCGCATGATTAACCGCACCGGAGGAGGAGATAATAACGTCGAGGAGTCAAAAGAAGGCATTCGCAAGGTAGGCCTTTACCTTTTTAATTAGGTGTCAGCTCCAAAGTTAAGAGCGGTGACATGTAAAATCACTGCGGTTAGAAACGCAAACACTGGAGTGAAATGACCCCCGTGATGTGCTTTTAATACAAGAGAGAGGGAGCAGTGTGATTGCAATATCAAAGGCAATTACACGTACTCACTGCAGACTGTTCACATTCAAGCTATCACATGGCACAGTTAAACTGTGTTATCTTTCAGATTCATTTGTTTTTAGTGTGAAGAGCACATTCACATCGGTTTTGGAGGTTGTCACTATTTCTTCAAGTATTCTCCATAGTTTCCTAAGTTATTCCACATCTTTCAAATCATGGAGCAATTGAAGTTACAAGTGTCCATGCGCAACAGAGCTCTTATCTACACTGAAGTGAGCAGACCAAATTGCAATTCTTACACATCTGTTTATTTCACATAAATGCGATGGTTGTGAACATATGAGGTCTCCGGAAAGCTGATGGCTCTTGTGGTTTGATCACAGGGGCAAGATTCATCCTGTGTCGTCGTTTTCCCTGGGAGCAATTTCACTTGAGAGCATTGTTGCTCCGCATTATGCTGAATGTCTAAACTAATCATAAAACAAGTCGTGTGACAAAGGCCCAGCACACTGTGTACAAGGATTGCCACTGATGAACAAAGCAGGCAGCTGGTAAACAACATCACACCGCTTTGTGCAGAGGGGAAATTTAACCATTACATGTAATTTAATGATAACAGTTTAGATATGACCCACAATGTCTCCCTCAATAGAAGAGGCCAGCACATTTACCTGTTCAGTTCCTCTTGCTTTTATGTAGTAAGACACAGGGTTTGATCAGTGAGGCAAATTTTTAGTCTTTCTTGCTTTATCTGTGAAATGACAAAATATTCACCATCTGTTCTGATAAAATATCTGTCTATTTTAATCTCAATATTTAATGAAATATCTACAGCAAATCTACAGGTGTACAGTGCATCCATAGTATATTGTAGTGAGAAGTTTTATCTGTGCAGCTGTGACTGATACAACAGAGACTGATCTCCAAAAGTGAAAGGTTTTGGCTACTATTTTCTAGTATTGAGATCATGTTTTTTGGCAGCTGCAAGTCTGCTCAACAGCTTGCACTGTTTCTCACTTCCATGTAGCTGAGAATCATCATTAAGGAGAAGTGAGATTGGATCGCTTCTTATGGCAGTACCTAGTAAATGAATGTCTCACTGCCCATACTCCAAAACACGTGTTTCTGTGTAACTTGACCACTGCATAAGGCAGCTCATTCAGATTCCAAAACTCTGTTGTGTTCCACTTATAAACATAACTAACTTGCCAGGTATATAATCAGAACACAAATCAACATAAGGCCTATTGTTGACAGATTTAGATTTTCAGATTTAGATTTATATATTACTTAGTATGGGACAGCTCGATGTCCATAATAAACAGGACAAATCTTACAGTGAAACATAGGCCATAAAAAACTCCTCATCTTCTCTTCGGGTGCTGGTGCTCTCCTCCCGCACTGTCACACACAGCTCCATCAGTTCCCCATGTTGATAAGCTGCTGCCTGTGTTGGGGTTAAGACTCCGTCCTTGTGTCTTGACCCTCAGAGAACATCCTCAAGTGAAGCTGCGTTGTTCACCGCTCAGGGTGATCCTCAGAGTGGCAGGATAAATCATGAAAGTTGAGATGCTCTTCTTGCATAGAGCTTTCTGCTGTTGACTTGCGTGAGCACTGTAGTCAGCATAAAGACACAGTGACTTACTGGCATCTTGTATCGGGGGCAGTCGTTGTCTCCTGGCTGCCGTTCAGTATGACGTGCAGTAATAGTGCCTATGTTAATGGAGCTAAATCTATTTAAATTATGTTAATGATACACAGAGTGCACGTGCATGGTTGAATACTTAATTCCCTCAATGATTACACAGCACCATAAAGACCTGACTGCTGCATCTCATTTGTATGTATCGCACTCCTTGCCCTTTACTCTTCCACTGAGGGTCTTCGTCAGTCCCCCTCCTCACTACGAGACTTGAACCAGAGCCAGCGTCGCAGGCGTCGGAAGTATTGGGAGGAGTAATTAAAGTGGCGGGTGGTGTTTTTAACATGATGAGATAAATGTAGCACGTAACGGCAATGAAGCACAGGAATATTAACACCCGCTCACGCACGCTGCTTGTTGGCAGAGAGGCTGATTGGACATGTATAACTAATGAGCAGTTTGACTGGACTCATTCAGTCAGTATATTGCCAAACGGAGCATGTTTGGGTGAGGTACATTTATCCTCTTGGATCTCGACTTGACCAGCATGACAAAACAAAAAAAGACAAAAGGGTGCTTGTGATGCTCAAGAATAAATATTTAATAGTTCAATTTTTACCATACTCTAATGGTTTTCTTAAAAGTGACTGAATACATTAAACTTTGTCTCACAACATTGGCACTTGACACTGAATGTCCTTGATAGTGGGCGTCTCTTGCTTTACTTTGGCCGTATATGTCGGGAGAAGATGGATGATATTATGGTCAGACTTCCCAAGAGGCGCATGGCATAGTGCCTTGTAAGCATCCGGTAAATTGCCAAAACACCAATCAAGAGTCCTTGTATGTCTTGTGGGACAGTCAGTGTACTGGCGTATATAACAGTGCAGTATTGAAGCTTTCCACAATGAAACTTGCTTGTTTCATCTTGATGTTCAGTGTGGGCACATATAATAACTAATGATTAAACAAAGCTTGTTAAAAGGCTGAAAAGACACTGTGAGAATTTCATAATCTGGGTGCAAAACCGTTCGCAGATTGTCATGTTTGTGGCCCATTTGTTGTCCATCAGAATACACAGACATCCACCGACAGATTTCTGCGACAGGTGCTCATCTCTATCTGTCCAAATGATTGTTCATTCATCAATGGATAATGTTGTTTGTGGCTTAAGTCACGTTTTTTCTGAGGCAGATAAGATTTCACAACCTAGAGTCTTCCTCATTAGTCATTTTTTCTGTGAGTTATTACTGTAAGTGATCACATATTTGACTGTCATGGTGGGGAGTTTTCATGTTTTTTCATGTCTAGTTGTTGGGGTTCCCCTCTGCCATCTGTATCTTACGATCTTCATACAATCCTCAGGAGTTCATTGATTTTTGAGCATCAACAACTGTCAAGTCCATGTGTTGAGTTAGTACTCGCCAAAAACGTGAGCAGCATGATATAGGTCGCAATCCAAACTTTGAGATCCATGTTCACTTATCCTTTTGCTCACTTAATCATTGAAGCTTACAGTATTCACATCCACACATCCCCGTTCTTCTCTGATTATCCTTACAGAGCGTCATCAATTTTACAGCATAATGAGATATCCAAATATTGAATATTGATAGATAGATAGATAGATAGATAGATAGATAGATAGATAGATAGATAGATAGATAGATAGATAGATAGATAGATAGATAGATAGATAGATAGATAGATAGATAGATAGATAGATAGATAGATAGATAGATAGATAGATAGATAGATAGATAGATAGATAGATAGATAGATAGATAGATAGATAGATAGATAGATAGATAGATAGATAGATGGATGGATGGATGGATGGATGGATAGTCGTGCAGTAGAAACCTCACCCTCCATACTTTCTATTCCTATTTGTCATTATAAAATGGCTCTTAAACGGTACAAAGATATATCTTTAAAAATGTCTTTTTTTGCTTTAAAACTGTTAAATATGGATGACTAAAGATGACAGGCACAGCGTGAGCACGCATGGAGCCAGGTCATTATCCCAGACTTAACACAGTGTCATTAGCTGATATTAGAATGTGTCATCACTGCGATATACGAGACAGCAGTGCAGCTTGTTATGCTTTACTACCATTGCAGAGTGAACATTTGGTGTACAGACAGCATGGAAACAGCGGGTCATGATCATCTGACTGTGCTCTCACTAAAGCCTATAAGACCAAAGTCAAACTCGTGTTCGTCTGATTGGCTCCAGGGAGTGGTGGGTAAAATCAATTCCACGCTGTGCGTACATCTGCACCGTGCCACCCCTGCCACACAGCAGCCAAAAGGTGACTGCAGCATCACTTACACCAGCTACATCCAGGAAATCACCTGAGCCGACCGTGTGAAGTGGAGCTGATGATGCAGGAAGCATGATACTGGTGCGCCGCCAGAGTTATAAGACGGATTGAACGATTGCCAGTTCCTGCACATTGATGTGGTCGATCAAACTATCATGTGATACCTTAGCACAATAGTGTTAGTTACAAGTGCTGAATATTCATTAATGTAGATAATCTGTGGAATGAGGAAACGGCAGTCCTCACATGGCCTCATTACATTGAACATTATGTGGCCACACTGTTAGACATGGAGTAAAGCCCACGGGAGCCAGCTCCTCTTTGTGTAGGCAGGGACTAAAGGCTCGATGAGCGATGAGTAACTCACAGAAAAGGCTGCTGCTTTTCAGCAGCCACAGCAGCAGCAGTGGGGGTGGGGGGTGGGGTGGGGGGTGGCTGGAGTGACAGGAGACAGACACAGATGCAGGCCCTGGTCGCAAGCAGCACGGAGAGTTTCTGGTTTTCATGGGCAGATTCTACATGACAGAGGTGACACCTCTGGAGCAGCAGCAAGCTCCACACAGCAGCAGAGAGGGAGAGGGCAACGAGGAGGCGCGCCTCTCCTCCCTCCTCGTCCGTGCTGTGACTTACTGCTTCTGATTCTTTCTCCTCATGCATTTTTTGTTCTTACTTCTCTGTTTACGAAACATGACAGCATTTTCTCATTCTTTTCCCAGCCTCTCCGTACGTTAACTCAGCTCTGTCTCTCTGCCCGTGTATGTCTATGTTGTGTAAAGGCTACAGGGTGCTCTCTAGTGGTGCACTGATGCTTGTTCGCCTCTCTTGCTCTCTCTGTCTCTCTCTCTCTCTGCTGCACTTACACAAGCAGCTGCTCTCTCTTTCTGTTGCCATGTTTGATTGTATGATTAAACCTCCTATTAAAACCTAATTATTATTATTTGAGGACCTTTGAGAATTTTTGATCCTAAACACAGGAATATAGCCTGAGTGCAAACTGAACGACAATTTACATAATATTGGTATAATCCTCTTTGCCATTTAACATCCAGCACCTAAAATTAATCTTCTTTTCAGAGGAAATTGGAACATATTTTTACCTCGGAGCCTGGACTGTTGACTCGCTTGTTTTACAACGGGAGACATAAACTATTCGCTACACACCTAACGGCTATAAGACTGTAACAGTCCGCTATAAGATTCCCTCAAAGTGGAAACTTTCAACCTGTTCTGATCATACTGACAAATATATTTGGATGGCAGTGAACAATAACCCGGATAATGTTTTCATGCTCAAGGCTTTCTGAGAATCATGGTGTTATTAACAGAGCCTGTGAGTCCAACACACATATCCCTTGTTCTCTGTCTCCATTTGATTTATCTGGATGAATTTGTCTTCTTCAGTCCCATCCATGTGTTATATTTGATTCCAGTGAGGTTAAAAACATGATATATTTCCCCTCAGTGTCGCAGTCTCTTCCTTGTTCCTGTTGCTGCTTTCACTCTACCTCTCTCACTCTTCCTCTCAGGCCTTTTCTCCTTTGCAATAAAGCCCACACTTCTCTCTGTCACCATTGTCTCATGTGTGCCATGGATTTCCTCTTTTCAGCTTAGATTCCCTGCAGCAGAATGATATTATATGTCACAATGGGTCAGTGTCTGAGCTGTCTGTGGTATCACTCTCACACAGATACACACGTTGAAGCACCCATATGCACACACACAAGCGTATGTCTGACACTGTGTGCCTTTTGCACACTTTCTACATCACTCATATGGACTGCATTGCTGCATTCACACACCCACACACACAGAGCCAGGAAAATGCTGCAGGTTGATGCCTGTCACACTTAATATATGCATCTCTCCAACTTCAGTCAATGATCAAGGCGTTCAATAAACGAAGAAGTGTTGCACCTCTGATTTGATATCTCATTAACTTGATGTCGCATATATATCAAAGGTGGGCGGTGCTGTACGTCACTGGTTGACATAATGGCGTCACTGTTAAAGGCAGTGCATAACTTTGGTGCCTGTTTATTCTACCACGGTCTCAAGAGAGGATATAGAGCATTTTCTCTCTCAGTCATTTTCCTGTGCGAGGTTATTAGCCTTCTCTTTTAGCAGAGTGCCTCCTGACAACTCAGCATTTGACTGTTGTGCTGACTTGTAAAGCAATGAGTGAAATTAAGTATCAATTATGTACCCTCTTAATTACTTAACCTCTGCACCTCCTTAGACTGAAAATTACTAACACAGGCCGTAATGAGATGTGTTAATGATACAGTATGAGGCCACAAAAAAGAGAGATCTTAGGAGGACATAACATTAAACAAGCAGTCCTCAGTGTCTGGTATGCTCATACATTATCTGTCTTATGGCATTATGAGGAGTACATTTTTCAGCCATGTGCCCTGTACTCTCAAGCCAACATTATAATAAGGGACTACTTAATGTTCAACTACTTGGCTGCATGCTCTGTTTGGAGCATATTGATCAGAGTTGTGTTTGAGTTTAGATCTAAACGGGAAGGAACCATTCATCATTTTTTATATTAATGATGTACTTGTTTGTCTATTTTGAAGTGCTTTATAATATGATTTCTTTCTCATCTTTCTCCAGCTGATGTCACAGGAGACTATAAACATATATAGGATTGGGAAATGGGAATGGCTCTCTGAGTGGCTTTTAAGCTCTGACAAACACATGCATAAATGTATATGCATAGAAAAACCAGCAACTACATCCACATTTGCATGCTTACGCGTGTGCTCACAGACACACCTGACTCAGAAGATGTAAGTGTCCCTTTGTGAATATCTAACAGCTACCCTCTGTCAGGCCTCAAGAGTCTCTGATGACTGCTGAGTGATTTTTAGAGATGAGTGGACTGCCAGTTTGAATGATTTCCTGTCTGTGTGACTTTCTGCTACGCTATGAGAAGATTCCACTTAAGAAAATGTGTCTTTTCCCTTATGCCCTTGCACACGATATATTATCATTACCCCATTCCTAGTCATAAATTGATGGCGAGCTTCTTATAAAGAAGAAGAAAAAAACTGTAATGAAACCTCTACTGCAACATTAACTGAAGTCAAGGCAGAAAAGAACGCCTATTACAGCATAACTCAACAGAGATGCACAATAATCAAATAGCTAAATATGGCTCCAATGTTTTCCCTTTCCTTTCAACCTAGCCTTGACCTGAACTGCTTCGAAGAGGACAATTAAGCCTTTGGCAAGATATGGATAATTTAGAATTTCACCCATGCATGGCCAAAGAGCCTATCTCAGCTTAGAAACAGCAAATGGAAAAAAAGGGTATTGGTAGCATGGTGTGTTGGAAACGGGGAGTCTGAAGTTAAATGCCTCATACATATGTACATATTTTGTATGTGGGGCATTTATTGCAGCAGAAGCTCTTTTGCATTCTAGTTGCCGATTGGGAAAGCTGCTTTCTCAAAATAAAATACCCATTCTTGGATTTGAATATCAAATTACTTTTTCCATATTATCGCGCTGACATAGACCTGACCCGCTTAGCTGATAAGGTCACACCAATCAGCAGACGCACACAGGGTTCATCTGTGGTGCCTTATCACTTATATTCAATTGATCTTCCTTTATTTATTTATTTATTTTCTATATTCCTGTGTCAGTCACATGGATTTAACCTTTTAGGCCTCTGTTGGCAATTTACCGATACTACTCTTCACCACTGGCAAATTTGTTTAACTTCTTTTACGTATGCTTATCTCCATTCTGTAAAAGCCCATCATTTAATCTCTCTATCGCCATCTGCCCATTTGGCATAATGACTCCTGAAATTATGATAAAAATTACCGTCATTTCTTCTCCACTGCTACATATATCTGGAGACTGGAAGCAAGACTCTGTATAATGTGAACCTATAAGTGTTCACCAATTTGCCATAATGACTTCACTGATGATGATAAACATTACACTGATTCCTGCGATAGATAGAGCTGATGGTAAATCAACCAAGGCCTGCACAGATCCTTCAGCTCAGGGTGAGGCCATCACAGCACTCTGGAGGACGATCGAGTCAAGGCAGAGGAGAGATCAAAAGAGGAGGAGAAGATGATATGGATGGTGAATGGGTGCTATGGGAATTGAAAGGAGGAAATTGGGAGATCTACGAAGGTGGAAAGGAGAGCAGTAAGAGAGAATTGAGGGATAAAAAGAGGGCGAGAGATTAAGGGAGCTCCTGGAGAGAGAAAGATGGAGGGAGGTGGAAAAAAGAATAAATGGCCTGAGACCTCGATGGAGTTGAAATTTTGGAAAGGAGGGTGGAGGAAATGAGATTGTTAGAAATGCAGGAAGGGAGAAAGGAAATTGAGTAAAACAAGCACAGAGACAGGATGTGGGTGGATTAAAACCACGTTTTACTAATACATAAACTTTGTTTTCCTGTCGCTTAAATGGATTCTTGGGTGCATTAATCAGCAAGGCTAAAAGCTGTCACAAAAAAAAAACAAAAAAATAAACTATCAAATATTAAGGGGAAGATTTAGCACAGAGGCAGAACTTGGCTTTAAATGAGGCCTCTCCCTGCCTGGCAATGATGCAAGGTCAAGGATCTCCTCCCCGTGAAGCTCCACTACTGCAAATGGATGGATGGATGGATGGATGGATGGATGGATGGATGGATGGATGGATGGATGGATGGATGGATGGATGGATGGATGGATGGATGGATGGATGGATGGATGGATGGATGGATGGATGGATGGATGGATGGATGGAAGGAAGAAAGGGCAAAAGGAGCTTGGAGAATGACTAACCCACAGAGGCGTGAGGGTGATAAAGGAAGGTAAACAAGAGAACAAGGAGAAGTAGGAAAAGAAATAGGGGACCTAGTGAGAACGATGACAGAAACACAGAGAGGTAGAGAGATGAATGAATGGAGCAATGTTTTGGAGGTAAACACACAACAGAGAAAGAGAGTGAGGGAGTAAGCTTTTGGAAGACAGTGTATGAGACTGATGGTGAGCAATTGCAAGATCACATTCTCCTCCTCCATCTTGGCTCTCCCTCCAGTTGTCTCCTCACTGTTGTCCTCATGAGAAAAAAAAAGAAAAAAACATGCAGGTAAAATCACACAGATGTGTCTGAAAATTTTGACACCGCACTGCCATCTCTAAGAAATGTTAACCAAGGTGGATGTGAAAAATATATGAGCTGCACTCAAGTTGTCCCACAGGGTGTGAATGGGTGCACTGGTCGGACGTGTGTGACTCCAGTCGCGGCGACATAAATCTTTTTACAGTCACACTGTGGGGACTCACCAAGGTAAATCATCTAAGTCTGAGTAATGGGTCCCAAAAGCGTGGGGAGTCTGTGTGTGTGTGTGTGTGTATGTGTGTTTGTGTGTAAATGTGCACATAATGTGTGGTTGTGCCCTCAAGTTTAAGAAGCCTCTCTAACACCTGTTTACACCTGCAAATTACAGTCAACAAGAGACCTGTAAGGCAGCCATGTGTGTTTATATCAGTGTCACAGTTCTTTAAGGACCTCCTGCCAAACAGCCATTGGTCTGGGAGTTGCCAAGGTTACCGCACAGGGCGGCCCAGCTGTGTTTGGGCGGCAGGACACAGACTCTGTTTGTGGTTTCCTCCGGCGACCGTTCCAGAGAGGCAGGTTGTCTGTACGCTAACAAAGCTTTCAGGACTCGAGGTCGCCTACAGCTGTATGTCTTATATCAGCTGCACACAAATGTGGCATCTAAAATAAAATAACTATCCCCATCCTCCTCTACCCTTCATTTCCCCATCTGCCCCTTTCTGTCTTCTATGTTCTCTGTTTGTCCTTTCCAAGTCAAGAGTGACATTAGTGGCGGTGGGGGGTGGGGGGTGGGGGGGGGGTGTTGGTGTGTTTTGGCATGTGTGATGACACGGTTCAGTGACGGAGGGGCTGGGGCAAGACTATTTTCATTACATTTTTTTTTAAAAATTAATGTCATATTTATGTGTTTGTCATGTATTTTATTGGATTTGAATGAGCTCTCTGCCGAGGCATAAGCTGACTTGATATATATCTGTCAGTGTGGCTGGGTATGACTGCTGCAATATCCTCTGTAATAACCCAGCCTCTGCTAAGACCAGAAAATGGCCTTTTGGCTGCTGGGCTCTCTCATTTTCTATTTTCTAGTAGTGCAAATCACCCTGACAGGAATAAGAGAAAGCTCTTTTCCTGCAGAGTCTGATAGCTCATTAGGATTCAACACAACGAGCCCAAACAGCAAACATATTTTCCTGCTGTTACAATTCTCTGCCTGTGTGATGACAGTGTTTCTGTGTTGTGACTCAGATTCAGGGAGAGCAGATGAAAAGAGGAATACAGAAGAAGGAGAATTTAGTCTCTATATTAAAGAAGTGGGATTGTAAAGCTTGAAAGAGACTTTTGGAATAAGGGGATGATAGACGCTAGATAGAACAGTGGAGAGATGAGGAAAGATAGATTGAAAACTCCCTTGGCAATAGTGGTGATTGATTAAAAACCCGGCGTGTTTGTGAGATGTGACAATTCAGTGTAGAGTCAAGGGACAGAGAGGGAGAGAGAGAAGAGAAGATAACATGTCTTTGCCCCTATAACAGCATTAATACACGAAGGATAGGCATAAGGAAGGCAAGAAATAATTCTATTATCTATTTTTGTCGGTCTGTATTTCCCTTCCATATCTAATAATGAAGCCTAATTGCCATTTTATCTGTTTTCTCTCTTGTCCACCAGCTAAGAATCTGACACCCACGCTATATTCTTACTCTTGATTCTGGTCTTTTTCCCCTCCCTCCTTCTTTTTCTCTCCTCGTCTCTCGCACTCTTGCCTCACATTATCAGTTTTTTTCTTTTTCCATTCACATTTCTCCTGTGCTCTACCCTTTGCGTCTGTAATAATTAGAGGAGCTAACAGGAAAATCAATGAAAGTCAGTGGATGAAGATGGCAATTAACACAGTGCTTTATTATGTGTGGGTAGGCATCCGCATGTTTGTGTGTCCACGCGTGTGTGTGTTTTTGTTTACATGTGTGTGTGTGTGCGTGTGCATGTGTGTGTGTGTGTGTGAGAGACAGAGTAAGTGTGCGTTCCTTCTCCCTGTACCAGCAGACATGCCTGAACACACGGTGAATATCTGACAGCAGAAATGAAATTTTTAGTCTCAATTCTGTGATTCTCTGCAGAGAATTATTTTATTGTTAGCCTGTGGACCCGGCGAGATAAACTAAGATTGCGGGATGGAATACTCCTGCAGGGAGATACTGTTATTGTGCTTGTTCTAAAGATCGATAGAAGTGATTATAGAAATGGGTCCATGGCAAGTCATAGCAAAAGAAAGGAAGATGCAAGGAGTGTAGGGTGTGTAGTGCATGCAGCACTGAAATGAAAATCTGCTCAATACCACTAAAAGATTAAAAAATATATCTCAAGACGTTTCCAGGATAGGGATGACTTATTAGTCCATTATGCATTTTCAATACAATACAAAAAAGGTAAACTATGGGTCAGATTGTGGCCTAATCTTAAATCTAAAATTATACTTTATTCCAAAGACTTGAACACAAATGTTGTCATTAGCACCCATTACCAACAGTGATGGTGATATCACAGTACTTCTATACAAGTATTTGGAACTTTTTAACACTCTTGCTGGAGAAAATATATATATATTTTTTTTTTTTTTTCAGTTTTTTGGTTGTCTGGATTATTGGTTTGATAAATGACAGCCATTGTCTTTGAATGACAACACTCAATGTTTGTCACAAAATGGAGTAGCACAACCCATACCTCACTTGCAAAGACCTTGTCTCTGTTCCAAAATCCTTCCATATCCAGTTCCAATAACTTCTCTTGTTGCTTTAAACTCAGAGTTTTGGAGCCTTCTAGAAAGGAATTATTTTAACACTTTTGCAGTAAACTTCTGATAATGAAAACACTGAAAAGCTTATCTGTGTCCTTTTGTCTGTTAAGTAAAGGTTCGAGTGAAAGAGCAAATTGTATACATATTATAATACATTTTCTTTGCATTTTTGCAAGTGTGTCCCGAAGTGTCCCGAAATTTTTGGAAATGGGAGTTTGGGATTTTCTATTTTGTTGTATTTTCCCAGCTCAGTGATAATGACTTTTTGGAGGTTCAGTCTGGGTGAATCATGACACCTTCTGTATCATTTAGCAGCAGCGTAATTCTGATTACAACTCTCTTTCACTGAAAGACCTCCAATAATGAGCTTCATGGCCTTAATGACATCCCTCACATCCTTAATGAGACAGCTCCCCATTAATGAGCCAGAGGAGGAAGGAAGGCACATTCTTACTGTATCTCCGAGGACAGACTGAGACTTCACCTGAAAAACAGACAGATAAAAAACAGACTCTGGGTCTTAAAGGGTAGACAACATCGTACATAGGAAGAGAGACCTCGGATCCAAACCAGCTGACGGGCACATAATTACAAGTGTTTCAGTCACCTTTTTAGGCAAGAGAATTTGAGTTTTTATCACTATCTTGGATCCCCTCTGGTCCATTACTGAGGTCCATGCTCCAAAGATACACATCATTAGAGGCCTGTAGGAGATTAAAATGCACTCACAGATTGGCTGAGAGAAACATGGAGGACAGCACAAAAGCAATTAGGCCCAGAGAAACAAAGAGCAAAGTTGCTAAAGTTAGAAAACTGTATTAATCAAAGGGCCAAATGCCCCTACTGAAAGAAACAGAAAAAATAACTTTTTAAACACATTTTTCATCTGCCTGCTCTGTGTCATGTCCAGCCCGATACGCGACCCAAAGCCAACGGTTAGATAACATCTTAATTTCCAAGATGAAAGGAGGATAAAAGAGAAAAATGGAGGATGAATCACTGTAACTCCCTTGCGTTTTGTTTTGAGGAGGAAGCTGCAAGTTCAATTACTGGATTGTAGATAAATTAGGGGGACAAAGCAGAGGGAGGAGGGAGAAAAAGAAAGAATGATATAAATGGTGCTGGTGAAGGGATATCGGGCTACAACTGACCCCTCTCTCTTGTCCTCACCTCACCCACAGCCTGTTCCATTTCTCATCCTCCACTCCTCCTCCTCCTCCTTTCTCAAGTGGTCCTGTCTTCCTTTGTCTTCACTGCTACATTTTCAATACAAAACTTCTCTTTCTCACCTCCTCCTCTCTCCCTTGCATCTACTGTCTTCATTTCCTTACCTCTTTTCCCATTTGTTCGACCCCTTTTCTATGTTTCTGTTGTTTTCTGCACATCTGTTTATCCTCCGTTTCCACAGTCTTTCTTTTTTTACTCCTTCCTTTCTGTTGTTCCTTTTTCTACCCCTTTGTTCCTGGGCTCCTGGCCAGTATCAAGGTGTTTTCTCATCCATCCTCTATCCTCTCTCTCTCTCTCTCTCTCTCTCTCTCTCTCTCTCTCTCTCTCTCTCTCTCTCTCTCTCTCTGTCTCTCTCTCTCTCTCTCTCTCTCTCTCTGTCTCTCTCTCGCTGTCTCTGTCTCTCTCTCTTTCTCTCTGTCTCTCTCTTTCTCCATTGTTGTCTCATTTTCATGCAGCTCGCTGGGCACCCATGCTCTGCGTCTTTATCTCTGTCTGTGGGAGAGGAGGCGGCCTAGTGCCAGCAACTAATGGACTTTTGGAAAACACAGACAGCCATGCATCACAGTCCGGAGAACTGGGGAGAGAGGGAGGAAGGATTTGGAGTGAGGCCGAAGGGAGAGTGGTTTCAGAGAGAGATGGAGGAACACATGGGAGAGAGTGGTAGTGAAGGAAAAATTAAAGTCAGAGGTTCCTCTAAAGTAGCACAATGGAAAGATAGAGTGGGAGAGAAAAAGTCCCAGTGTCTGTGGGAGCCATCATCAATAATGAGATCTGTAACCCATTCTCACTCGTTTTAAGATGTAACAGTGTACAAGACTTCCTATTATTTACCCATGCAACCTCGGTTAGCCCCTGCATAGTCATGCAAACTGGTAGGAAGCTTGTGTGAAAAAGTAATAATATGCAGTCTGATGGCGCATGGTTGGAAAGACAGAGATGTGACTGCAACAGATGTATCTCAAAGAAATAACCAAGGCAGAGGTTTTGGGGGGGGGGGGGGGGGGGGGGGGGGTAATGTCAAGATTGGGAGAGAGATTAGAATTTTAAGACACCTTTATATAAAACTGCAGACTCAGACAAGTGACAGAGAGAATAAAACTAAATTGTGTTCTCTGCAGTATTGATGCCTTAAGATTAGTTGGTCTTTGAATATTGTGCAGTTGACAGTCTCCACATTGTCCTTTCTTTTCATGTTTTTCTTTTTCATGTTTTGTTTGCCCTCACTTAGTCCACAATATGTACTGCAAAGTTTGTGCGACTGATGCTAAAATATTCTAAAACTAATGTACAACAAATTTTCCCTTGTACAGTGCACACTTTACCTGCAGAGTAACAATAATATCTTAATGAATATAGTCACCTTAAACAATATGAGTCACCTTAAACAATATATTTAAGGGAAAATATTACTTCTGATATTGTTTTAGTTTTAGCCTTTGAAACATTATTGAGATGAGTCAGAGTCTGGTTCCTCTACTGAAACAGAGTAAATCAATGCTGTGCTGGCCTTTATAAATAACTAATGCTGTTATGGCTGCTGTGCCATGTGCGTAAATACTACTTGGAGTTACTTTGGAGACACTTGTGTCGTTCCTGCTGCTGCGTGATGCTGGCTCGCATTTAATATGTAATGTTAGATGTAGATTATTCAACAAAGTAAAGAGTGTCACATGTGTGCATGTACGTGTCTAAATTGAGGATAAAGTATGTTTTTTTCAGCTCTGTTCGATCATGCGGCACATTCATGTGAGGATCAGTCTCAGGTGGTCCACACATGGTGGCCTCTGGCCCAGGTGTTTAAATGAATGAATAGATAAACACTGACTTGCGTCGTAAAATCACAGAGAGGTGTGTAAGACCGGAAAAGTGCTACATAAAACACAGTCCAGTGATTTTGTGTCTTTGTTTGGACGGTGGGAAAGCCAGAGTCCAAGCTTCAAAGAAGCTGTCTGTATTAAATTGAGAGCATAGATTAAGTAATCCAATTTTAAGTAAAGTTGCTTGGGAAATGAACTACTTTGTTGTTTACCAGTGTGGTGGTAATGGGAGAAAATCAGAGCTCAGTATTTAAATTATGTGTTTATCATTGAACACCCCCACAAACTTCAGCCTCACAAGAGAAAATGATGAGCCAGCTCATCTGCCTCTGTATGTTTCACACAGATGCATACAGCAATTTATTATTGCTTAACAGTTAGCAACTTAAGTATAAACTTCATATTTAACACAATATCATTATCAGAGCATGGGTGAACTTCATTGCTGTAGAGAACAGTTTTGTTCTCAAAAACTTTGGACCTCCGTGGCACAGATGCTACCTCTCCAAAATACTTGAAAGCAGCTTATGAAAAGATGTGAGCGAGATCCATGGGGGTATAATCAAACTGGTGAATATTAATAGAAACTCACCAAGAATTGAAAGATGTGCAGTTAATGTACCCAGAGAAAAAAAAAGTCTGTCTTGAGAGCACGAATAGAATAGCTTTATTTGGAAGACCGGCACCACATCAGCAAAAGCATTCACATATGCCCAGCAGACTCAGACAACCTCTGGCCAGGACACTTTTCATGTGATTGTTACCTCAGCCCATCACACAGCATGGTGACATCCATTTCATGTCACACTGTAAAGAGGGGTTTGTGCGTTTGTGCCTTTGTGTTTGCTCAATGCTCCCTCTGTCTTTCTCTCCAGCACGGTACTGAATAGCTGTTTTCCATAAGGACTCAAGCGGCTTTATTTTATTTGAAAGGCACCTCCACAGAGAGAGAGCCAGAGAGGAGAGAACTATCGTGGCTCCAGGCTTAGCAGGTGGAATAATCTCTGGGTGTCAAGGTCACATCTCAAGTTGGGGACAGTGCAAAGCGTGCGTGCACATACACACACCTATGCACACACACACACACACACACACACACAGCAAGTGTGCACAGACAGGGGACTTGCTCAGTAGTTACAGCAGAGATCGTTTTAAACTGCATCCACTCCCTTCGTGTGCTGCATTTGGACACCGAAATGCATTGGGAATGACCAAAGTGGAAACCTTCAGTGGCAATTTCATTCCCAGTCTCACAGCAGACGCCATCAAAGTGCCAGGCATGTGTCTCCATGCGTACCTGCAGCCTGTGAGAGCAGGAAATGTTATTTGCTGTTACTATGTTAACATTCAGTTCAGGTCCTGTCTCGAGCTCTAAGGCAAGTTGACGTGAACTGTATGTACAAATGAGTGATTCTGGAGTAATCTCGAGTCTGATCGCTCCTTCTCCCTCTGTCAGGTGTTTGTTTTGACTGAGTGAGATGAGACACAAAAGATTTCCTGTTTCATCTCTCTGTTTACACATACTTACATGTGTAAGGAGGTCACAGTTTGAAGTGGAGATTCTCATTCATCCAGGTCATCGTCAGTCCATCACCATCCAGTTTAACGAAATGGGTCAGCAGTCCTAAAGCTAAAGATTGTAAGAACGTTTGGACAGGGTTGGATTGTACTACACAGACTTTAGAACAAGGGTTTTTACTTTTTTTTCCATTTGTAATTATATTATGACAACTAGGCTGAGATAAAGTGTAGTTGTGGGTTGCACAGGGGGCACCTCCATCCCAGATGCCGAGCTTCCACAGTAGCTGCGTGGGAGAAAACAAAGCCTCATCTGGTTGTTGACTGTGCTGCAGTGATGGCAGAACTTAATCCACAACAAGAGGTGGCTTCCGGTGACAATCCCTGGTCACATCTGGCGACATTTTTATATGAAACTCGAAAAAGGACAGTGAGATGATGAGGTGGTTGCTGTGCCTCCCAAAAGCACCAAGATCCTAGAAATCTTTCATGTGGTACATTAATCTCCGATGTCATGGCGATGACCTAAACCTTTAGTCTGTCAGGCTTTTAAATTGGTTCGCTGTAGAAAGCCGAGCAGACTTCAGCATTCATCTTGCTTGTCATGTTTTAATTCATTTTATTCTCAAGGGATGTTTATTTGTTATTTTGCACCGATTTAGGGTCCCTAAAACGGTCCCATTTCCCTCAAATGGGAAAAAAAACAAAGATTAGTTAAATTACAAACTTTTTTTATGTTCACTTTAGTTGGTTTCTCAGATCATGATATTCGCTTTTACTCAAGTCATTTTTTTATTTTACCTGAGTAATTTTCACATGCTTGGAAGTAGATTTTCAGTGCTCTGCCCTCCTCTGCTGCTGGCTGTACCACTGGTTGGTGAATGAAGGATGGCCAGGCAGCATTACATTAGCAGATGCTTTAAAATTTAGACAAATTCGTAGGACCAGTGGGACCATACGATCTGGAAGATTCATCTTAGCAAACACCAGCTGTTCATTAATTTGGTGCGAGTGCGGCTTCGGAGCTAGTTGCATTGAGAGAACAGAACAAGCTGATAGTACGTTCTCCTTTCTGATGTCTCTGATATCCGGTGTCAGGTTCATTGACGTTCATTTACTTCAACCCGAGTTCTGAATCCTACAGGTGAAATTTCTCCTAAAAGTCAAATGATTCTGAGATAAATAGCAAATGGCGAAGAAGAAAAAGTCACTCCATTTAATTACCCTCGGGAGTCGACTACAGTGACTGATGGTGTGAGAGCACTCATGCACCTAAATCAGTTGCTGGAAAAGCATCTGAGTGTATCAGTCATGATTTTCTTTTCTCACTTTATTTCTTTCCCAAGGATCCAATTAAAGCACCTCCAAATCAGACTGTATTGCTTCCACATTAACATATGCAATTTTTTCTTTTAATGCACAAGTGATGTGATAACATAAAGCACAAGAAATTAATTCTAAAAAAGCAGCTTTTGATGCCGAGGCAGAGTCTGTCTGCAGTGTGTTTTCCCTCTCAGTTATTCCTCAGTGGTAAGGAGGGCCAGTACTCAGATCATTCGGTGCCAGAAGGCACCAGTGAAACCACTGCTAATGAACTTGGACTGGCAGCTCTTCAGTGGTGGGCTGAACACTGCACCCTGCATCCCATCAGGCCTTTATATTCTCAAAAATGATTTGGCAGCGCTAACATGGGTTAACAAGTTAAATTGGGTAGAGCACTTCCAGGGTCCGTACTCAAACCTGATATTTAAGTGACATTCAGGGCATGCAGTTGTAGTGGAGGAATTAAGATCTTTAAAAAATATGTATATTAAAACAGATGGTGTGAACTCTACATGCCCTGTGTATTCACTGCCTTTGCCCTTGTGACACAAATTGTGTTTTTCATTACTTCCATCACAGTTTTTTGGCAAAATAAAAGTGATATTTCTAAACTTTCGACAGGTCTAAACTGGTACTTGCAGCATTTTCTATTGCAGGGTATTTTGCCGCAATTCTCATTAAGTCGAGTTCAGTGACATCCCATAATTCTTCTAAAATATCCTTCCATGAGATGCTACTTTTAGGGCGATGGACTTTCAAAATATTTTGCTTTTCCATGGAGATTTAGGAAAAGTTCAATCTCCTCCTCTGTCCGTCATCTTGTTGGACTTTATGTAAATGAAAAAAGTATAGCCATGTAAACTTCTATATCATCAAGTTTGAAAAACCACTCCATGAGACCGTGAAAAAAAAATTGGTGAGAATCCAGAGATTTTGATATTTAGGTTGCAAAAAGTCAACTTAAAATGAGTTAAGAAAAAAAGTTTTCAGCTAATTCACGAGGGGCTTTTGCAGTGAGGGAATCTTTTTAATCCATAAAAGGGATATTTGAGCCATAAATGTTCTGGAAGAATTCAAATTCAGTATCACCAAATGTGGAGATGTATTATTTTGATCAGGATGACATAAAAATATTGATCTGAGAAGTAATTCATTGCAAGTGGAATATAATGTTAAAATGTCATACAATGGAAATACTTACGCATTACATTTGGAATCAGTGCCAGCTCTTCACCTCCCTTTGAGATAAAATATCCTGTCCATTATCTTACAGCAGATGATTTCACATATATCTCTACTTATTTTTTACATTGTGAAATAGAGCCCACGTGTAAATGAAGTGATTAACAGTATCAGTGCCTGTGTTTCAGGAGGACTCAAAGGTATTAAATGGTGTGTGGTAGTAGCAGGGACATGGTTGACTGTGGCAAAAAAAAGGAAAAAGGAATTTAATTAACTTGTATTCTTTCTGGCACTTAGCAGTGAAATTTGGAGAGTGACCAGAGAGCAGACATTTGCATGCTGCCAAATGAAGTTCCTCCAGTGGGCATTCGGACCTCAGTTATGTGGAACGACCTTAAAGTCGCTCTGTGATCTTCCACGCTGCGGGGAGCAAGGTGGCAGACATGGGTCGCACATTCAGAGTGGATGTGGACAGAGTGGCAGACCACTTGTTTTAGGACTAGAATCGTAGATGAGAAAATAGATGGATGGGGAGAGATACAGTATTTTTGGGTCGTCTCTTCTGTCTGCTCGATTTAAGGGGTCGTGCCACGTTTCCTCTCCTCTGCTCTGAGCTACACATACAATTTCAAAGACAGATTTGAAGCCGTACTTTTTATTTTTTTTATTTTTACTTAAGTGTTGCTGCTTCTCATTCAAATCCGTTTTCACATGTTGTCGTTGAGAGAGAGAGAGTAATGTCACACACATGTTACAAATGAGCCAGCTCTGCAGTGACAGGGAGTGATGGGAATTTCTCTGGACCACTGTCTGCATGCAAACCCATGTGTGTTTGTACTGGTCACTTTTTGCCGTAATAACGGGAGGCATTTCAACTGTTAGTAATGAGCTTGTCGATATGCCCCTGACTGAGATGAAGCCTTGGAGAGACTTGCACCATCAGCTTTCTCCATCTCATCTGCAAAACCCAGACGGGCTTTGTGTTTCTGTTCACGTTTACGGTGCACTCACGTCTGCCTCACTCTGTCACCGTCTGTGTTTGTCATGGACAGATTCTGCTTTTTTCTCCTCACTCTCTCTCTCTCTCCCTCACTTTCTCTCGCTCCCTCTTTCTTTCAAGCTGTTTCTGTTCCCCATAGCGGCCGCCCTGCTGTGCAGTGATCTTGACGTTGTTGATTCTTTCGGGGTTTTTTTAAATCTGTTTGTTTTTCTTAAGGAGATCAAAGAAACAAAGAAAATTAAATGCGAAATAAAAGTGCTCATTTCGCATGTGTTGGCTAACCTTGGTGTTTTGGAACTTTTGCTTTAGCTTTTTTTGCCATTCGGTTTGTTTGTGTGTTTTGTTTTACTTTCATTGGAAACGACAAGTTTACTTGGTCACAGACCAGCTGTTTTCACAAGCCGAGATGTGTCTCTTTCTTTCTGGTGTTAATCTTTCTGTCTCTTTCCTCCATTCATCTGTTATCTTACCACTTGTACTGTTACGGTGATACGTGGGTCTGCTACAGCAATCCTCACCCACTCATATCTATGGGGGCAGTTTAGAGTCTGACATGCATGCTTCTGCAATTTGGGAGGAAATCCGAGTACCAGGAGAAAACCCACACAGACATGGGCAGAACATGTGAAATATACAGAAATGTCATTGATCTGACAGAAAGTCGAACCTGTCACTTTTTTTCCTGTGAGCTGGCAGTGCTAGCCACTCATATTCCATGTTGCCCGTCTCTGCCCAAGTAAACAACTCAGAGAGCTATGCATGGATCTGAGCCATAACTATAGATATAAGATGCCACACTGAGACCCTGTAATGAAAGTGAAATACATCACTGAGTTACTGTAATGGCGAGGCAGAAAGCCTCTTCTTGCCCCCCAGGTGCCAGCAGACTGCTTTTTAATTGCAGTTTAAGATTGGACAGCGCGTGTTTGGCATCCATCCTGTTCCATCAGCAGCACCTGTTTCACATTGTTCCGGACCTCGTGGCACACTTTGATGTGGGATTGAATCATTCCGCTCTCTTACCACTCGACGTTGCAGTCATCCAGACATCTTGGAAAACTTCACACTGCCGAATCCGAATGGAAGCTGTTCTGCTCCAGTTGTTGTCCCCCCCGAACAACAAATGCTGGTCGCACATGACACAGCCGAATGGCTTCAATCCAGCTGTGATTTCTTGCAGAGGCTCCCGTGGTGATTACTTATACCACTGTTTTGGGTTTTTTTTTTAGCCTTTCAACCAGAAGAGAAGTAAATTATTGTCCGTCTTTATTAGAATGCTATTTTTATTATGTGCCTGGGGTACAGCAACAATGCACACCAGCTGAATAGCTTGAGCTGGAATAATGCACTGTGAGGTTCTTTCATTGAAAAGGGTCTTAATGAAAAAATATAATACATCTTAAAAAAAACAGACTTAATAACCAAAAAAAACCAACCGATAACAGCAAAGATTTTTCACTAACACTATGGAGTGTGGAAATACAATCTTGACTTCAAATAATCAAATTTAATTGCAAAGAGATTAATCAAACTATTTTCTTCATTCCTGTTAACATACTCAGTTTCCACTGACACGGAAATCTCAATTACACTTGTGACCTGTCATGTCTCTCTATGTGTTTCACACATTTCATATACATTTCATATTCAGTATGGTCTTGTTGATCACCAAGGTGTAAGCCTGCATAATTAAATACAGACCATGTTATTTTAATAACTACTTAGCTGACAGCTACATTTTTAGTATTTTCAAATCATCAACAACACTAAACTGTAATCATGGCTGTTTTATTTCATGTCAGTGCATAGCAGAGGTGTTTGCATACTGCGTGAAAAAATAGGAAATGGGGTGATATGAAGGCTCAGTGAATAGCACTGAAAGTCCCTGACTGGAATGTCCTGTGTCCTGTGTCCAGTGTCTGTTCCCTCCCTAAGCCCCATGTGCACTGGCAACAGACTCCAGCAAACCCTTGTGACTAGGCGGGGGACAAATAAAAGACAATGGAAGGGTGATTGGATGAAATTGGAGATAGTACTTCAGGTCACATGAAGCAGGAAAGGGTTAATATGTTTTGTGTAATTGTGATTGATTCATTTTGGACCATGTAAATCTGTCAGTGCTGAGTTGCTGGACACCGGGTCACAGGCAGGACAGACAGGCCTCCTCTATGCCTCCTCTATGTTTTGCAAAAATGCACTTGTGTATAAGCAAAAGTGATTAGGAAAAACAAGAGCGCATGACCACACAGGAAAAATGAGCGATTCATACTTTTCAGAGGCAAGCAAATGTAACACAAGACATCATTATGAAAAATACAGTTGAACAAAAGGAAGATAAAAAGGAAACAGAGAGAAATAATAATTTTTTCTGCCAGATCCTATTAAGGGTGGCATCTTAGTTTTGGCTCACTGATCCGTCTCGGATGATCCGTCTCTCCAACATCTGTCTCCAATTACTCCTCTCCTCTCCACTATCACATCTCTCATCGGCTTAACGGGGTCTGAGCAAAGATTTGCATACAGCGTGGCAATAGGCGATTAATTTCTTTTATTTTGTTCCTTCTTCCTGAAGAAACAAAGAAGACTCGTGACAGCTGAGGATAATTAAACAACAGAGGAAAACAGAGGAGAGGGAGTGAAGAAGTTGTCACATTGCATCTCAGGGGATGCAGGCGACTGTTGCCACAAGAGCAAGCAGTCGGACGAAACGCCTCATGGGGGATTAAAGCCACCTGCGTGCCAGGCGTGCATTATCTGAGATTGAGCCAGCAGCGGGGTTTTTCTATTTGAGTGGAGGGAAATGATTGATAACTGATTATAAGAGAATGGCAAGTCTGATTGCAGTGCCTGTAAGATGGTCTTGCATTCTGGATTGGCCATTCCAACAAAAAAAAAAAAAAAACAGACGAAAGAGGCTGATAAATGCTCATGGCACTTTAAGTATTTCATTTCCCCATTTCAGAAGCATCTTTATCTTTGCATCCAGTATAACAGTAAAATCTGCAATATAAAGTAAAAATTCACTTAAAATGTAATTTTTCTCGTCCTCAAGCACTGTAATATTTATGTTTTATTTGATTACGTCTTAGATTATATTTGCTTATAAAAATATGCTATACTATCTCCATGTCCAGAAAATGTGGAGTACATTAATAAAATGCAACAAAAATAAAATCTACTCACTTGAATCAAAGGACAAAGAAAAGATTTTCACTGAAGATTTTTTTTTTCATCTATACAAATTTTGAAACTGATGCGTCCGACTCTGACATGATCTGCAGTTTAAGTCAGATTCAGATTTATTGTCAGATACTTTATACAACTTAGTTACAGAGCCACAAGGAGTTTTCTTTGGGGATTCTACAGAAACAAATGCAAGAAGAATGACTTCCAATCTGTCATCAAGAGTGGGCTAAATGACTTGATATGCATCACCACTCTGTGCCAAGTATCATGACAGAATTGTCATTCATTTCAAAGACAGCTTCTCAGCATAAGCTTGCACAGAATTTAGGTCTTTCACTATCTACAATTTATAATATCTTGAAAAGATTCTGGGGAAACCTCCATGCGTAAACGCTGCTGAATGTGTGTGACCATTGAGCCCTCAGGCGGTGTTGTTTGAGAAACTGTCATGCTATAATGATGGACACGACCACATGGGCTTGGGAGTACTTTGGAAAATCCTTGTCACTCAGCACAGTCTGCCCCTGCTTCAAGAGATGCAATGTGAAATTGTATTATACAAAGAATGAACCATACAGGATATTAGTTCTCTGTTCTCTGGACCTGCAGTCTTTTGAGATCGACTCAGAGACAGCGGTCAAAGCAGTCCACATTTCAACTACGTCTTGTAAAAAATAAAAAAAAGAAAAAAGAAAAGAGAGGGACTTCAAGCACATTCAGTTACCAACAAAAGGAACAAAAAGCAGCCTCTGTGATGGTGTGGGGGTGGATTAGTGCCCACAGCATTAGAGAGCTGCGTATATGTGATGACAACGTTGATGCAGGGGCATATGTTTCTCTAGCAGATGGTTCTAGAGAAACATATGCTGCCATCAAGACGATATCTTTTCCCTGGAACTTTATGTCTATTTCAGCAGAACAACACTAGGCCTTTGTAGTTTTCTTACTACTGAAAACATATGGAGCACCATAGAGAGGCAATAGTGACAGTGAATTGTTCAGCAGCTAAATCTTTAAAATACCCCTGCTGAAAAAAAAAAAGAGAAAAACATTAGCTGAGGGATGAGAATGCAGCAGTGTAAGTACTAGTTAAGAGGAGATAGCAGCAGAAGACTTTGAGCCTGTTGGGTTACTGGATGTCAAGAGAAGAGATATTCCTGAAAGAGTTGGGTCTTCAAGAGCTTCTTGAAGATGGAGACGCCCTTGCCCTTGATAGAGGTTGATAGCTCATTCATCATCATTGAACTGCAAAGTCTGGATTGTTGTACTTGTACAGGTTGCAGTGCAAGACAAGCAGACCCGGCAACCACACTGTGGGAGAACTCAAGCGGGGTGACGTACACATCACCCCACTTATATGAGTCTGTTGCAGGCATCAGTTTCTATTTATTTATGAACAGTGAAAACACTGAAAATATTTTCTTTGTACTTTTGTCAGTTAAATAAAGATTCAAGGTGTACGTTGTCACAGCTATTTTGGAAAGTTACAGTCATTTCAGAGATGGGGTTTGTGCATCACGGCTCTGCCTCATTGTCCTCATGCCTCTCAAGAGAAACTGTCCTCAAACAACCCTCCTTGCGTACACCGATCTCAGATGATGCATCAACGGGGAGGCGCCGTCTCACTCCACTGTGCCAAGCACCTAATCTTATCTTTATTCAGATCTTCACGTATCTGCAGGAAGCCAGCGAATGCAGACTGGAGGGAATATTTAGCAGGGAGAAGCCGCTCATTGTAATGCTCTCTGATTTGTCAAATGAGGTCCAAACAAAACGGAAAAAAAAACAGAAAGGAAGTGCTCCAAGAGACACAACTCGCTGGTTTCAAGACAGACACAACTGTTTGTAGCTCTGCAAGGGCGTGAGATGCATGTTGTGTGAGACAGACAGAGAGAGTTGGAAAGACAGAGAGGGACATGTAGTGAAGGAGAGAGACTATCCAGTGATGAGTTGGGAAAAGTTGTCGTTCTGTGGAGCTGGTGGCCTGAGATATACAGATAATAGACGTAGATGCAAGCTTGTCTCTGGGCTATTGCTTTTTTCTCTCTGTGTGTCTGTCTCACATCAAACTCCCTCTCTCATTTCTCAAAATCAAACAAATCAAAGTCAGAGCAGAATGATGCAAGAAACACGCAGAGGTATGCAGTGAGTGCAAGGAGACAGTTTAGAGCTGAGTGAACTGAGCGTAGAGAGACAGATGAGAGAGAGATTTGGCAGTAAGATACGTAGGCTCATGATGTAAAACCTGAATTTAAACTATACTTTATATTTCAGTGAACCTGTAGCACTGGACATCACGGTATTCATCTCTCCAATATACAATTTTTCTGGTATCCATTCCAATAGTGAAATCATATTGTGTTGGTGTTTTTACTGGTATTAAAATGGGTATGGATTACCTTCTCCCTAAAGCAAGAGTTGCACTTTGTTAACTCCATTGGAATGATTTGATTTCTCTGAGATATTAACATCTTTTGAATGCTGCTCGAAGGCCAATGTCAACTGTAGAAACTGTCTGACTCACTAACTTTATGTTAAACATCAATGCATGCTGGGATGCACAGTGTGTAAGTGGTTAGCACTGTCACTGCACAACAAGAGGATCTCCAGGCATTTTTTGTGTGAAGTTCTTGTGTGTTCTCCCTGATTTTCTTTCAAGACATTCAGTCCCAAAGTCCACAAACATGCATGTTTAGGTCAACTGGAGTTGCTCCTCGGTATGAGTGAGAGTGAACAGTGTTTTTGCTCTCTCTGATGAACTTGTCCTGGGTCTAGGGAACCTTGACTCCAGGAACTTGTCCTGCCTTTTGCCTGCACAGGAGATAGACACCAGCAGACCTCTGCAACACCATTAATCTACAAAGCAGGAAAAAAGATGATGGAAGGATGACTCAACATGCTTATGACACTCTTGTACTTTTGTCTGTCCAAAACTTAAGTACAGAACAACATGAACACTGTCTGTTTTGGAAGCCATTAACAACTTTCCGGGGTGCTTTCTGCTCCTCAGCGTAAACTCTGTGTCATTACGGCAAGACGGCATGTTAAAATCAATTACTCATTACGCCTCACTTGAAATATTCTTCACATATTCCAATCTTCCAACTGATCAAAGCAGGTTTTGCTCTGTTTAAAGCTGATTATCTCACTGGGAGATTGGAAAGTAATAAATATGTTGCGCTGGCTGCTGAGAGGATAAGGATGTGCAGCCATCCCAAATCCATGCAGATAACTTAATGCTAAGAACCAGCAAAATGCCCCTTTTTATTATGGCCATGAATCCTCTTCTGAGTGTTTTTCAGCGACTTCATCAGCGATTTCCCACTAGACCAAATCGACACGCAGAACCTCCCATGTGTAAAATGTTTCACATCCGTTGCTTAAAGGCTAAATACCCAACATTTAAGAAACTGACGATAACACTAGGGGGTGATTTGTTATGTGCTACTTTAAAAGTGTTTGTTATCTAAGAAGTCATTTATAGATGTGGAAAAGGCGATTTTTGATATATTAGAGTTTAAACTTGCAGCGAGATTAAGAATCTATTATTCCTTTTGCATGTTGGGTGCCCTTAAAGGGATCTCTCTGAGAGAGTGGAGTGGAGGGAAAAGACTTAGAGAGACAGAGAGAGAGAGGGAGAGAGAGGGAGAGAGAGAGTGGACCCTGAAGTAGTTTTGCTAGTTTGAAGTTTCAGCAGAGGCTAGACTCTGAAGCCAAGCTGTTTGAACTCTGAATGAGATAGACAGAACCTGCCTAGACACTCATTGGGCTACTTCTATAATAAATTTGGATAGCATCGTCTAGACAGAGTTTTCTGTCATAATGAGTTCACTTCAGGGTGTACGAGTATGTGAAGTGAACACAGGTGGCTTTCTCTCCGCCAAGCTGTGCTCAAACTTCTCCCTCACCTTTTATTTATTCATTCATTTTGCTTCAGCTGGCTGATCAAGAGGGACGTGGCTCGACTGGACTTGCATCTCCTTAGATTCAGATCCAAACTTACAGCTCACAAAGGTTGTTAGAAAACCATGAATAATAGTCCAGTTCTTTTAATGAAATCAGATCTGAAAATAGGTCATTTTAATTTTTTTGTCACTTAGGCTTTTTAATAAGGTTTTTTTTTAATATTGTCCCAGAGCCATATCTCCTGTGAACATTGTTGGCACTTTAATTCCAACCTCCAAATATGTTTTGCAGGGATATTACCAATATTTCACTTGCACATTTTTATGGTTGTGTTTTGGAAGCTGTATCTGCTTCAGGGAAGCTTTGTTGTTTTAGAAAGTGGAACAAGACTAATGCCAGAAGTAAATACTGAGAGCAGTTGACCTAGCTGAGGGTACGAGCAAAGATCACTTACAATGGAAACGTGAAAAATTTGTCACTCAGACAATTCCTAAAACTGGATTTTCACAGAAGACAGGTTTCCTTCATGTGATTTGGATACCAACTTATTTCCTGAGTTTGGAGGTTTTCAAATGAGCAACCAATTATCCGGACTGACAAATCTAGCCTCCTATAGTTAGAGGAAATTATACAGCATTCAATATTGTAACTGCATCTCATCATATTTGTGACGAGTAAATGTCAGAAACGAATGAATTCCTTTTTAACTTTGCTACTCCATGTTTCTAGACTACAACAAAAATAGCTCAGGTTCAGCGGTGCTGCAGGTTCATAAGAAACACTAAGCTATTACAAAGAAAAAAACATTTGAAACTGCTAAACAAGACACACAGAACATAAACAATCAAAGGGCAATAAAATTAGGGCAATTTTCTTCCCTCATGTATGGAGGGATGAGAGCGAAGCGTTGACGTGTGCAATAAAAACAAGACGATGACGCTGTGATGGCGTTGATTTGGTGATTACGGGCCTTGGTGGGTTGTCCGTGTCACATTCATGAGAGAGGAAAACAAGATAAAATGCAATGATTAGAATTCATCAGTGAGTGTTTGATGGGGCGTGAGTGTCGGGTGTGGAAGAAGACGTGCTAACGCGCCTCGGCCGATGTTTGCGCGTGACGGTGTGTGTGTTTTTGCATGCGTGGCTGTGATTGCTGCCAGGGTGTCTGCCGGTGCATCTGAGGAAAATAGCCCCTGATAATTACCCTGGCACAACGAAAGTCACAACCCTGGACACAAAAGCGAGGCAAGTGTGTCTATGAGTTTTAGATTCATATTTGAGATGTGGCTGTTAGAGCTTGTTAGTGATGTAAGGAAGCATGGCAGGTATACATACACACTGCATGCGCATGAATATGATAACCTAATCTAAAAGCTCAGGCATTTTAAAAGCAGATGAAGAGCCTGAAGAGATGAGGACTGGGCAAAAAAAGAAAATATTAAAGATTTGATGGCAGTGTTCAAATGCAAATAAAAGCACTGTTAAGGTCTCAGGGCGTTGTCTAATGAACATTTAATGGAGCAATATCTTATCTACTGTCTGCCGTTTGGAAAAATGAGGCTTATGAAACAAAATGCTCCTTAAAAGATTGTTTTTAGCATCAAAATTACGTGACAATCATGGCCCACTGGTGGGCTGTATTCATAAAGAGCCTTTTTGGAGTTGTTGATTGAGGCTTTTGTTTGAGGGTTGAGCACAGTGAGACACAGGCTGTTCTCTCCTATTGTTGGACATCGCCTCCTCTGAGGAAGAACTTCCCTTTTTAGATTTGATCAGCACATCAGATGCTATAGCCAGCTACCGAGCATCATTCATCTCTGCGGAGAATAAAGTTTTCAAATCTTTTTGTTTTAATCTTTTTGTCAGTTGACCTTCAGAAACTCGCTGTCTGAAGTGATTTTCTTTGTTTTTTTTGTGAGTTTTCTTTGGCCAGATAGAAAGGTAATGTTATAAAAGGTACAGGAATCACAAGAATGTGTTACCTCAAGAGGCAACATCATAGTTCGCTGGGTAGCACTGTTGTCCAACAGGAGATTGTCCCAGGTTCAAATCCAAGTTTGATTGAGGGCCTCTTGATGTCTGAGTGGGTTTTCTCCAGATACATTGCTTTCCCCCCACAGTCCAAAAGCATCTGTGTTTAAGCTGATTAGGGAGTCGAAAGTGCCCCTAGGTGTGAGTGTGAGAGTGAATGCTGTGTGTGTGTGCATATGCCCTGCGAGGGAAATCTGTCGAACCAACTTTCCACCTATCTATAGGCTCCAGCAGAGACCCTCCGTAAGGTAATGGGTGAATGAATGGATGAATGTATGAATAAATGTGAAATCATGTACAGAAATATAGGGAAAGTGGGTAGAGCAGAGTAAGTTTCTCAGAGTTAACCAGGCATATTTAGTGCCAAAACCAACATAGCATATTCAGGATATGCTCTGTGCTCATGTGTGAGCTGGAGAATTCAATAAAAAAAATGTTGCAAAAATATGCCAACTCCTTCCTTTTCCTCACCTACCTCCATCCATTCACACTGAATCTGCAGAAAACTCCCCTGAGTGATTGTAGAGTCTGATGGTTTCCTCCCTGCAGCCAAATCTCAGTCAGTGCTTCGACTTAACTTACTTTCAGAAGTAACCAGGTTCTGTGCAGACACATTCACAAGCTCGAGGGTTTGGCTTCACTTTAATGACACAGTAACATTTAAACAGTCACTGTGTCCTGTAAACATCCTTTCACTTTTTAATCCCCCTTTTGGCGTATGCATTAAAATTGCTCTGATCTGGAAAGTTCAAAGATTTGATTTGAAGTCTGAGCACAAATGTGAATCTTTGTGTGTATCTTTTCCTCAAAATATTGTATTTCATTGGCATATTTCATAAATATTTAACTGCTCTCAAGTCTGTTTGTTTGTTGCTCAACTGCTATGAAAATGAGTTCCTGTCTCTGTGACTCCAAAGTAAAACTAAGTAAAAATACATCTGTAATTGTCAACAAACACATGCCAGGGTGCAGAGCTGTTACTACCACTGGATTTCACAAATTCTTGTTGGTAGAAGCTTTAATCAGAGACGCCGTTGGGAGCCAGTCGAAACATCTTTACATATCTGCTTTTCGTTACGCCCACGGCACAAAGCTATGCCACAGGAATATTATTTCATGTGCAAACATGGAGCCTATTGCAAGTTGTCAAAGACGCATGTAAATGTTTAATCTGGATAACACCTTAATTGGAGCATTGCGTGTTCCCAGGTTCCACTGTGCATTCAGACGTGATGCATAAAAAGCTACTGTACCTCGCCTCCCTGATCCCACTGAGTCCGCATCAAACTGGACAGTTAATCCAGCTTGTTTGCCACTGGCTTTACATTTCCCACAGTGACAGATAAAATCAAAGTCTCACTCCTCGTCAGCGCTATTCTCTCTCCCCTCAGTCGTTTCCAGGCAGGCTGCCGACCTCAGGGATACGAGTTGAGTGTCAGACACTTGGAACGCAGACGTATTGTTGATAAGTTGGGAAAGAGCTGCCATGAAAAAAAGAGAAAGGCAAATTGGGATTAGTACATTTTACATGCTCTAAGGTTTGATCTGCTCTGCCAAATAAACCATTATAGAGTTTTTTTTGGCCCGAAAGTTGTCAGCAGTTTGGAAGTTGAGGAGGAAACCACTTAAATGCGATCGTGATCAGAGGTTACACACCAGCCGGGGTGAGCTGATCTTCAATAGGTCGCTTCTTGTCTTTAGTAATTAATCATACTTGAGCCAATATTAAGCTGTTGCTTTGCATATCGATTACTTATCCGGGCACATCAAATCAATGGTGCTCTCTTCACAGATCCGTACATCGTGTCAGTATAAGGAACACAGCTGCCGCTGCAGGCAGCGCTCCCTGAACACAGCCTCTAGCATCGTCTCCCTTGCAGGGATTAAACCTTTTTAGGTTATTGTGCGCAGTGTTTGCATTGACAGACTGATTATTTTATGCAGTCCAGTTGAATTGGATTAAAGCTGCCAGGAGTCAAAACAGAAACAATTTAAGCAATGCATGATTTTTAGGATTTTGATTTTGGAGACGCCGATAAGGAGTTTCATCTTTTTTTGTGCAGTTCTGTTAAAATATGAACTTTGAAACTGCAGGATACCTGGACTTTGGAAATTCAGTCAAAAACACTGAAACTCTTTGAAACATCTGTGTTCTCTCTTACTCTTTGTCCCTTTGACTTCGGTATCAGTGATATTTTTTGTCTTCTTTCCATCTCATGTTCATTTTAGAGAGACATAATTTCCTTCACTTCTGTTTTTCTCATGTGATCTATCTTAATGTATAAAGTACAGTGAACAGTACTTGTCCAATTTCTTTCCTCACTCTGCATCAAAGTAAACAAATTAATTCCATTTTGTCCTTGCTTCCGAAAGCATGCTTGTTTTTGAGGGTATTCCCTTGAAGCTTTGTCATGTTAGCACTAAGTGTTGACTCACCACCAAAGTCAAAGGTCACGATTGCAAGTTGTTATCACGCTTGCTTGACAGTTCTTTTAAAACTAAATCTGGCATTTTGCTTTAATATTGTGACAGGGTTTCTTTATGTCTTTTGTTATTGCAAACAGCTTCAGTTAAATTGGTTTTACATTTATCAGGAGAAAATAACATTTTCTGTCATGTATAACTAAACAAATGGAGCTTATTTGCCATGAATGCTGAAAAAGAATAAAGATCTGGCCATTAAATGGGTTTGGGTCATATAACACAGCCTCTAAAAGTGGCAGTAAAAATATGGACTTTTTTTTCTGTGCTTTTTCCAAAAGGACAATATGCTACTTGGATTAATAATTAGCAGTTTTCAGCATGGGTGAGAGAAGAGGTCACTGTGTGCATCCTGTACATAATAATACATTTCAGCCCTTTTTATCAAAATGTAGTGAAGGAAAATGTGTCCTTAGTGTTCACTTGTAAGCTGTTGAAAAAGATTTTTTACTAATTTTGTCTCCACAAAGCCCATAATCTTTCCAATTCAAAAGCAATAATGAAAGGCCATAAAATTATTCTTGCTCTTTCCACTCTTTTTAAGGTTGTAAAGAGCAGAATGAACCATTCTGATGCCCTGCAGTGAATTATTACATGCACACAAATATACACACACAAATCCATGAACACATACACGCACGCACACACACATGCACACACACACACACACACACATGCACACACACACACTGTGCACACTTCAGAGCTCTACAGACTGTGAAATTACCCAATCAGAAGGTCTTGTCAGGTCTCGGACATTAGTCATTGCACATAGGCCGAACTTAGGTGATACACACACACACACGCACGCACACACAGAGCAAAGACAGAGAGGGTTTGAAAATTTCATAAAGCCCTATTAAAGTTAATGACACACCAAGTCCAAAATATTCTGTTAAGGAAATGTGTGTGTGTGTATGTATGTGTGTGTGTCCGTGTGTGTGTGTGTGTGTGAGAGAGAGAGAGAGAGAGAGAGAGAGAGAGAGAGAGAGAGAGAGAGAGAGAGAGAGAGAGAGAGTCAGGGATGTCAGGATGTGAACAGCACCAGCCAGGTTGTTTATTCTCTCCTTTTCATTTCCCTGTGAAAATAAAGATTTATTGACTCTTTATGGGAAGCCATGTTAACAACAGGCACTCTAACTTCCACAAAACAATATGTGCTCTTCACCTTGAGTCTCTGACCCCACTGTTCTTTTCAAGCACAAACAAACAAACCTAAAGCCTGGCCGTGCGTTCGCATACCAGGCAAGGACATGCAGATTAAAATGTAAAACATATCCACCACATGCAGCATTTTAATCCCACAGAGGGTGCAATCAAGACTGAACCAATAGGCTGTTAACACTTGTACAACCTCTCTACTGTCTAGTGTTTAACAGTCAAATCATCTTGTTGTAACATTCATCATCTTATTACAACACTGCATATTTTATCACTGAAATTGCCAATAGACCATGGTTATGAAGTCCCTATGTGCTGAAGCGAATCAGGTCCCTTTAGTCTGTAAAGGCACCACTGTATCTGTGCCAAATACATTTAGAGAACTCACTTACAAAGTTCATAGTTTATTTATTGATTGATTTTAAGAAGCACCCCTCATATAACTACAGCTTCACCAAGACTCAATCTATGTACATTGCTTTGCTTTTGTTGTGTCTCTGTCTGCCAAGGTCATAGACTCAAAGCAAACACAAAAACAAGCTGTGCATGTCAACATTTACCCAAAAAAAGAAAAAGTGTATTACAAAACTTACAGCTGCAGGTTTTAAAGTGCGCAGCTTTCTGTCAACAAAGTTTGAAGCTGAAGTAACGTTCAGATGTACATTTAGCTAAAATATGTTGTTGTTTGTGTGCATAATGAAAAAGATTTAATTAGATGTTAACTGTGTGTCATTGTGTTTTTTCCCTCTCAGGTGAAGTATGGTCATTTTGGCTTCGTGTGGGATGCAGCAGTGCTGGAGTACGTCGCTAATAATGATGAGGACTGTTCGTTCTACACCGTCAGCAACAACGCACCAGACCGTGGATATGGTATCGCCATGCAGCATGGCAGCCCCTACAGGGACATCTTCTCCCAGAGGTGAGAGCAGCATCCTCGACTGCACGCTATTTGTTATTCCGAAGGACATGTTTGTGATGCACACTGATGGAGATGGCACTTTTGTTCCACACTGTTCATCTCAGGCATATTGTCCTCAGTTTTTAATTTGAGAAATATCCCCTACTTTCGAGGTGGGTTGTGGAAAAAATATATTCAGGACCCCAGGAGAGATGTGAAATATTTTACTTCCTCCGATTCATTTCAGCCAAATAAAAAACGACCACTATCATAAAGTTTACTTCTTATCCTGCTTGAAAAAACTTGTCTGCTGGTCAGACAGCAAGTAAACAGCAGATTAAATTGTGCATCTGTCTTCAGGAGGAAACAGGCTAATGGCACTCTCACAGCTCGGCGGCCTAACCTCGGCACCATCCATTGGCTCACATTGAGCTTAAACAAGTCTGACAACATTGCCTCACAAATAAGTCAACAGCAAACAGCAGAGATGTATCCAAACTGGTCCCAGCTGTTTATCTTGTTGCTGGAGAGCACAGCGGGGGATTTGTTTGGTCAAGGTATCTCATGGATCAGAAGGGAAAACTGAATCCATTCATTCGTTCATTCACTATTTATTGGGCCCCCGACGACTATTAGGATGTTTACAATGCAAAGGTCACTTACTCTGCTCCTGCCATCTGCCACGCTGCACCCTGCTTTACCATGGGCAATCTTAATTTTTAATGCAGTGCTGAAATATAAACCACATCTTCAGACTACAGGTTCTGTCATGTGAGGTGAAGTTGGTCAAGAGTATGGAAGAACAAATGTGTATAATGTCACTTCATTAAGACTTTATCATTTATATTATGTAAAGTAATTCATATTATGTAAAGTATGTTGCTTTATATGTGTGTAATCACACACACTGAGAAACGTTATACGTGTGCAGCGCCAAAGTATGTGAGCTTTGCAGAGCGGGTGTGAGTGACTAGGCCTGCCTGTTCATAGCCTTGTATTCAGTGGAGCGTTGCGTCTCAGAATATTGCCTATCATGGCTGTTATTAAAATAAACAAGCAATTAATTGACAGGTCATGTCTCCAATTCCCTCCTATTAATTCAGGGGCAACATCATTCTCTCGGGGAGGCATTTTAAAAAGTGCACTGGTCCCTGTGGCTCAAACAAGAACATACAGGAATTATCAAGAGGAAGAAATAATTACAGAGGAATAATAGTTTTGTTTTTCTTTGCGCTGAACTTTGTGTTTTTTACTCTGATGATTGGTATTATACATATTAATGGAGCACAAATTGGAGGTTTAATAAGGATTATATTAGCAGTGTATCCCCTGACAACACAGAGAGATCTCAGACTCTTGATGATCACAACAGGATTTGAGTTGAGTGGTGAGTGGTGATCCTTCACTTGTTTTAAACAGAATGATAGTTTATTGTATTTTCCTGGCAATAACTAGATCATCCACCCCAGCAGTTGAGCAGAACATAATCAAACTTAAATTAAATTGATCAAATTGTGGACTAGAAAACTGTGGGTCGCATTTGTACCGATTTCAGCTTCATTTTAGTTATTTTTTAAGCACTAACCTCCCAGTAGCCCAACTTGTACCGAACTCAGCCAGAGAGGATTTTTGTTTTTGATTTGATCGTAGCAAAAGAGCTGGGGTTGTTAAATTATATAGCAGTCAATCAAAATCTCTTTCTACAGCTACAAGCCCAGAATGCTGTGACGGCACCTTTCCAAAGTACTGAGGGGAAATGTGGTGGAACTAGAGTACATGCCCGAGTGTTATTAAGTCTACCAAATGATACAAGCTGTAGAATCGACAGAAATGAGATGGGCATGATTTTGCTCTCTTCTGTGGATTGCTGTGTGGATCCCATCCACTGAAACTGGATTTCTAAAGCAGTAATGCACACTGCAGGGTGTACGGGGAAAAACGCTGGCCAAAAACCACCAGAGCTAATGGGAGGAGTTACATAACCAGCTAATATCTGCTAAGCCTGCCTAACCCTTCTCATATTCAGCTGCTGTCTGTTCGGAGTGTCAGACACCACAGTCTGAGTGTATAGATACTGTAGCTTCTGCATCACTACAGTCTGGCAGGCATTTCTTTAGTCTTTTTAAAATCAGTATCTCATGTCTTGACATGACATGGCAATGGAAAAATATTGACTCCAGCCTCAGGCTTTCTCCGTCTTTGTTTAAGAAGAGCGCATTTTTTATCGAGTGCTGTATAAAAGTGTTGATTCTGTCAAACTTTTTTTTTTCAAATAAGTTGGTTTTCTCTGATTTTAGATTCTTCTTTTTCTCGCTTGTCTTCAAAGATCTTGGTAGATTTCACCTTCTTTCTGCCGTTGCTTAAAGCCCATCATCTGCTGGGCAAGGTGTTCCACAGGGATTAATGCTGGGTCTACTCTACGTCCGCTATAACAATGTTTGATCTCGTAATGGTATTATTGTGACCATACTTTCCTGTTTTATAAGTGCTCGTACTCCTTTCCATGGTTCACTAGTCATGTGGCTGATGTGATAAAATTATGCACACATCAAGTTCTTATACAGTAATAGTGCTCTGTCTCACCTTGCAAATATAATTTATACATCTGAAAGCAGAAGACAACAAGACTGAGACTTAGACAGGATCAATCGATACTTAAATGAGCACAAACATCTGAAATGAAACATAAATACATCAGAAAAAGGTAAATATCCAAACAGTGAGTGATTGTGCGTTGCAATTGGAGAGGGAATCAGCAATATTTGAGTATTTACTTTGTGTGTGTGTGTGTGTGTGTGTGTGTGTGTGTGTGTGTGTGTGTGTGTGTGTGTGTGCATGCACGCTGCATACTTGAGGGGTGTTTACTATCTGCAGGTCCCTGGAGGTAATATGAGAGATGAAAAGGAATTTATTTGCTTTGACACTTTGAAGAAAAAGAGAGAAGGGCAGTGTCTGCAGAAATAGACAGACTGCTACAGCTTCATCGTTTTCTACTACTTTGTTTATCATGAAGAAGCTATTGCCAGAGTCCAAGTGCAACACCATTTTTGTGTATTTTTTTGTTTATATCTGTGTGGTTCTGGGAGTATTTGTCAGCATGGTAGGGCAAATAATGTTCGACTGTGTCTACGCTTGCATGTTCTTGGGTGCCACTGTTCTGTGATTGATGGAGGCAGCCGGCAGATTTACCAAAGTCAGAAAACACTAGTGTAAAGGGTTGTCCACTAATTTAAGCTGACAGCTACTGACAAGTTGTTTTGAAGTGCTGAAGGGGCAAGATTGTGGAAGAAAATAAGCCCTCTCTCTTAGGCATATATTATTTTGTCTATGTGAGACTGCAGGCATTGATGTGAAAATTTAAAATAGAAGATTTAATCCATTGCAGATACATAGCAGGACATCTTGAGGGTGCCTCAGTCTAAGAAGATAAGCTTCAGGCCAGACATTTTACTGTGCATACTAAACACGATTACGTTTTACATTTCGATGGCAAGACTGATGAGGTGCCTCTTTGTTGGTAATTACAGGCTGGATTTCAGAACTGAAAGTTCCCAATGAAATGAGCGCAACAAATCTAATGCAAATAGATGATATATGTCAATAGCAAAGAAAAGAGCATACATACATATATATATATATATATATATATATATATACACACACATATATATTCAGTATATGTATGCTCAGTAGTTTGGCATTGCTTTTTATAGTACTTCTCCTTTGCAATTTTGGTTCACATAAGGTGAGCAAGGAGTGCCATCCTTCATCTGAATATGATCGTTCTTGCACCACTTGTTACATAAAATTCTCTATCTAAGATACATTCATATTGTTGTTTTATTACCTGGCTTCAGGCAAGTGCAGCCCAAGAGCTGAGAGTTGAGTGCTTCTAAAATAGAGCTATGGTGTGTGCTGCATTTCTGTGGGGACCATGACAGTGAATGTTGTATGGTACGCTTGAGGGCCCAAATGACGTATGCTGGAGTGACAAATCATTGCCGCAATCGCAGACACATAACACCTCAGAGACCATGGGTTAGATTGCTGCGGTGAGCATGCACCACAGGCTGGCTCGGTTCTGTAGAAATAACATTAGCCTCTTAGCCTGTGGGTTGTCATTTCCTGACCTGGGTTTTATAGCAGTAAGCACAGTCAAAAATAGTGGCCATCAGCTCTGATCTCAGTGGAAATCGAGCTTGGATTTTGGACAGCTACAGTATGAAGGACTGGACCTTTGAGGAGATCAAGTGATTTGTTTATTTATTTGTTGGATATGAAATAACATGTTCTCTGGGGAACTGAATAAGAGACAGATTGATAAAGTGCACAGAGTTTGGTTCATGTGGTTTGTGGTTTGTGGAATAAAACAGTGAAAGACCCATTTACTGTCAGCTCTCTGTGTCTCTATGTTGCCATTGGTTTAGATTAAGAAAAAGACTTGCCTTTATTTCAGTCTTAAATCCAACAATCCTTGCATCCATACTCTATTGTCCCTGCAGTAGTAGACCGTTTTATGCATTTATCACATATCCGATCGGGACGGTAAATTCAAGTCCAACCACAGTAAATGATCTGTTACCAGCATTCCTCTGCTCAAAGTTGTTTTTAAGTGCCACTAAAGTGCTCTTGGTCCCAGTGAATACAAAGTAAACATTTTCTTTGTGGTGCTTTCAGGATTGTGGCAGGCATTTTTCCCAGCAGCACTCATGACAATAAAATTGTCAACGACAGTCAAAAGAAAAACTATTGATGAAGTAACTGGTGAAAGTTCTGTTACTCTGAACCTTGAAGTGAAATTTTATGAATCGTGAAGTGGATGTTTTTTTTAGGAAATGTAGATGATAGATAAATGCACCATTGAAGGACACTCATAAATTGCTTTTAAAGCTGCCATTGGCCATTTAAATCATACATTGTAGTCCCAGTAGAGAGGTCATAAACGGAGGACGGGTAGGGTTGTTCACTCTCTATCACAGCTGTCGTAGATTTTCTTAAAGATCCAGTGGGACCGCTGCGAGAGAAATTACTTGGTACAAGATACAGTAACTATAATGTTCTGACAAAATATGTCTTCATTGTCCTTTTCTATGAACCTAACAGTTCAGTCTTCACCATGTAGCGGAATAGCTCTTGACAGGCCGGTTTGTTTAACACCTTTTTGAAAGTTTCTACAGTGAATTTTAGTTGTCTTGAGGAACTTTGTTTTCTTTGCACTGTGGTCTTTTATACTGTTTTCAGAAAAAAAACAATAAAAAAAACACAGTCTTGAAACTCCAGTACAAAAGAAATCAAAACACATTTTGCTGAGAAAAGTTCCTCCAAGTTTCTAATCCTCTGTGAGAACACTGACTTTTAGCCTCACTCGCTGTTCTGGTTTTGGGGCCCCATGGGGCAAGGAACACTGTGACTTGAATATTGGCAATTTTTCAGCTTTCTGTTGTTGTCTCTGTCTAAGTGATTAATTTATTGTAATGACCATTTCTCTCAGCTATTCATGTAATTTCTCTACATGCAGGTTTCGCTTGGTCTTCAAGGGAAGACACAAAGTTCAATCAGAATTCTGTTCCTCACCTTCAATGCTTTCAACAACCCCGCCCTTCGATATCTCTCAGACCCTCTCACCCACTTCCTTTCAAACACCCTCAGGACTATTCTGAACAAGCAGTTGTTGTGATTGATATTGATGATAATAATAATTCAAAGATCTTCAAAATGAATCAAAACAGATTGAATTTTAGGTTTACAATACCGAAGACTGATTTATTTTGAAAGGTGTGCACCTTATTTCAAAGGCTCTTTGTAGAATCATAACAGCAAAAAGGTTTGATCAAGGTTCCTGCTAAGTATGCTTGAGGCTCTGATGCCTACAGTTTCCAATCCATAGAAGTCATCACCCATGGAGCTAAAGAATGATTTTCTTCCAAGGGTGCATAGCAAAAAATTAAATTCTAACGTGTACTGTATGTGTGTGTCCATGCATATGGATCCACATGCGCGTATGAGTGTTTCTACAACACTGACATTGTTCCAGATGACAAAAACCAAATTTAATGTCACATGTCAATCTCGTCTTCCTCTCGGTCTTTGTCTATGCTCCCTCACTGAAAAGCTGTCACTTTTCCGCCAATCTATCACAGAGAAACTCAGCCCCCACACTTAGAGCATTCATTAAATCTTTATTAATCATAATTAATGATGGGGATGTGGCTCCCTCTCTCTCTGTCTCTGCCTTTGTCTCTCCCTCACTCTCTCGACATGTTAATGGTGGTTAATGACTGTTTGACTTCTGTGTGTTGTTTGTCATAGTGCAGATTGATAATCTGTTCCAGTTCACCCACACACTGTGGTTTAATGACGCTTAATTGAAAACTTTGTTGACAAAGTGTATGACATTGAACCCTGAGAATGCTAATTGGAATAATTAAACGTCACAAACTTTTCTTGAGGGACCGAAGATTCATTGGCAAATGACCTCCCTTCTTCCATTCCTAGAGCTTCAATTTAGTGACACACGGTTAACTGAAAGGGCAAGATTGTGGCTCTGCAATTAGCCCTGGTTGCCTTGCAGGAGTGCAGCACTTTGTTGGAACATGGACTCTACTTATTTTCTGTGGTGACCTGTGCTCTTTGTGCCTCTATGCTTATCTGGATGTATGTTGGGATAAATGCCCAGTTGGTCCATATGTTGACCTGTGGGTCATACCTCCATTTAAGATAATTGTCAATTTCTGATATTGGCGCATATGATAATGTGTCTGGCACTTAATCCTGCACAAATCTTAACTTGGTTTTTCATACATAGTCCAGCCCATCCCTGTGATGATGTAGTTAGGGTTAGGAAAATTCCCTAAATTAGGCACAAATGTGATCTCAGAGCAACATGGTGCACTATTGCCTCGCAGTGAGAATTTTCTGTAGTGAGTGAAGACCTTTCTATGCAGATTTTGTGTGTTCTTGCTGTGAATGCATTGGTTTCCACCCACAGTCCAAAAACATGAAGCTTTACAGTAAATTGTCCCTAGATGTGAGTGTGAGAGTGAATGCCCTGTTCTCGAGATTTGTCGAGGGTTTATTCCCTGCCTTCACCCTATGCGCACTGGATATAGGCAACAACAGACCCCAGCGACAGCCTTGGGTACAAAGTGGGTAAGATAATAGATAGATGGATGGATCAGTTCTCAGACCCAGGAATAAATTGATTAGATTTCAGTAGCAAAATGTCAAGGTTACTGTGACTACACTAATAGATTCATATACTAATAATGACTGAATTTCACACAGCTGTCTCTTCGAATAAAGTAATGAACCAGCGACATTTTATAGCAAAGAAAAGTCAAAGGTCATCGTCACTTTGACACAATTACATTTTGGTCAATAGTCAATATCAAAGAATGGAGATTGTGACTATATTTCACTTTCGGTCAGACACTGGAGTTGGTGACACTGATCCTGGGTGTCCATCTTTTATTGATCTGTGCGTCAGGGCTGACGTGTGGTGCGTGTTAAACATCCAGATGTGCAGCATTGTACTGTAGTCCAGTGCATGCTCAGTGGTTTTTGCTGATGTGAAGTTTCTGACGATTTCCACAATGATTACGCGTGTGATTACGCCCTCCATCCTCCAGACTTTTCACTCACTGGAAATGATTCACTGTGATTAAACATGTCAATATTTTAATGACTTCCAATTTGTCAAGGAATGCCCTCAAAACATTTTATTAAATTTTGTCAAAGTCTCCATGTTTATGAGTCTTGACAAACAAAGTATAACTGGACTGATTGGCTCAGGCAGAGAGTCGACTTCAGTGGCCTCACTGTGCCAGATGAAGCGTGGATCAGGACTTTGCCACTCTGTCTGTCTGTCTGTGCACTAATTCATCCTGTGAAAAAAACAATTGCCAGGCGCCAACTTCAGAGGAAATGAAAATTATGGATCGTCAACTGGGGTAGAGTTTGAAAGCCCAAATATTGAAATACACACTGCTTAGTGTTTGTATTTTACAGTTGTACGCTTAACATAATGAAGTTTAAGCAACTACTATCCATCATTATGCAGGATCTGATCATTGCTGTTATGTCTCAGTCTGTGGTGCAGATCTTGTACTTGGGATAACAGTGTTGGAAAATATGAGGAAGTTCAAGGCAGCTAAACTGTATCTTTTCTAACATGTCAAACAGAGGAGGCAGAGGAAATCTGGCTGCTCTCTTTTAATGTGCATCCAGATTTTGTTAAAATGTCCCTAATATCCAACCAGGCTGTACACACTGTACCTGCAAGATAGAGGCCAGTGTTATCTCTGCTACTACAACACGGCAGCGAAAATCTGACGGGGTCACTGGAGAGACATCACTCTTTTTATATTTGGTAGCAAAATAAAAACTCAAAAAATAACCCAAACACGCACCACCGGCGTTGGAATAATATTTCACCGGCCCGAGCCAACTGGCACAGGCTGTGGTTGAATAAACAAACCTTGCCGACACAAGGGTATTGATGTGCGGCTGTGGGTCAGTGTGCTTCAGCCTCAGCTTCTCTTAACTTTATTTATTTATTTGCTGAAACACGGGGAGAGGATAATCAGGAACAGGTGCTCTCCTGGCTGGGTCGATGCCACCGCTGAGCTGCTCTGCTCTCTTCGCTGTCCCGCTTGCAAAAGTGGTAAACAGATTAGGACAAATAAGGGACAGCAGCACAGGTCAGTTTTGCCACTGATTGTGTTCCTCCTTGTGATATATTTTTGGCAGGTTTGGCTCATTTCTCAAGGGAGGTCACATAATCTGATGCCGTATTGATCCCCTCCTGTCTCTCAGGGCAGGTCGAAAATCAGCGGGAATCCAGCAGCGGGTTGTGTTGCTGACATGGATGCTTGGGTCCGGGCTTAAAGGCTGCCCCCCGTAATCACTTCTGTCACCCCAGAGGTTGAAATACCTGCAGCCGTAGCTGCCTCCCTTGTTTTGGCGCACAGATTTTCATAAACAACTCACATATTTTCAGGGACGTGCTTAGACTCCGAGAGCAGAATTTTGGGCCTCTCTGAGCCAGGGTTCATTAGAACTACACTGAAACTATTACTTTTTTGACTTTATAATGCAAGCATTAGTCTCCGTGGTGTTTTTCAGCGAGGTTAACAGCAGGGAAGCAGAGGCAGAGACTGCTGATGCTGCCAGCTTTCTGTTAAACTAGTAACGAGGCTGTCAACCGAGTGTTCCTCTCATTTAAGGAGCTGACAGCCAACGGTCATCTCAGAGCAACAAACTCATTTTACCGTCACACTTTGCTCCCTTTCTCCTGCTTCAATTCATCTCATCTTTTGTGTTTTCCCCTTCTTTCCCCTCACTCACCTCTCATCTCCTTTTCTGTCTCGGCTCTACTTCCTCACCCAAGTTCATATTATTTTGTTGTCAGTCATGCATCCAGACTGAGCACACTGTTCCCCACCTCTTTTTTCACTTCCCCTCATATTTTCTCACTCAATTCTCCATCTTCCCTGTATTCACTGACTCACTTCACGTCTCCTCTCCCTCTTGTCTTCACGTTCTCGCTCCACCTCTCACCTCGCCGCAACTTCCACTTTTCACCGTCTCCAAACTTAAAGATGCGTGCGTGCTGCTGAGGTGACAGGAGGAGAATATTCATATAAAAGAGCAAGACTGTTCGAGTCGCTGCAGACATATTCTGCCATCCCTCAGCCGGCAGTGTGCTCCGTGACGCCTCAACACCTCTCACAGAAACAGTTAGGCGGTCTATCTAGCCAGTTCTGAAAATCACTGAACTGTTTCACATTATGCTTGATCATCTAACCCACACTGCTCTGCATTTTAACTGGCTACAGCTGAAAACCTGTGAAAGCAGAAACCGCAACATGGGATTTAGCCTGCATTCATAGGAAGCTTTATAGACAGGCCTGGGGAAGACTGCAGAATCAACACAATCTATGGAGTTACAGTTCATTTAAAGGGGTGGTAAGTGTGATTTTTACAGTCCTGTTGCAGAAAGCATTCGTAATATATCTAGCAGGGGTCGATGGTTGAACTGATCAAAATCACACAACAATCACTTTGCTAGGTGCTGAGATAACAGGCTTTCAAAACTGACTTTGTAGCCTGTAGTCTGTCTAGAAGAGCCATGCCATCCATTTGAGTTAGAAAGGCACTCCCTAAACTCCAGCAGTGGTGCAGCAACACAGTGGGAAATCTCTTAACAGTCCATTTTCACTCCAGTAGGGATATCATTTATACCATTAGGGGCTGCTCAGTAAAAGTGTTATAAACAGAGGATTCAGTCAAATGAAGTTTTGTGAACTCCTAAAAGCTTGCTCTTTAGATAATAAGGCACTATATGTCCCTGCTTTCCATATTCAGATGTAAAGCTCTTCAGCCTGGAAGGAGCTACACACATTGAAAGTCAGAAGTGGCCATGGAAATTATGATTCACAACCGTGAAAGGCTTTCTTCTGTGCCCGTGCTAGTCCCACTTCTTACATGTGAGACTGTTTGATCACGAAACCTCTGTACTTGTTAGGACGCACACTGTCAACTGTAGCCATCATAGTCAACAGAGCCACATGTCAAATGCCAAACAGTCTGCCTAAAACATGACTGCACATGCATGCATGCTTCTCGTGATGATGGAAGAGAGAAGAAAAATGTTATGTCCATGTTTCTCTTCACTTTCCATGATGTGAACTGTCCTGAATTCTAACCTCTGTCTTTCTATACCTGTGACTTTCATGCATCTCCCTCCCATTTTTTCTTTCTCTCTCTCCCCTTTCGTATCGTTTTTTTACCCCCAATAATTTTTTTCATCTGACAGAATTCACAGTGCCTTTCACATTTATCTTCACTTTCCGTTCTTCCCTCCCTCTCTTTTTAAGCATTGTGTCCCTCACTCTTTCATCCAAATCACTGTGGTGTGAGGGAGGCTCCTTTTTTCGGCTTGAGTCGACTAATAACGTGTGATCATGCCGCCATCAAGGCTGCTGCCATAGAGTTGCCATGGCAACATCTAGTCCGTGCAATAACGGCCACTGCGGAGAGAGTGGAGATGCGGAGACAGAGCACACATACACACGCTCACACACATGCACAGACAAACAACAGTTGCCCTGCATCACACAGGCAACCCTTGGTCATTTGCTTCAACAGCCAGTGGGAGTGTTAAAGTCATTATAGATCTCCCCAGTCAAACTCAATGATCTTAAAGCAAGGCGATCACTCATTATACATGCACATGAATGCATCTTACTGCACACTGGCTTTTTCGTAGATGCAGAAAGATGCACACATGCAGGGCTACCTTCTGATATAAACACAAACACACACATATATCCAACTGCACATGCACACACAGGACAGGTTTTTGACATGAATGATATACGTGTTCTGCAGTTACCTTTCTCCTCCCTTTTCACTCCCCTCATGCACACTGCTTACACTGAAACCATCGTACACACTGCCCGTTTCACTTAACAAAGATACATTTAATTAATGTCAACATGCTGCTGACGTTACAAGAGCACGCACGCACACCAATTATTTTATGCGAGTCACGATACCAGTGGCTGCACTGTACAGTGATTAACTGTACTGTATGGTGGATGCTAATTTTAGTGATTGAAGCGATCCATTTCATTGATACCTCGAGCAGCACTGCAAAAAACACTAATACACATTGAAGTGTACACTATAATAATCCACATATTCAGACTGAAACTAAACCTAAAAAAGTTGTGGATAATGGCATAGGGAATGGCACACTGTTGTGAGGAAATAAAATTAGTTGTTATATATCTTCTCCATTGCGTTTTCACACTGTCTGTGTAATGTAGTGGATCTTTCATGAGGAAATAAAGATGATGACACAAACGCACATTTTAATTTGCTACTCCTACCTCTCATTGTGTCAATTTGTCATTGCTTTCCAAATAAACTGCACTGTAGAATTGCAGGGTATTATGAGTGTGTGAACACGGCTTAGTCCGGGTGCCTTTGTGTTTTCAAGGAAAGATGTATTCTAGCCAGTATTCTAGCAGTACAACATCTACATCGATGTTGTACTGCAGGGAAACTTTTTACTCTGCCCATGTTTTTGTCAGGCAGCTCATGGTGACCTCTCATCCTGCCTTCCAGTCAAGGACAGAGACAGACAGCTGTTTTGTGTTTAAAAATGTTCATCTCTCACTTAATTTAAGTAATTCCTGTCTAATAGCTGCATGAATAAAATCGGAGAAAGTTTGTCTGTGATTTTACATTTGGTGACTCACTCTGGACACACTTACATAATCTGTAATTGACTGAGCTCTGGACTTCTTCATTAAAGCAGCCAAAGTGGAATTGCTCATGAAGTCTCCTGTTGCATTTATATGAGCTCCTGTGTTTGCTTTGCTGTCTTTATAAAGGTCCCTCGAGTGAACCATTTAAACATCTTCCTCTTTGGCTTTGCACCATCTGTCCTTATGCAGACATGCTGTAGTATTTTGATGTCAGGATAAACAAAACAAGGCAATATGGCCATTATTTCTGTTCTCCTGCCTGGAATTGTTCTGCAATTATAGAGTTAAATAGATGTACTTCTCTCTGTCTGTGGGCTGGATAAGGGCCTTTTAACCTCAATAAGATAAATGTAAGGTACTGTAAATCTAGCGATCATGCGTGTGCACGTTTGCGTGAGTGCATGTCAATGTTCTGGTTTGATTCAATGGCCTATCAGGGAAGCAGCTTTTGCATAACTCTGATAGGCCAATTAGTGCAGAATGATAGATGATGAGCTCCTTGGGCAGACAGGGTCGTAATAAAGGGGAGAGAGAAAGCTCTCTGTCCTGAATCTCAAATCTGTCCTCCCTTGAAGTCACGTACAACAGAGTCACATCCTAATAACTCTTCTAATGAAAGCCTCTGTTTGAAATGTTTGTTTTTGCGTTTGGTTCTGTTTGATCTATGATCAAGTTGGGGACTAAGCCTTGTAGTTATTTGTTGCTTTGTTTGGGTTCCTTTTGATTGTCCGGAATGAGATGTGGAGATGTTGGCTACAGTTGATGCTTGAAAATCAAATTGAAAATTGATCTTTAATTTAGATACAACATGCAACCATAGTGAATATGAATCCAAAAACAGCTGGGACACTGTGTAAAACATATAAGCCAGTGTGATAACTTCAGATATATCAGTGTTATCATCGGATGTATATGCAGGTGGCATTGCTCTCTGCAAGCAAAGAAATGCTAATCGCTTATTCTGTTATGTATTTGTTCCCCCCAAAGGTCAACAGTAAACATCTTTTGTATAATTTTGTCACAAAGGCATTTACCATCCATAGTAATTGCCTTCACAGGTGTTGAGGGTGATGAAACAAGAAAATGCCACCGCTCATTGCCACTCCTTAAGTGCCACACAAACCTGTGCGACATGACATTTGTGACACATCAGAGCAGTCAAGTCACGAGCAGAGAGAACAGACGGCAACTAAAAACACAAAGGCCGCCTCCTCTTTTGACAGACATGAGGAGATGACGGCTCAGATGAGGAATCCTCAGAAGTTGGCTGAATTCCAAACAAGGAGCCCCTGAAATACTTTGACAAAACATTGCCTGCCCTCTTTGATAGGTGGGATCACACTTATTCCATCTCATTAGCCTGTGTGTAATCTGTCTTCCACTGAAGCCTACTGCCAAAGTGCAGCCTTGTGTATGTGTGAAGCATCTGCTGTCAAAATGACAGATAAAAAGGGCAGTACTGTATGAAAGGAGCATCACTTCTCGCTTGTTTTGACTTTCATAAACAGTGATTTTTCACTCTGATCAGATAAGAATTAACTAGTCAGTATGTTGTTTACGTTTGATTACAAACGCAGGTGCTCCTCAAAAACCTATTCTTTGCTTAGGTAAACCAAACCATGCCCACAGAGCTTTTGTGCTGTTGCACCTCCAGCAATCAGGGGTTCGCTCAGACACAACCCAATATTACAATGCAATATTACAGTCCAGAATGCACTTAGTGATATCTGAACAGAAAATGGAGCAGGACCCACTGCACTCCTAAAAAACAATAGATGCGGGCTTGATGTGAGATGAGGGATTTCTACGCCGACTACCTCGTCTTCGTGCCAGTGGAGTAATAACCAGGACAGACAACTAGGCCAATGCTGCCACTGTACCACTGCCGCAGAGCGCCTTCGTAGATCTGTTTCGATTTGATTTGTTTTCAGTCAATATTGCTTATCAGCTACACAAAGTCTTATCTAATCTGGGAGCTAATCTGCGCCGATCTGAACCAAACAAACCTACAATCAGGCTGGCAGTTGGTGGACATAATCTCCTGTTAGAATGACTGTGGGTGGATTTGCTTCTGGAATTAGTCTTCTCTACTATTCTCTTCTCATCTCTTCTTCTTTTTATCTTTATCATCAAGTACAACCTCAGTTGATGTTTTACCATGACTTTGCCCTGTTCTCCATTTCAGTGGTGCCTAGGAAATGATAAGAGAGTATCCCTAAATGGGAGTGACGTGGACATAGGGCGACGTGCTGTTTCTGTTGAACTGATTTACATTGAAACGAGCCATGTTTTTTTCCCAGCCACTGTGGATGAAATTAATTATGTAAACTGTCCGCGGGGCTCATTTGCATTTCTTGATTGATTTCAGCCAGTTTTGTTTATTCCATATGAAGGGGAAAAATGAAGATGAGAGATGGGCACTGTCATTCATATCAGCATGCTGTCACTGAAATTGCAAGAGGCATTTGCCCTCAGGAAGTTCCTCAGATAATTGCAAACATCTGTCTGCCTATTTACATTTATGTGTTCACACGGACAATACATGCTATCAAGTTTGTGATTCCTGACAATGCATCTACCCTGATGTACATTTCTCTTAGTTGTGCCTGTGAGGGAGCTATATATGTACGCACCCACACATTCCCTGATTGCCTTTTTCCTCCCACTCCTCCTGTGTCTCCCTTTCCCAGTGTTCCTCGCTCCTTCAGATCGCCTGTTAAATGTCCATCTGAATGCTAACAAAGCCTCTGTATGCCTGTCTGTCCACCTATCTACAGTATGTGTGTCTCTGCCTGCTTGTGTGTGTGCGTGCAGCTCTCCAGCAAACCAAAACGAACGACCCAGTTAAATAATAAGCTGAAGGCTAACAGAGGGACCCCATCAACCTCTGAGCTGTATCCTCTCTGAAGCCATCAATCGCGGGACTAAAGCTAGGCTGCATAATGACATTGTGGCAGTGTACTCGCGCCGTGCTCCAAAACATATTAATGTTAGCTATAATGAGTTTGACAGCCCAATATGGTTGTCAGGGATCAGGGAGGATTTGAACTGGCAAACACTGCCCTCAAATGGACGAGATGGGTTATGGCAACTGCAGTAAAAGCTGCAGTGTTGTCAGGTTTTGTGCAGTTTTCATTTTTTTCACTTGTGCAAATATTTGCAATTTCCCATGATTGTTTCGAAGCATATTGGTTCCATTTGAAAATCAAATGACACAATCAACTATGACAGCCAATAACTGTGTTCATTCTGGACTGAGATATCTCGCTCCTCTGAATTCAGCCAGCTTGTTGCTCATTCATGCATCTGCACTTTAGTTCACACAAGGCAGAACGCGGAAATGTAAATAAAACCAAGGATTTACCAGTCTGTCTACACACGGATTAGATATTTTAATTGATCGACGATTAAGGGCTAACGTGGCTCCGTGCTTGTTTGCCTTTGTGTCTTTCCCGTATCCCAGAATCTTGGAGCTCCAGCAGAACGGGGATATGGACATACTGAAACTCAAGTGGTGGCCCAAGGACAGCCCCTGTGACCTCTACAGCTCCGTCCAAAACCGACAGCGTGGCAACGCCCTGGACATCCATAGCTTTGCTGGTGTTTTCTGTGTCCTGGCAGCTGGCGTGGTGCTCTCTTGCCTCATTGCCATGGTGGAGAGCTGGTGGTCAAGAAGGAAGGGATCCAGGGTCCCCTCCAAGGAGGTAGGCAGATTGATTGAGAGGAGCAACCACGGTGCACAAACAGCACAATAGATCTTAGCTGTCCTCTGATGCATACAGTAACATGACTATTGCAGCAGGTAGAAATGAAGCAAAATGAATTAAACTAGAGTTTAAAGAGAATTAAACATGATGACAATGGCATAGATCATTTAGTTTCTGGTCTGGCTGAGCCAAGGGAGAAGGGTGTAAAAATATTAGATACACATTTTATATTGTGCAGCCAGGGGTGGCTGTGGGGTGAAAAGAGTCAATTCCTCTAAGTCAGGATGCATGAGGAAGAGAGATATGAGCAGTGCGATATGAGTCCTCTTTGTGAAGGAGTCGTGACACTGACAGTGCGTGGAATCTCTGAAATCCTCCCATGCACACGGTGTCACTTATCCAGTGGTAGATTTGCACACAAGCACCATCGGCAATAGCATCTTGATAGCGCTGGCACATTCTGTCAGAGAGGATCCTGAAGGTGCTGCATTAGATCACCAGTGATGAATCAGCCACTGATTGTAGCATAGTCTTGTGGATATGAATCTATTGGTTTGTAACAACTGAAGAAAGGTCAAACAGGACAGGTCATAAAGAATCCTGTCAAGTTGTTAATTCTGCTTGTTTGCGTGATTAGAGCCATCAAACTGATGAAAATGATTAGCAAATGAGATATTCTTGCCATTCTAGTGTTTTTCCTCCATCAATCAATTTAGAAATTTATATTAACTAATAAAAGTACAATTTATAAAAGGGCCAAATAAGGTATAAGCTACGATGAAAACAAACATATCCCTGATATCATGCTGAGGCAGTTTTATCACCACGACTGTAATTTTGCAGCTGCACGTCTCGATACATCAAAAGCTTGGGTCATACAGTATCTACAAAATCTTGACCTTTCTTTATACCCTGTCAATACAGAGCTGCAGCCCACACCGTCAGTATGGATCACTGAGTGGCCCCCTCCACGTGTAGCCTCAAATGCACTGTGATTTATCCAGTCAACTGCTACTGCCGCTCTCCTGCATAATCTCACCTCTTTTTGTCAATGTTTTATTAACAATGTGTTGATGGTGGTGACTAATTTAGAATCAAGCAAATGCATCAGTGTCAACGGGGTAACCAGCCACTTACTTCTTTCTGGTAAATTAATATTTGGAGAAAAAAAGATCACACTGGCAGTGTCAAAAGCAGATTTTACAAACAGCCTGCGGGCTTGTTGGAAACGCTGCAGTGTGCCTTGACCAAGGCAGAGTGAGTCACTGTGACTCACAATATTAAACATGGATGTTTATACCAGTATCGCCTCCAAAACAGTGGCAGCGCTTCACCTCGTAAATTAGCAGTGGCGCCACGTGAATTATCCTATCAGCATATGTGCGGTTGATCACCTCAGTGGGGATATCATTTGAGACAATCAAAGTGACTCTGGCAACACCTTCCTCTCGTGGAAACCCTGCAGTGTGTTGTGATGTAGTGTCTAAGCCTTGTTTGCTCTAACACATACAAGAGTGTTAGCATTGTCAAAGAAAACCCCTAATGGCAACTTGTGTAGTTGTTTTTCTATTAACGCACTGTAATTACACATGATCAGCTGCGCCATGCCATCAACAGAGTGTTGGCTATTGTTACATCCTCTCTGCTTTTCAATAGCTGTTTTATCCACAAAAGGATTTGACAAGCCTTCCAATTCAACCCCCAACTCCAGCCTATTCCCTCCCATGCCTACTGCTATGTTTACCAAAACACAGAGGGAGGAGGTGTTCAACTAAATAACTTATATCAGAGCTGTGAAATTGCAACGAAGTGTAGCAAATTTGGTATGCAAAACATGCCAGTGATGAACTGAAAGAAATGCAATTATGTGTGAAATAATATTTTCACTTTTGGTTTAGAGTTAATTATTTATGTGTTGGTAACAAATTAGACTGAGGCATGAAGCAGCTCAGATTAATTTGGGAAGAAAATGCTTTTGCCATCAGGTAAATTACTTCAGCGTCAAACAACTGCTTTTCTCCCTTTGGACATAGCCGTTTGATATAGCCAAGGCAAGGTTAACTTGTGGATTATGATTTCAGAGAATTCCTGTAGAACGATTTCTAAACCCATTACTTAGTTTCCAGTCAGACCAACTTACTGTCACTCATCTGTTTATTGGATATTCAACCATAATGTATTACGTATATTATAGCCCCGTTTCAAAAATGGGCTTAAATGTCTGAAAAAAATATGACCATTAGACTAATTAGCACGATCTAAGTGATCTCTGCATGACTCTTCCAGAAACCAGAAAGAGAAGCCTGGCCCATCTCCTTAATCTTTGGTGTCATGCTAATTTAAAGTTCCAGCAAGAATAAATGAGAAAAGATGACAAAAAGATGGGAATGGAAATTGTGAATATACCCAGGATGATTTAGTGTCAGATCAGGTTACTTTTCATGATGAAAGACCGATAACACCAATCATCTGGAAAGTAATTTAGAGGAAAGTTTCAGCATGAAAACTCCATGAACCACAGGTTCCAAATGATTAAATGAGCAGATCCCGGCAGAACATCATGTTACATCATCAGAAATTATTGCATTACTACATCACTACAGTTTCTAGCTTCTGGATAAAAATGTCTTGTACTCATCAATTATAAATGAACTGTCTTGGAGGATAGTGACAATGTGACTTCAGTGGTTGACATGAAACATTCAGAAGTACACGTAGGTAGTCTACAAACAAAATTGAAATTGTGGCGTTGCTGCAGGCAGAGAGGAGGTTTGTAACTCAGTAGATGGCTTGTTTGACAAACTTCTAAGGAGTGTGACAGAGTTTTGTTAACTCTGCTCAAATGCACCACCTGCATTTCCCTGTGACTGCTCAACAGTGGCAAATAAGGTGACCTCTCGTCGTCTGGGCTGTTTTTTCACAGATTTATTATTATTATCATTTTGTGCATGTTTCTTGAGTCTTCTTTATCCTTTATAAGTCTAAAGGGAGATTGACAACTCTGTTAAATGCAATTCAGTCCATATAGGCACAATGAATTTAAAATTCATTTATTTATTTCATAATCATCTTTTGTCATACAGACACAGCCAGCATGTTACAATCTATTATTTGTGATAATTAAAGGCCCTCTGTAATATCTTGCAACACTGGCGAGCCAGCAAACACTTGATCAGGCAGCAGTAGTTTCTTCTCCAGTACAAACAGCAGAACAAACCCCCTACCTGCAGCCCCCTGCGCGGCCACCAGCTTTAATCCGTCATTCAGATCAGTAGTCATGTCTGCTGCCGAGCAGTCACAAAGAGACCGAACCCTGGGTTGAACCCAAAGTCATGTTAAGCACAGTGTGGTTCATAGGCAATACACACAGACACACACGCCCCCCTGCCATCTTCATTAGCCACTAAGAGCAGCCAGTGGAATCAGCCCCTGACTGTGTGCAGGAGTGGAGTCGCAACTGTGAATAGGAGCGGCAGCAGGGATTTAAACAGTGATAGTCTTTGATTCTCTTTGTAGATCCTTTTCAAGGTTTTGAATAACAAGGCATTGGGCATTAACTGACATATGGAAATCACTATTATTGATTTAGCAGTAACAGAGGGACGACAGGGTGCACTTGCTATGTATGTATTGTACTACATTATTCCATTTAGTGATAGTCCTTATATTGACCCCTGCTAAAACAAAAGGTTCCAAGTTTTGGGGATTCACTCGTTTCTTGTGTTTGAGGTAGGAGTGAGATTGTATTTGAATACAAATGAAAACACAGCAGTGGGGGAAGCAGAGGGAGCGCAGCAGTGGGATATCAAAGTAATAGTGCATCCTCAGAGTATTCCCTTCAGGGCTTCCATGGTGAAAATGAAGTTGGCTCAGTCAGCCATGATTGTTTTTGATAGTTGACCCCTGACATTATCCTTCACCCTATCAAAGCATTGACCTATTGATTTCCGTTGGTTTAGCTCAAGGTTTGCTCAGAGTAACCACTGAACCTCAAGGGCTCAGTATGCATCAAACACGGCGCTTGTCGGATCATCAAACACCGTCTGGAACCTCTTGCACCCGATCTTCTGCGACTGGGGAAGCTGCATCTGACAATTATTGTGACTTTCTGAAACCGCTCTGAACACAGACACGCACACACATGTGGCCAGGTGTGCTGGAAGGATCAAGCTCTCCGTTTTGATTCTTTACGCAACGGCTGCCATCACGCTTTGCGTATGCAGATAAGCAGCAGCAAAAATGCCTTTTTTGAGATTCTCAAACAAAAAAAACAAAAAGAAAATCAATTATTTCAAGAAACTCTGGGCTTGTCTGCAGACGTAACAGTGACTTAAACGCAGGGCTCACCTCCATCAAAGTTTTTCACTCAGTTGAGATTTTTTTTTTATTATTATTTCTACTGAAAACGATCCTGTCACATGTAAAATCAGTGGGAATACCACACTCAGATCTCCAACCATCTGTGCCTAATTTTTCCAAATGGGCGACCAGCTGCAAAGATGGTTGCTGAGAGGAGAGCAGGATAGAGTCAAGCTGGGACCACTGCAGCGTGTCGGTCGAGGAAGGAAGACAAATTTAAGTCAACTTCAAAGCAGCTCATTAGATAAATTGCATATGTTGCATTATATCAGCTGGGGCCCCTGCATGCAATTTGGCCTTAGTCATGGCCAGTGGAGGAAGTCTAGTGTGTTTAATATCATCCAACTTCTATAAGTTAAATTGATAAAGTGAAGCAAATCATAAAGCTTGTAATTAACTCTGCTAGACGCCTTGCTCTCTGTCAGTTTAAATGAAGAACTCGTTGGCCTCTGTCTTGCTGTCACAGTGAATGTTAACACCACTTGAGAGACCATCACAGTGAGCCAAGAGTTTGCAAGCTCCCTTTGCATTTTGCAAGCTTCACATAAAACAGGAAAAGCCTGGTGACCCACTCTTTATACATGGGCCTTGAAAACCTGGCTTATTAAAATGCATTGGCACAGGAATATGTGTTGGAACTGCATACCTGGCACAGATACCGCTTCCAGTGCCTTGCTCCAACACAGTGAGGTACTCTGTCCAGAAACACTGTTATGGACTCATTCTGTAGAGAAGCCAGCATAATATCGGTAACATTGAGATTTGAAGGGTTTAGCCAACAATTACAAGTGTAAAACTCCATTTGTATCATTTGTTGGTGATGATGATTTGCCAGGGGAACTCAAACCACAGAGTTACATGAATCATTTTGACCTATCCGCTCGAACATTCTCTTTGGCCTCCTCTAAAAAAAGAAAGCACCTCTGTTTAAAACAAGAAAAGAAAAGAAGCATGCATTGAACGCTGTTCTGCCTCCAGGATTATCAGTTGGTTATGGCCAATCACAAATCTTTGTTTAATAAATCCTGTGAATTATCGATTTGGAAGTGCACTGACACTGCTGATCATTTATAAGTGAAAATTCAATAGGCTCACCCTCATTTGCCCTTAATGAAAAGAGCTTTTCCAACATGGTCGCTCTCGCAATAACATGCATACACACACACTCACGTACACACCACCAAGCTCACACTCACCTGCATGCACATGCATCATTGACTCACATTTAGCTCACCTCTTCATATAAGGAATGCTCAAACTTTGTTTCAGATTTGCCATATCATGAGACCCATTAATGCAAAGCATACATCTGCGCACTGTTGTTTTAATCATATGCCATCAGCACAGATGGTTTTCAGTCCATTTCTGCTCCTTCTCTCACAAGCAGCAATCAGGAATCAAGTTACCTTATTCTTAGTGGCACACACCACAAGATGGATGTGATTCACTTACAATCATTATATGCCGACGCAGAGCATGAGTACATTCATCCATCAGAACGTATGACCAAAACACCATCCCCCACCCGCCACACTTACACAGCACATACATGCATCCTGCATACATGAAAACCCCCAATCCTGTGTTCAAACTCTAATATGACTGAGCTCTGTTTGTGTCTCTGTGTTTCTTATACATACTAAAACATGCATAAATACATACTGTACATGTATGCACATTCATACCGTATGCTGTACTGCTGTGGTGACTGCTTCTGACTGTGGGCTTTGTATCACTGTTTGTGTTTGTGATGTGGTTCTGTGTTGTGTGTTGTGGAATGGCTGACATTTCTATCTATTTCTAACCTGCTTCTTGAGTGTAAACAGTTTGTTCATGTGTTTTTATACTGGGCTGATACAATCATACACTCACACCTTTCCACCAGGCTGATTAATGTGGGTCACAAATGATGACTAAGCACATTTAACAAGGATACGCACACGTAATGAGGAGAGGTTGTGTAACTGTGTATCAGCAGTCTACCTACAAGTCATCACTGCTACCTTGAGATAGTCCATACATTACTTCAAAAGCTACAATGCACCACCGGTTCTTATACCTGAATATGTTTGGAAACAAAACATTTTGAAAATAGTCATCTTCCAGTGCTCTTGGATGTTTGTCACGATTATCCTGTATATCCAAGGATGAATCAAGGTTACCTTCATACCACTTTGGAAGCCGGACAAAATTTTGACATCTTTATACTTTTGACAATCTGTTTTCAGATGAGTGTCTGAGGCCCATTCCATTCATAACAGGGCAGCAACTGCTTTCCCCTTTTTTAGCCTTTATGTGTTCTGCCAGAGGTTTGTATGGAGGAGTTCTGTCTTTGGAATCGACTATATCATCAATGGTCTAAAACAAAATATAATGTTGCATATACAAAAACAAAATATAAAAGATCACCATTGTCAGAACTCTTCCATAATAGTAACGTCTGTGGTTTTGACCATGTCTGATTCTATTTCGCTTAATTCATAGACTTAGCATGAGCAGAGCAGGCACTTCCTTGTGTACCATCATCCATCTTTGGTACAGCTAAAACAGCTCACCATAGAGTTTTCAAGTTTGTGGTTTGGATGGGAACTGCCGATCTACTCATACTAACTCTATACAATGATTTGTCTCACTGTGGCTCAAAGCTCTCATATTGCCTTTTTGTTTTGTTTTTGTAGATAAGTACTCTGTGTTGAGGGGTGTAGCGGGCGAGGGGGAGAGAGAGAGAGAGCAATACAAAATGGCATTTAAACATCTCCCCCTTCCAGGTATATAACAACTGTGTGAATGTCTTTCTGAGGACACGACACAGAACGACCTGCTTAACTGTGTGTGCTGACTGACTGCCATGTCTTTCTTCTCGCTCACCCCCCACCCGTCTGTCTCTCCAAATGACTTCTCTCTCTCTTCACTTCCACTTCAACATCCTCCCATCTGCCTGATTTTGGTTATCATTCATCTCTTCTCTGTCTCCACCTGTCTGTTGTTGATCTGTCTGTCTGTCTGTCTGCCTGTCTGTCTGTCTGTCTGTCTGTCTGTCTGTCTGTCTGTCTGTCTGTCTGTCTGTCTGTCTGTCGGCCTGTCTGTCTGTCTGTTTGGCTTTGTTTTTTTCCCTGGCTCGTTTGAATCTTCCCACTCAACTTGCATGCACACAAACACACACACATATAAACACATTTATATGAATTACTCCACAATTTCCCTCCCATCACACACTCTCTCTCTATCTCTCTCTCGTCCCCTCGCTCTCTCTTTTCCTGCCCCACACACCCACACTCACATAACACACTCGCACCAGACACAGGCAGATGGCCCATCTGCCAGGCAAGCTGCCGATCCGTGCCCTCACAGTCCCAACGAGCATCCTCTTGCCCTGGGCGGTCAGACCCAGAACCAGACCCCCAACACCGCCAACACCACCGTCCCCACCGCCACCCATTACCAGCCCCCAGCATGCTGCGACATCCCCTGCGCCTTGATCGTTCAGCACTCCTACGAACCTACCAACCCCTCCGAGCTCGCACCCAAAATGAGAATGACCACCTTCACCACCTCTCCTCCCACCCCAAGGTTATACATACAATAAAGGATAGAAAATAAAGCATTGGTTAGTAATGCCATGATATATGAGTGCTAATGTGTAAAGACAAATTGGTGGACATCGAGGAGCAGGGTGCAATACTCTGGTGTTCACAGAGAAGCTCGCTACTGTACCTCTTTCAAGAACGTTTATATTTCTGGCTTTTTGCCAGTTGACTAAATGTGCAATAATGCCAGTTTGCCGTTAGAGGGTGCTGTCCCTCCATGTAGAGGCAACACCATCCTCTGACTTGAGTTATGGTTAATGTTCTGTAAAGTTGTATATGCAGGTATAAGCCTGCATGAAGTGTTTATTTTCTATAACACATAGATTTTTAAAAAATATATATAATAGGACAATATGAAAACAAAGGCCATTTTGTGGTTTGGTGCACAAATTAAGGCCTTAGCATACAGTACAAATAAGAGATGTATTTTGAAATACATTCACAATTTTTAACATTTTAACACCTTCCTTAATAGGAATACAAATGCACTCAGGTCCTGCCACTCTCCTCAAAAACCTTCCACTTTTCCCTTTCGATCACCCCTTGTTACCCATTAGTGTCATTTCACAGACAGCAGACTGACCATTTGTGATTCACTCTTCTCTTTCACCTCCCGCCATCTCTTCAATATCAACTCTGCCCTTTCGACCAACCCCCCCTTTTCCAAACGTGTAGCGTGTGTATGATAGTGTCGGGACAAACATTAGCGCCCCCTCGTCCTCTCCTTCCTCCCACTGTCCCTTCCTTAGATGGCGCCCAAGGGGCCCCACTGTCGGTCCCCTCTGTCCATGAGCTTCATACAGTAGGTCCAGAGCCCCCTCCAGACCCCCAGACGCAAAGGACACGGTCAGTAAATCTGTCGTTACCCCAGTAATGTGACCCCCCTTCCTCACAAACCCCTCAACCCAAGCGATATCCCCATGAAGTGTGAAACATCAAAATAAGACACTTAAAATAATGTGACACCTCCACACTCCCCTCCACCTGCCTCTGAGAATTGCCCCCTTCCATAAAGCCAGAGAAGCACATCTCCCCGTGTGTATGAGAGAGTGAGAGCGACGCAGAAGTGACAGACAACGCTGCCTTCCAGCACCCTTCACCCCTTTAAATCTGCACCTCATTCATTGCAAACTCAGCTCCGTTGCACCACCCTACCCTCTCCAGTAAAAGCATGAAAGCCTCCCACTGAGTGTGACCATTCTTTAGACTATGTGGATAAGTTATTTATATGTGAATAAGTTTCATTTAACTTATACTGTAAGTTAAGTTAAAGCTTAAGTTAATGTGTATGTGCTTTCTCTATAGGTGGAACTGTTTAGATGGTTAAGCATTGTTTGATAGAAGTTACATAATCTACACTGTTGTTTCAAAATGAGATATAAGTGCTGAATTGTATGTGGCCAGGGAAAAATTCACTTGAAAATGAGATGTCAATCTCAATGTGAATTTTTTTGGCATGTTGGCCATAATGCAATGGGTAACAAGAGGCAGGAAAATTGTCATTTCTATATTTGTATTTATATCCTAATTATTAAATGAACAATACACCCAGCACCCTGGAATCACAGCGCACAGCATGATGGCAGTGTGTTTACTGAGTGTATTCCAGATTATTTGCACTCCCTTAAAGACTTTGTAGAAGTGTGTGTATGTTTCTCTCCTGACCACAGTTCAGAGTGTGCTTCTCTATCCTTCCCTCCATTTTCCCTCCTCTCTCTCACTCTCCCTGCTTCCTGCCATCCATGCGTCCCTGTGACCCACTTTTTATTTTGATTGTACTTACTCTCATTGTCTCACTTTCACTACTGCAATAACCATAACCTGAATATTGTTTTGATTGTGCCAACACTTTGGTTTGGCTACATGTGCTCACCATCTCGGTCTCATGATTTCATGATCTGTGTTGTTAAACACCACCTCCCCTGCTCTCACTATTATTCTTACTGTCCATTCCTACTGCTTGGATGGATGCAATTCCTTATTGTGGAATACAAATACACCCCATCCTTGACCACTTCCTTGATTTCAAAATATATTCTCTCTGCATATACTCTCCTATGTTTTCTTTTACTGTTCTCTCCGTTTCCTGACTCCTCCTATATGCACTTCCCTCACTCCTTTTCCTCAACCTCCTTCCTCTTTTTTTCTTCCTTTACCCAACTTTCCTTGATTCCCTCTCATCTCCCTCCTCCACTCTTATCCTTCTCCTACTGTTTGTTTCCATTTTTCACATCAACTTCTCCCACCCTTAATCACTTGGTGGGTCTCTCTACTACCACATTCATTCCCATTGTTGTCTCCAACGCTTCCCTTCCATCCCCCTTGCCCTCCCTTCTTCCATTCACCATCACCGCTTCCTTTTCTCCAACCTGCTCCTTTCCCGCCCCCCCCCACCCCACCTGCAGGACGATAAGGAGATCGACCTGGAGCACCTACACCGCCGGGTTAACAGCTTGTGCACCGAGGATGAAAGCCCCCACAAGCAGTTCTCCACCTCTTCCGTCGATCTAACACCCCTTGACATGGATGCTCTGCCTGCCGCACGACAAGCACTTGAGCAAATCAGCGATTTCCGTAATACCCACATCACCACCACCACCTTCATCCCTGAGCAGATCCAGACCCTCAGCCGCAGCCTCTCTGCCAAAGCCGCTGCTGGATTTTCCTCTGGTTTCGGTAGCGGTGGCGGTGGGATGCTCCAGGACCACCGGACTGGTGGGGTGGGCCCGTTCAGGCAGAGGGCCCCCAACGGTGGATTCTTCCGCAGCCCCATTAAAACAATGTCCTCCATCCCCTACCAGCCCACAGGTCCAGGACCCAACTTTGGTTATGGAAATGATCCAGACAGGGGCACCTCTATATGAGGAGTTGCTTAGGATGGGGTTGGTTCAGGAGGAAGGTGAGGAGATAGAGCAGAGGGCGGAGGCGAAGTGGCTAGGGTTGGTCATGGGATCGTAGTACAAATTTGGCTAAGCTTAATAAGTCTGAAGATAGAGATCTGTGTACATAGGAGTCTTTATGTTTTCAGTTTCTGCTTGGGTGTTTCCAGGGGTGTCCATTTTCTATGTGGAGAAAGCGGAGGAGGTGAAGGTCTGTTGGAGGGTCCTCATCCTCCTGCAAACTTTCACTGGTGAGGTACAAAAGGAAAAGGTGGAGGGGGGCTTGAATCTTTGCTTTATTGTTGTCGTTATTGTGATTGTTTGGGGGATTATTTTGGGGGATATGTGTGAAAGGGGAACCCTTTTTTATTGTTTGTTTCATAATATGAGGACTGCCTCATATAATGGATATCTGCTAAAGTGACTATTATTATCTAAATCCCCATCCTGGAGGGTTTAGTTTCTGGCACTCCAACCACAGGAAGCGCTTCTATGTCCCTGTGAGTGCCAGGGCCGCCATCGGTGGATGACTGGTGGTGTCTTTAGCCATCAAAGAACTCAAGGGGCTCACACTACTAAGCAATTAAAGGGGCGCTATTTTATGAAAGCATATATAACAATAGTTTTGTCTGTAGCCCTTGGAACACATACAGCAGCCCCTTGAAGATTTGGAAAAGGTCCCGTCTCACTGGATATTGGAAGATTCCATTTCTCCATTTTTACTCTGCCTTTTCACTATGTGGGAGTCCATACTGAGTTTCCTCTTCTCTGGTGTTGTTTTACCAATAACTGGGGTTCTAAATGTGTAATCATCTCCAAGATGGTGTCCTCGTGGTGGCCTGATCTAAGACTTTACAGCTGAACTCATGCTGATGCCATCATGGTGCGTCTGTCTGGAAACTGTTGAAATGTCATGACAGTGCAACAACATGACACCGTAGAATCACCAGGTTGGTGCGTCGATCTTAAACTTCTTCTGCCATTTTGGTGCATCAGCCTGAAACTGTTTTCACCATTTTGATGCACATCGAAGACTCTTTGTCAATCCCACTGCACTGTACCAGTGCCCACAGACCTGTAAGTGATTGTATGTAGATCTGACCTTTTCTCACCTGTACCGTGCTATCTGCTTTTCAAGTCAAGCAAGTTAAGGTGAGATCCTCCAATCAGACTCCCAGAAGGATAGTAAAAAGGGATGAACAAAAAAAACAAAGAAGAAAACATAAAAGACAAGCTGAAAGACTTCAAAAAGCTTATGCTTATTACAGTATATGTCTTTTATTGAATTTTGTTTTGGAGAAAAAAATAGATTTTAATGCGTGGAATGTGTTTTGGTCAGGAAGTACAAAAAATAACATTGTTCTGAGCTGTCTACTTGTTTTTTTGTTTTGTTTTTCTTTTTCTCAGTGAACTTTGAAAAACTGCTAACTGCTGTAGTCTGGTTTTGCATCATTGAGTCATTCAAATGGTTTACTTTTGTTTTTTTCTATGTTTTGCTTAATTTAGTGCTGCCATGGCCCGAGTGTTTAAAAGATAAAAGCTCGTTCTGTGCGGTCATTCTGTGGTGGAGTTCATCAATCACTTCTTATCAGGTTCAAGTGTTGAAATGGAGTTTGTTTTTTTATGCGTTGAGGAGAAGCCATCACAACAGCATCTTCAGCGCAGGCCTTATCTGTCAACTCACTCGCTGTACCCTCCCGACTCCCAGTCAAACCCAAAATATCACCATGTACTGGACACGTTTCAGAGTGGCAGGTCAGTGGTTGTGCTTCAGGGTCATTGGAATGTCACAGAGTCAACGGCCCAATGGCTGCCTTTTACGAGATGAGTCTGAAATATACTTCTATTTCATATCTGTAATGTTAAGGGTACTGTTTATATAACTTGTTTTTTTTAAAGTGCCAATTAATTTAAATGAGACCATTAAGGTGCATTCTGGGATGGGGAAGGGGATCAGTCCATCAAGAGCATTAAAGGAATATTTTCTGGATTAGGGGGTGGGGTGATAAAATGGAACCAAATCTTTTTTCACTAACACTGTATTAATAATTGATAATGTTAGTTGTTTAGAACAAGTTTTCAGTTTGTTATCTTTAAGAACTAAAACTGCAAAATGTTGTGCGTAGAGAACTCAAGCCACAGTGTTTTGAAGCAAGCATTCTTAGGCATTCTTCTCTTATATTAGGCTACAGTATGGCTATTGAATGACAAATAGGACACAGACATTTAAAAGGTTTTATTTAGAATAAATGAAAGAGACATTATAAAAATGTATATTTTACATGTTGATGCTATTTTTGTTTAACAAAAAGAAAAGAGTTTATCATGAAGAGCTTCCGTGTTGAGTTTAGCAGACACGTTACTGCATTCAGTTCTCCATTGTCCCACACATGGTCAACATAAACACAAGAACACAAACTGCTTCTCTCATGTCATCCTCGGTTCATTTTATTATTTGCTGGCTAAATAACAAAAAGTGGCAAGTTGATTAAAAAGAAAGCATGCACAAACTTGCTCTTGCGCTATCTGTTAACATTTTTAATTTCATACATAGAACTACAGGATTTACTTGATAATTTTCAAAACTTTATGATGTACAGTATTTAATATAGGCATATTTTGTTGTATGTGTTGCATATTATTCAAAAACTGAACAAACTGGGGCCTCTGTTACAAGTGGCAAAGCTTTCTGTGTATAATTTGTCTAATAAACAGGTTTTCTACAGTGGGATGGTATTTGTTGTTTTTGCTAATCTAGACAAGGAGGCAATTCTGATTTGTAAATTCTCAGCAGGAAAAGACAAAGGCACCTCACTGATGAGCAACTTCTCATAAAAGTGAAGACCTTAACACGAGGATAGAGACAAAATAAACCTCTCAGGGCGAGGTCAAAGCTCATCCTCCAAAGTGTTTTGTTACAGGCTTCTGATAACCAGTTTTCTACACGTCAGATCTTACTGGTAAGCTGAACCGCAGCCTGGTAAGTACAGTATACCTTCATTACTTGCTCATTCGCTTTTTCTTTATAGAGATAAGGAAGCAAGGTAAACATAAAGGATAAGAAATAAAGTATATGACGTTTTAAATAAAAGGAAGCAACTGCATTCAGGCAGCAACTTACAAATTGAGTCTGGTCTGATGGCACCGTAGTTTAGACTGTTGCCTCACAACCAGGAGGACCAGGGTTTGAGTTCTTTGTCAGGCCAACAGTCTTTGGTGTGGAGTTTGCATGTTCTTTGTGTGTGTGTGTGTGTGTGTGTGTGTGTGTGTGTGTGTGTGTGTGTGTGTTTCTATACATACATATGTTTTTGGAAACTCTGAATTACCCTAGAAATGAGACTGAGACAAACAAACTTTATAGGGTATGTTCTCAGCATTTGCTTGCATGCAGGGTTATGCACCAGTATGCTCCCATGACACCAGTTAGTTATAACGCAGGTTCAAAAAATGGATGGTAGATGGATATTTGATTTGTGTAAATGTGTGATTTGTGTAAATTTGACAAAATGCGTATCCACCTTTGTTCATGTGCATGTCATAATATTAATTTTGACCTTGTATTTATTTGAGACGATTGATCCAGATTAGATACACAAGTATAATACTAAACCCATGCAGGGTCATTCAATAATGCATTAATTTAATCTCTTCGAGAAGCAGTGAAAAACATTTTAACTAGGTTTTGTGCGAGAGAGATATTTGTGTGAGAGGATTTCACATGTGCATTAGATTGTAAGTTCAAGCATGAGCTATGCTTTTGTTTCCTCCACTTCAAAGGCCTGTGTGCTGCTGTTAACAGCTGGATAGACTCGCTGCTGACGGTGACTGCTGTCAAGTTCAATGGAGCATTGCATTGTAGTTCTCCATGTGTACCAGTGAGTGTCACTACTTTGCTCCAAAGCGTCAGACAGCTCCCTGTCAGTGTGTCTCCATAACGAGACCAATGAAATATTTTAGCAAAATACATTTAAGATGTTGTATCTGACCTTTTTTGGGGGTGCGTTTACCACTCAATCAACAGGTATCCTGGTTTAGTCATTTTGACTACTATCAGTGAACGTTACATTTTAAACGCAAGCAACGTGGACTAGGTTTAGAGAACAATACAACCTGCCTGTTGTGCGTGACAATACTATTTAGATATTTTCTTTAATAATAAATCAGCAAGAGAAAATATATAGGAAAGTAAGGCTCAACATTCAGTACTGAAGCAAAATGTGCCTGGACCCTTAATCATAAATGAAATAATTGGATTACTGATTTTAAACCTGATTTCCATTCCATATTAAGCTTGCATGTGCTTGGGATGATTATATTTGTTAAAGTATAATAAATATGATACACCTCACTTTGTAAGTTTCGCCTTAACATTCAAATACTGCTACTTCATAGAGTATTGCAGTGCAGAATACAATAGAATCTGTTTGTATTGGTGCAAGAAAAGTTCCAGGTCTGCTGGGCTACACTAACTCCTAAATCCTATGACCTTTGTTTCGACCACTGTTCAGAATTACTTTTCTAATTACAGATCTAATACTTGGAAATTGCCTCCGATTCATTTTTGTCGCAGGACAAACTCGTTGATGCGACGATTTTTTTTTTAGGAAAACGGTTGAAATCCCTGCCCGGCTCCCCTCGCGCCAGCCTCGTGCCCGTCTCGCGCCCCGGTCTCCCGGGAGACGGGACTGAGGAGCGGCAGCACGCGGACTCCTCTCGCGCACAGGAATGGGAGCCACCCCCCCTGCCTGTCCCTCGAGGAGCCCCCCAGGCGTGACCAATGGGACATAGAGTCTCCTTTGTGGCCGGGACACTTTAATAATCGCCGGCTACAATATCCAACCTGTCGGTAGCTTCAGGAGCCCGGCCCGGCCCGCGGACTGAAGGGGGGCTTGTAGGTGGGACGAGGGGGCGAACGCCCGGCGCCAGACCTCCAGCCCTCAAGACGTCCCGATGATGAATACATGAATAAATATAAAAAAGATTGATGTCGGGTTATCTCTGGAAATCCCTACTCAGTCTGTACAACTGTTCTGTGAAACTCTTGGACAGTACTTGTCACTGCTTATCTATCTATGCATCTATGTATCTATCTATCTGTCTGTCTGTCTGTCTGTCTGTCTGTCTGTCTGCCTGCCTGCCTGCCTGCCTGCCTGTCTGTCTAATGTTGCATGTAATGTCATTACAGGCATTACAAGTGTCTCCCCATACACTGCACTCCTGTATTTTATACATAGCTGAGACTGTATTACTCTTCCTCCCTAAACCTACCATAGTAATTAGGTTTAATAGGCAATTTCCACTCAGTAATTAGCCCATTGTTCATCTACCACTTCAGGCCTACAGTTTGCGTCTCACTAAACATGGTCCCTTTGATCAATGGACTTCCACTCAGAACTGCTGTTACCTTTTTGACGTAGTCTGGAACATTTTTGCACAGATAGATGGATGTGTTCTGTATTGGCAGCTCTGCAATGATATCCATCGTACATTTTTGTCTTATCGTTTTGTAAAAGGTGTTCTTTTTTTTCTTTTTCCCCTCCAGCTTTAAATGTTTCCATACCCGAAACTGAAATTCCTAAAGGGAACCTCAAGTGATCAATAAAGTTTCTATATCTAGCTATAGTCTGCAGTTGATTTCCCAAAACGTACTGCAGTTTATGCTTAAGAAACTTTTATAAATTTGTGGAAAAAATAGTGGACGAATATTTGTGTGTGTGTGTGTGTGTGTGTGTGTGTGTGTGTGTGTGTGTGTGTGTGTGTGTGTGTGCGTGCGTGCGTGCGTGCGTGCGTGCGTGCGTGCGTGCGTGCGTGCGTGCGCGCGTTACACATACAGCTCGTGTCTGCACGGAAACAGTGCTGCGCCGAGCCCCCTGCTCATGTTTCCGTTCCCTGTGAAGCCCTTTTTTTACCGGCAGGGCGTTCCGAGAGCCGGATCAAAAGGGTTTAGACCGGTCATACAAAAGAAAAATGGAAACTAGAGATGAACTTAAATGAATGAATTGACAATGAGCGCGCGAGCCCCAGGAGCCTTTTTTTTTTCTTTTTTTCTCCTCCAGCTGACTTAGTACCCCCCCCCCCCCCCACCACCACCACCACACACACACGCACAACTCCACAACTTTGTTTATTTTTACACCTGCCGACATGCAAGTGCCTCGACTTGTGGCTAATCTGGCAAAGATGGCAAAGTTGAAGAAAAGTCATTTTTAATAGCATTCAACTGTAAACAAATCCTGGTGGTTATTAATATGTCTCTAGTAGTTACAAATGATACAGAGTAAGCATGGTTGGAAAAGACTTTGCAGGTGTCCTCTTGAAAACGTGCCAATGAACGCATGCAACTTTTTTCAGTCGCGAATCCAGGGCAAACATGCCAGCACTCCAGTTTATCCTCTCACGAAGTGCCTCATAAATCTTAAAATTACAGCAGTTGAAACGGGATGGAGACATCCTTTAAACTGGGGGAGAATATATTTGAGTGAAAACCTCTGCTTTGAGTATCTGTGCATATCGGGGCAGGTGTTAGTGATGCTGATCTGAGCTTGCACTGCAGTAATTTTGATTCTTTTTCACCAAAGACCATGCAAGAAGCAGTTAAGACTATTGAGGCGAATTAACCCCTCTCTCTTTCTCTCTCTCTCTCTCTCTCTCCCTTTGTTTCGTCCTCACTCCCTCTTTCATGCAGGAGACAGACACGCGGACAGGTCTGAATCCAGCTCTTGCGCTGCCCACGCTCCTTACCTAAAAGCGTCACCACCCCGTGCACGTGCGTCCTGTGGGAGGTTCCCCTTACCTCCCTTTGCGTTAAACACTCCTTAAATTGTAACGTTATCATACAGAGTCCGACTTCGGGGGGCCGTAATCACCTCTCTCGGGCTTTGCCGACTCTTCTCATTGGACGTCAACACGCGACCAGCGCGAGGAGGGGGGCTCCCAGGCGCGTGCCGCTTTTTAAACCGACGCCGCGCCTCGAGACACCAGAGAAGGAGTCTCGCACGCGACTGTCGTATTTACGGAGCACTATTCTGCCAGTCGTTCCAAAATCTAATTTGCCAGCCTTTTTTTCCTTTTAATTTTAGTATCATTTTAAACATGGAAGTGCGAAGTGTGGAGGAGTGGAGCAAGGGTGCACGGGACGTGTTGGACAAGGCTGGGGAGCGTGAGGAGTCCCGCTACGAGCCGCTCGTGGACAGCGGCAGTGACCCACGCGCCTGGCTGGCTTTGGTGCAGCCCGTCGGCACCTGCACGGCACACGTCACCTCAGTTGAATACCTGCGGCACTCGCCGTGTTCCAGCACCGGCTCCTACCACGGTGAGAACCAGCGCTTTAATACCCGTGATCAGAATTATTCTGGTTTTTGCTCCATCACAGATAGCCTGCCTAAGAAACTAAGTTGTACTGGCAAAAACTTGAATCTGGTTCTGCACATTTTACAGCACCTGCAGTAGATGCCTACACTTAGGGCCGTCTCTTTTCTTTTCAGCAAAGTTTATTTGGCACAATAAGGCATTTCAATGAATCGTATACATCTCTGTGTGTAGAATATTGTAATGCAAGACCATCCATTCATCATCTTACTGGCTTTATACCCGATCATGTGCGGGTTCTGTTGGAGCCAATTCGTTACAGGACACACTTCATTCCCTCTCACTTAAACTTGGGGGCAATTTAGTCCCCAACCGTCCTAAACATGGATGTGGTTTGGCCTGTGTCAGGAGACCTGAGAAAACCCACGCACGTATGGGTAGAACATGAAAAGTCCATGCAGAGATGACAGAGACCAGCGCCATAAATATGATCAATTCCGTAAACATTTGTGTGTTTTCATTCTACAGAGAGTGGATCCCCACTGTCCTCGGGCCACCCCAGTCCTCCCAGCTACAGAAGAACTGCCAAGAGCCCCTCCTCATCATCATCCTCCTCCTCATCCCCCTCCTCCTCGCTCAAAGTGCGGGATCTGTGCCGTCTGAAAGCCGCGGCGGTCTCCGGGGCGGAGGACAACGCATGTCCCGGGAGACAGAGAGCACCGTCCAGCAAACCCACCAATGGCGTCCAGAAGCAGAGGCGCGTGGCCGCCAACGCGCGCGAGAGGCGGAGGATGCACGGGCTCAACCACGCGTTCGACGAGCTGCGCAGCGTCATCCCGGCTTTCGACAACGACAAGAAGCTCTCCAAGTATGAAACTCTGCAGATGGCGCAGATTTACATCAACGCGTTGGCCGAACTGCTGCAGGGCCCGGTGTCTCCCGGAGGCAGCGGCAGCAGCAGCAGCAGCAGCAGCGAGGTCACAAACAGTGACACCACCCTGCAGCCTCAGCGCGACACCGGGATGTCTGCAGACATGGAGCTGCAGGGCAGGGGCTCCCCGTCCCCTGCAGCCTCCTGCAGCTCAGGCAGCGGCTTACCTGTGCACCTCGGAGGGATGCCTTTCCGCGCATCCTTCGATGACGGCGCGTTCTCAACCATGGTGGAAGAGGCGATGTGCTCACCTTCACCTGCTTCCTCGTCCTCCACCTCCACCACGAGGGCGACAGTAGGGAGGAGAGAGTCTCCCCGGAGCGACGGAGAGTCCTCCCCACACTCCCACTACAGTGACTCGGATGAAATACCGATGGAGCTGCACTCGAGTGAAGAAGACGACCTGACAGAACTGAAGCTCAGCCACCACCATCACCACCACCACCATCACGTTTCTTTCTGATTGATTCTCTAGAGACTGCATTAAAGGCTCCCAAAAATGCTCGCTCACCGTGTCAACCGTATAGCTTACCTGTTGCTTAGAGAGGAAACTGTCATACTTAATTCATTGCCGAAACATGATTTTTTTTATTTATGTGAGATAGGCCTAATTCGGTTCTGCCAATATACATCTATAAGCCTGTATGTATAATATCCAGTTTTAATGGAGACGTGGCTGAAGACCCCTCTGCCATGTCGCCTGCAGCACTGCCATGGGAAATCTCCCACGTTACTCCGACCAAAAACTCGTCTTCCACAGAAATCACGTTATAATTGCTAATTGCTCATATTTGATAATGTTAAAACAATAACAAACAAACTTTTGTAGCTATACTGTAATGTTTTTATTTGTTAATATGTACTTGTAATGTATTTTGTTTTACAACTTTAAAAGTTCATGATGTGCACTTTAAAAGTAGCTAAATGAGCCAGAGGCTTGAGAAATGCGACTTTTTTTGTTTTTAAACCATAAACAAATTGTTTTTGCTTCGTTTGCTAGCGTAGTACTGCCAATGTCATACAAATAGCCTATTTAATGTAGCCATCATTGCTGCCTTCTTTTGTATTTTTTCTTTTTTTATCTTCAGTGTGTCTTTTGCTTTCGCTGGATGAGATTAATTGACATGTATTTATTTGCTGATGTTTTTCATTTGATTTTCCTTTTTATAACTCCATGGTTAAATTTCCTGGAAAAAACTCAATTATGCCATTTGTTGTTATGTCAATTTGATTTTGGAAATAAAGAAGTGAATGAAAATTGTAATCATATTTGTCTTTGTTGCTGTTCCATCCTCCTTTCCTGGATCACTGGACTGAACTCTTTTTAACTTTGATTAAATATTTTAATTTCTATCTTTACCAGAAATTCTCTCATTAATGATAATAAAAAATATATTACTACTACTGTTAGCAATAACAAATACAATAATAATAATAATAATAATAATACCGTTCATAATCATCATCATCAGAATACTCCAGAGAGAAGAACTTTAGAGGAAAACTGGAATGAAATAGATAAAAGTGGAAAATGTTGCTCAACAAATGATTTTATAAGGTATAACATGAAGACAAGTCTAAACATAAGATACAAATAATCCATTATAGCTACATGAAAAAAATTATTGGAAATAAAAAAACTATAACTTCATTTTGAAAAGTGTTAATTTAATGGAAATGTGTATACAACAATATGTTCAATGATTGTTCTGTTTAGCAAAATGTTGCACTGCACAAAGTTGCAATACTAATAGTAATAATAATACACTTAATGGAATACGTCAACGTAAAGTTAATACTGTTTTGTATATACATATTAAATATATTACATATATTTGTCTTTGTGACTTTTAAAAAGACCCATCAATATAGACAAGATGATGATTGAATAATTAATTAAAAGTTAATAAGAATAAAACAGGGTCTTTTCTTTAAGTTCCCAAACCGCATATGCGATTTGTTACGTGTTACATAAACGAAATCAAAATCTGAATCCTATTTTCATATATCTACAAAGTCACCGAAACTAACAGCGTTTAACGATATTTATTTGTATGTTTCGTTTTAGACACTTGAGCTTCTTCCCTTTAAATAAACAGCAGTAACATAAAAAGTGTGCAGCACGCGCTCGATCACCATATGCCGCAGGTGCACGCGCCCCCGACCAGTGATTGAACGTTTTAGTCACAAAGTTTGCAGCAACTTCGACGTTGAATTACAGCACATTTGTGTGAGACCACAACGACCCTCTCAACAGGCCACTGAAAAGTTTCTTTTTTTCTCCTTCTGAACTGTTGCCATGTCCTCCATTTGGCGAATACCAGATTTGGTAATGGGGAGCGTGCATTAATTTCAGCCCATTGTTGGCAGGCTCGTGGGCCGAGGTGTTGGATGGCCTCAATGGAGCACGCGCTGTCAGCTGGTGAGCGCTCGCGGGTCCACACCGTGTCCCCGAGGACCTGACTCGAGAGGGAACACACTTTCTAAACTAAAGAAAGACCTGCACACACACACACACACACACACACACACACACACACACACACACACACACACACACACACTTCGTTACACCTACTCTCCTCTCTCCTTTCTCTCACCATGTTCACAAGTGAAGTTTTGTTCTTTTTTCCTTTCTCTCCTCTCTCAACTTTTTTTCGTCCATGTTTCCGAAGAAACACATCGAAATAATTTATGAAAGTTATCTACCTGTCGGGGCTCTGTTTCCCACCCACCGCCCTCGGCCAATGACGATCCGTGCCCCTTTGCTCGCCTCCCGAATAAAGGGAAATATAATGAGGATGCTGTGTTAAATTATTAACAGAATTTATGCAGGTAAACCTGTATCCGAATATGATCAGACAACCATCTGCAGCGAGTTCGTGTTGCGGTGACAGCGGCTCAAGTTTCAGTAAACATTTTAAACTGATACCAGAAATAAAGCCGAACAGCCAGAAAACAGGGAAGACTGATGTTATCATCACGATATTAAAATGACCCTGACCAGAATGAGACTGCCATGCAATCACCGAAACACATATTTCTCGATGACGTTAGACCGCAAGTGAACTGTTTTTTTTGTCAACACACTCATGCCAATCAGACCAGAGTAAGTGGAGTTAAAATGGAGTGAAGTTTTGCGGCCAGTTTGCAGTATCTCAGTGGTTCACCGCAAAAACCACTGCCTCCAATAAGAGGTTAATACACAATACAGTAGATATTACATCTTCAGCAGGGATTTAATAGGGTACATAAACCTGTCGCAACTTGAATTCCTATTTATATCCAGTGGTGCCTGAGGCAAAGGACAAAGCCAACTTGAATTTTAGACGATTAAATAATTTATCATAAATAAAAAGCCAGTATTTAAATTGATTCTGACTTGCATGACGCTCCCTTTATATCCTAAACCAGTCTTTCTATAGAGTTGGCAGGCAAAACAGCTTATCTCCAACAGGTGGGATGCTGCTCAGGTTGAGGTTTCATTGTTTCACACACATTAATTATTCACACATGGACGTTATGAAAAATAACAACAGAACCTGATACGCATTGACACGTGTGGGTGCAGCCCCGACTGAAAGAATAGAAATAAGTGGCACACTGACTTCGACGGTTGTCTTTCTTTTTTCTTTTTGGTGGGGGGTGTCTTTTTTTTGTCTTTTGGTTGTTTTCACGGGATGTCTTTTGTTTCATCGGTGCTGTGGTCACATGCTTTGAAGAGTAAAATGTTGTTGCCAACTCCTCCTTGCTTAAAGCATGTATGTACCAAAAAAAATATACAGTAAATACAAATATGCAAACAGTATTTTAGAAGCACTGCATAAAATTCAAAACATGCAGCACAAGGTACATTAAAATAACTAACTGGAGACATGAGGCATGAAAGACAATTTTCTGCAGACAGACCAAAAACATGCAGGGAGATACAGGCGGTGACAAGTCAAGAGCTGCGTACCAATGTGTTTTAGGACTATGCACAGAAGTTTCTTTCTGTAAATATATTCAGAATGTGTGCATTCCACAGCTTCCCTTTTTAATGAAAAGAAAGGCGCTTGCATTTTGCATGAGATATGTGGAGCCGAGCTGTGTGCTGTCCAAAAAGCCACGGGTCTCTCTGGGGACCCAGAACAAAAGGCAGAACTGGGCCATAGTCCCCATCTGCTGTCCCAGAGAGCGAGAGAGACAGACAGAGAGAGGGAGAGAGAGAGAGAGATAGAGAGAGAGAGAGAGAGCAAGAGAGAGATGGTGAGTGAGGACACCATGGGCAGATAGAGAGAGAGAGAATGAAAAGAGAATAAAGACTACAGCAATAGAGAGACAGACTGCAGAGGTGGAAAGAAGGAGAGCGTACAGATCAGTGTGGGTTAGCTTTGGTTCAACCAACTGTAAACTAACATCCACAATAAGTATCCCTTTGTGTCACCTTTCCCTCACCTGTCATTAGCCTCCACAGCCCCATGTTATCATGTACTGTAGCGTAACCTATAGTGATCACACAAACACACACACACAGGCAGGCACAGAGCAGCTGTGATGCAATGAGCACCTGTTGCATAGCATGCTCCAACTCAGTGATGCCATTGATTGTTGTTGAGCTACCTCAGTCGTGTTGTGAAAAGTGTTGCCACTGTTTTCATGTGTGCTCACCATCTTATATTTGGCCTTAATAATATTGAGTATTTTACGGTGGTTTGATGTGTGAGTGGTTTGCTCTCTGCAGCCTACATATCAAAGAATCCCTGAGTAAGATAGTGAGCCCCAAACTTCCTCTGACTCTGAGATGTCAGTGTGTCAATGTGAATGACTCCTGGCTCTGCAGCCTCTGCTACTAGAGCCAGTGGGTGTGAATTGGTGAATTGAGGAGACTTGCGTCTGTAAAGCACTTTGTGTGGCCATGAAGCCTAGAAAAGTGCTTTATAAGGAGCAGTCCATTTACCATTTATTTACCATGAGATTTCACTTAAAACATATATTAAGCCAAATTCAAACGTAAACCTAAAATTGTCATTCTTCACCAATCCACTACAAAGAACTATATAGAACTATATATAGAACTATATATTCACCAATCCACTACAAAGAAAATAATTGTGCATACGCCAAAAGATGTTTGAGAGGTGACTCCAACTGCATTAGATCTTCTGAAGAGGAGCTATAAAAGTATTTTGACAAAATGCATCCTGTGGTTTTATGGATGACAGGTTGCCCATCCCTTAAAGCATGTCCACCACAGACACATACAGCATATACACACTGCAGTGTGGAAGAAGAGCCTTTATCTCTGTGGTTTTCCCCCATGAAAGACCTCTGTTGGTGAACCAGGGTCTCCCAGGGCTTTGTTCTGGGCAGGGTTCATCTTTTTGTGTCCGCCACCTTCAAAGCAAATGTACATGAACACGAACATGAGGCTTCTTGGGTAACCGGCCCATTGAAGAGTCGCACAATGGTGCTACCAATTATCCACAGTGCTCAATGCTCCAGCGGAATCAGTTACATGGCTTTGTGTGTGTTTGTGACTGTGTGTGCGTGTGTGTCAGTGTGCTTGAGTTTGTTTAGTAGACTGCATGTTTGAGAAAAAAGCGGTATGATGTATGCACTCTCCATGCATGCTAATCTGCATGCATTCATTTATTTTGTGTCAGTGTGTCCGTCTTTTTGATTGCACCTGAAACCTTGTTTTGTCATTCTGTTTTCATCAGTGTTGGGGTGTAACCAAATACATGTAACTGAGTATTTGGAATTTAAAATATGAGTATTACAATGTAGTCGTAATTGAAATACAGTTAGTGTACATGAAACTGATGGATAACCTGACTGGATTTATCTCTTTTACATGTTTATTAATTCTGTACAAAATCATGTTATGTCCTTCTAGATAACTGTCCGGTGTTCATGGCTGTTTCCAGTAAAAGTTTATGGTTTGTTGTAGTAAAGTGAGCAAATAATGAAGAATCACAAATACCATTCATGAGTGTCAAATTCATTTAGTAAATTACAGGACAATTTTTTTAAGTAGTTGGAGTAGTCTGTATTTTGTAATATGTAACCCTCTGGTTAATACTGGTTTTATAATATATTTAAAATGCAGACTTTGTGCTTCATCTTCTGAGTGTGGTGTGTGAGTGTGTGTGTGTGTGTGTGTGTGTGTGTGTGTGTGTGTGTGTGTGTGTGTGTGTGTGTGTGTGTGTGCACGTACTTCTTGTGTGTAAAGTGTAGTTCTTATTTCCCAATAGGAAACACCTCAACTGCAAGGCTATTTACTCCCTTTGACTCAGTATGACTTGCAGCAGGGTCGAGTTACTACAAGCGTGCGTCCGACCCTCCTTAGCTGGGGATGAGACCTCTGCTCTGACTGTGCACACATGAAAAGAAACCTTTCGGAAGCTTCGGAAGTGATTTGGCTGCAGGTGGTTTTCCATCTTTTTCACACCTCGGAACATGAGAGGTGTGTGAGAGGGCGAGAGGGCAGAAGGGTATAGCTTCTCATATGTGTGTATGTGCATGTGTGTCCTCAGACACGTGAGTGCTGGCTGGTGTTCCTCCACTTCCTACACAACCAATCACTTGACACCATACGTCATTTTCACCACACGTAACCTCCTCTGGACTGGCAACCTGCCAGATTCACGTGTACTGTACCAACATGGTTGCTTATGTGAACACGAGTGTGTCATGTGTCACTGATTGTCAGTGTGATGAGTCACAAGTCTCTTTTCTCTCTGGTTGTGTTGATCCAGGTCTGTTTCAGTGACATATCATGTAACTTCTGTGGAGGACTGTCCAGAACGTATTCACAGCCTTCACCGTCATCAACATCAGCCTATGTGGGCTAGGATAGCCTTATATATTTTAGTCTTTGGAGAAATCAGTTATGGAGAGAGAACAGGGAAACTTCAGCAAACTGCTGGCTAACAGTCGTGTGTCTTCATTCACTTGTGTACATGAACAAGAATTGTTTAGGAAGTGGGCTGGTATGGTTAACATCACATTCTTTCTCCATCCAGATTCACCCAGTTTTCTGCCATTTTTTTTTACCTGCCAATTATACTGAAGTAGAAATTTATATATAAATCAGGACATGATGAAATTTTTGGATCTGCCGTTCATATTTGAATGAAAACAGATGGCTGTTATCCAAAAAGCAACAAAAAAGGAAAGATATTTTTTTTTCTCTCCTTTTAACATTCAAAGATGTTGTTGCAGGTACAGTAGCTGAAGATGCCTCCCATCCATCTCCTGCTGTATATCCCGTTGTATATCTGCTCAACTGTTAAGTAAACCACATCTCCTCTCCCTGGGCCCATTGTATATTTGCCCCTGCAGATCTCCTTTCAGCTAGTCCACTGCCCTACTCTGGCAAGCAGGGATACAGTATATTGGAGGAGATTTTGCTTGTATTTGACTCCACTCCTTTTCATTGAGGCTGAAAGCCTGGCCCCCATGCTGCACCACCCCAACCACCCACCCCTCAAACCCCACCTACCCCCCCCCCCTGTCCTGTCCGGTTCCCAGGGGACCCCCACTCTTTCCCGGGCTGGCCAGGGTGGAGCAGTCTCAGAGTGGGGCAAGTAGGGAGCAGACAAGGGTATCGTTTACAGCCTTCCTCCCAGCGCTCACACAGCACACAGTGCACAGACAGCAGCGATGCAACCACCCCCATCACCTTGGCTGCCCCCCCACAGGTGCACACACTCACACGCACACACGCACACATGCACACACAAACACACACACACGCACACACACACACACACACACACACACACACATGCACACACGAACACACACACATGCACACACGAACACACACACAAACACACACAAACACACGCACACACACATTGGTGTATGCTCACATGTGGCTCCACATGCATCTCATCTCTTCCTCCATCTCGGCAATTAGAGATACATGTCCTATCGTTTTCAGCCCCCTCTTTTCAATCCGTCCATTCAGCTACCAATCCAAGAAGGAGGCCGGCCACAATGGGGTTGTGGAAAGCCGTTTCTGTGCACTGAAAAGCAGGCAATTGAGATTTGGTGACTAAAGATTGACGCAGGAGTTTAGATGGAGAATGGTACAAGTGTATTTACAGGGAAAACTTGAAGCACAGGTGCTCACACAAGTGGAAACACACGCAAACCCACACAGACACATACACACATACCATGCCAGTGCAGTGATAGCAAGCACCATCTTGACTCCCTTTTGTCAACATTTCATGTACTCACACACCTCTGGCCTCCTGCATGAACTAGGTAGACATATCAAATAACATCCCGTTCAATGCTACAGCATTAAGTATTAACAAAGGCAAAGTTGATGCGTTAAACTGTCTCATACTTCAAATACAGAATCATGTTCAGGGGCTGCACCCTCTCAGAATAGATGCTGTTTGGTTTTGATGATTAAATTATAATATAGAATATATACTGTGCCATATAATGTAAAACTGATGTGAAAAGATGTATCTGAAGTGTTTTCTTTGCACTGTTGTGAAACTGTTGTGTGAATGGATCTTTCCCATGCAGCCAAATTTACATTTACATTTAGTAATTTTGAAGACACTTTTACTTCAAAGCGACTTATAACAATAACTTCTTCTCTACACGAGTAAATGCAGGGTTTCAGTACTAGGAAAAACTTAACTGAAATCAAATCATGTTCTGATTAAAATTCTCAGTACAAAATGAAATTTCTGCTTTCATTGTTTTGGCAATAAGACTCAGCGAAAGGCTGAGGTCGTCTAGCAAATTTTAAGGGCCCCCAACATCCAAAAAGCCAGGTTGATTGAAAAAATAATTGAAAAATGCAAATTAAAATCAAATTTAGTAGCAACTAAGAAGCCATACGTTACTAAACACATTGGCTTCCTGAAATATGTTGCTAAAGTCTAGCTATGATCTAAACCATAGTGCAGCCTCTTGGGATGACAATACTTCACCAGTACTGTGTATTTAAGGTTACAGTACTTAAGGGATTATTTAAGTGTTGCTTGTGTTTCAGTGTCTTGAGTAAACAGAACGACTCTGGGACCTGAGGTGAAGCCCACCCAACCACACACATCACATTAACAAGGAGGCAGTGCTATCATGTATTTCCCGAGTGTCCATTTAACACACACAACAGCCTCGAGGCAAATTCAGACACAACAAGCCCCCTGCTAGATAAAAACAACAGCACACAGCTTCCCACAGTGAAGGAAATGGATTACTGTGGATTTTCTCAACCAGACAGGAAATTAAACAGTGGATCTATGAATCTAGAGCAAAAAAATTTCTCAGAATAGTACCTTTAATTAACACAGACTTGTTTTCCTCAAGAGCTACTTTTTAATGTGAATTGAATACTGAATTTTGCCATCCTTAGATGGTCTTAACTCCATCCATTTCTCCTTGTATTTGTTGTCTCTTGGATGGCAATGCCTTGAAGGCATCTTTAAGTGTAAAGGACTCTCAGTGAGACACAAGATCCCAGCAGGATAACACTACTAATATAGCCAGACATTTCCTACCGCTGTAATGGATTAGCAAGCCTCTCTGCGGGGGATCACAAACACATAAACAATGGTTGCTTGACTGATGGTGGGATCGGGCTCATACCCCACCTGTTTAACTCACTGTTTGGTTCAATGCCATTTTCCTTTGCATAAATACTTGTTTTAGCATCGGTAAAAATGCATTAGTTTATTAGATTCTAATCTGTTATTTGGTCTTAACAAATGTTGCCACAGAATGTAAAATTATTTTTTGTTGCAAGCTCGAGAAATTTCTGAGCTCATTGATATGCTCATCATGTTTGTTTGTAGTTGATTTGGTGTCCTTATCTTCCTCCTCCCAGATTAGTGCTGCATTCTCCCTGTTTTCACACCATTAAGGGCAATCCACATGTCTTCATTTGGGGTGTGAAGTGGGGGGGATCAGTGACGCCTCACTGACCACATCAATCAATCATTCTCCCTCTGACTACCTCTGTCCCGCACCCCATTGTCTCGCTCTGTATGTATCTGTCTCCATATTTCTCTGTCTCGCCTACATGACTCTAATATCCGTCTCATCCCTCTTTCCCACACATGACATGGGAACTACTTATCATAAAAACACACTAACTATTCTACCACAATCGATCAAAAGGGCCTTTTTTGGGATATGCTATGAATTGCATTTTCCCTGAGCAAATGGGTATCATTCCCATTTTGTGTCACTGTATATGGATTTTAAGTCGCTGTAATTTCCTCATAATTTAATCACTGTTAATTTTTACATAATTTTCTAAATTTTTCTGGTAAATCTTTGTCTCAAAAGAAAGTTTCTTGGTGTGCCACGTGTCAACCTAAAGCAGCCACACATTGAAACACTCTACTTTCCTTCACAATGGGGTCAGTGACTTAAAATCTGTAAGAGAAGTGAGGCAACTAAAAGGATGGGTTGAACTTGAACTGTCTGTGTAGCAAAGGGTTTTTGTTCCTGCATTGCCCTCATGGGAGGTCAAGCACTACGACACAAATGCAGTCCACATATGTGTAGCCCAGGTGTTGTGATAATAATATGGGTCTTTTCAGCATTTCCATCCAATCCAAGAGGCAACCTCCAGGGCTGAAAAATGAAGCCCAAAACCTGTAGTTCCTTGAATAACTACTGGAGGCAGCCATATCAGAATGCCTATAATCACAGCTAGGTATAAACAACAGTTGTTGATTTCCACATTCAAGTATCACCAAGGTTTAAAGGTGGTCTAGAATGGTTTGATGAGTATTTTCTTCAAGTGGTGCTAACATGGAAGATATGGAACAATGGTTATAACATGCGTCAGCGACTATTTAACAAACCTTTTAATGATCCCTTTTGTGAATCATATTTGTGGAAATATTATGGCCCATTTCTCCACAGATCTGTTCCATGTTTATCTGAAAACCACATGCACCCTTAATGCTGATTTGCTTTTGATTTTACAAAGACAGCAGAGCTTAGCATGTTTCCCTGAACCCAGTGGTAACTGCAGTGATAAGGCTATGAAGTGTGGAAGAAGCAGACATTTTGCCAGAGAATTCACCTTAATTCTGTGTCACAATTATGTGCCTTTTTTCTCTGGAATACCTGAATACAGGCAGGTCAAATTTGTATCAATGAGTCACAGAGATTTCTGCACATGAGTAAAGGACACAATATTTCTGGAAAAATACACACTTATCTTGAAGTAATGTTTGCTGCAGTGTCAGGTCTCAAGTGTCAAGATCAAACTTTGTAGAAAAAAAAAAAGCAAACTACGTATTTGTGTAATATTTAGTTAAAAGAACAGAGTTGTGCCTGGAACAATAAACAGGACAATGATAAAAAGCTTCAGCTATTACCCATTTCTTGTTTTGTCTGCCACCCTACCCGTCAACTCTCTTGTTGTTCTGCTGACCTTCTTATCTACGTATCTGCAGGAGCAAAAACCTGTCATAGTCTCTCACCTGTCTGCATACCGACCTGTCTGCCGCTTCTTTTTACCTCTCAGTCTGTATGTCTGCCAGCTAGAAAAGGTCAGTACTAAATGGGCTGAGTGTAAACAATGCCCTGGGTGCCCGGGACAGGGACAGCCAGTGTCCCACAGCGGACATCCTGCCACCACCGCATGTGATGTGCGGCCAGCCCTCCCTATTCATCTTCTCTGCACTCCCTTTACCTCCTCTCCGCACTTGCTGTGTTTTTGCTTTTACCGCCCTTTCTGCCTCTTCTCCTTCTTTTTTGTTTCACTCTTGGCCACCTCTCACTTTTTTATTCCACCAGCTCTGCTCTCTCTCGCCCTGCCCACCATCTCTCCTGTGTCCGTCCTTCCCTGCCTTCCTCTCTCTCTCTCTCTCTCCTCCCTCCTCTCCCCATCAGTCCCCATCAGGAGGAACCTAATAGGAAATCAAAGTTTCTGGTGGAAGAATGGAGTGGGGCTTAGCGTTACCGTCCCCTGGGTCCTCCCCGCTGAAAGAGGAGTGCAGAAAAGACTCTATACTGGCACTGTGGAGGGGAAGGTTAATGCAGCAGATAGTCTTTCCTTTGCTCTCTTTCCGTGTCTCTTTATCCATTCTTTTTCCCTCAGACACACACTCTCTCTATTTCTCTTTTTTCTATCTTTTTAGCTCCTTTCCCATCTTGCTGACTTTCAGCCTCATTCAAACACACACACACTCATGCTCTTTTTTTGTTTTTTTGTCCTCCCAGGTGAACAGCAGAGCAGGTGAACTCAGCTGCCCTCAGCTGAATGGCGTTGGCTGAGGTTGGATTTGCAACCGGCCGCTGCACCATCCATCCTTTGGGATGCAGTGTGTATGGTCGAGGAATGGATATTGCGTGTGTGTGTGTGTGTGTGTGTGTGTGAGTGCCATCTCAAGCCCGGCACAGCACGCACCCCTGCCCTTCAAAGCACTCCCTATGTGTAGCAATTGACTCCATGGCCCCTGAGAGCTCAGGTAGAGCTGCCCTGTCGAGCATGTCAAAAAGCAGTTACAAAGGTGGCCCCTGTGCGTTACCACCCACAAAATAGTTGTTTCCCCTTAAATGATGAGCAGGTTTAAAATTCTTATTTAAATTAAATGTATTTAGTGCAGTTTACTACTGTAATTACTATTAAAAGCCTTTCGTCCTCATGCTATTGGTCAGGTTACGCTCTATCAATCTCATTTCATCCCAGCACCTAAAATACCGACTATTTGTCACGCCCCTCAACGTCCCATATTGAAGCACAAAGTACCCTTCCGTAACCTTTAAAGTTTGACTTCTATGTAAATGCACTTGCATTGGCAAGAGACACTCAGAGCAGAGGCTCTAGCCGATCATTCACGGCAATAATAACCGGGTCACCGCTAAACATGACACTGTGAGCTACAATCTCATTGGAGAACTGAGGATCCCCTGCCCGGAAATGTTTTTATCACTATTTGAAGGATTTCTTTTAATGACATCATCAACAATTCTCAATACAAACACACCAGTATCACTGAAGTATGACTAATAATCCAAAAATAAAATAACTTCATGTTGTGGTCTCAGCTTTCGTACAAAAAATAAGAAAATTAATGTGCCATATTTCTGTAGTTTTTCCAACAAGATTGCTTAAGCAGATAGCCCCTAACCAGATTGCCACGCTCTCTCGTTCTCTCTCTCTATCTATCTCTCTCTCTTCCAGCACTCCATGCAATTTTTTTTCTCTGTCATTGAAACCAGGGACATTTTCAGGGACAGCTTTAACCGGGGACAGGATGGGCAAATCGGGCACGTCTGGTCACGCCATTAATCACTCGCTTGCTCGTTGCGAATATTTTTCTGATCTTTCCTCCGTTGCTAGGGTGGTTGCTCGGACACTCCGGTTGCTATGGACATTCTGACTTTGTTTCCAGTTTGCGCCGTCTAATGGAGAGACAGAGAGAGAGAAAGAGAGAGAGGCTTCGGAGGATGAGAGAGGCAGCAGCAACCTTATTATAGATTTTGGGGCCTGCTCCAATGGTGTTGCCTCTGACCTCCCCATAAACATTCTAAAATTTCAACCTCATTGCTCAAAGTGTCCATGCAGGGCTGGTTCTTAGTGTAGTCAATTGATAACCGAGAGAGGTTTACACGGAAGGGTACCTTGTGCATCAGTATGAGTCGTTGAGGGGCATGGCTGGAGCCTCTGCCCTGGACGTCTCTTACTGCCGCAAGCGGTTTCCATAAGAAACAATTCAGAACCCAGAGCATTGATACATTGATATACAGACGCGGAAGAGTACTTTGTGCATCAGTATGAGAGGTTCAGGGGTGAGACAAATAGTCAGTATTTTACGCGCTGGGATGAGAACAGGTTGGCTGTAGGAAAATTTGGACCGAATTGTATTGCTTCTTGGTAAAGGAAAACACTGTTTTCATTGTTTTCATTTACAAAATGAAAACGCTGTTTTCATTTACAAAATGCTGTTTGCTCAGCATGAAAATAGCCAAGGGTGTTTAGCAGTAGAAATGGCCATCAGAAATGGCAGCATACACTGCCATTTCACCAGAAACTTCACCAATCTCCTATTTTTTAGACAAATGCCTTTATTAACTTGCGTACCTGAAAATAGGCAGGCACATGTAAACTATTTTTAGAAGTGGAGGGTGGTATGGGTTACATCGCACTTCACTTCTTCTGCCCAATTTTCCTTCCATTTCAATATCTGAAATATATAGGCAAATGAGGATGTTATGATATTCTTAGAGCTGTCTATAGCCAGGAATAGAGATTGTTGTCGTTATTCAACAAAGCCAAGGTTAAAGTGTTTCTTTTTTTCATTCTAGCTCCCCATCACATAAATTTACGGCATGCAGAGTGAGTCCATTGGTGCCTCCTGGCATAGAAGTAAGGATGCAACTAGGGACTACAAAATCCTTGGTGTGACTAATCTAATGGCAGGTAGTATACAAAAAATATAGAACATTCAAAAATGAACAAGATTTCAGTTTTTCCTTGAGGAGAAAGCGTTCAGAAGGTGCTGTCATGCACATGTACGCGCATGCACACACACACATGTGCACCCACGCACACACACACATGCTGTAATTCATAGTCTTGCATTGGTTAAATGACAGTTGCATGTAAAAGTGAGGGCTAAGCCTAGAATTAGTCTTGTATTAGCTGTCAGGCATCAGCCTACCCTGGGCTGAGCTGCAAAGATCCCGCTGTGTTAAGCTGCTTAAACACTCCAAGGTGGAAAAGATTAAACAGTGTGAGTGCCTCAGGGTACGAGGGAAGGCTAGAGGAAAGGGAAGGGGAGGGAGCAGCATGAAGCAGGCTGGGGTGCAGGAGCCGGAGCAGGAGGGGGTGGCAAAATGTAAAATCCATGTAGAGAGGATCTAAGGCCAAAAACCAAGAAGCCAGAGGAAGACACAGATACCACATGTAGAGGAAGAGGGAGATGATGCTGTGGCTCACTCCCAATTTCCAGAAAATAAATTCCAACCCACAACATTTCCTCCCCCCTCTGGGCCCTGCATCCCTCCACTCCTCTCCCTCCTCACCCTTCCTTTCCCTGCACGCCTACACACCACCCACCTGCCCTCTGTGCTCCCCCACAGAAGAGTTCGGATTCTTGGAAGGTGTTGGGTGTCTACAGTGTCACAACTAAACAAAACCATTTGAAAACAAAGTGGGCCGGTGAATGCGCCGGCGCAATCCGAGCCCTCTCCCTTTGTGGCCGCAGAGAAAACCGGCCTCTCAGAATCAAGGGGATGGAGGGCGGGCAAGGGGAGGCACACCATTTCAATCCGCAGGTTATCCCTCTATCCACCCACCCAGGCCCGCTTTTACCACCGCCTCCTCTCCGCCCCACACACACCCACACTTTTAAGTGCACCCTTCAAAGGTGAACATGCTATCTGAAACAGAGCTGTCTGTGTTACAGTACCTCCAAGAACAAGATACTCCCCTTCCTCTCCTCTCACATTTCTTTTAAGCCACTTTCATTTGCTTTATTCCACCTTGACTTCAGATTTAAACTGTGTCATTTTTTTGTAATAATGCGAGGTCCATGAAAAAGAAGAAATCAAGATTGAAAATCATGCAGTATAGTGACCTTCAATTCAAGATTTTAGTATCCCCCTTTAATAAGTCATAATACAGAATTTTGCAAGAATTCACCAAATATCATGGGTGAGTAAGAAAAGATCATGAGACGGCATGTGACATTTGTGTAAATGATGAAAAGGCTCTGAGTCATTGCGCTGCTTTGCTATGTAATGGGAGAACTTAGGAGACTAAGACTCAGAGGCCAAAGATATATTGACAATTGACCATGAGGTTACTCATAGTCATATGCCTTAACAATGACTGTTGCTTATTACACATGCTCATTGTGTCGTGTTGCCAGGCGCAGCAAGAAAGACTGAATACACATTCAGGCACAGTGACTCTCTGGGCAACTTACTCTTGTGTGCATTTGATATTTATCTTATAACAACAATATTGACACAAATCTGCAATATTATTACAGTCATTTATTTACTACATTAAACGGCTCCCTTTTCTTTAGTTTTCACTGTGAGAAACTAAGAGGTACACAGATCATCGTCTTGTCAACATGCTGATTATGCTGTTGATTATGGGAAAGTGATGCCCCCCGTATGTGTGTCTCAGGCTGTGTGTGTGTATGTGTGTGTGTGTGTGTGTGTGTGTGTGTGTGTGTGTGTGTGTGTGTGCATGTGTGTATGTGTCAGTGTGATGAACTGTCTGTCAATCATAGTCAGAGTTAATTATTTTGTCACCCCGCTGGGTGTGAGTGTGTGTCAGGAACTCTGACCTGCATACCCTGGGTTAGGTCACACACACACACACACACACACACACACACACACACACTAACACAAATATTCTTCCCCCACAGAGTACAGAGATCCTAGGAATGGCCCATTGGCCACCTGACTGACCATTTTAGTGACCAGGAGGAGTATCTTATATGTGAATGTGCATTTTTTTTCATCAAATTTACAAATAAGAAAGGGAATTTGATTCCATTTGAGCAGAGATATGACTATTCTGTATTTTTAGAAAGCAATTTTTATGTATTTTCCATGTAAATAGATGACTGTCACTTTTGTTACTTATTTGTGAGTGTGTGTGTGTGTGTGTGTGTGTGTGTGTGTGTGTGTGTGTGTGCGTGTGGGACAGTGTGACAAGTGGAGACAGAGCGGTGCAGGACCCCTGGGAGACCAAGAAACCCTGCAGGCAGCACAATGGACACCGCTGGCTGGGGTCCTTTCTGTCAGACCGCTGGAGGCAGGGGGCAGAAAATAACAGCGTAGCACAACGTCGTGCTTCAGTAACAGGTTAATTCATTCTGCGTGTTTGTCTGTTGACAGTCTGTGTCTCTGCGTCTATGTACGTCTGCGGGTGACTTTAGCTCATGGGATTGATTTAATGGATGTTGGGACATTCCTGCAAATGAAATATAAATTTTTCTGATTCTTAAATTTGGAAAAATACTAATAGTGCTGAAGATTGGCATGACAACATATGGTACCAAGCGGGTAAGATAATGGATGGATGGATGTGTGGACATAGCACACACAATCTCTTTTCTCCTCTAGTGTTGACTGTGTTGTATTCAAAAATAGTTTCATATCCCTCACTGAGTTTGTTGTTGTTTCTTTCCTCTGGGGACAATGGCCAGATATCTCTCCAAGCATAACATAGTAGTAGAATCTTTGCCTTCTGAAATGTGTTTATTGTACACTGACCCCACTGACCAACATCAGTTATCTAAGCCGAATAATCAGCAGCAAACACCGGGCTTGAACAAATCTTACCATTGTGATCTAATAGACGCGGCACCTGTGAATATACAATAACAGAGAGCCCTTGTTTTAATCGCATCAAAACCAAAAATTTTGCTCTTCATTTTCCCACAGGGGCAAAATAAAAGCTTGTACAATAACCAGCACCCACATGTGTCTCACTCCATAAACTCCACCACACACTGTGAGATAAATTGATGGAGAGTAACCCAAGAATGAAAATTAAAACACTGTCACCTTGTTTCTGAAGATGAAAGATGCCAAGCAAAAGAAAACTGAGCGGGCTGTTATTGGATTAGCAGCCGACACAATTGCATCTGTGCCGATTTGCCTCTGTGCTGTAAATGTGATTGTGGGCAATAACATGTCGATTAAGGGGCCATGGCTGGACTGTTGGAGGCTTTGTGTGAGTCTCCGGAGAAGGTGATTCAATTTGCAAGGGCCATAGTGGGAAGCCTGAGGGAGAGGAGGTGCATACTGATAAGATGGTCCACGAGTAACCACACAAAAAGTAACACTTTCTCGCACATGCTGGATTGGTCTTGTCTGACTTTTCTCCAGAAACATTGGAAGGTTTGGTCCAAGCAAGGATTAACTAGTATACAAATAACCTCTAAAAGCATATACTACTTTTCAGAGGAAGGACCCATAACTGTCATGTGGTCATCAAATTGTTGTTGTTGACATAGCAGTCTTTCATCACATGCAAAGATTTGCAGATTTGGATCTGCGAATTCTGGCACTGCAAACTAATGGTCCTGAATGGTGGCTGCAATGAGCCGAGAATTTCAACCAAACCTGTTCATAGCACAAGTACAGTAATTTAGGTTTTTTATTAGAATAAAATTAAGATTAAGTTAATATATGCTGTCACTTCAAAGCAAGAAGGTCCGTGGTTTGGCTGAGGGCCTTTCTTTGTGGAGTTTGCATGTTCTCCCCTTGTCTGTGTGGGTTTCCTAGTAGTAGCAATGTACTCAATTTGAACATATAATTTAATCTTGCAAAAAAGAAATAAGTTTGCTGCTGAAACTTGGATATACCAGTGATCAACGTGAAGATGTCTATGCTCACTGATGCATTGTTGGTTTGTTGCTGTTTTAGTTTTAGTAAACTGCATGTCCCCAGTTCTGGACACCACCATATCTGCCTGTCTTTTTCATTTACTATATTTTGTTTCACCATATATTGGGCTCCCTCTTCCCATTCTCCACCCAACAATCTCTTTCCTTCATCTGTCTCCCCCAGACAACCAAGAAAAGCCCTCTCTGATTTCCACCTGACAAATTGTCTTATCGGTCAGCGAGCCGATTGGGGCGAATGAAAACATGACCTTTCTCAGATGGGGTCTCAAGCAGAGAAGACCAGGACACTGATCAGGACTGATAAAAAGCTCAAGGAAGAGGATACTGCAGACTCACACAGAGACTTATCTGCAGGTACACTGATCAGCAATGATAAAGCCATGGGAGGATAAGGGAGAGCAGTGGAGTGGCAAACAAGCACCATTAGGGTTATTCTATTCATACACAGAGAGACAGGGAGCAAGGCGGGCAGTTAGATGGCTCACAAGAGCCATTAGTAGTACTCAGACATTCAGAGTGATGCTGGCAGACTGACTGACTGAATAACTCTCTGATTGACAGGAGTGGGCAAGGCTAAAAGGCAGAGGGAGAGAAAAGGAAAGAAGGACAGAGTTACTTTCCATGTCCATCAATAACTTAACACCTGGTCTATTTTGATAAAGGTTTTGACAGCTTAAAGGGGAAATTAAGTTATTTAACAAGTAACAAATGTAGCAATAGGACAGTGAGAAAATAGGATATAAGTACTTGTAGTCAGGGTCCATGAATTTGAATGCCCATTAAAATAAAGTACCAAAAGGTAAGAAACATGCAGTAAAATGGTTAGGTGGAGAAGCAAGGTGGAAAGAAAGAGAAGGATCAATTGAGGCAGGAGAGAGACCACAGGGATACAATGCAAAGGGTTTGACAGTGTTTCAGATCTGTCCCATTGTGACCATTCTGAGAGGTCAGGGGCAAAATCACCCTGTGAGCAGTTAGTTGAAGGAGTGAAATTAAAATGGGATAAGGAGAAAGTATGATGGGAAGAAGGGGTGAAGGTAAAACAAGTTGGGGTGTGCGCATAAGATAAACGGCCCCTCCTTGTTACCTCACGCTTGGCTGCTCCGGGACAGAGAGGGAAGGAGTGAGAGGGGGAAAGAGAGGGGATGGGGAAGAATAGAGGGTCACAGGAGACAGTGGGGGCTTTGTGGGCACTTATCAGAGGCTGATGGTGAGGCAGTGGACCCAGAGAGGAGAGACAGTGAATAGAAAGGGATGTAGGTATGTGTGTGTGTATGTGTCTATGAGAGCTTGTGGAGGAGGATGAGCTATAAAAGAAAATGATGCAAATAGAGATGAGACAAGAAACCGTGAGGCGCAAAAAGGGGGGGAAAATCAGAATGGTGACACAACACAGCTCCCTCTAGATCACTTTACAGACTCAAATGCACCTTCAGGAGAGGCTAAGGAATGGCAAAAGTGAGAGGGAAGGAGGGAGCAGAGGGACACCAACAAAGAGCGAGAAGGTCAAGGAGAGGTATATGATATGGAGACAGAGAAAATGGAAGGTGGAGGTAGGTAAGAACTAGAGAAGATTGGGTTACGCAGCAGGAAAAGTCCAGAGTCCGTGTCTATCAAAGGTGGTGTTTCACAGAGAGAGAAAGAGAGAGTGAGAGGAAAAGAGAGAGATGTGAAAGTCAGAGGAATCGTAGTCCGGTGGCAACAAGAAAAGTTGGGTTTGTTGTTGCTTACTTTCCAACTTCTTCAGTTCTTCACTTTCCCACTCTCTCTGTCTCTCCCATGCACACACACACACACACACACACACACACACACACACACACACACACACATACACACACACACAGACACACAAACACACTCAGTCAGCGGCAGCTCCCAGCTCCCCGCAGTGCGCCCGCTGAGCGGGGTCATGTCAGACATCAACTCCCGTCGCGTCAGCTCTTTTTCTCCCACAATTCAACACAGCTGAGGCTGTCACCACGCTAACCTCCCCTCCCCCCGAAGAAGCCCCAGACACTGGCCCCAAACATTCACACAGACACGCATGCATTTATGATATACACAAATAAGGCAAAATGCACACAGACACACATTCACACTCCTTATCAAGTACACACATTTAGATGCAACAGCATCCCAGAGGAGAGAGACCCCCAACCGGTGTCCACCAGCAGGGATGCTGATCCTTTGCTGACATTCCCATCTCGGTCGTCTCAACCTCCCTGTCAGTGTACAGAATCGAGAGACCAGGACACAAACACACACGCACACGTGCACGCACACACACACACACACACACACACACACACACACACACACACACACACACACACACAAACAGTAAAGAAAGGCTTAACAAGTTTTTCCCTCTCTTCATGTCAGCCTCTTTTCTTCCCTTATGTTGCAACTTTGTGAATAAGTTCAGGACTTTGCTGCACTACATGTGCATGCGTAATTAAATATGGTTATTTCCCATGATTAGATTGGCACTTGCGCTGCTGCTGTATGAGTTTGATTCATTCAACACTGCCTGGTAAGTCATTAGCCATAGTGTCCGTTAGGATCCATCCTAAACAAGGATATTATTAACATGGCTAAAGTGATCAATGGTGTCGAAGCTGTAGTAGAAATTTCGACTCGTTCTGCCAGACAGAGGACGCCCACTTCTTGGCACTGCTAAAAAAGCACTTAAGTCATTGACAAAGAGGCATAATGAATCATATAGTTCACAATATTATATGTCTAAATGACAGAGACATAATTGGCATCATTTGATTCAAACAATTGTGGACAGGCGGACAAAGGCATGCAGTGCCAACAAAGCTCGTTCTGTAAGGCAGCCTGGGGATCAGTCTTTGTCCCCCTGTCTTTCTGCACGTCTCCTTCTGTTTAATTAAAACACTGTGATAATGTGTCACACCCTACAAAGTCAACTGCAGAAACTGATTTTTGTTGCAATCAAAAGCACAGGAACACAAGAAGAAGACAGAGAAGACGAAGAAACATTTAGATGCTCTTCATTGAGGCACATGGCAGCTTTGATGACAACAATCATTGCATTAAAACAAATGAGAAGCTTCAGGCATCAAGGATGGAGGCATGAAAGAAACTGAAGGTGTCATGTGTGTGATATAAGAGAAATCGATGTTGCTTGATTGAGAGTTTGCAAACGGGGACAATGCAAAGGAATGCTGCAGCAACAAAGCTCAGTTTGACTGATGTTCTGTAAGGCAGACGGGAGGATCAGTCATTGTCTCCCTGTGATTGGTGGCTCGTCTCGGCCGCTCCGCAGCATCACCTCGAACAACATGGGAATTTCTCCCCTGCTGCTGTTTCTCTTTGCCTGCAGAGAGAGAGAGGGAGAGAGAGACAGAGAGAGTTAGAGACACAGACAGAGTGGTAACTTTAGTGAGAATTAAACAAAAGTAGCACAAAGAAGTCTGAGTTACTTACCTGACTGCATATATCAAGGAGAACTTGACTGTTTTTATCATGGATGTGTGCAAATGATGAAGGGAAGGTATGCTACAGATGATATGGCGCGTTGCTGCAAACTCTGTTAACCAGGCTTCAATCCCTCCTGCTTAAGTGAGCAGTGAAAGATCCCACGGTGATCAATCTTGCATTAGTCTGTGATTTGTCCACTGGGCTAATGTACTGTAGGCTCATGGGTGTAAGGCTGATAATCAATAGATCTCTTAGTGCTCTGTCACAGGAAGATGATACATGGCTCAAATCTCTGATGGACTAAAAAAGTTTGTATGTGAAATGTTCTCACTGTGTCTGCAACTGTGTCCCACAGTTAAAAAATATGCATGTTAAACCAGATTGGAGACCCTAATATTGCCCCTAGGTTTGAGATTACCTGGCAACCTGTCCTGGGCGTGTTCCCTGCTTTTTCCCTGAGTAATTTGCACATGGGCACAAGTAGGTCCTCCATGACATCTTTGGGTCCAAAAATGGGTACCAAGATAAAAGTTTAATGATAATAGATGGATTTGAGTTTTAATCTTTTGTCAGGATTGAAAATGGGAAAGTGACTCAACTTTTGAAGCGAATATAATCTCTATGACTAGCTACAGAGGTTTGCTCATTTGACAGCCAGACAAAAAGTCAATACGAAAGATACAATCTACTGTCAACATGTTACATTTTTTGGTTGTTATCCACCATTGTAACTCATATGACTGTGGCTAAGGGGGAGTATGGGTGGTGATTGGAAGGTCAGTGGTTCTATCCCAGCCCAGTGCAGCCCACAATTTGAAGTGTCCTTGGGTGAGATACTGAACCTCAGATTGCCTCTCATCATTAAGTTTCTAAATGGTTAAAAGCTACTGGTTCAAGCAGATGTACCGTGCCTCTGGGTAGCCTCTGCCACCGGTGTATGAATGGTTGAATGTGACTTGAGACAGTCTGTAAAGTGCTTGGAGTGGTCATAAGACTTGAAAAGAGCCAATCGATATACAATTCATGACAAATAACTTGTGTATATTTATATTTTCATATATTTATATCACTTCGCAAGTGATAGTAGAAGTTTCATGTAATTTGTATTTTATAGTTCTATGGGAAAACAAGTTTTATATGAGCTGTTCATTTTTGGCATTGCTTGCAACTACTCCACTGATGGCACAAAGGGTGTGGCATGGGCTAAGGCAAGGGACATTACAATTTGGAGCAGATCCAGCACTTTTTTGTTTGTTTGTTTTGGGCCAGTTTAGATTTGGCAGAGGCACACTCTCTGGAATCTTATGTTGTAATTATGCAATTTTATGTAATTTTTGCATATGAAAACATAGTGATAACTTTTTAAAATCATAAACTAGAGCATCTTAGCACTGAGTTGCTCTATCTATATGTCTATCGATCTAGCTATCTATCTATCTGTCTATCTCAAAATTAATCTCTTTGATTCTGCTCTCTGTCTCACCACAAATCATAGCCAGAATCGACAGCTACAACTATTTCGAACATGAAGCGTCCTCTGCCCTTAGACTGCCTGTGTGTTCGTCTCTCTGTGTATTTCTTGGAGATGGTGTGGGGGGTGGCGGGATAACATCCCAGACGTGTTACCACGGTGACAAGGTGCTCCCTGCCGCCGTCGGGTCTCGGCCAAGTTGGGCGCCATGGTGACTGGGTGGTGACAGACTTTGTGACGAGTCTGCAGGGACGCCATGGTCAGATCAACCTTAAAAACACATGCAGAGCTGCATGCACTTGACACAGCCATAACATATAAAAGTTAGCCACATACACTCACACATAGGGATTACATGTATAAACTTATGTACATACTTACATACATAATGTGCATAATGTAACATACAAGCAATGACAAAGTAATGACTTCCACAACTTCAAGCCACTTGGGCTGTGTTTGTGTCTTCTATAGAGTGTGTATTTTTACGTTTGTGTGTTTGTGTATTTGTGTGCATGTGAACTTGTGAGTGCATTTTGTGCAACTGATGTTAAACTGAAAAATTGTTTTCAAGAGTAACAGGATATCATCATCACCTGCTTCCCTCTTTCTAACGTGAGTGATTCCAGGCTTTCATCTCAGTTATTATCTTGCCAAAACAAACACATACCCACAAATATCCAGTGCACTCATCTATTTTGCCAGATTTTATCATGCGGACACGGTTGTGTGCCTCTGTGTCTTTGTTTGTGTGTGCATGTTAATAACTTGCTCAGCACTGGGTCGGCCTGGTGATTTATATTTTTGTGTTGTTGCATGTGCGCCTGCTTGTCTGCGGGTGTGGGTGTGTGTGCATTTCCAAACACACACAACATCCAGTTGACAGATTGTTATGGAACAACTCTGACAAAACAGAACAAACAAAGGGGGAAAAAAGCTAACTGAGCATCTACCCTAATGCAGATGTAAGACACACACACACACACGCAGACAGGCATGCAAACCTTGACCAGGAAGACAGGAGAAGGCACGGAGCCACAGTTTGAGCTTCCTGCTGTGAGGGGTCATGACCCCTATCAGACTCTGTGTCAGTCTGCCTATTGTGCCCTGCGTAGTTCACAAACACACACACACACACGCATGAACTTACATGGTATCCATGACAATGTTGGGGGCGACAGTAAGGCGGCAGGATGGCGCTGCAACGTTCTGATGAGAGCAACCAACCTCATCATCATAATGTAGTCACTGTATCAGAGACAAATGGACAGGTACACACAGCAGTGGTTTACAGGTCTGAAAAATGTTTGAACAACATACAGAATACTCATAGTTATCTTTTAGATACATTCATTTCAATTTCATATCTTATTGGTTGAGTTTATTTTTTTTACAGATTAGAGATTTAGCTATGCATAAAAATCAGTCTCTAAATTCTCAAATTTCCAATTAGAGAATAATGATAATATAAAGACTTGTTTTCTTTTTTGAAAAAAAAGTGAAATGGCATTAATACTAAAGAGTAAAGAAGTTGAAAGCAGTCAATCCAGTCAATGCATGTGTGCGTGTGTGTGAGTGTGAAAAATTACCTTTATTTCCACAAAAAAGGCTACATCTTTTCAATGTTGCAGACATCCAGCACACTCAAACTCTGCTGTCAGAGCCCGTACTTAGCAAAGTCCTCTCAGCAGAACAATTTTCAACAGACGGAAGCCTTTATCCATTCTCAGACTATATTCATCTGCTGCCCCCTGCTGATCAGTGGTTGTATGACAGTCTGTGTGATGCCACAGAAAAATGTCGTCATTTTCTCATTTGAGGGTGGCATCTAGTGGACGACACACGACAGCAGTTGAATTTTACTGACATACCGAGGCAGCATAGGCGTTTTGGGAGGGTGCTGAAGCACCCCTAAATTGAATCCCAGTGCCCCCAAAATTTGGGAAATGGCAGCTCTCTGGATGCTCAGCACCTCTAGACCTTGGATCCTAGAACCGCCTCTGCAAGGCAGACCTACATTCTCTCTCTAAATGTATACTCAATTTCTTTGACCTTTCTTTAAAAAAATTACTTTTCTTTAGGAGTAATTTGAACTTAAAATTTGAATCAAAACTTTAATCAAAAAACATGGACTTCTATACCGATCTATACCGATTCTCTGCTTAACACATAGGACAGAGAACACAGATCATTCACTATCGCAAACACAGAAGGGCAATGCTAGGGTTGCGCTTAAACTACTACTTTGTACAGGAAATGGGCATTTATTTATTTATTCAGTTTTCCATCTGAATTTCAGAAATGAGCTGACAGAAACTATTTAAGGTGGAATATGTAGAATGAGGCTTATGTCGCCATCTAGTGCCTCCAGCAGTCAGTTACTACGTTTCCAGCCGCTTTACTTAGCGTTAATGTCAATAATCTCATATCTAGGGGCGCTCTATCAACATTATATAATAAATTATATCACAATTATTTAATCCCCAATACATGAAACGATACGTTCTCCTTCGTTCAGCATTTTACTTTGAAAGCGATGTCAGCATCAAGCCAAGTCAATAACTCGTGTACCAAAATCATCTCAAAGTTGCTGCATTTTTTCTCTGACACCAGGTGGCCTGAATTTTTCACACCGATCATTCCAACGCCACATGAATGCAACATTAGCCTACTTTAAAGCCTAATGCTGAATATGATTTTTTTGCAGACAGAAAGTCATTTTCCGATCATTCTAACACCACATGAATGCAGCATAATTTCATTGGAATTTTCCCAGTCTGAAAGTTATTCTTCCTATCATTCTGACACCGCACAAGTACAGCATTAGCGTACTTTAAAGGACAAAAAACGACCAAAATAAACTCACAAGCTCAATGAAACGTCTTACATCACCACATTGTTGATTTCATAAGCAACGTTGGATTGATTCAAGATCATTCACTCCCCCATGACGTGCACAATTCATCTCACCTTCACGTCATTAAAATCAGTATACCTTTCATCTAAGAGCCTTCAGAAGAAATACAACCAAATAGATATGAAATTCTTTGGCCTTGTAAGCGGCCCAAACAGAGAAAATGACTCTGGTATCTGGAGCTGAAGTAAAGCATAAGAGGAAACGACAGGCAGAGCACTATCTTGACGCGCTGTTGACTTCCGCCGTCCGACCAATAAGCTGCAGCGGCGCAGCATCCTCGAGGGCCGCTGGAGTTCGCGGGAAACCGGCTTCAGTGTCCGTACGTCAACCCGGAATTTGCCTGCGGTATAAACAGGCGTCTTTGTTACCAACACACAATTCCGTTGGTCGAAGCGTTTTGTAAACTGTCGCGGATTAAAAACGGAGCGGTGACAAGGCTGAAAAACGTCCTCCGTCCTCGCCGCTCTGCTAGCTGCTGCCGGAGCCTGTTAGCTCAGCCTACTCAGCTTCATGCGGCAGAGCAGGGGAAGAAACACTGCTGGGTGCACACAGACAAAGGGCCGACACACATAGGCACCTAGCTGCGAAAAATATAGTAGAAATGAGTAAGTTCAACCTAGACCGGTTTCGTTTTGACAAGAAGTCGGACAACAAAGACGATCTGGGCTCCAAAAGTCCCGAATCTGAGAAGGAGAACAAGCCAGGTGAGGAGCAGATGTTGAAGACATGTCGCAATAGTGATAGCCAGATGTGTGAAGCATGCTATTGTTAGCAGTAGTTAAATGATGTGCAAATGCTCCATGCAGCTGCTGGTCAGTATTTACTATTTAATCGTGCAGTTGACGAACAGAAAGCCTCAAATGCAACTGTTTCTTCTCTGAAACAGCATTAAATTGTCCACGTCTGCAGTATTATGATGGGGTTATGAGCCGCTGCGGCATACATAATGACAAATCTCAATACTACACCGCTACTACAGTACTACTGTCATTGCTACCATTTCCGGCGTGTGCCAGCAGCAATGATGGGGAGGCAGTTCATCCCTTTTGGAGACTTGAAGTAATGTCACATGATTCTGAATCTTCCCTGCTGAATATGCTGAAAAAATGATTGTAGTCAGTGTCTTGTGTTCTCCATTGTTGCTGTTGTCGCTTATGTCAACCCATTTGCTATATGAGCAGCTGCATTAACATGGTAGTGAAGTAGTGTATGTATATTTACCTAAGCAGTACATGCTTTTGCATGAAAGGCAGGGGTCAAATGCAAACTTAACAAATGAAAAATGAATGGAGGCTTTGCATCTAATGCTGACATGAATGCATGCATGATTTTGTTGTTTTTGCTTTATAGCCAAGATGAAACCTGTCAAACCTCCACCAAAGACCCACGCCCGAGGAGTAGTTTTTGAAGAAGTACTAACTATCGACTTGGAGGAGGATGAGCAGTCTGAAAAAAAGGCCAAAACGCCATTAAACAGGTATACCTTTTTAGTGTATTTTCATTCATTACTCATTCATGCAGCCTTGTGCCGATTTACTGATACGTCATTCTTGTTTGAAAGGGGTCCTGTTGGGAAATTGTCCAAAAATGTGGAAACAAATGATAGCGACGAGGAGGACGGTGATTTGGAAGTGAAAGTGAGCACGCTGCTTGAGATGTTTCCTCAGTTATCGAGGAAAGATTCGCTGGAGGTGAGTTTGCATATTTTTTGTAACTTTTAAACTGTTTGTTAGGCATTGTTTACAACAAACAATCCCCCTTTATCTTTTGATTTTCCCTGCCTAAAAGCATTTGTTCTCTGTTTCCAGGTCATAGAGAGCACTAGCACTCTGGATGGAGCTGTAGCTTTGTGCCTGCTAAGATTCGGTGACAAAGAAAGTAAGTTATTACCTGTTCACCCGAACATAATGATGCTCCATGCTGGATTTCCACATGAACAAAATCCAATTTAAGTCTTGACGCAGTATGTTTTTGCTGAGTCTGGTGTACAGATGGAGAAATTTAGGAAAATAATTTCTCAGGAACGAGCGTTTTTAGGTCAGGAAATAGTTGCATATTAATAACTGCACCAAAGGCTGAATGTTGGCTGGTTTGTGTTCTCAGCCCCAGACCAAGGCAAGAAGAGAAAACTGGGTGGATCCAGCAGTTCTCAGGACAGTGTCGAGATTCAGCCCACCAAGAAGAGAAGGCCGTCACGGGTAAAGACTGCTAATACTTTTTTTTTTTTTTTTTTGGCAAAAGTAATCGTGAAATGCTGCTCGTCATTACTCTGAACTTACCTGTTCATTTCACATTAAAACCAAAAGAGTTCCAGTGAAGAAGATGAGGAAGGCAAAGAGCCAAGCTTCGAGAAGCAGGAGGCTATGGTCAGAAAGCTGCAGAAAAGGTTTCCTGACCAGGATAAGGAGGTGAAAATATTTGTGTATTTCATTTAGAGTGTTTTCAGTCCAGATGAAACACAGCAAAATAAACGCACTGCAGTACACACTACAGCTGTGACTCAGCAGGTTTTACCATGCAGAGTAGTAGCTTCAAAAACACTGGCGCACACTGCTTTCCCTCTGGTTTTATGCTCTGCGTGTCACCTGACTCTCCCACTTGTGTGTTAATGTGATTTGTTGCATCCCAAACACCCAAACCTTGTTATCAATGATTAAATTCATAAAGCAAAATGATACAACTATGCAACTTGTATAATAAGATTCACATAATATCTGCCCTTTCGGTTCGCAAATGCATGTTCCTTCAAAGATACAGTGTTATTGTCCGGCATCTGTTTTATAGCTCCCCAAAACAATGCTTGATCCTAGGAAATTACAGTAAAGCGATGCCAGAGTGCTCGGAACATTGTGGGCTGACTGTTTATCCTGTTCCAGGAGCTGCGGATGGTGCTGCACGAACACGACTGGAATGTCGAGGACGCTCTGCAGGTTCTACAAATGTTCTCAGAACCAGGTCCCAACACAGCAGCCGCCATCTTTATACTGACTTTATGCACAACAGAAGAGATTCTTAAGCTTTTCTTCCCTGTTGCCAGATAATACCAGCTTCAGTGCAACCAAGTCAGAAGAGAAGATACCCAGTAAAGCGAAGAGCAAAGACAAGTCGAGTGGGGACCACAAGAAGCCGTCACGTCACAGGGGTCACAGAGACGGCAAAGCAAGGAGAACTCGTAGGGACCACAGAAGTGACGACTCGGACGCCTCAAAAGACAGCGATTCAGATTCAGATGATGGCGAAGACGACAAAAAGAAAAGCAGTGCAAACACTCTGTCTACATGGTTTGGAAAAAGTTCCGAGCCGGTTGCATCCTCCTCCTCCGCTCCTTCCTCCTCATCCGTCAAGAAAACGACTACCTCTTCCTTCCAGAAGCCATCGTCCTCTACCTCCTCCTCCTCCTCCACAGCTCAGATGCTGTCGAGGTTTGCCAGCGGGACCAGTATAGCAAAGAAACAGGCGGCGGAGAGCAAGAGGAAGGCCCGCGCCTCAGAAGAACACGTCAGCTCCGAGGGGGAAAACGACGACGAAACCTTCAGCAGCGAGTTCGAGGACTCTGACGAAGAGCTGGACACGAGAGGCGGCATGTCTGAGCAGAAGATGGAAATCATCGAGTTCTTACAGAATGCAACCATCGATGAGCTGTCGCTGATTGCTTGGTGCTCGGTGAAGAAGGCGCAGAAGATTGTGGAGCTCAGACCCTTCGATGACTGGGACAGCTTGGTGAGTGTGTGTGTGTGTGTGTGTGTGTGTGTGTGTGTGTGTGTGTGTGTGTGTGTGTGTGTGTGTGTGTGTGTGTGTGTGTGTGTGTGTGTGTGTGTGTGTGTGTGTGTGTGTGTGTGTGTGTGTGTGTGTGTTTGTGCATGCAGGCTATTCCTTTGTGTCAGGGAACAGTTTTCATTTAAGTTACCAGAGAAGTTTATAAACAGGACTATAGCCTGTTATCATATGAATCCATGGATGGAAAATGTGACTTGGAGTGGATGTGGACGACGTCCACACTGTATTTACTGTACTTATAGAGCTCACTGTAACAAAATCTGTTGTTTAGAGACAGAAGGTTGAGTAGCAGGATTCGTCAACTCCTGGCAGTTGTGGTGACACTAGTAAAGCAGACCTTGTGTGCAGCTGCTGACTCAAGCCTTGTAATTGTGAGAGCTATAACTCTGTTATGATTGTCTGTACTTTCCTCCTCAGCTTGACGTCCTCAATAAGGAAAACGGACTGTCCGAGGACTTGCTGCTGGGATGCAGAGTCGTCCTGAAAGAGCGGAAGGTTGTCCTGGGACTTATGTCCAAGTGTGAGACCATTTCCTCCAAAATGGTCCAACAGGTCACCGAGGTGATGGAGAAGGGCACCGGGGTCATGCAACAGCCTGACGTTCTCAACAGCAAGTGAGTGAAATGCAGATAATGTCTACCTTAAAGACCACCGTTTCGACCAGGTGTCTGCTCCTGGGAATGCTCAAAAACGATGCATTCGGACTTATCACCGAGATGTGTTTTTTTTAAAAAGAGTCATTTTGGTTCAGGTTGTCAGAATAATTTTGGCTCTCTTTGTCAGCTTCCAGCTGAAGCCCTATCAGCTGATTGGTCTAAAGTGGCTGCTGCTCCTGCACGAGCACAAGCTGAGTGGCATCCTGGCTGATGAAATGGTAAGGCAGTCAGCTGGGCTGATAAACAACAGTTAGTACATGTGTAGTGGATCAGTATTTAGAGGTTTATTGTTTTGGCTCTAAGACTTAGAGAAAAGATACAGAAATATATTTGAGTAAAGCTGCATTGCTTTCAGATGAAGTCTGTTGCATGTTAATTATTTGTGTTTTATGTTAATGGGATTAACGGGCATTGTGTTCACTGTCTGTCTGACTGTCCTTCCATCATTCCTACTCTCCTGTCAGGGTTTGGGTAAAACTATCCAGGCTATAGCATTCCTATCTCAGCTTTACCAGAATGGAATCGAAGGTCCGTACCTCATCGTTGTGCCCTCCTCCACACTGGGTAACGTTACACACACACACACACACACACACACACACACACACACACACACACACACACACACACACACACACACACACACACACACACACATTCTCACACACATTTGCTGCTGCCCCGCATAATGTCATCTAACCGCACACATGATAGTGGTTAGCCTGTTGGCAAATCGTGTCTGTCTTCTGAGGGCTTGTGTACATGTCCTTGGTTTGTTTTGGAAAAAGCACTGTAAGGAGAGAAAAATAAAAGTAATGTGCTTTAGAAATGTTTATGCTCATTTCAGTCTTTTTGCTTTGTAGACAACTGGGTCAGAGAGCTGAAACTGTGGTGTCCAAGCCTCAAAGTTCTGATCTACTATGGTAAGACTTTAACTCTGAAGTGTTTGTTTCCTGTTCAATGAAACTGTCCATTTTCATTAAACTGGTCTTTGAGCCTGAAATGTTTACCTTCAAACTGTGCTCATTTCCTCCTGCATGCTGTTATGTATTTAAAGTGACATCCATATGTATAGGACTATAGTCATGCTCATTGGCATTATCTTTGGGAAGCTCCATGCCATTGTTCTTGCGCCATGTGATGAGACTCTGGCAGGTCTCTACTCCTGTGTGACTTCTCTGAAGTGAAGGTGGCTTATTTGTGACTGGAAAAGTCAGAAAATAACTAGTCAGAATGTAATAAGATGGTAGTTGTGTTAAAGTTCTAGAAGTTCTACCTGCGTTATCTTTAAGTTCTGCCTCAAGAGCCTTTATCCGTCTGTTCTGGACAGGATCGGTTGAGGAGCGCCGCTACCTCAGACACGACATCCTTACCGAACAGGTGGAGTTCAATGTCATCGTGACTACGTAAGTGACCGCACACACCTTTGTCACATTATTACAGTGAAGATGCAGCTGGAAGACTAAATGAGTTGTCCTTTTTTCTTCTTTGAATTGTTTCTCAGGTACAACCTGGCCATAGGAAACGATTATGACCGCAGCCTTTTCCGCAAGCTGCGTCTGGTGTACTCTGTGTTCGATGAGGGTCACATGCTGAAGAACATGAACACTCTGCGTTACCGCCACCTCATGGCTATTAACGTTAGTTCACTGACATTTTTTTGCTCTAGTTTCTCTTTCTATCTGTCCTCAAAATGAATCCCTCTCCTATTTACACCCCCTGTGGCTCCTGTTGTCGGGTGCCCTCTCTCTACCTGCAGGCAGAGCATCGCCTGCTGCTGACAGGAACTCCCTTACAGAACAACCTCCTAGAGCTGATGTCCCTGCTCAACTTCATCATGCCCTCGATGTTCTCCAGTTCCACTGCACAGCTCTCCAAAATGTTTTCCATGGTGAGCATGTCTTACAGACATGACAGACAAATATATAGGCGCTCACGTGTGTTTGTTGATTATGTGAGTGTGTTGGTATTGGCGAGGAAGAGGAGAGAGGAGGGCTTTTGTTCGACAGCAGACTGAGATGGACTGAGGCCAGCAACATCTGTGAGACAGTTACGGGAAGTGGCATGTGAAGCCAGAATGTTACAACATCTTTTACTCTTCAGAGTAATTGAGAGATTTCACTGAAATGAAGCAGGTGGTGATTGTTGTAATAGTGGTATAAGTCCAAGAACGATTGAAATGTAGACGACATATAATCTGTGGGTGGAAGCAGACATTTGTTGAAAATATGAAACACCTGTTGGGACATTTTCTGTTTCAGTTTCCACTTCTTGAATTATATTCTAATACAAGAAACCCTAGGAATAAAATGAGAATTTTATTTTTTTTAATTCTCCTAATTCAATGTCAAATTACAATCCAATATTGTAGTATAAAGGCGTACCTGACCTTTTTACTGTTCACAAATGTTAACACCTAGACAACCAAAAAAGCAAATGCAATAGTTCTTTCATGCAATAGTTAACACGTGGCCCGACTGACCAAAATGTTGAATGTTGTCAGAAATCCCACGAGGAGCAGAGCCGTTTCGAGCAGGATCGTATATCTCAGGCCAAACTCATCATGAAGCCTTTTATCCTCCGAAGAGTCAAGAGCGAGGTGAGTTGATCTACGTTTGTGTCCTGATTATATGTTATGCGTTTGTGAGATCTCAGGATGAATAGGAGTGTCTATTGGTCATAGAGTAGCTGAATTCAGACTCTTAGTATTGTGATTAACCAACATTAATTTCTTCCCCAGGTCCTCAAGCAGCTGCCAGCCAAGGAAGAGAAAATAGAGTATTGCTCAATGAGTGAGAAGCAGCAGGTCCTCTACCAGAGCCTCTTAAAAAAACTCAAGAAGTCCTCTGGTGGCGAGAGTAAGCCCTGTTTACTGCTCCATCTTATGAATCATGGAATTATTTGGTGCAACTAGCAGAGATGAATGTCTCATCTCATTCTGTTTTTCCCTCCATAATTCCCCTGCTTCGTTGCCATTGCAGAGCGTGAGCTGTCGAACGTGATAATGCAGTTGAGGAAGATGGCCAATCACCCTCTGCTGCATAGACAGTACTACACCACTGAGAAACTCAAAGCCATGAGCAAACTTATGCTCAAGGTCAGTGTGTCTGTCTAACCAGCCCTTGTTTGTCTGCTCTGCTGGGAATTTTTCATCCGTTCCCTTCTAACTGTGCTGCAAGGCATTGATGAAAGTGTTTTGTATGATTAGATAAGATAAATGAACTTCTGTGATATGCACCAACTTTACAAGACTGAAATGGCTACACATTTTTCACCCTCCCCCTCTCCCTTTATATCCGCAGGAGCCAACTCACTTTGATGCCGACGCTGCTCTGATCCAGGAGGACATGGAAGTGATGTCAGACTTCGAGCTGCACTGTCTGTGCAAGCAGTACATCTCCATCAGCTCCTACCAGCTTGAAACAAACCTCCTGGTCGACTCTGGGAAGTTCCACCATCTCACCGAGCTGCTGGCCTCCCTTAAAGCCAAAGTAAATGCAAATGTGTAGATGGTGTAGAAGAGTCAAAGCATTCCGTTTTTTGTTCACAAATCCAGCATAACTTCTTATCCCTTTCATTCCCACAGGGAGACAGAGTGGTATTATTCAGCCAGTTTGTCATGATGCTGGACATCGTGGAAATTCTGCTGAAGCATCTGAGCCATCGTTACATCAGACTGGACGGATCCACACCCATAGCTGACAGGTCAGAGATGCACCTATGCATCTATGAATACTGTCTTTACTCAAAATGAATTCTGATGGAGAGTTAAATATCCAACAACATTAAGGTTTAACATAATCATGTCTGATGTCTTTCTCTTTTATTACATAGGATTGTGTTGATCGACGAGTTCAACTCAGACCCTGACATCTTTGTGTTCTTGCTGTCGACACGTGCTGGCGGCCTGGGCATCAACCTCACCTCAGCTAATGTCGTAATCCTTCATGACATAGACTGGAATCCCTACAATGACAAACAGGCAGAGGACAGATGTCACCGTGTCGGCCAGACCAGGTACGGCGGCAACAGTGACTGAACAAAATCACTTGGTGTTAACTGAAATTTTCTTGTAAAACTGTTCTGTATTGGAACTGACCTCGATTATAGTGACTAATAAAGATTTTGTGTGTGCCAGGACTGTTAAGGTGATTAAGCTGATCAGTAAGGACAGCATTGAGGACGGCATCCTGCAGCTGGGCCAGAAGAAGTTAAAACTGGAGCAGGACATGACCACAGCTGAAGGGGGTAAGTGGATGGAGACACATGCATGCACACAAATCTTAGAAGCAGTGTTGCTATTCATAACAAACAGTTGCAGGATTATGACCAAATGGTGGTAGAGTTCGTCAGGAAGGGGAAAAGAATGATGCAGCATCCAGGACTCCTAAACCCTGCACTGCAACAATGAATTATTTCCCCTAACATAACTAAACAAGCACTTGTTTCTGAAAGTTAGAAAATCGTTTGATGGACAAGAAGGATCTTATAACACACATCAGTTAAAACAGTATTTTAAATAAGCTCATTTAAGAGCAATGAATTTTCTCATGCGATCAAATCTTTTAAATTACTAAATCGTGTTATAACGATCACAAAAATCTGCTTTGGGAGAGCAAGGGAGGCGGTCACTTTTTCAAACACAGAATGCAACAACCCTAAGATTACAGGAATGTCAATTCATTGAACATGTATGGATCAGTTGCTAAATGGGTAAATTAATGCCTCATTTGTTGTTTAGGTGATGAGGGGACATTACCTGAAGATATGGCATCTTTGCTGAAGGCATCACTTGGACTGTGACACAAATATAAAACTTGAGACTTCAGTTCATTTTTATACTTTCACTCTGGGCAGACTTGACTGTTTTTGACTGAACACACCCTTTTATGTCTACACTAGAGAACTACTGAGAACCTCATGCTAGACATTTTCATACTCATACTTTAAACAAAAATGAGCTGTGTAAGTTCCTAATGTGTTTGTGAGTGTACATGTATTGTGAGAGTGTTTCAAAATGTATTTGTATGTTTTTCAAGGTTCCTGTTTAACTTCTATAATAAAAATTAAAAATGTGTGTGTGTCCATGACAATAACTTTCAACAAATCTAAATATGAAAATTTCAGGAATCTAAAACTGTTTATCTGAACAGGTTCGATTGTGATATACCTTCTTTTTAACTAAAACTGCTTTTATAACTATGATTACATTATTTCAATTAATACAATTTATTATCATTAGTATTATTAGTTATAACAATACTAATGATATAATATGCTTTACAAAGGCACTAAAGAAAGGCACCGTTAAAACTTGATATAAACCTATGATATTTAATAATGATGTACATTGAATTGCTAATAATTATAGATTACTAGTAACTCAAAGGGACTTATTTTAAAAGAAAACATTTTGAATGTGTCATGCAAATGAGGGGGGCGGGGTGCCATTCTAGAACCTGTGTCATCAGTGTTCCAGAACTTCTTTTCAACTTATGTATAGCCAGTCCTCCACCTACTACAGTCATTCCGGTCCAGGTCTTCGACTGAGAAACAGGTAAATCGGACCCAAGAGCGAAGTAAGTACTATACCTGAGCAGATACTAGTGCGAAGCACTAGAGTTGAGCAGATTGGAGAGCTGAACAAGTACCTGAGCAGAGCAAGTCCAAGCACCGAACGGCTATCCTCCTGGAGGATCTCCAAACCATTGCAAGGTCTGAGATCAAAACCATTGAAGATCTTGAGGAAGATGTGGAGGGTGAGAGAGGAAGAACCATCTAGGTAGAGAAAGACCTGGGCAGAAAGAGGGAGAGATGCTCCAAAGTGGCCGCTGCACTCAGTGAGGTGTAGGAAGACCTCCAGGAGAAAACACGCCAGTGAGAAGAAGATAGATCCCATCTTCTGGACCAGCAGATGCAGGCAACCTCCTGGTTAAAGACCCGGTCAGACCACATTCAGGTGAGTTAAGAACTCAATACTTTCTCACATTTTACATCAGTAGGAGAACAAGATGAGGAGAAGCCTGGGTTATCTGGGTTCAGAGGTGTGTGACTGTTTCTGGTATAAAAGTTTGTTGTAGTGACTGGATCAAAGACGCTTATTGCAGAAAGTGAAAATCAAGTATACTAATACTAATCCAATACTATGTACTGGAATTTATTTTTTCTTTTATCGAATAACTATGTTGTTTGGGGGAATTTTTGAAATACGTGTGTAGGTGTAGTACAACTCCCTTTGACCACCTGACCATTGAAGCCATAAATCACTTCCTGACCCCACCCAGTTGACCACAGCCTGTCCCCAAATGTATAATAGTAAAAAAAATTACTGCATAACAATATGACATTTAAGTTGACAACCTTTAATAAGAACAGATAAAATATAGTTTCAAACTACAGTAGATAAAAATAATAATAATTCACCAACAGATGGTGACATTTTACCTGCATAGCTCCTTACTAGCAAAACACAGCGTAGACAGCAGAGATTGATAGGCTATAAACCTGAACTACAACCTCCAACTGTTATCAATTTACCACACCTTTACAGAGTTAAATGCATATGTAGACAAACATTTTTGTTGAATAACGGCAAACAGCGCTGCTGGAAAATATCCCCCAGTCCGTGTCTAGACAGAACTATCCTCTCCTCTGTAGGCCAAGGGGATGTTAATGCCACAGTATTTCCCATTTGCATTTCAACAACATACACACCTTCAGGTGAAGCACCAGCCTCCTCTTGTTTTGGCTTTTTCATTCTTTTGCTTGCTCCCTATTCATAATGACAGCCATATCTCCCCACCAGGGCATCTGACCGTTGATTGGTCAGATGCTGTCAATCATTGTGGCAATGCGTGCAGTGTCGGATTACTTGTTCCTTCTTTTTTTGCCTGAGACTGACTTGGTGCTCTCCAGGCACCTCACGGCAGCGTTGTGCATCCTGTGTGCATTTGCAGAGACTAAGCCCTCTCATGCAAAATTATTCAAACATAGTCTGTCTAGTACCACACCGAGCCTCTAGTAAAGGTTGCACACCAAAATTATTTCATTTAGGCAAATACAGACGGTGCATATACAAAGATATTACACATCGGAAAACCACTTTCTTCTCTTAAAGTTAAAAAAATGACAACTTTTAAACATGTTGAAGAATTATTCTACAGAAAACCTGAAAATAACTAACATTACTAATTATTCGGCATGCGGGGAGTATCTTCCACACCTGAAGCCTGTCAGGTGAGGGTCGCATTTGATGCCGTAGGTGAAGTAAAGAACCCCTTTGCTAAGCTGGCAGCTGAGAGAGTGAATTCCTCGCTCGGGGAACACAACACATCTGCCCGCGATGTCGTTGTACAGCACATCTCTGTCCCACACCTCCAGCGTCAACTCCTGACCCAGTTCCACTGATCCAAAGTCATAAGTCGCATTCCACATGGGGTCATTGTTGTCCAATACGGTCTCCGTCTCCTCGTACATGCCATTATAGAAGATCTTGATATATGCATCCGTTTTGGTGAATGTGTCTGCCCTCAGGCCTGCAGCCCTGTGGATCTGCAGTCTGAGGGTTCCTCTGCCAGCCCGTAGGGGGCAGCAGTTGTGGTCCAGGTTGGGGGTAGGGGAGCAGTTCTTCAGGCCAAGCTGGTCATCCCTCAGCTGGTTCTCCTGAATGTACTGTGTGACGCTGCTTTTCAGATTATTGCTGATCTGTGTATCCTCCACCAGATGGTGCAAGGGGAAGATAGCATAGGAAACTACATCAGGGTTGTTGTGGAGGCTGGTCATCCAGCTGTGGTATGCCTCAGACGGGTCCTGCTGGTAAAGGATGTCAGGGAAGTACTTCTCCCCTCCAATAACCTCAATCTTGTGGGTCATGAAGCCTTGGTAGAATCCCATGCTCAGGTTACCCTTCAGGAGGTTGTCACACTTGTTGGATAAGGATACGTTGGCAGGGACGAAACCAAGAGACATTCTGAGTTCAAAATTTAGGCAGTTTTTGATCTCTGTCTCTGAGAAACCCTTAAGTGTAGCAAGGCAGGTCCTAAAAGCAGTGATCCGCCGTACCTTCCCGCCAAGCTGCACCTAAGAGACATGGAATAGACATTTGTTTATTCAGGTTTAGAGTTTGGGATCTGCTGTGGTTTTAAAACTATCAGAGTGTGCACAACTGTGTACAAGGCAGGGAAAGTCCAGAGTTAGCAGCTGCCTGACCTGGTGTATATAGTGTGTTCCATAGGTGTCTATTAGTCGCCTGTATAGAGCTCTTTCCTGGCTGGTGTTCATACTCCGCGGGAGACGCTTCAGATGCTTTGTGAACTCTGCACTCAGCTGGGGATGATCGGCCAGCCTGTAGCTGAAAAGCAAAAGTCACGTGGAGTTCAGCCATAAGATGGTCAGAGTGTTTTCTTAACTCTTATGTGGAAAACTAATAGTCAAGTTCAAGATGCATTGTGACTGAATGAATATCTTATTTTAACTTTTGTCTTCTCCAAGATTTTACTTAGACGTATATAAACATGTAACATTGTCTATATTCAAATTGTTTTTTTACTTTACCTGACAAATGCTGACCATACACTGGTGTTAACATGAATGAAAAATAACGAGTGCTTGTGATAAATATTGAATAACATCTTTGTGTGTGATATATATAGAATTAGCAAAGGCATAATTACGTACCTGGTCTCAATTGGAGATACAGGAGATGAGAACACATATTTTGTTGCTTGTGTAGAAGATCCCTTTGATGCAACAATCAAAATACAACTACAAAACACCATTTAAGTGTGACACTTTATCCTCACCTGTAGAACGTGCAGCTGATTTCATGGAGGGCAAAAGTGGCCTTGTCGACACTGTGCTGCGAACGGGCAAACTTTGCCAAATCTGAGCGGCTCCCGCCCAGCACTGCTCTGCCAATGTTATCCAGACTTAAACCCAAGTCCCAGTTGTTGTTCACCAGGGAGTTGGCACTACGTAGCAGGGAGTCCACAGAGTGATGCAGAGCACTGGACAGCTGCTTGCTGCAGCGGCTGAAAGGACGCCAGTCCAGCACTGCTGCTGGGAGCCTCTGAACCTGAGGAAGAGAGAAAAAAGGCAGGATGCAGAGTGGGAAGCAGGTTGAGGGGAAAAAACACTGGTCATAGAAAGTCAGAAATAGAAAGATGTAAGATGGAAAAACACAGAGCAGCTGGAGGAAAGTTGTTTAAACGGAGCCAAGTGAAGCATATTTAGCCTGAAGACCATGGAATAGAGAAAGGAGAGGTTTGACAGATCTCACCTGTCCTTGCTGGAAGCGGTTTGAACACAGTGTGCAGGTCTGGTTGTCAGCCAGGTGACCTTTAACGTTGATGACATATGCTCCCGTTCGCCGCATCCGCACCACATCGAAACCCTCCCCTGCCAGGTTGTGGCCTGGGACAAAGGGGGCTTTCTCGCACTCTGACCCTGAGCCACTCCGACAACTCTGGATGCTGCAGACCTTCAGCACAACCAGTAAAGCCAAAGTCAACAGGACAGACTTGCCCTCTTGGTATCCTGCAGCTGGCATGGTGATTTAAACCTGAACACACAGAGGAGAGAAATAAGTCAGAAAATTGTAGATTTCTTTTTTGAAAGCACCCTGTCTATCATGAATTGAAAATAATTTCTGTAAATGAATAAAAAGTCTGTGCAATGATATTACACAGTATGAGCAGATGAGCCTCTAAGCTGCTCTGCTTCTGAAACTGGAGTAATCCTGCCACAGATGTTGTGTTAACTCTAAAAACGTGCACAGCAGACCGATACAAGATGACATGCATTCTTACCTTGAACTGTACTTCAGATAGTGTCCCTCTGAGTTATTGAGCTTCTGAAATTTTTCTCTGGATGATAACAACCAAGAAGACTTTTGCCGAGTCTGCCTTTTTTGCCCGCCCCACTGATGGAGCAGACTGGAACAGACTCCTTGTGGAGATGAAATCACAGTTGGGAGAGCTGTGGCTTTCCGGGCAAACTGAGCTAAAAGATGGCTGGGAGCACAATTTTGTCTGTCTTCTGCCTTATGAAAAAAACAAAAAAAACAAGGAGGGCGTTCCTTTGCTTCGGGGCTGGGTATCTGTCCCTCTTTCTGTTTCTGCCTCTCCCCCTTTCTCTCTCTCTCCCCCAAGGCCTTAACAATTTCCTCAGCATGAATGGTTTTGTTTTTATCTCCGTGACCCGGCTCTATGAATCCCTCACAGCTGTGCGAGTGAGTGAGTGAGTGTGTGTTTGTGCGCACGTGCATGTGTGGGGGAGGGAGACGGCTGTGAGAGGAAAGATGCACGCTGCTATGAGCTCTCTTTACGGGAAATGGTTATGTCCGTGTGTGTGTGCATGCAAGTGTACAGTACATGAGTGATAGTATGTCTGTTGGAGTTGGTGTGTGTGTGTTTTTACAACATCTGAGCCAGCCTGTCTGTGTGCTGATAACCTTACCAACACCATGAGGTCAGCTTTGCCATTGTCTATTTATGGATGTGGGTGGAATGTCAGTGGTTTTCTCTGTAGAGTCTCTCTGCACTCTGTGTAAGAGGTTTCATTCAGGGAGGAAAAATGTGTTTTTCAGTTTGTTTTATTTAGAGAGCTAGTGTTTGCTCTGGTACAACATTTACATTTGACTGCACATGTCTGAAATTTATGAGTTGATTCCATCAGGGAGTTTTGGATTCACAGCAGGTCCGGGGCATTATGGTGTGTGCATGATTTCTATTATTACATGAATGTGTGTCAATGTAGGTCTAAAATTTAGGTCAATACTGTGAACTGTGAATACTGTGTGTGTGACTGATTATTTTAAATAAGCCCTCAGTTTTGGTTATCTTCAGGTGTTTTGCATTGAAAGAGTCAGAAAAAGCAATACAATACACTGAAAGACAATAAGCTATTATGTTGTATTACTTTATTTGAATTAGCAGTGAAGTGCAGAATAGAAATGTTTAATATATTTGCTGTTAGTCTTAGCGGTGCACATATGACACAAATAAATCATTAAAAATGCTTTAAAAATACCAACTTCACTGTAAATGTGCTCAGAAAACAATATGTTCAAATAGTACATCAATTTATACAGCATTTGAGCTCTTAAACTGAGAATATATATCTCGTCCTCATGGGGGTACTTGTGGTTCACTGTGGCTGTGTGAAACCTCAGCTTGTCACTTCTCTGAAATTGAGTAAGGTATCATATGAATTTCTCAGTGCAAATTATTAAGTCTCTCTCATCGAGTCTCAACTCAATATAAAAAAAAATGATGTTGGTTGATAAAATGTCGATAAAGCTACAATTTGTTGCCGTTGCATCTACTCCCCAAAAGCACCTTTACAATGTTGCACTTTAAAGCATATTAAGAATGATTATTAATGCACTTAGAGTAAGTAAAACTTAAGCCCTGTTCGCCCTAGTATACTGGCTCTCCCATCAGCAGCATGGCATTGATTTCTGTGGTTCCAATCAATAAGGAAGTTATAAACGCGAAGCTGTCACAATTTTGCGCTTTGGAGCCAAAAGCACTGTGCATTTTTCTCACACCTCATCTTGCTGCATGCTGCTAGGTTCCTCTCCATGGTCAACCTCCTCACCAATCGCCTCATAGCCCCTAGCTCTTGTGATCCCAACTAGTCCCCTCCTTCTCCTCTTCATCAGCATCACTGCCACTACAGCCACCAGCGCCACCATACCCATCACCCCAAATGCTACCCCTGCCTTCTGTCCACTAGACATCTGGTTCAGTTCTGGGTTCATCTTCTGCCTGATGTCCTTCATTTCCTCTGGTTTGACCAGCTTCCACGCCTTGGTCTGCCCCACCCTCATCCAGCTCTTGTCTCCTTCCGTCATCACCATAACTGTGTTAGTTGCCTGCATGCTGATAAGTGGTGGATTGGTGAAAGGAGGCAGTCGGATGGGAAGCAGCTGCCCACCTGTGAACAGACCTGACTGAACACAGTAGAGGATCTCACAGCCATCAGTGACTGAGGCAAGGTGCTGACTGAACTTGGGAGGACAGCGGTGTTGTGATTTGGCCAGAGGGTTACCAGACTGACAGCTGAAGAGGCCTCCGAACGGCACGGAGAATCTTGTAGCAAGTTCATAGTCTTTACTCAAGCAGATCACCTGACCATCTGAGAGAAATTTTACCGGGATGAAATTTGCAGGACAGCTTTTGGAATTGGTGATTGGGTTCAGGAGAGAGGGGCTGTATATACCTCCAAACAGATACCCTAAGTTGTCTGGAGCCCTTCCATTAACAGAGCACCAGTAGGTTTCTACACGAGCAGAGCGTACGTGGTAGTTGTCCTGGCAGACTTTACGGTTGCAAATGAAAAAGCCTAAAAACCCACAACTATAGACTTCATCGTAGCAGTCATATGTCGTGTAACCCTGCTGTCTCACTTCTGTTCTCAATAAAGTGGGTGAGTATGGGGAACGACAGGAGAAGTCACCAGTTTCCGGGTTTTTCTGGGCCAGGGCGTCACATAGAGGGCCTGCGTCTGAGCTGAGCCCAGTACACACTTGGTAGACGCCACCAAAGCTGAGGTTTGTTGCAGGACCCTCACAGGAGGCATCGTCGACATTGGCTTGGAAGTTAAAGTTCACAGAGTTGACATCGACACATCCAGGCCTTGTGTTGACCTTGTAGTATCGCTCTACAGCCCGACTCAATTTCTGTGACACTTTTTCAACTGTTGGCTGTGGGAGATCAGGAAGAGTGTTGGTGTTTATGAAGAAATGGAGGGGAAATCCTGACCGATCAATAGCAACCAGGTTGTTCCGGATGCTTTCCTGCCACTTCTGCAGAGTGATGCCAGGATAGAAGGCTGCACCTCCGTGGCTTTGCATCAGAGAGTACTGAATATTGGACTCATATGTTTGAAGTGCTTGGCTCGTTTGGGTACTTTGGCTGCCAATGTCAAATTTGACCTTGTTGAAAAAGTTGAGGCCTGCCTGTGCTGTAATAGTGGAAGACTGTGGTGAACTGTCAGACACATATGAAGAACGGAGGTAGTCTTCCTGCACCAGAGAAGCCCCGGCATCAACGCTGGTGATTACATGAGTTCCATAGTCCAACACCATCCTCTCGGAGAGATACTCTGCATTCCTTGTTTGGTTGTTCTCAATTGCATCAGCTATTTCTTTGACTTGTTGAGCAAAGCGTTCATCCAGAGAGAAGTGTGGATAAGTCTTCACCGTGTACATGAAGTTACGAACCTTTAAGAAAAAAGATTAGATAACACGGTTTTATCCAGTTTGTTGTTGTTTCTTACCAGGGTATGCATTTCAGGTTATTTATATCTGTTCTTTTGCTTTGTTTGTGTTTAACTTTCTCTTTCTGTTATACCAGGAACTAGAAGTACAAAATATTTTCTGATTCACATTGAACAAATCTTTCTTCAGTTAATATTCAATGCCACTTGACATTCTTGTGAATCAAATTCAAGCTCAATGCCCAGAGTCGAGCTGTATTTCTAATATGACTTAACAAATCTTACTTGAACTCTGGCTGTAGTTGAAGAGTCTTTGACCTGATGGGTTTTCATCCGCTGGCTCTCTGTTGAAAATTTGCCATTCAGCACGGAAAAGAAGGACACATCTGCATTGATAGTGTAGGATGTAGAGCTGCTCTGCGTTATCCAGGAGGTAATCATCTCAGAGTTTGTCTCCACACCCGTCTCCTTGCGTGGGATGACAAACACCTCATCCGGTATAAGGTATAGTCCATCCTCGGTGGTCTGGCACAGGGCGTAGCTGAAGTTCATGACTCTACCAGCATCCATGTTCCGGAGGTTGTCCCATCCTCCACCTGGAAGCACCTCCAGGGCTGGGAGGGAAGGGTTGGTGGAGGCTCTGCATTGTTGGAGCCAGTTGGTACGGCGATCAACTGGGAGAGAGGAGCAGACCTGAAGCAGAGAGAGAGCCAGGAGAGCTGCTGCTGCCCTCATGGTGACTATGCTTCAGAGGGCTGAGACAACAGAATATCAGGTCCACACTAGGTTCCTCCTTCTCTATTGCACTTTATCTTATGACAAACATCTTGTTCGCGAACGGATGGGAGAGGATGTGTTTTTTCTTTAATTTGCAAGTCTCCAGTCTGAATTTGCCGAAAGCAGAAGTTAATTATCAAAAGGTTAAATCAAGTCACTTCCTCATTTTTAGCATCCTGGTCTACATTTTCTATCACAGAAGTTTTCATCTTATTTTATAACCAATCAATCACAGTAGGCAGTTATGTAACGTAATGTCTATGCAAGGGAACATATTGGTAAGAGATATAAACCTGAATTTGTAAATTGTAAATTTGCAAATTGTGTTGATGTGAACTTGAATAGTAGGTAAAAGTTAATCAAACCTGCCTAGAGTCAACTTGTGAAATTGGTGATGAATGAGGATCTGAAGAGGAACAAAGTTTTATCAAGAGAATTTCCAACTTCAATGCAATTTTTATTGCAGAAATTTGGGTTCACTTAACTCACAAGATAGGCATGTCTTGTTACTCTTTTCTTTCTTTCTTTCTTTCTTTCTTTCTTTCTTTCTTTCTTTCTTTCTTTCTTTCTTTCTTTCTTTCTTTCTTTCTTTCTTTCTTTCTTTCTTTCTTTCTTTCTTTCTTTCTTTCTTTCTTTCTTTCTTTCTTTCTTTCTTTCTTGCTTTCTTGCTTTCTTGCTTTCTTGCTTTCTTGCTTTCTTGCTTTCTTGCTTTCTTGCTTTCTTGCTTTCTTGCTTTCTTGCTTTCTTTCTTTCTTTCTTGCTTTCTTTCTTTCTCACACATGAACAGACACAAGAAGCGCACTCATCAATATGGCTGAGCAAAAAGGGGAAATGAGGCTTAAATTTAGTTAAAAACCCAGCAGACCAAAGCTTAAAGATGCATCAGTGCTCTGCTTTACATAGTTTTCTAGGTTCCACGATAGGTTGACTTGATTAAACTTCCTCTTCTTAAAGAGAACAGAGAACAGGTAAAAACAAGCAAATGGGAAGTAACGCTGCATTTTCAAATATTTGGGCAATGTCACCAGTGAAGGTCAAGGGGAAGTCGTTCTTCAGTTGTACAAAGGAAGTTTACCAACCATGAGTGCAGTAACAGCCACAACAACAACAGAAACAATATAAAGTTGGAGTAGTAGAATGGCATGCTGTGTTTTTCTGTGACTCATGTCAAACCACAGTGATCTGACAATGTGGAAGCTGACGTGTACACCCGCTCCACTTTAAATCGTTGTGGCAGACGTTAAACACAGGATCATCAAGGAGATCACGTCTGAACTGTTACACTCAAATATGTTAACATACCAACAGAAACTAATTTAAATGTAATATCTACCTGAGCTGTTTGTTTACATGTTGTGGTGGGTAGTTATTTTTTAAAGACATATTAACACACTGTTTTGGTAACATATGCATCTTGAGTTTGTCGATATATGACTTGAACTGTATCAACAGTATCCCTCAAACTTAGGTTGGAGCGTTTCCAGCCCAGACTGGTCACACTCTGGCTGTTCTTATTGGTCTGGTAATCACTCATGCACAGAAAATAACTCAAATTGCTGTGTTTCTGGTGTATTAAAATACTGGTTTGTTTGTGTCAGACTATGGACTCGTAGTTAAAGCACTCTGACCAATCAGTGGCCGTGACTCAGGTGATGTCATGTATAGTACATGCAGTGGAAAGTACCTTTAAGTTGATGCTATCTGTGAGTGTGAGTCCATAGTGTGTGTGTCCTCTGATGGATGGCTATGGGGGTGTCGAAATATAAAAATCCATTGACAAAATATTTACCTAACTCTTCTCAAATTCAGTGATTTTTTTTTTTCTGTCATTGGACAAAATGCATGTAAAATAACTTGTTATATTGAACTGTAAAAAATCGATATACATAGAAAAACAAAACCCATCAAAAAGTTAAATCTAAATGTTAAAGTAAATTTAAAAGATGAATTTATATGCAATTTCTTAATCTACATGTTAAAACTAAATGTACGTATGAAATGCTAATCTAATTTTCAAATCTCCCCTGACTGTAGAGCTGCATATTTAGAAAATCTGCAAACAAAATCATGTCACAGGGCTTTAGTTCACACCTCTTTCAATAGCCTCCCCACCCACACTCCTGACAGTGAGCAGGCAGGCTGACTGAGCAGGCAGCTGATGCTGTTGTCTGCAGGCGGCACCCCAAGGTATTGTTTCTCCAGTTAAATTAATTCTTCTGTGTGAGATAACAAACCCAGAATCCAGGCACTCAGATATTAGATAGTAAATGTATGGCAACAGGCCAACCAACAAGGGTGGTAAGTGGGCATATAGAAGAGCCCATAGATGAGAGGTACCCAGAACTGGACCTTGCAGCCATTCAGCTTTCTGCAGGAATAATTTTTGCATGTTTTTGAGAGAAAAAAAAAACAATATTCATCATAAAATGTGCTTTAGAGAAAAAAAAAAGAAGAGGAAATTAGATGATTAATTGATCAGAAGCACAAGACAGTAATGACACAAAGCAAAATCAGGGGCATGTTTGAGAGCAAGGTTACACAGTGGACCAAGTGGATGACCACACTACCTTTGAGGCATAGTCACCCACAAAACTGTCAAGGCTGTTATTTAATAATAATAATAATAATAATAATAATAATTTAATTCAAACATTTGATAAAGTTATTCGCAAAATACTTATTTAAATATAAAAGTGCCAAAAAGCACTAAAGCCCTTCCATGAAAACTGTACATGCCATTCTCACATGGGCAGTGTTGATTCATACATAATCCTTGCTTTATTCTGAATTTAAAAGCAGATTACAAAATACAAAATATACTTCCATATTGCTAGAATATCCTCCTGAGAACCAAGGAAAAAAGCATCTGTAAATGTATGTTTTTGTGTGATTTCCTATTTATTTGAGCCTAAAAAAAACACAAATACTTACAATTTTTATTTTTTTAAATATATTTTTTGTTTTAATATCACAGCACTCTAGAGGATAACAAGACTATTCCCATGTGAAAATAGAACACAATTTAGAAAAGGAGAACAAAGACGCATAATATGGTACTAGATTGGAATCTAGTTTTCACAGATTTTAGGGTCATCTTGATTGGCAGGAAGCCCAGGTAGCACAGGTGTGAATCTGTTCTCTCTCCTCTTTCAACAATGTGGTTGTTGGTATGCGGCCATCGTGATAGAGATTTATATATACATATATATAAATATATATATGTGTGTGTGCGTGTGTATAACGTCACAATGTAATATCACATGAATAAGGAGCAGGAAGGCCGAAATTCTCTGAAGACTAGAAGGCCCATTTAGACCATATACTGTAGACCAAACAGGGTTGTTTCACTGAAGGACACAGCCCTAGAATTGGGACACAGCTATTTTTTGGGTGAAAATCAGTGAGGAAGTTAGGCTCACATTGCTCTCTGCCTCTCGTACACCCGAAGTTCCCCCTCTTGTGCATCTTCAAATTTAAATCTTTTTGTCATTACTGTGAGTGTGAATACTGTGAGTGTGACTGATTGTTTTAAACAAGCCTACAATTTTAGACATCTTAAGGTGTGTTGCACTGGAAGACTTATACAAAGTAAATACAATACACTCAAAGAGAATGATCTGTTATGTTGCTTTTATTTGAATTAGCAGTCAAGTGCAGTATAGAAAAAGTTAATATATTTGCTGTTAGTCTTGTTGGCATATTTATGACACAAATAAATCATTTAAAATTATTGACAAAATACAAACTTAACTGTAAAAGTGCTCAGAAAACAATATGTTTAAATTGTACATTCAAATACAGCTTTGAGCTCTTAAACTGAGAATTGCATATCCCATCCTCTTGGGGGCACTTTTGGTTCACTGTGGCTGTGGAAAACCTCATCTCATGTTACTCTTTAACTTTCTCTCTCTGTCTCTTTCTCTCTTACACACACACAAGAAGCGCATTCATAAAGATGGCTGAGCAAAAAAGGGAAATGAGGCTTAAATTTAGTTTAAAACCCTGCAGACCAAAGCGTTTCGGTGCATCAGTGCTCTGCTTAACATAGTCTTCTAGGTTGGCTGAAGGCTGAATTTGTTAAACTTCGTCTTTTCAAAGGGAAGAGAAAACAGATATGAAAACAAGCAAAGGAGAAGTAAAGCTGCATTTTCACATATTTGGGAACTGTCACGAGAGCATGGCAAGGGGAATGTCCTGACTGAGTCACCACCACCTAACCTCATTCTTCAGTATGCAAGTCTGGGCACAGCTGTCTGGCTACAACCACAAAAGAAGTGTACCAACCAGTATACTCGGTGTACTCAGTCAGGGTGTGTGAATGCCCACCCTGGTCCTCTCTTTGCAATTCTTTATACACAGTCAACATACATTGGTTACAGTATTTTAGAAGCAAGAAGGTGAGATCATTTTGCTGAGTCATTCTACAGATATGATGCACAAAAGACATTCTTTCTTTGTAGCCAATTAGCCTGCTGTATCCTCCTCACTCCCTTGGCTTAGGATGCCTTGTTCCTTCCCACATGATAACGCAGGTTATGTTGCCTCGAGAGGTCTTGTAGTGGAGGTGGTGTGATACAGGTGTGGTTGCAACAATAGACTGATTGTCATACATATTTAGAAGATTTACAGCATAAGATGTTAATACAGCATAATCCATTACATTTTCCATTACACATCTCCCCTTTGGTCATTTTATGACCACAAGCAAAGTAGGAATTGATAAGGCACATCCATGTTTTCTTCCAGTCATGGTTTAAGAAAACACTTCATTAAATCAGTCAACAGAAAAATGCTGTTTGTTGTTGTTCCACAACATGAATAGACATTTCATGTTGTGGATAGGCGAGGAAGGCTGGGGTACTCTTGTTTTAATATTTATAATATTAAATATATTATTAAATCACAATATTTACACTGAATCAGTGTCAGTCATAGTGTCACAGAGACATAATGAGCTAAAAACCATACAAATCCTCACAAGGGTCAATGTCAAACATCAAAAAATCAAGGCAGACAGTTCTTCAAGTGATATAATCTGATATAATCTGAGACTGGCAGTCGGAATCAGAATAGCAGGGGAAACCAAAAGGGTTGCCACGGACAGGCATGCTCCATTGTCCTAAATGTCGAAGCCTCTGAGAAAAGTGCAACAACAAGAAATGCAGATGATTTTCTGGATTTCCCTCGACCCTTCTCTCCAGAATGGGGTGCAGTGCTAGCTTGGCACGCTAGATGGAGCAGTCGGGTGCTTAATTTCACCTGTTACTGGTGTTGGAGACTTGGCACATCCCTTGATGCAGGGGAGCGCTGTTTCACCTCACCCTGAGTGGTTGGTGTCATCCGATGCTCCAGTCATCGCGCGTGTGGTCCTCCTGGGTTCTCATGCACGTCCTGAGAGAAGCCGTCAATTGGTCCTGGAACTCTCTTGCAGTGGCTGGCGTGGATCCACGTCGCTCTTTCAGCCACCTTCACATCCGTGTGCGTGGTCAGCTGGACGATTTCCTCCTGAAGTCTTTCACCACCACGTAGTCTCCTGGTTGAAGGCTGTGGAGCGGTTCGGTGGCTGGTCTAGGAAGGCCACCTGTCTGATTTTAGGAAGTCCAGAAGACAGGTTAGCACAATATCTCAACACACCATCCTCACACAAGGTGGTGGATGGGGCTACGCCTTGTGGTGGGTGAAGTCCCGCTGCCGGTGGTGCTGCAAACAGAATTTCAAATGGGCTTAGTCCTGTGCGTGCTCTGTGTCTCATTCTCATGTACATCAGTGTCAGAGGCAACGCCTTTGTCCAGGACAGGCCTGTTTCGTCACATATTTTTGCCAATTTGTTTTTTAGTGTGCCATTCTCTCTTTCCACTACACCTCCACTGGCTGGATGGTACTCACAGTGATGTTTCAGTTCAAAGCCTAGGTGTTCGCTCGACTGTCTCAGTGTGTCATTTATGAAGTGAGATCCGTTGTCACTCGACACTCGTCTCGGAATTCCCCACCTAGGAATGATTTTTGTCAGCAATGCTTTTGCCACTGCACTTGCATCCTGTTTTGAAGTGGGAAAAACCTCTACCCACTTTGACCACATGTCAACCATTACTAGAGCATATTTTTTACCCTCAGAAGGTGTCAGTTTAATAAAATCCATCATAACATGTTCAAATGGGCCCTCAGGGGGAGGGTGCGCTGCTTGTGCATGCATCTTTTCTACTCTACCTACATTGTGTGTTGCACAAATCATGCATCTCTTACAGTAGTTTTCTGCTGCTACTGCAAACCCTTTTGTGAACCATTTTGTTGAGATCATTTCCATCATCTCCCCTTTTGACACATGGTAGAGACCATGCGTCAATTTGCAGAAATGACGGAAGAAATGTGATGGCAGACAAGGAAGGTCATTTGGACCCCACCAGACATTGTCTGAGCCTTTAACAGCACCTGCTGACCTCCAAGCTCGTATGTCAGCTGGGGAGGCAAAGGTCTGCAGAGCAGTGAGATCTGGGGGAGGGGGAGAAAGAGAAGTTGTATTTAAACTTTGGAGAGAAACAGGACGCTGCGCAGCAGCTTTAGCAGCAGCATCAGCACGTGCATTGCCCAGTGAAACTGGGTCACATGCGTTTGTGTGTGCAGTACACTTACAAACAGCAATGGCAGAGGGGAGTAGAATGGCTTCTAGCAGTTCTGCCACCAGTTGGTGATGAGTGATCGGACTGCCATCAGATTTTAGGAAGTTGCGGTGTTTCCACAACTGGCCAAAATCATGCACTACTCCAAAAGCGTAGCGGGAGTCCGTATAGATGGTCACAGATTTATCAGCTGCATGGTGGCACGCAGCTGTGAGAGCAATGAGTTCAGCGGCCTGGGCAGAGTAGTGAGAGGGGAGAGAGTCAGAGCACACAACAGAATGATCATCAACCACAGCAAAGCCCACACAGTTCCTTCCAGTAGTGGGGTCCCGTGACACAGAGCCATCTACAAAGAGAACAAAATCAGAGTTAGTCAGTGGTGTATCCAACTGATCAGGACGTGGTATGCACTGCAAATTGAGTTCAGCGATGCAGTCATGTTGTTCCCCATCGTCGGGGCCTGGAAGGAGAGGATTGAGCACAGAGCAGCGTTTAACAGTGACATTGGGCATGTCGAGGAGTGTTGTGTGGTATTTGTTGAAACGTGCTGCAGTGATGTGTGATGAATACTGACCATTAAGTATGAGTGTTACAACATGTGGAACGAGCAGTGTAACATCAGAGTATGCTACAATGTTGCGGGAAGAAATCAGTGCAAGTTCTGCAGCTGCAACTGCACGCAGACAGCGAGGGAGCCCTGCAGCGACAGGGTCCAGTTTCCGTGAGTAGTAAGCAACAGGACGAAGGTCATAGCCATGTTTTTGAAGTAGAACTGACGTCATGCATCCATGTTTTTCATCTACAGTTTGCGTGAAAGGTTTCAAAGGATCGGGCAGTCCCAGAACGGGAGGGGATTGCAAGGCTGTCTTTAATGACATGAATGCTGTTTCTGCCTCTGGTGTCCAATCGACATAGTGATGTACAGTGAGATGCTTGCCATGAATGAGAGCACTCAATGGCCTCTCGAGAATGGAGTGGTCAGGAATGAAATTCCTGCAATAGGAGCATATGCCCAGAAATGAAATCATTTGTTTCTTTGTCACAGGTTTGGCCAATTTAATAATGGCCTCAATATGTTTGGGGGAGAGTGTGCGTCCCTCAGAGGTGAGAATGTGGCCTCGGAATGTGACTTGCGGTTGTACCCACTGAAGTTTACTAAGGTTGACCTTGTGACCTTCTTGTGCCAGATGGTGAAGTAGAGCTAAAGAATCTTCACGGCATTGCTCCTCTGTGGGGGCACAAACCAGAAGGTCATCTGCATATTGCAACAAAGCTGAGCCGTCACTAAGTTGGAGATGAGATAGTGAGCCACGAAGTGCTGCGTTGTAGATTGTAGGAGATTCAGTATAGCCCTGACACAGTCGAGTCCATGTGTAAGTCCATCCGTCAAAGTCAAAAGCAAACCAGTACTGGCTGTCAGGATGCACTGGAATGCTGAAAAAAGCATTGAAAAGGTCGACCACAGTAAAAAATGTTGATCCAAGTGGTATTTGAGAAAGAATCGTATGGGGGTTAGGGACTGTCGGTGCTCTGGCATAAACTGCGGCATTTACTGCCTGCAGATCCTGAACAAAGCGCCATTCGACTGGAGCCCCCTGATCTCTGATCTTCTTAACTGGGAATATAGGGGTGCGCACCGGAGAGTTTGGACAGGGTACAATTACTCCCTTGTCCAGCAATGCCTGGAAAACTGGTCTGATGCCCTCAACTGCTTCTGGTTTCAGTGGATATTGTTGTTTCTTAGGCCGGTAATCAGATTTAGGAGTGATGATCACAGGTTCAGCTCCTTTAATCAAACCCACATCATATTTGCTTTGAGCCCATAATGACTGAGGTACCGATGTGAGTTCTGGCACCATCTGATGGACATCTTCTTCCAGTGATTTCTCTGCAGCCTCATATTCAAATGTCTGTCTGATTACCTTTAAATCCAACCGGCATTCCTGTGAGTACGCCTGGAGGGATGGTGAAAACAATATTGGAGGAAAAGACTGGACCTGTACCGGTTCCCAGTCTGTTGCTTGCAAGCATGATTTGACAAACGGACCCAATTCTTTCCATTCCAACCCCAGGGTTTTTGCCAATGCAATGTGTGGTGCAGAGTCTGGTATGTCATAGAAAAGCAATTGATCATGCGAAAGTTTCACAGATGCTGCAACCATGTCTGCTGACCAAAACAATGAGGAAGTTTCAATGTATTCTTCCTTCTGAATGTGGTGAAAATCAAGGTCATCATTTTCTATGGTAGTTATTTGATGAGATGAGTACCCAGACGAGATGTGTGTGGTGCAGTGGAGCTCATTTTCAGCTTTATACTGCATGAGTGGAGATCCCACTACTCTGGCTTCCATCATAAGGCTTGCTATGAACACAGATTTTAGGGTCCACTGAAAAACACACCAACAATCTGGCCATCTTTCCTGTAATTTGAGCTCCTCTTCTAGTGCCACGGGGTATTTGGTATCTTCCCCATCATATCTGTGTTCGGATTCTGTGTTTATATACTGTGCCGTCAATCCATCTGCAGTTGGGATCAAACAGAGACCCATTTCATGCATTAGGTCGCAACCCAATAGATTGACAAGACAGCATGGAGACCACAGGAAAGAAAATTTATGAGATTGGGGCCCCCTTGGTGTGTCGTAATGTGTAGATAGTGGTACAGTGAAATTTTCCCTGATGGTGTGGCCTCTGGCTCCCATTGCATAAACAAATCTCCCACTCAATTCAACATTTGATAGGTCACTTTGTCTAATTGTCGAATATGTACCTCCTGAATCAATCAGAAAACTCAGCTGCTTTCCAGATACTATAATGTCAATTGTGGTCATTTTCTGATATACTGGATTGCTGTATTGTACATATTGTGTAGGAGTTTGTGGCTGAGGTGACTGTGCGTTCTGCGCTATACTCATCTGACTGGAGGTTGTCTCCGTCCTCTCCTCCACTCGGTCACCCCAGCCGTGTCCACGCCCGTGCCCATGCACTTGGCGTCCACGACAAGATGAAGTGGGGCATTCCTGAGCCCAGTGTCCTTCTTTCCCACATCGATAGCATTGGTCAGGCCCAACTCTGTTTTTGTCGGGGCAGTCTTTGGCCCAATGAACATCCCTCTTGCAGATGGGACAGCTAGATGGTGGTGGCTTCTTGTACTGCCGTCCCCATCTGTCTTTACCTCCTCCTCTTTGATTGTATATTTCAGGATAAGGTGGAGGGATCATTTCCTTGACGGCCTGCAGAACCGACATCTGCAGGCGGGTCTCATCTTTGTAGGCCTTGTCAAACTTTTTCTGTTGTTCTTGCAACATGGATCTTTCATTGTGCTTTGCATGTCTCACCACATCAGTGAGGCGGATGTCATCATATACGCCCACACACGACTGCTCTGAACGTTTCCTGATCTCAGGAAGTAATCCTAACAGAAAAGTTTTAGTCAGATGGGTTTCCCATACTGACTCGCGTTGGGGGTCCTCTGGTTGGTCCAGTCCGCTGTGGATGTTGAAAACATCCATGAGACGTTGGAAATAGTCTCCCACCGACTCCCCTGTTTTCTGCTTACAGTCTGAGATGTTTTGCATGTCGACCTTGACAGGAAACTGTGTATTTATGGCGGTTGCCACTCTGTTCAGCCAATCTCTGTAAACCAGATTATCATTGTGATCCCATTGAATGTGAGACACTCTGAGGACATCAGTCCCCATGTCGCCTGATATTTTAGCGTATTGGGTGGAACCCATTTTCAGGATTAGGAGCTGACGGAGCTCAGCAGAGGTTGGTTGGAATTCTTTGCAGAAGGTGATCAGGTCTTTACTGAACTTTTGTCCTGATTGGCTTATGTCAGGGAGGTGTCCCATGACTTCTCTCATGTCAGCCTGCGTCCAGGGCCAATAAACAGGTCGGGGTCCATCATGGTGCATGACTTGTATCATTGGCAGTTTTGGAACACTGGGGTTATCTGCAATGAAGCTCCTCTCTGCTCTTTGTCTGTTTTGAAATCTTGTGTTGTGTTGGTGACTTTCCTGGCCCTGGCTTGTCGAGACCTTTGCTTTCTCCTCTTCTTCTTCTCTCTCATCATAGCCTCCTTCTGCACCTCTTGGCTCTGGCAGCAGCTGTCTCTCAGGCAGAGGTGGTGGTGGTTCTGCTCCGGGGGGTGCATAGGGAGGTGGCTGGAGCAGAGTCGAGTCCAGGAGAGGACCTTTGTGACCTGTGAGAGAGGGGTACAGAGACCGCTTAGGTTTTTCTGATAATTCTTTTCCGTTTTCCACACATATTGTCTCTTTTTTCACAGTTTGCTTTGCTTGTTTCTTATTTTCTCTCCTTTCTGTCTCTAACTCCCAGAGTTTGCATGCACTCATCTGTTCCTCCATATCTTTCACGGAGTCGGGTGTTGTTTTCTTTTTTTTGTTCAATGTGTTCTCTTTTACTTTGCTCAATTTTTCTTTTAATCCCCTTATTGTTTTCGTACTGAAAGACCCATTTTTAGGGAAATCATATTTCTTATTCCATTGCGGCAGCCATTTCACACTATCCAGTCCATGATTCTTGACCATGGCATCCACGATGGGACCCTCAGGGTTATCGTGTCTGCTGCGCGCGCTACCCATGTGTAAACGTGGTTGTCACCACGACTCCTCGTGTTTTCAGCCGGAGGCACAAATGAGGTGAAAGCCCGCCAATCTTGTGCCAGAGATTAAGCCTTATCTGTTTTTCAGCCCATCCACAAAACAGAAAAAAAGACAATCAGCTCTGTGAGCTGGAATTGGGACACGTTTTTAGTACACTGACTAAGAAACTTGTTACTCGATGCTGGTCACTTTCATATGCTGAATTATGATTCATGGCTCCGCCAATTTTAATTCTGACAATATTTATTTTCCAGTACAGACCTCAGAACTTTTACATCTCACCCATTAGAGACTCCTTCTGTTTGTTGATCGTCGTGGAGCTGGCCGGTCAGTCCACTAGGTGTCGGTCCCCTCTTCTCATAAACCCTTTTTATTGGCCAAGGTAGGGGAGAATCTGCCGATTCCAGGGAAAAATCCCGCCAACGATCCCTAGTGGTCCCCCAGCAGACTCGCAGACGATCCTGTTTTTGACGCCAAAAACTGTGGTGGAAATCTCTGTCATGAGCAAGAGCAAAAGATTCACTGATGCAATTGCAGTGCTCAAGCTTTAATGTAATATCTCCGGAGAGAGACAGTCACAGCAACCTGCACAGTGTCAGGCTGAGTGTGAATGCCCACTGGTCCTCTCTTCGCATTTCTTTATACACTGTGAAGATACATTGGTTACAGTAGTGAGAAGCAAGAAAGTGAGATCATTTTGCTGAGTCATTTCACAGACATAATGCACAAATGAGCTTCTTTCATGTGGTCAATTAGCCAGCTGTATCCTCCCCTCTTCCATGGCCTTGGATGCCCTGTACTTTCCCGCATTGATAGCACAGGTCATGTTGCCTCGAGAGGTCTTGTGGTCACTGCCATGCAGTGGAAAGTACCTTTAAATTGGTGCTATCTGTGAGTGTGAGTCAATGCTGTGAGTGTGTCTTCTGATGGATGGCTATCACTTTCATCACATTCAGTGTTTTTTTTTCTGTCATTGGACAAAATGCATGTCTGTAGAGCTGCATAAGCTTTAGTCCACACCTCTTTCAATACCCTCGGCTCACACAGCCCCATCCACTCACTGAGCAGGCAGCTGATGCTGTTGTGTGCAGGCGGCTGGCATTGTTTCTCCAGTTGAAATAATTCTTCTGTATAAGATAACACATCCAGAATCCAGGCACTCATATACTGGACAGCATATGCATGGTAAAAGGACTACTAACAAGGGTGGAAAATGGGCTTATAGAAGAACCCATAGAAGAGAGGTACCCAGAACACTTAGGAACACAAAAATGACCATTTTTGATATCCAGCTTGTCCGCCAGCTTATCAAAGTGCCCAATCAGAAAATGTGCAAAAAAGAAAAGAAGAAGAGGAAGGGGAAATTAGATGTGATTTTGATTAAATTAGTGACTTTACAAGATTTCTATTTTCATAAAGGTGATGGCACTGCAACAAGTACAGTAATGATGAAAAGCAGAATCAGGGACATGTTTGTGAGCGAGGTACCACAGCGGACCAAATGGATGACCCATACTACCTTTCAGCTATAGTGACCCACAGTGACCTGCAGATCAAGACTGATTACTTTAGATTACTGTTGTTTTTGATTTTAGATAATGTAAGTTTTTTTCCATCAGAGGAATTGTTCAAATCATTACACAAAAAGAGTCATGAAAGGCATTTATCTTTTATATTTCTTTATTATAATTAATTGGTAAGCCCAGAAAATATTATTTGACATATATGCTTGGTAAAAAAATCATTCAGTACTAATACAACTCTTTAACTAACTTTAATTCAAACATTTGATGAAGTGATTCTCAAAATGTCCAGTTAAATGTGAGAGTGCCTGTAAGCATTCAAGTTCTTACATGAAAACTGTACATGTCATTCTCCACATGAGGGCAGCGTTGATTCATTGCAGTTCTGGAGATCGCCTCTGCTTCTTGCTTTATTGCGATTTTAAAAGCAGATTACAAAATACAAAATACACTTTCCAAACAGCTCACTGAAGGATATGGACCCAGAATTGGGAGTCAGCTATTTTTTGGGTGAAAATCAGTGAGGAAGTTAGAGTTGTGGAGCCTCACATTGCTCTCTGCCTCTCGTACACCCTACCTTACCCATCTTGTGCATCTCCTTCAGCATGACTGCCACGACAGCCACCAACGCCACCATACCCATCACCCCAAATGCTACCCCTGCGATTTGTCCATTAGACATCTGGTTCAGTTCTCATTTCCTCTGGTTTGACCAGCTTCCACGCCTTGGTCTGCCCCACCCTCATCCAGCTCTTGTCTCCTTCCGTCATCACCATAACTGTGTTAGTTGCCTGCATGCTGATGAGTGGCAGATTGGTGAAAGGAGGCAGTTGGATGGGAAGCAGCTGCCCACCTGTGAACAGCCCTGACTGAACACAGTAGAGGATCTCACAGCCATCGGTGACTGAGGCGAGGTGCTGACTGAACTTGGGAGGACAGCGGTGTTGTGATTTGGCCAGAGGGTTACCAGACTGACAGCTGAAGAGGCCTCTGAACGGCACGGAGAATCTTTTAGCAAGTTCATAGTCTTTACTCAAGCAGATCACCTGACCGTCTGAGAGAAATTTTACCGGGATGAATTTTGCAGGACAGCTTTTGGAATTGGTGATTGGGTTCAGGAGAGAGGGGCTGTATATACCTCCAAACAGAAACCCAGAGTTGTCTGGAGCCCTTCCATTAACAGAGCACCAGTAGGTTTCTACACGAGCAGAGCGTACATGGTAGTTGTGCTGGCAGACCTTATGATAGCAATGTGAAAGGCCGAAAAACCCACAACGATAGTGTTCATCATAGCAGTCATATGACGTGTAACCCTGCTGTCTCACTTCTGTTCTCAATAAAGTGGGTGAGTATGGGGAACGACAGGAGAAGTCACCAGTTTCCGGGTTTTTCTGGGCCAGGGCGTCACATAGAGGGCCTGCGTCTGAGCTGAGCCCAGTACACACTTGGTAGACGCCACCAAAGCTGAGGTTTGTTGCAGGACCCTCACAGGAGGCATCGTCAACATTGGCTTGGAAGTTAAAGTTCACAGAGTTGACATCAACACATCCAGGCCTTGTGTTGACCTTGTAGTATCGCTCTACAGCCTGACTCAATTTCTGTGACACTTTTTCAACTGTTGGCTGTGGGAGATCAGGAAGAGTGTTGGTGTTTATGAAGAAATGGAGGGGAAATCCTGACCGATCAATAGCAACCAGGTTGTTCCGGATGCTTTCCTGCCACTTCTGCAGAGTGATGCCAGGATAGAAGGCTGCACCTCCGTGGCTTTGCATCAGAGAGTACTTAATATTGGACTCATATGTTTGAAGTGCTTGGCTCTTTTGGGTACTTTGGCGGCTGATGTCAAATTTGACCTTGTCAAAAAAGTTGAGGCCTGCCTGTGCTGTAATAGTGGAAGACTGTGTTGAACTGTCAGACACATATGAAGAACAGAGGTAGTCTTCCTGCACCAGAGAAGCCCCGGCATCAACGCTGGTGATTACATGAGTTCCATAGTCCAACACCATCCTCTCGGAGAGATACTCTGCATTCCTTGTTTGGTTGTTCTCAATTGCATCAGCTATTTCTTTGGCTTGTTGAGCAAAGCGTTCATCCAGAGAGAAGTGTGGATAAGTCTTCACCGTGTACATGAAGTTACGAACCTTTAAGAAAAAAGATGAGACAATACGGTTAGTTTGTTGTTGTTTCTTGCCAGGATATGCATTTCAGGCTATTTATATCTGTTCTTTTGCTTTGTTTGTGTTTAACTTTCTCTTTCTGTTATACCAGGAACTAGAAATACAAAAATATTTTCTGGTTCACATTGAACAAATCTTTAATGTGCAACAGACCCTTTTACTGTTTGTATACAATGATGTATGCGTGTGCATCGTAGCAACAGAAGTGTCGTTGTTCCCCATTCATTCTGAATGAGACAGACAAGAAAGTTAGCAAAAGGCTGACTTTTCTGGTATCAAAATGTCTGGTTGTTGATTTAACGGTTGTCAGAATTCATATTCTACCGGCAGGGTAAAGTTTTACAGGATTCTGAGAGGATCGTGGCCATTTCAGAGCAACCGACAGCATCTGTGGCTGGGTACATGGAGACGCGCTGTGATGCTTGTGGGTTCTCTCTCTTTCTGAGACCAGGTCTAATAGTAAAAAATGTGAATCTGTGATTTAGCAAGTGGCCGAATACACAATTGCAAAATATTTATGTGTAATTAATTGAGAAATCAAGAGAAACTGAAAATTATTACACAAGTATAACGTACTGGATGCATACTAATACATTGCCTGTGGTCATGTACAGGACATCAGATTCCATGACATAGATTGTGAATACTGTGTATAAATTCGAAGTTCTCCCTACTCAAAATTTGTTGTGCAAACATGAATTGTGATTGCTCCACTCAGCGGGGGAGTGGAGCTGGGGGACAGAGCAGCAGCGGGTCCAGCAGCATGAGGAGGATGTGGAAGTCAGCGACTGCAGCTGCTGCGGGGAAACAGAGACTCTGGACCATGGACTGTGGCTGCAACATAATGGATAGCCTTACCTTAACCTAATGGATAACCTTACCTGATATAAAGTGGTTGCTGCAGACGCCAGCAATTTCTGATTACTTCCTCATTCCTGTCAACATGTTTAATCATCTGCAGCCATAGACGCCTTCTGTTGCACTGAAATAGCTGTGATCTTCATGGAATCCTATAAAACTTGTACTTGCCTGTAGAATATTGATTCTGACACCCGTAGACAAAGCAACCAGACATTTTAATGGAGGAAAAGGTTTGCTATCTCAACTTTTCTCTCAATGGTTATGTCTCTCTCATTCTAAATGAATGGGGAACAGCAACACTTCTGTTGCCACTGCGTGCGCAGCTTTTCAATGATGTTGGTTGTAAAAAGGATCTATGGCACTTGACATCTTTGTGAATCAAATTCAAGATCAATCCCCAGAGTCAGGTTGTATTTTTTATCTCTTCTATCGAAGAAGAAAATATTTGGAAGATTGATTGTCATTGCCATGGGTGTTTTATAAATTGTAAAAGTATAAAACAAAATCTTACTTGAACTCTTGCAGTAACTGAAGAGTCTCTGATCTGATGGGTTTTCATCCGCTGGCTCTCTGTTGAAAATTTACCATTCAGCACGGAAAAGAAATGCGCATATGCGTTGATAGTGTAGGATGTAGAGCTGCTCGGATTTAGCCAGGAGGTAATTATCTCACAGTTTGCCTCCACACCCGTCTCCTTGCGTGGGATGACAAATACCTCATCCGGTATAAGGTATAGTCCGTCCTCAGTGGTCTGGCACAGGGCGTAGCTGAAGTTCATGACTCTACCCGCATCCATGTTCCGGAGATTGTCCCATCCTCCACCTGGAAGCACCTCCAGGGCTGGGATGGAGAGGCTGGTGGAGGCTCTGCATTGTTGGAGCCAGTTGGTACGGCGATCAACTGGGAGAGAGAAGCAGACTTGAAGCAGAGAGAGAGCCAGGAGAGCTGCTGCTGCCCTCATGGTGACTATGTTTGAGGGCTGAGACAACAGAATATCAGGTCCAAACTAGTTGTCTCCTCCTCTGATGCACTTTATCATATTTCAAACGTCTTGTTTACGAATGGATGGGGGAGGATCTGTTTTTTCTTTAATTTGCAAGTCTCCAGTTTAACTTTTACAAAAGCACTAGTTAATTATTAAAAGGTTAAATCAAGTCACTCCCTAATTTTTAGCAGCTTGGTCTACATTTTCAATCACAGGCATTTTCATCTCATTTTATAACCAATGTATCACAGTAGGCAGTTGTGTAACGTGAAGTTTATGCAAGGGAACATATTGGTAAGAGACATAAACCTGAATCCTTTGTGTGATTTATCTTATCTTATCTTATCTTATCAAGCGTGTTGATGTCAACTTGGATAGTTGGAAAAGTTAATCAAAGCTGCCTAGAGTCAACTTGTGAAATTGTTGATAAACGAGGATATGAAGAGGAGCAAAGTTTGTCAAGAGAATTTTCCAACTTCAATTGATTTTTATCAAAGAAATTTGGGTTCAATTAGCTGACAAGACAGGTTGTTGTTACTCTTTAACTTTCTCCATCTCTTACACTCACGCGGGAGGCGCACTCTTGAAGATGGCTGAGCAAAGTCCACAGTCCTCCCTCTCTCCCACAGTCCTCCCTCTCTGAGTCAATCAAGCTCATAGACAATTTCTTAGCCATATCTGACTACTCCGTGAACTCATCCAAATCTGTTGTCCTCTCACTAAAAAATAATTTTCAAAACACATTTTCCCTTCCACTGCAGACAGGGAATATCAGATATCTGGGCGTCAGCGTCTCCAACAGGGTGTCAGAACTCTCACAGCTGAATTATGCTCCACTGCTGAAGAGAATTGAGGATGACCTCACATGGGGGGTAAACCTGCCCATTTCACTAATAGGGAGAATAGCTACAATTTTCCATGATTCCAATGCAGCCCTCCTCTGCTTGGTTCAAATCTATGCATTACAAAGTTCTTGTGGGTGAAGAAAACACCCTGGATTATCTTAAAGACATTACAAAAACCCAGAGAATTTGGCGGGTTAGATCTGCCAAATTTCCACCACTATTTCCTAGCCAGTAGACTCCAGTATATTGTAAAATGGATCACACATGACCCATTGGATCAGGCCTGGCTAGATATTGAACAAGCGTATTGCTGAAAAATCCAAATCTTTGACCTGCCATTCATCTGTGACACTCTTAAACGGCACAGGTGCATGGAAAACCACAACATAGCCGCCTCCCTGACAGCCTGGTGGGAATTCCTCAAAATCACAGGGTGTTCACTTACTCCATGTGGTCTTGCACCCATCTGGAACAACATGGACATCCCTCAGGTTTCAAAACTACTAAAAGGCTCCTCACAGAAGTCAAAAGGGATAACACATCAGACATTGTTAAAGACAGGAACTTCACCATATTCAATGACTCAGTGATGGAATATGGCATCAACAAAAATAGTTATTTGGAATATTTACATCTTAAATCTATAATCCAGACCGAATTCAAAATTAGACCCACACAAGTAGACTTAACAGCTCAGGTGCGGAGTCTAGTGGCGGCCTCTGAGCTTCTGGGGCCTCTGAGCTTCCGTCCTTCTCTACCCATCTTGCCCCACCCTGGAACCATTTCAGACTACACTACACTCCATACAACCACACGCTCCATCTGCCGTGGTGGGTGTGATGGTGCGAGGTTGCACTCTCGGTTCGACTAATCACCTGCTAACCTGGCTTGACGGAGAAGAGGGGGCTGACAGGCTGGCCCAGGGGATGGTAAGAGGGTTGAGGGGAAAGCCTCAGGCACCAATAATGGCCCTGCGGTTCGGTACTGTCTCGCCCTAGCCGTTGGGCTCTGGATGGCCAGGCTACCCTGTAGACCCCGCTCGGATGCGGGGGAGCCGGGCAGACTGTCAGGATCCCAGGGAGGGTGAGTCAGATAATGGATAGTAAATGCATGGCAACAGGCCAACCAACAAGGGTGGAAAGTGGGCATATAGAAGAGCACTTAGAAGAGAGGTACCCAGAACTGGACCTTGCAGCCATTCAGCTTTCAGCAGGAATATTTTTTGCATGTTTTTGGAAGGAAAAAAAACAATTTTCATCAGAAAATGTGCTTAAGAGAAAAGAAAAAGAAGAGGAAATTAGATAATTAATTGATCAGAAGCACAAGACAGTAATGACACAAAGCAGGGGCATGTTTGAGAGCGAGGTTACACAGTGGACCAAGTGGACGACCACACTACCTTTGAGCCATAGTCACCCACAAAACTGTCAAGGCTGTTATTTCATTATAATAATAATTTACTGTAATTCAAGCATTTGATAAAGTTATTCTCAAAATGCTTAATTAAATGCAAAAGTGCCAAAAAGTACTGAAGCTCTTCCATGAAAACTGTACAGGCATTTCTCCACATGTGGGCAGTGTTGATTCATACATAATCCTTCTTGCTTTATTGTGAATTTAAAAGCATGTCACAAAATACAAAATATACTTCCATACAGCTAGAATATGTGTGTGTGTGTGTGTGTTTTAAATTTTTTTTATTTTAAACAAGCCTACAATTTTAGACATCTTAAGGTGTGTTGCACTGGAAGACTTATACAAAGTAAATACAATACACTCAAAGAGAATGATCTGTTATGTTGCTTTTATTTGAATTAGCAGTCAAGTGCAGTATAGAAAAAGTTAATATATTTGCTGTTAGTCTTGTTGGCATATTTATGACACAAATAAATCATTTAAAATTATTGACAAAATACAAACTTAACTGTAAAAGTGCTCAGAAAACAATATGTTTAAATTGTACATTCAAATACAGCTTTGAGCTCTTAAACTGAGAATTGCATATCCCTTCCTCTTGGGGGCACTTTTGGTTCACTGTGGCTGTGGAAAACCTCAGCTCATGTTGATTGCAAAGGCAGGTTGTCATTTCTCTGAAATTGAGTAAGGTATCATATGAATTTCTCAGTGCAAATTGTTTGTCTCTCTGTTCCAAACAACTCAATTAAAAAAATGATGTTGGTTGATAAAATGTCTATAAATCTACAATTCGTTGCAGTTGCATCTAGAACCCAAGAGCACAATGTTGCACTTTAAAGTATATTAAGAATGATTATTAATGCAATTACAGTAAGTAAAACTTAAGCCCTGTTCACCCTAGTATACTGGCCCTCCCATCAGCAGCATGGCATTGATTTCTGTGGTTCCAGTCAATAAGGAAGTTATAAATGCAAAGCCGTCACCATTTTACGCTTTGGATCAGGGAACCAAAAGCACTGTGCATTTTTCTCACGCCTCATCTTGCTGCATGCTGCTAGGTTCCTCTCCATGGTCGAGCTCCTCACCAATCGCCTCATAGCCCCTAGCTCTTGTGATCCCAGCTAGTCCCCTCCTTCTCCTCTTCATCAGCATCACTGCCACTACAGCCACCAGCGCCACCATACCCATCACCCCAAATGCTACCCCTGCGATTTGTCCACTAGACATCTGGTTCAGTTCTGGGTTCATCTTCTGCCTGATGTCGTTCATTTCCTCTGGTTTGACCAGCTTCCACGCCTTGGTCTGCCCCACCCTCATCCAGCTCTTGTCTCCTTCCGTCATCACCATCACTGTGTTAGTTGCCTGCATGCTGATGAGTGGCGGATTGATGAAAGGAGGCAGTCGGATGGGAAGCAGCTGCCCACCTGTGAACAGACCTGACTGAACACAGTAGAGGATCTCACAGCCATCGGTGACTGAGGCGAGGTGCTGACTGAACTTGGGAGGACAGCGGTGTTGTGATTTGGCCAGAGGGTTACCAGACTGACAGCTGAAGAGGCCTCCGAATGGCACAGAGAATCTTGTAGCAAGTTCATAGTCTTTACTCAAGCAGATCACCTGACCATCTGAGAGGAATTTTACCGGGATGAAATTTGCAGGACAGCTTTTGGAATTGGTGATTGGGTTCAGGAGAGAGGGGCTGTATATACCTCCAAACAGAAACCCAGAGTTGTCCGGAGCCCTTCCATTAACAGAGCACCAGTAGGTTTCTACACGAGCAGAGCGTACATGGTAGTTGTCCTGGCAGACTTTACGATGGCAATGTGAAAGGTGTAAAAACCCACAACGATAACGTTCATCATAGCAGTCATATGACGTGTAACCCTGCTGTCTCACTTCTGTTCTCAATAAAGTGGGTGAGTATGGGGAACGACAGGAGAAGTCACCAGTTTCCGGGTTTTTCTGGGCCAGGGTGTCACATAGAGGGCCTGCGTCTGAGCTGAGCCCAGTACACACTTGGTAGACGCCACCAAAGCTGAGGTTTGTTGCAGGACCCTCACAGGATGCATCGTCAACATTGGCTTGGAAGTTAAAGTTCACAGAGTTGACATCGACACATCCAGGCCTTGTGTTGACCTTGTAGTATCGCTCTACAGCCTGACTCAATTTCTGTGACACTTTTTCAACTGTTGGCTGTGGGAGATCAGGAAGAGTGTTGGTGTTTATGAAGAAATGGAGGGGAAATCCTGAGCGATCAATTGCAACCAGGTTGTTCCGGATGCTTTCCTGCCACTTCTGCAGACTGATGCCAGGATAGAAGGCTGCACCTCCGTGGCTTTGCATCAGAGAGTACTGAATATTGGACTCATATGTTTGAAGTGCTTGGCTCGTTTGGGTACTTTGGCCGCCAATGTCAAATTTGACCTTGTTGAAAAAGTTGAGGCCTGCCTGTGCTGTAATAGTGGAAGACTGTGTTGAACTGTCAGACACATATGAAGAACGGAGGTAGTCTTCCTGCACCAGAGAAGCCCCGGCATCAACGCTGGTGATTACATGAGTTCCATAGTCCAACACCATCCTCTCGGAGAGATACTCTGCATTCCTTGTTTGGTTGTTCTCAATTGCGTCAGCTATTTCTTTGGCTTGTTGAGCAAAGCGTTCATCCAGAGAGAAGTGTGGATAAGTCTTCACCGTGTACATGAAGTTACGAACCTTTAAGAAAAAAGATTTGATATCACAGTTAGTTTGTTGTTGTTTCTTACCAGGATATGCATTTCAGGTTATTTATATCTGTTCTTTTGCTTTGTTTGTGTTTAACTTTCTTAACTTTCTCTTTTCTAACTTTCTGTTCTACCAGGAACTAGAAGTACAAAATATTTTCTGGTTCACATTGAACAAATCTTTCTTCAGTTAATATTCAATGCCACTTGACATTCTTGTGAATCAAATTCAAGCTCAGTCCCCAGAGTCGAGCTGTATTTCTAATTTGACTTGACTAAGAAGAATACATTTGGAAGATTGATTCATTGTCATTGCCATAGGATTTTAGAAACTTTTACAAATTGTAAAAGTATAAAACAAAATCTTACTTGAACTCTGGCTGTAGTTGAAGAGTCTTTGACCTGATGGGTTTTCATCCGCTGGTTCTCTGTTGAAAATTTACCGTTCAGCACGGAAAAGAAAGACGCATCTGCATTGACAGTGCAGGATGTAGAGCTGCTCTGGTTTAGCCAGGAGGTAATCATCTCAGAGTTTGTCTCCACACCCGTCTCCTTGCGTGGGATGACAAACACCTCATCTGGTATAAGGTATAGTCCATCCTCGGTAGTCTGGCACAGGGCATAGCTGAAGTTCATGACTCTACCAGCATCCATGTTCCGGAGGTTGTCCCATCCTCCACCTGGAAGCACCTCCAGGGCTGGGATGGAGGGGTTGGTGGAGGCTCTGCATTGTTGGAGCCAGTTGGTACGGCGATCAACCGGGAGAGAGGAGCAGACCTGAAGCAGAGAGAGAGCCAGGAGAGCTGCTGCTGCCCTCATGGTGACTATGTTTCAGAGGGCTGAGACAACAGAATATCAGGTCCACACTAGGTTCCTCCTCCTCTGATGTATTTTATCATATGACAAACAGGAACAACTCGTTTGAAAACTGATGGGGGAGGATGTGGTTTTTTTTTCATTTGCAAATCCACAGTTTCATTTCCACAAAAGCAGTGGTTAATAATTAAAAGGTTAAATCAAGCCACTTCCTCATTTTTAGCAGCCTGATCTACATTTTCCATCACAGAAGTTTTCCTCTTATTTTATAACCAATCAATCACAGTAGGCAGTTATGTAACATAAAGCCTATGCAATGGAACATATTGGTAAGAGACATAAATCAGAATTGTTTGTGTGATTTATCTTATCTAGCTGACGATGTGAGTGCATTGTATTTCGTGTTAAGGCAAAGTGTGTTGATGTGAACTTGGATGGCAGGCAAAAGTTAAACCCAACTATAGTCGACTTGTGAAATTGGTTATAATTAGGAATCTGAAGAGGAACAAAGTTTGAGAGAATTTCCAAATTCAATGGAATTTTTATCTCAGTAACATGGGTTAATTTACCTGACAAGCAGGTATGTCTTGTTTTTCTTTAAGTTTCTCTCTTCCCTCTCTCTTTTTCTCTTTCTCTCTCTCTCTCACACACAAGAAGCACACTCATGAAAATGGCTGAGTTAAAAAGGGAAATGAAGCTTAAATTTAGTTTGAAACCCAGCAGACCAATCCATTAAGGTGCATCAATGCTCTGCTTAACATAGTTTTCTCAGTTCCAAGATAAAGGCTGAATTTGTTAAACTTCCTCCTCTTAAAGGGAACAGGGAACAGATGTGAAAACAAGCAAATGGGAAGTAAAGCTGCATTTTCACATATTTGGAAACTGTCACGAGACCATGTCAAGGGGAATCTCCTGACTGAGTCATCATCTAACCTCATTCTTCAGTATGCCGGTCTTGGCACAACTGTCTGGCTACAACTACAAAGGGAGTGTACCAACCATGAATGCAATACCAGTAACAGCCACAACTGCAACAGAAACTATATAAAGTTAAAGTAATAGAATGGCATGCTGTGTTTTTCTGTGAGTCATGTCAAACCACAGTGATCTGACAATATGGAAGCTGACGTGTACACCCGCTCAACTTTAAATCAGGCTGTTGTGGCAGACGTTAAACACAGGATCATCAAGGAGATCACGTCTAAACAACTGTTACACTCAAATATGTTAACATACCAACGGAAACTAATTTAAATGTAATATCTACCTGAGCTGTTTGTTTACATGTTGTGGTGAGTAGTTATCTTTTAAAGATATATTAACACACCGTGTTTGTAACATATGCATCTTGAGTTTGTCGGCATATGATTTGTACTGTATCAACAGTATCCCTCAAACTTAGGTTGGACCATATCCGGCCCAGACCATCACACTCTAGCTGTTGTGTTCTTATTGTTCTGGTAATCACTCATGCACGAAATTGCTGTGTTTCTGTTGTTTTGTAATGCTGGTCTGTTTGTGTTAGGACAGTGGTCTTGTAGTTAAAACACTCTGACCGTTCAGTGGCCATGAGTCAGGTGATGTGTTGTGCATGTTCGTGGGAGAAAAAAACAAATCAAAACAGTAATTACATAAACTTTTTTTTCTTCCTGTTGAACATTATCCTTGAAAAAACGCTCAAGAACACAGAAATGACAGTTTTTGACATCCAGCTTGTCAGACAGCTTGTCAAAGTGCCCAATCAGCAAATGTGCAAAAAAGAAAAGAAAAAGAAAAAGAGGAAATTAGATGGTTAAGTGTTTTTACGAGACAATATATGTATGTGCGTGTATGTATATGTATATATATATATATATATACACACACACACACACTTTATTTATTTATTTATTTATACTGTCTCGTAAAATCACTTCTCTTCTTCTTTTGTTACAGTGATGACACTGTAACACGTTCAGTGGAATAGGAAGCACAAGCAGGACAATCATGACGAAAAGCAGAATCAGGGACATGTTTGAGAGCGAAGTACCACTTTATTATAACCAAAAAACAAGCCCGGAAAATATTATTTAACATATATGCTCGGTATTTTAGTTGCACATAGTTGCACACTAACTTTAATTCAAACATTTGATGAAGTGATTTTCAAAATGTCCAGTTAAATGTGAAAGTGTCTGTAAGCATTCAAGCTCTTACATGAAAATTGTACATGTCATTCTCCACATGAGGGCAGTGTTGATTCATTGCAGCTCTGGAGATCGTCTCTGCTTCTTGCTTTATTGCGATTTTAAAGGAGATTACAAAATACAAAATATACTTTTGATACAGCTCACTGAAGGATGCAGACCCAGAATTGGGAGTCAGCTATTTTTTGGGTGAAAATCAGTGAGGAGTTGAGTTAGAGTTGTCTAGCCTCACATTGCTCTCTGCCTCTCGTACACCCTAACTTCCCCCTCTTGTGCATCTTCTTCAGCATGACTGCCACTACAGCCACCAGCGCCACCATACCCACAAGCCCAGCCACTACCCCTGCAATCTGTCCATTAGACATCAGACTGTGTTGTTTGAGTTTCTGCATAATGTTCTTTATTTCCTCTGGTTTGACCAGCCTCCACGCCTTGGTCTGCCCCACCCTCATCCAGCTCTTGTCTCCTTCCGTCATCACCATTACTGTGTTAGTTGCCTGCATGCTGATGAGTGGCGGATTGGTGAAAGGAGGCAGTCGGATGGGAAGCAGCTGCCCACCTGTGAACAGACCTGACTGAACACAGTAGAGGATCTCACAGCCATCGGTGACTGAGGCGAGGTGCTGACTGAACTTGGGAGGACAGCGGTGTTGTGATTTGGCCAGAGGGTTACCAGACTGACAGCTGAAGAGGCCTCCGAATGGCACAGAGAATTTTGTAGCAAGTTCATAGTCTTTACTCAAGCAGATCACCTGACCGTCTGAGAGAAATTTTACCGGGATGAATTTTGCAGGACAGCTTTTGGAATTGGTGATTGGGTTCAGGAAAGAGGGGCTGTATATACCTCCAAACAGATACCCTAAGTTGTCTGGAGCCCTTCCATTAAAAGAGCACCAGTAGGTTTCTACACGAGCAGAGCGTACATGGTAGTTGTGCTGGCAGACTGGATGGTCACACTCTGAAAGGTATAAAAACCCACAACTATAGACTTCATCATAGCAGTCATATGACATGTAGCCCTGTTGTCTCACTTCTGTTCTCAATAAAGTGGGTGAGTATGGGGAATGACAGGAGAAGTCACCAGTTTGCGGGTTTTTCTGGGCCAGGGCGTCACATAGAGGGCCTGCGTCTGAGCTGAGCCCAGTACACACTTGGTAGACGCCACCAAAGCTGAGGTTTGTTGCAGGACCCTCACAGGAGGCATCGTCGACATTGGCTTGGAAGTTAAAGTTCACAGAGTTGACATCGACACATCCAGGCCTTGTGTTGACCTTGTAGTATTGCTCTACAGCCCGGCTCAATTTCTGTGACACTTTTTCAACTGTCGGCTGTGGGAGATCAGGAAAATTGTTGGTGTTTATGAAGAAGTGGAGGGGAAATCCTGACCGATCAATAGCAACCAGGTTGTTCCGGATGCTTTCCTGCCACTTTTGCAGAGTGATGCCAGGATAGAAGGCTGCACCTCCGTGGCTTTGCATCAGAGAGTACTTAATATTGGACTCATATGTTTGAAGTGCTTGGCTCGTTTGGGTTCTTTGGCCACCGATGTCAAACTTGAGCTTCTGAAAAAAAGTGAAGCCTGCCTGTGCTGTAATATTGGAATTTTCTGCTGAACTATCAGACACATATGAAGAACGGAGGTAGTCTTCCTGCACCAGAGAAGCCCCAGCATCAACGCTGGTGATTACATGAGTTCCATAATCCAACACCATCCTCTCAGAGAGATACTCTGCATTCTTTGTTTGGTTGTTTTGAACTGCGTAAGCTATTTCTTTGACTTGTTGAGTAAAGCGTTCATCCAGAGAGAAGTGTGGATAAGTCTTCACCGTGTACATGAAGTTACGAACCTTAAAGGAAAAATATTAGACAATATGTTAAAGTCTTTTTTTTTTTCAGCATATGTATTTCAACAACTTTCTGATTCACACTGGACAATTCTTCCTATATATACATATTCAAAAATATTCAAAGGTGGAATATGTAGAACAAGTTTCTGTATTGCCATCTTGTGTCATAAAATTGTAGTTGCACTGGGAGTCAGCAGGCCGCGATCACTAATCCCACATCTTGAGTCAACGTTATATCATGAAAATAACTCTTGTCTAAACAGGCACTCCTGGCAGTTTCTTGGCAAGGGCATACTTCTTCTCAGCCACTCCCCACAGGATTGCCCCGAGGGTAAATGCTGGGGGCCCTTCTTTTTGCAATGTACTGGGTCTGCTCCTACTTATCTGAATAACTGTCATTCAGATTTATACTTCCCTTCCCTTCCCGAACAATACACTCCTACCAAGATGTCGCCTGGCACTGCCATTCCTACGCACAAGGCAGTCACAGTCCAGACTGTTTTTTACTTTTATGGTCCGTAGGTGGTGGAACAAATTTCCGATCACGATCACAGTGGGAACATCCCTATCTTCAAGAATCTCTTGAAGAAACCCTAACCCTAACCCTCTTCCACAGGCAACTCCTTTTCTAAATGTTGCTCTGACTCCTCTTAAAAAATCTTATCTTTCCCTTCCTATCTATTCTTATCTTTCCTGTCTACACCAACTGGTTAGGAGACATAGCTCCTGATTTGACTGTGCTCCTGTTTCGTCACGGTAAGCATCGCTTCCTGTTAAGTGCTGACAGCACTGCTTCTGCTGTTACTCTATCTCAACTATCTAACATTTAAATATTCTGTGAGTGCCACTCAAGCACTATATCCTGTTTTCAGGTCTTGCTCTCTCCCCGACCCACTTCCTACACCACTTCTAGTGTCTTCTATCACCCTTGCTCCGGTTAGCTCCAGTTAGCGATGGTCCTCCCTATTGCTTCTTCTGTCCCTGTTTCTTGTTCAGTGTGCCACATGTTTAGCTACTCATGTTTAGCTACACATGTCTGGGGACCGTCCATCCCTGGACTGTTTGTGCTTTTTTCCCTTCCACATTCCATACATGCAGAGTTGGATCCAGGACTCCATCCCTCAACCCTGCTCCTTCTGCTGCATGCACTTTTTCTAGTCTGGGCTGATTTTACCTCTGACCTATAATCGAAACTGATTGCCATCAATACATATATTTCTGTATACTGTCTTGCTTGTGCCTGCCTGTCCATCCTGGGTGAGGATCCACTCCTCTGTCTCTCACCTTGAGGTTCCTCCTTTGTTCCCAGGGTCATGATTTTTATTGGGAGTCATCCCTCATTCTTTGCGAGGGTCTCAGGACAGGGGTTTTTTACTTTGTAAGGTGCCTTGAGATAACGCCTGTTATGAACTGGCACAAACACTGGCACAAAACTTATAAAGTTGAAGTTGAACTATGGCCCCTTGTTGCTCTGAAAGCACTAAGCCTGTCCCTCAACTGTAAGTCACTTTGGATAAAGGCGTCTGCTAAATTAAATGTGTAAATGTAAATGTGTCCATCAAGTGAAGACTTCACTGATACTTATTGAAATTCTTGCCCTTCGTCAGTCACTTATCTGCTTGGACGAATAACACAGTGTTCACCAGGGCTTTGAAGCAGAGCCTGCAATGCAGGGCCACTATTGACTGTTGCAAAGTAAATGTATTATTTGTCAAACATAATATTCATATATAATGAATATTATCACATAAATGTTTTGTATATTCTGTACTCTCTTGTGTTTGCAAAATCCTGTGCTTAGTGGAAAACTACTGAAGGGTGTGTACATTTTTCATATGTCCCTCTGACTTTTGATTGTGCAAGCACTGCTGATCCAAAACAACTGCAGAAATGGTTTAAACCGGTTTAAACCCAAGAAGAAGAATAAAAAGTATCGGCTGAAGGACATGCTGTGACTGTGAGCTCATGTCATCACTGTGAGCTCGCCCCCAAAAAGTTGTCTTATCAACAACTATGTATAAAAGCTTCAAGCAATGACAACATTCAGATCTGCACTGCTCCTCAGTGCAAATCTGAATGTAATCATTGCTCTGTACTCCTTGCTGCAAATAAATCCTCTAATTGTAAAGAATCAACTTCCTGTCAGAAAACGTTTGACATATAGCTTTTAATAAAAACATTCTACATATTCAACCTTCCATGTCACTTGACATTCTTAATAAATTAATATCTTAAAATCTTAATAAATAACAATAAATGATAATTCTTCATAAATTCAATTCAGGTAAAATTACGGAAGACTAGATTTTTTTATTCAGATCATTTTAGGTTTTGATCCACAATCATTGGTACTGCTGTGTTTTTGTTTTCATTCAGACAAACTATGAGAGTATAAAACAAAATCTTACTTGAACTCTGGCTGTAGTTGAAGAGTCTTTGACCTGATGCGTTTTCATCCGCTGGCTCTCTGCTGAAAATTTACCGTTCAGTTTAGGGTAATAGGAAATATCTGCATTTATTGAATAAGATGTAGAGCTGCTCTGCGTTAGCCAGGAGGTAATTATCTCAGAGTTTGTTTCCACACCCGTCTCCTTGCGTGGGATGACAAACACCTCATCCGGTATAAGGTATAGTCCGTCCTCGGTGGTCTGGCACAGGGCGTAGCTGAAGTTCATAACTCTACCCGCATCCATATTCCGGAGGTTGTCCCATCCTCCACCTGGAAGCACTTCCAGAGCTGGGATGGATGGGTTGGTGGCGGTTCTGCATTTTTGGAGCCTGTTGGTTGTGAGGGAAACAGGGACAGAGGAGCAGACCTGAAGCAGGGAGAGAGCCAGGAGAGCGGCTGCTGCCTTCATGGTGACTGTGTCTCACAAGCCTGAGACAACAGAATATCAGGTCCAAACTAGTTTCCTTTTCTTCCGAGGCACTTTATCAGATTAAAAACAGGAATATCCTGTTTTTACAACCTCCGTTCATTCATCTTACTGAGTGTACTGGAAATAACCTTTGCACTTGAATTGAATTGCATTTTGACAGCTGAAAGTAATCCAACGATAGTTGCGGAGGTCTCTTGGATGAGAGCTGAAACATCTTCATGAAAGTACAAAAGTTCACAAGCTTTCACTAACTGCTAATAGTTACAGAAGCTGACCAGTAGATGGCGACACCAACACATACAGCTGATGGTGCTGTGAGTAACCAAGCAAAGTAAATGATCTAATGCACAGTCTATCACCTTATAACTACAGTCTGTTACATACACAACCACCAGGTTGCATCTGTGTGGCCTCTTTCCTATTTAGTTTAAGTCCAGGAGATCATTTCACCCGCTGTCTGGATGCCACCATTCCTCGCCTTTGGCCGTCACTGGAGTTCTGCCATGTGTGTTTGTTTTTGCTGGAGATAAGAGGAGCATCGCCCAGCGAGCGTCACTGCCGTCAGCAATGATCGACTGCGGTTTGCACACAGCTGGAGAGAGTCACCACAGCTTCTTAAAGGTCTAATAATAAGGAAATAATCTGCGGCCATAGAGCGGTCTCAACAGAGGAAACTGCTCCAAACAGCAAGACAGAGTTTCTAATGCAGGTAACTGATTAACAATCGCTTTCCAGCAGCGATTTTGTTCTGTTTGTGAGGTTTCCTCGTGTACAAACAGCGCAAATTCGTTCTTCTTAAATTCATGTGAACAGGACGCACGTTGCAGAATGCCAACTGTGCGTAAAGACGCATCCATACCCTCTTTGCGTCCTGTCTGGAGAATGAAGCGAATTGAAACTTTATGCAAAGTCTCTGTCATTGGTCCAAGTAGAGCTCGCAGCCAATGGTGAACTCTCAATACTTGCGCACATCCCACATTATCATTTTGCGTCATGAGTGCCCACCGCTGTGACGTTGTCAGCATTGCACTGTGATGTTTCTGCTCCAGAGCTGCGCTTTATTTCTCTGTGTAGAACACCACAGCCAAAATTCAGGCGCTCAAATTGTAGGTGTGGCACAGACAGGTAGGGCTTTCAAACACACATTCAGTTTTTATTTCTGTTTACCTGAAGTCTACAAGTACAAGTGGAGGAATCAATGCTGACAGAGGTAGAGTGCGTGCAACATACATCCAACTGATCTAACAACATCTAACACAAACAGAGAATATGTGAAAAAGCCCTAAAGGATAAAACTACTCTGACAAGGTCAAAGTAGAGAAATCACATTACACATTTCTGTAAATCAAAATAGATTTATTATTTCCAGCAGGTGCCATCCTGATCTGTACAGACCTTGACGGAGAGGAGTGGGTAAAAACAACACATTCAGTGTTTTCTACAACAGAAAAAAACTGCAGACAGCAAAAAGCAAACTCGAGTTCTCAGAGTGGATGAAAAGGCTTTGTCCACACGGTGTAGAGTCCTCACTTCTTGGCAGCAGCTCTGGTCTTTGCAGCCTTCACGACCTTGCGCTTCACCTTCTTGGGGCTCTTGGGCTTCTTGGTCTTCTTGGCTGCAGCAGGTTTCTTGGCTTTCTTGGGACTTTTGGGCTTCCTCTTCTTCTTAGGAGACTTCTTGGCTGCTGGGGTAGCTCCTGCGGCTGCTTTCTTCACCTTCTTGGTCTTCTTAGCCTTCTTGGCCTTTGGCTTTTTGGCCTTCTTCTTCACCACCCTCTTCTTCTTCTTAGAAGCAGGTGCCTTCTTGTTGAGCTTGAAGCGGCCTGAGGCACCTGTGCCCTTGGTCCGGACCAGAGACTTGTTCTTCACCAGACGCTTGATGGCGGTGACAAGCCTTGCTCTGTTCTTCACCAAGTCATATCCTCCAGCTTTCAAGGCCTTCTTCAGGCCAGCCAGGGACAAACCGCCACGATCCTTGGAGGTGGCCACAGCCTTCAGGATGAGGTCAGAGACTGCAGGACCAGTCTTCTTCCTGGGAGTCTTGGCTTTCTTTTTGGGAGCCTTGGCTGGTAAGGCCACAGGCACTGCGGCAGCAGGGGCGGACATTATCGTTTCTGCTGTATCAGAGTCAAGAAAGGGTCAGTGACAGAGTGGTGTCTGCTCTTGGCCCCTGTACAGCTCCAGCTTTTATCAAGGCCCCATGAGAGCCGTGTAGAGACAGCCTTCCCAACAGTGCGCTCCTCTGCTGCGTCTCCAAGTTTGTGTTTTCTCCACGTGGATTATTCTGCAAAATCCTCGCGTTAAGAGTCTGGCTAACGGACAAAAACCATACTGGGAGAATCAGTATGTTCTAAACTCTATGTTTCTGTGTTTTTATTGAGCGATTTAATCAGATTTACCCAAGTTTGCTGCGCGTAATTGCGCATTCGGCAGCTGCGACGCGTCATTTGAAACGCGTAATTGAATAATTTCAACAAAGTTGCGCCATTTAAACAATCAATACCTCATTTTTATCGTTTAAGCATCTTTTGTGGTATTGAGTTTGATGAACTATGGCGAAAACGTGGGTTAATTTCTTCCGTTTTTGCCGATTAAATGCGTTTAAAGATGATCAAAGAAGCACAGTCTGCTCTCAGAGCTTTACATTATCACTTGCACACAGGCTCGTGAGACGCAGACGCAGCACAGCGTCAACATCTTGTTCAGCATCCTTCACCAGTCCTGATGCTAAGTAATTTTAGTATTATGTATTTTTTCAGTCTAAAGTGGGGGTAACACAATAGACCTCAGTGTCCAGTGGATGGCGGGAGCTGGATTTCAGCCAGGTTCACAGTTATCAGTGTGTCTGTGTGAGGAGGGGCAAACGAATTTAAGATTAATTTCCCGGGTCTTTTTGGCCTCTTCTTTCCACTTTGAGGTGGCTAGAATGCATACATTCACGTTTCTTTGCAAGATTCAGCATAAATGTACATTTTTATTTTATTTTATAATTAATATTGCTGATTATAAGGAGGCTGAACTCTGAATATCAGTCTGAGTTCACCGAGGACATAGTATCTACTAGTAATACTGTGTTTTATTTTTTCCTCAGGTTTTGTATGACTAATTTAATTAAACCCATTCCAGTTATTTTTAAACAGATAATATGATTGAACTAATGGTTCAGTTCATTTATTGGGGCTTTTATTTGCTTAAATTGGCTTTAGTTTGCATTGCCATGAGTTACAATGCACAAAAGCTTTAACTATTTTATCATCTATACTCTCATATATCATTTATACTGGAAATATGGATTAGTACTGTACACTGTACCAGCCATTTATCAACAAAAACTGAAATTCAAAAAACTAAACATGATCGACAGGCCACTGATGCACCCTCAGGTTGTTGGTAATGCAGGCAAAAAAAGTTGTGTCTTTTATTATTTATTATTTATTTTCTTTAATTTTTTTTTCAATTCATTGAAAAAGAAAATAAAAATAAAACAACAAAGAAGAAAGAAACAAAACAACAAAGTGAGGCCAGGGCTCAAGCAGCTTCCCCTCCTCTGGTAAACAACTACAGTATAAGCCCACCCAGGTGCCTGCTGGTGTTCATTGTGCCTACCGACTAGATATTCTTATATGCCCAAAGTAATACCCATTTATCAAGAACAAATGTAAACTATAGGATCATGAATATTCTAAACAAATAATGAACACAGAAAAAATGGCAGAATATCAGCAAAACACCTAAATTATTCGGACACGTTTTATTATTTTATATATAGATTAGATTAGTTGATTAACATCTTAAAGCAAAAACATTGCAAACTTATCAAATACTATTACAAGTACAATAAACTTTTTTGCACTGCCTCACTCTTTTTCATAAGATAATATAAGTGTGTGTGAGAGAAGACTGCCAAACTCAGTCCGCCTTCTGCCATGCACTGATAGCGCCTCCTCCTGTTCCACACAAACTCACAAACACACACGCACACACATAGTGAGCACATGTTATCTCATTGAGAGCAAAAGCAGTTTCACTGGAAAAGCAGCTGACCTCTGAACTGGACCAAAAGTTTTACAGAGTTTCTCATTAAATTATCTTCTGCATATAGATATCTGTTGTTGCTTTGAGACCCTCTCTAAATTGAGAGCTGGAGTAGAATGCAGCCCAGAGAGTTAAGCAGATGTTCATCAACTCAGATAGTTTAATCTCAACAGGGAATTTGACGATTGGAGAAACTACTTTCTTTGACATTGCCATGTCTACATTTTGGGTTTGAATTGTTCCCACTCACACAAAAATGTGCTTTAATTGTAGATATCTTTGTTGTTCTGTAATCTGCAAGTCATTACAACTGAATAGTCAGTAATGTAGTGGCAACTCCTTTTTTATTTTAATGCTGATTTAGAAATTTCTCTCCACAAACCCCTATAACAATGAACTTGAAGGAGTCATAGGCTTGAAGCACCTGAAGTCAGCTGCTGTCAAGCAAATGAGGCGCTCAGTTCAGCTGATAAACACGTGCACAGACACACACACACACACACACACTTTGTTTACGTAGCGTGAGCTGATGTGTTGGAATTGTAAATTTCTCCAGTCCTTTATTTTGTGTGTCAGAAGACATGAGAAGCTTCTCTTCAGATGTTAATGTCTTAAGCAGCTGAGGAGCTAAGGGAGGGGATTGTCACTGTCATCAGTTTAATGGCCCTTGTGACTGTCTCCTCTTGAATGGTCATGAAGCTGAAAGGTGTCCTTAGGATGCCCACCCCTTAGGTAAAAAAAATCTGTCTTTCTTTCTTTCTTTCTTTCTTCTTTCTTTCTTTCTTTCTTTCTTTCTTTCTTTCTTTCTTTCTTTCTTCTTTCTTTCTTTCTTTCTTTCTTTCTTTCTTTCTTTCTTTCTTTCATCAGAGGGCCATTAGTTCAAACCACATCTTTCACGATTCTTCCTCTAAAAGTAGATATAATAGTTGTTAAAATCATCAACAGCTAAAACTGACACAGTAATATCATGTTACCCTGCGTGAATTCAGTCTTGACATATTCTGAATGCTTGAAATAAATACTCTGTGTAGAACCGTATGTGGTACAGTTGACACCCAGCTGTAAGTAAGTTACACTCTGATGAACATGGTGGAAGTTCCCTCTCACTTCTTACACTTCCTGGATGCCTTCAACAGCTGTTTAACTCAGACTTCTTTACAGACTTCACATCTATCTATCTATCTATCTATCTATCTATCTTCTATCTATCTATCTATCTATCTATCTATCTAT